>BKCH01000005.1:3480000-4680000 GCA_008635985.1 Ficus erecta | reverse complement strand
TCTAAACTTTGACTTTATTTGATTTGGTTTTGGCTGAATTTCTGCTGAAATTTTCTGCCAATACGCGGATTTTCGTAGAGGAAAGCACTTATTTTTCCATTTTTCATTCGATTCCAAATAGTTGCCATGCTTACTGCTTAGTGTCTGATTTGTTTGTTCTATTCAGGATTACATTTGGTTTATTTTTTATTTTTTTCCTGATTTTTGTCTGATCAAGTGGTTTTAAGTTTATTTTGGCGGTAATTTTACACTGGACTTCTTGTGGTTTCGAGCACTTATATTTGCATGCATAGTATGTTGTTTTATTTAGCCATGGTCATTGTCAATCTCATTTTCGTTTTTGGTCTTTGAGAACTGTTTTTGTGATCTTTATGAAAGTTTGTTTTCCTAGTTTCCTCATAAACGGGCTTGGATTTTATCATTTTTCAAGCTTTGTTTATATCTTGCCGTAGAAACTCAATTTATAATTGTTTTATAGAATTTATGAGAACTCGCAAAAGAAAAGGAGAAACGAGATAGGAAACATAAAAATAGCAATTTGATGCTAATTAAAGATCTCATAAATAAGAGCATAATCATTTTGATAAGAGGATAAGAAAGGGTGTCTTTTTGGGGCATCTATTATAATAGATACGATTCGGTATTGTAGTGCATCACTTATTATTTATCCTCAAACTCGAATTGATGTCTATCATATCAGGATGAGATCCCCAAAATAGTTTGTAGTTTGCATTGTAACACAAGCGTTTTATCTTCTTTTCGTTCACGTCTTGTATGAAATTTTAAACTATCCTTAGTTCCTTACCTTTTTTTTTTTTTGTTCTCTTTCTCTCTCTAAATAGAAATAGAGAAATGAGGAAGAAGGTTGACGAGCGCATCAGAACAATAATCGAGAACGGTGTCAAGACTAGGCATCGTTCGATGTTCGTCATTGTTGGTGACAGATACCACGATCAAGTAAACATGTTATTCTCTCTCGGAAATGATGATCGCCCTTTGGTTTGTGATATAGGAGGCTTTGTTTCTGTTTTCTAAGCATAGTTTGTTTATTTTTGAGCAGGTAGTGAATCTTCACTTCATCTTAAGTAAGGCAGTGACAAAGTCTAGGCCTTCTGTGTTGTGGTGTTATAAGAACAAGCTTGAGCTCAGCAGGTTTGTTGTTTGTTGCTAATTTTCACACTTTCTTTTACGCATCTAAGACGGTGTTTCTTGATGTTCCTAAACAAAATTGTAAAAAAAAAAAAAAAGATTAGCATGGTTAAAAAATCGACAAGTATCTTTTAAATTACTGCATAATCAATTACATTGTTTATTTGTTGCAGTCACAAGAAAAAACGTGCAAAGCAGCTTAAACGCTTGATGCAAAGTGGACTGCATGATCGTGAGAAGGTTGATCCGCTCTCTCTTTTTCTTGAAACTGCGGGATTGACATACTGCTTATACAAGGATTCAGAAAGAATTCTTGGTAATACTTTTGGGATGTGCATACTTCAGGTAAGTTGCGAATTTTATCATCTAAGCTACTAGGCTATTATTTAGAGAAAACACCCTTTGAAATTACAATGAATTGTTGTTTTCAATAACAATATATAATCCAATAATTGACACAAATATTGCCCTCTTGTTGATTAAATAATTTGATACTCTATAGATATTTTTTTAGAATTTTACTCATTATTTGTCTTTCTTTTAGGATTTTGAGGCTTTGACCCCAAATTTACTCGCAAGAACAATAGAGACGGTGGAGGGTGGTGGATTAATAGTATTATTGATTAATACTATATCCTCTCTTACCAGCCTGTACACCATGGTTATGGTATGACTAGAAGCCCCCGATCCTTGACATATAATAACTGAAGTCATGTCTTTTGATTTCACAATATTTCTTCGAGTAAAAGATTTAAGATAATAGTAGATATTTAAGCTTCAACAGTCATTATACATATGTATTTTTTTTTTCCTGTCTTTAAATACTAAATAAGAATCTTTCTTCAGGATGTTCATGAGAGGTTTCGGACTGAGTCACATTCTGAGGCCGCTGGACGTTTTAATGAGCGTTTTTTATTATCACTTGCATCATGTAAAGCCTGTATAGTAATGGATGATGAGCTGAATGTCTTACCAATTTCCTCTCATATAAAATCAATCACCCCAGTTCCTGTTAAAGAGGTAATCTTTTCTTAAACTTGAATCTTTTGTGAAGTATTATTATTATTCTTTACGATATCTTTATATAACCACTTTCGTTTGCCCCCTCTTAGTAACCAAGTATTTTGGTTTCTCAATATCTCTGTAAACCATTCTGTTTGTCCCCTGTTGGTAATCAAAGGACTCAGAAGGTCTATCGGAGGCTGAGCAAGACCTGAAGAGTCTAAAAGAAGAACTTTGTGACGACTTTCCAGTTGGCCCTTTGATAATGAAGTGTTGCACATTGGACCAGGTAGAGATGGTCCGTCTTAAATCGTAATTGTCTAACTTAGTTGCTATACTTGATTCCGTCTTTATTAAACAATTCATCAGGGAAAAGCAGTCATCACATTTCTTGATTCCGTTTTGGACAAGACACTTAAAAGCACAGTTGCATGCCTTGCTTCTCGTGGTCGTGGAAAGTCTGCTGCTCTTGGTTTGGCTATTGCAGGAGCTATTGCTGCAGGGTATATAGTTGTTTATTTATTTTTTCATAGACATGAATATTTATGAAAGTTGTCATTATCATGCTAACCCAAGAAATTTATATTTATTAGGTACTCAAATATCTTTGTAACTGCGCCTAGCCCTGAGAATTTAAAAACGTTGTTTGACTTTGTTTGCAAAGGTTTTGATGCACTTGATTATAAGGTAAACTAGCTAATCTGATCTTATGGCCGTTGTTATTACTCTATGGTTCTATATCATTGTCCATCTTTTATGTACCTCAAAATCGAATTCTATTGTAGCTACTAGATAGGAAGCGTAGTTATGCTTTTGGATTTGGTTTTTTCTGGCCTTACATTATATTTTATTTTCAGTAATTAATGTTGGAAATTTAATCTTGTAGTCAGATAAAAATCTCAATTTAGCTTGAATGATCTTAACATGCGGGGGTGAATTTACCTTTTGGTTAAATTTCCTCAAGTTATCAGTTTCTTAATTGATATATCTTGGTTTATCCTCATATGATGTTGGCGAAGTGGCATACCACATCAAGAGAGAAACGGGAAAAAAAAAAAAAAAATAGAAAACCTGTTAATAAATTCCAAAGCATTAATTTATATCCATTCTAATAAATTCTTCATTTTTTCCACCTTAGTTGCTAGTGTAATATTTAGCATCGCCAAACAGTAGACGTTTTTAGGTTGATCCAGCACTGATTATGGATTTTCTCTTTTGAAAGTTTTCTCTTGAACTAGTTTTCAAATGATAACTTGTCTTCTCTTTATTCCTCATTCGTGCATGGTAAAGGAGTACTAAGCATATTAAATTTTCTATTGCGAAACCTACATTTACAGGAACATATAGATTTTGATGTGGTGAGAAGCACCAATCCCGAGTTCAAAAAAGCTACTATACGGATTAATGTTTACAAGCAGCACCGGCAAACAATTCAGGTTCCATCGATTTGTATTTGCTAATATGGGTGCACTGATATATATATATATATATATATATATTCAACTTATTCCTTGTTTGTTTGAAAAATAATTCAGAAATGAATTATGGTCTGTTTAATGCTTTGTTTATGTCTAATGCTTACTGTTCATTCAAGTAGCTATTGCCGTGCATAGGAGATGAGTTCTAGTGGATCATATTACGAGGCAATCAAAATTCATGCGTGTTTAATTTACTATTTTAGTCTTTATATTGTATTGTTATAAATTCACAAATATTAAACTTCAATGAGATAAGTTTCTTGCTGATCAGGGGACTATTGGTTTGCGTCTCTTCATGTTTTTTTTTATCACTGTTGGATTATTTTGGGCTTCCTTTGTTTGAGTCCTAAAACTGAGTAGTTCGTTATTGATGTGAGATTTCAAGTGCTGAGAATTTTTGTATCTTTTTATTCTCTGATATGATATGGCTGTTGGCATGTTGAACATGTACTAAATGCTCTAGAATGAGTGTTCCACAACAGAGTTTTTACTGATTTTTATGCAGCCACTTATTTTTCAAGCTTATTTTTGCAGTATATACAACCACATGAGCACGAAAAGCTTTCCCAAGTTGAGTTATTGATCATAGATGAGGCAGCAGCCATTCCATTGCCAGTTGTGAAGTCATTGCTTGGCCCCTATCTGGTTTTCCTTTCGTCTACTGTGAACGGGTATAAGCTTCATATGCACAATCGTTTCCTGGTTTTGGTCAGAAATTAGTGTTTATGAAAGGAACATCTTGTACATTTGCTAAAAACTTTGATTTCGTGCTTAATATTTGTCTTTCAGTAGCCGAGGTTGTCTTTAAAGTAGTTAGGATCCTGACCTATGTAATTGTTTGATTTTCCCCCCCTTTGAAAGCTATGAAGGTACTGGTCGATCTTTGTCCCTTAAACTTGTTCAGCAATTGGAACGACAAAGCTCCTCAGCTCAGAGTGTGGAGGGTCCTAAATCTGGTACTGCATCCTTTCCCTGGTTTTGCATTTGAAATATCTAAGTTATTCTATTCGTTTCATTTTATAATAGCAGCATAAAAGCAATTTTAACCTCATCTATAGTTGCTTAAAAATCTCGATGAGAATCTACTTGAAGTCAATTATGCTACATTTCTCCAGGTTATACAGACAAAAGCATATAATTTTCGTGTGTATGAAATAAAAAACCAGAATAGTGGGAATATTTAGTCATATCTTATGACTTTAAGACTTTTGTAGTGCTGCAATTCGTAATTGAAGGAATTGTTATGTAGGATATTCCCATTGCAATTACCCAAGATTTATGCTGAAAGTGTTCTTCAGTTTATTTTTTTTTTTTAAATGTTTTTATGTTCTTTAGATTGATGCATGTTCATGTTTGTTTTTATTTTTTATTTTTTTTGGGAAATTGATGAAAATGTTATTGGATTCATGGTTTTCTCTCGTTCTTTATTTCCCTTAATGTCTTAATGATTTGTGATTGTAGGTTATCTTTTCAAAAAGATCGAGCTGAGCGAATCCATCAGATATGCATCTGGGGACCCTGTAGAATCATGGCTTCATGGTTTACTCTGCTTGGATGCTACAAATGCTGTCCCTAGACTTAGCGGGTAAGGGCATCATGTTTTAGAACTTGTAGAGGGTAAAAAAACACTTGCACTAGTCTTATTCTCTACCTTTTGTTTTTGCAACTAGGTTACCTCAACCAAGTGAGTGTGAACTCTACTACGTTAATCGTGACACACTTTTTTCCTATCACAAAGAGAGTGAGCTGTTCCTGCAGGTAAGAGATCCATCTTTCCTTTTATATTTCAATTTTAATAACTAAGTTGCTTGCATCATTGTAGTATTTCTTACACTCTTACACATGCACAATATCCTGATAATCTTACATATGCTTCAATCTTCAATTGATTGAATATTTGGTACTTATGCATTGCGAAATCTGCAGCGGATGATGGCCTTATATGTTTCCCTCTCACTACAAAAACTCTCCCAATGATTTACAACTAATGGCCGATGCACCAGCGCACCACTTGTTTGTATTGCTCGGTATGCTTGTAGTCTTTTACTCGCCTTTTCTTGTGTTATTTTGTATGGCAGGACTTCAACTAATGTCATATTGTGCAGGCCCTGTTGATGAGTCAAAAAATCAACTTCCCGATATTTTGTGTGTCATTCAGGTTAGCATGTTCTTCCCAACATAACTCATATGTCCAGATTTTGAGGCTTATAAATTCTCCTTAAAAGTTTGTGGGTTCTATATCTATTTCAACTCTTTTTACTTGATAAAAATGCTTAGATAAGAAGTAAAGAACCATTTAAAAAATGTTGTTGTATAAGTCGATAAATTTATTTGATGATGCTGAAGACTAAATGTTGGTTGAACTTATTCATAGGTCTCTCTCGAGGGAAAGATTTCTCGTAAATCCGCACTCAAAAATTTAAGCACTGGTCGTCAACCCCCTGGAGATCAGATACCTTGGAAATTTAGTGAGCAATACCAAGACACTGTATTTCCAACCTTTTCAGGTGCTCGTATTGTACGAATTGCTACCCATCCAAGTGCAATGAAGGTTGTATGTGCCCCCCTTCTCCCTTTTTTTCCTGTTCTTAATAGAATATATGTAACATTTTAATGGTTTTTCTGCAGCTTGGATATGGTTCACAAGCAGTCCAACTTCTGACGAGGTATGCCTTGTACACTCTGGACTCGCATTGACTTGATTACCATTTCTTGTTGGTTTGCAAAATCTTTTGATTTAGTGGACTAGCAGACTACTGAGCTTGAGAATGCTCTTAAAGGCAAAGAGTATTGAAGCCGTTGTTGGGACAGCCTTTTTGCATTTAGGCACTAAACCAAAAGAAGCAAAAGTTATAGCTTCGTGGTCACTGTTTGGAATTGAAGACCGAAATGGAACAATAGTGTTATGTAATTCTTTGATTGCGAAAATAAAATGGGTAGAAAGTTCTGAAGATCTGATGGTTTTGGTGGAGCCTTTTAAATAAGAGAAAAACTAGGAGTTCCAAGGATTGATAACCTTAGTAGGAATTGATCCTTCAACGTTAGGTGTTTGCTTATCAATAAATTGTTGGAACTTTGCTAATTCTAAAAGAACAATTAGAATCCCTCGGAAAGAAACAACACAATTCTATTTTATGATTGGGTCATTCGATGCTTATAGAATTTTTTTTTGTTTTTTGGGGCTCTCTAAATGTGGCTTGTAACGCTTCCTAGTGTATTTTTCTGTTAATGGAGCTTCCTAGTGTATCTGGAATAAATTCAAACAATTCTATCTTCTGCAGGTACTATGAAGGACAGTTTGCACCTATTTCTGAAATGGATTACAATGATGTGGAGACCTCACCTGTCAAAGTCACAGAAGCAGCTAAGAAGGTTTACTCTAATAGCTAAAATTTGCTCCTTTTGTTCTCTTTTATTTACTATATAAATATAGTCTGCAGAACAATTCTTCCCTCAGCATGTTCTCTGCACAGTCACTTTATTTTAACAGATTTTATTGGGGCAGTTAATAATTCTATGCCTTGCCCTTTCATTTGTTGACATGCCTGTTTTTGCATTTTGGGAATTTAGCACATACACGTTCACAATTTCTTGCAAATCCGTATCTTGGAGTAGGAGATATTGACCAAAAATACCTCATTTTGCAAAGGGGGAAATAATTTTAAAAAGACAAGTCTTGTACCTTTTCGGTCTTCTACTTAACACACTCTTTTCTTTTTCACAGCATAGCTCGTTTGATTGAAAAGACAATTTTCTTTTTCTAACTGAAATTTCATTGATGCAGTGGACACTGTACAAACTAGAAAGAGGATGAGTATTTCCCTATTTGTAAATTGAAAGACATTAAAACACAAAGTAAACATAAGATCAATGAACTATTAGATCCTTCCTGCTCTCTCTCTCTCTTTCGGTTTTTTTTTTTAATCACTATTTGAGTTTGAGAACTCGAATGAGTATAGGTGTAGCTAAAAGGTGTATTGGTTGCCAATAGGACCAGAATTATCTTTAGAAAGTTATATTTCTTTCTTTGACCAAGTGCAATAAATTACTAGTTTCCGTTGTATTTGTATCAATTATTTGTGAGCTAATAGTGAATATCTACTAAATGCTTCTGCAAACTTAAGGTTGCTGACTTCAATGATACCCTACTTACAGGTTTCGTTGCTAGAAGAGACTATAGAACCTAGGAAAAATCTTCCTCATTTGCTTGCTCATCTCCGTGAAAGGAAACCAGAGAAGCTTCATTATATTGGCGTCTCCTTTGGGCTTACGTTGGACCTTTTGCGCTTCTGGAGAAAGCATAAGTTTATTCCATTCTTTATTGGCCATACTCCAGTTAAGAAAACTAAACTTTAATTTCTGTACTAAATATATTAATACTATATTTTGTGGAGGCATAACGTTTTATTTCTTTTTAACGGGTTTAGAGTTCTGTGACCGGTGAGCATACATGTATGGTCCTAAAACCTCTGAGCAATGATGATATTGAAACCAGTGGGTCAGATGAATTGGGCTTTCTTGGACCATTTTACCAAGGTGCGTTCATTCTTTTCCCACAGTACTCTATCGTACCATGTCTTTATTTATGTATATATTTTTTTTGCCCGTATAGTTCTGTTTATTTTAGGTTCTCAGCTTGATAGTTGTTAATTGCCTACAGATTTCAGGCTAAGATTTATTGAACTGTTGGGTCATACATTTTATGCAATGGAATACAAGCTCGCCATGAGGTTAGTGCTTGAAGTTATGTTCTTAAGATCAATTTTCAATGGTCAAATGCTCACGCTACTCATAATCTCGCAGCATCTTGGATCCAAAAATCAATTTCATGGAGCAACAAGAATCAGGCAAGTCTGCCTTAGGTGGATCTCTAGACTCAATAAAGGAGATTTTGTCGTTTCATGACATGAAGCGATTAGAAGCCTATGCCAATAATCTTGTTGACTATCATATGGTAAGATCTTGAAATGTGGTCGATATTTATTTTGAAATCATGATTTAAGTTTATAATTGTAATTGTGTTTGGCAAGGCATGGCTAGAATCTTGCGACAAATCATTTTCGTAAAGTAACTTATGAGGAGATACAGTGATTTCAAATATTGTTCCATGTATCTATTTTGCAGATTTTGGATATAGCTCGGAAGCTTGCACGCCTATACTTTCAAGTGAAACTTCCTGTTACAATATCTTATGCCCAGGCTTCTGTTTTGCTATGTATTGGATTGCAGGGTCGAGACATCTCTGATATTGAGGTTTATTTTCTTGTCTTCTATTCGTAATTTGTTGAGCATTTTCATCATGGGCGCACATGTTTCTCGTACCAGCTCATTGAAAATATGACCATGTGTGTAGATTTAAATTTAAATTCTTGTATTCTTAAGCACGATCTTCATCCATTGTGTATAAAGAGATTTCTGATTGATCTCTCATTGAATTCATTTGGAAACTTGCTTTCAGTGATTTCTGGAACATAATCCCGGAGTTTAAAGTTGACATCTTAGAACTTTTCGGGTTTTAGCTAGACTCAACACATACTTTTAATAGCTGATATCGGCATCAATATTCATTGCTCATGCATTTACTTTTTCCTTTTTTGGACGAAAAACATGATAGTTATATTGATAAAAAATAATATAAAGCCGGGAGGACAAGTTGTTCTCAAACGAGTACTGGAAAGCCAAGCTACTGTTTAAAAACCATAGTTAAATTAGATCCTCCACCCGAATCCTGTCTATTACGAGTGTTAATCATTTATACTTTCATTTTTTGTTCCAAGTCGGATATAGCTGGTGTTTGGATTTGTAATGTGTACTGCTTGAAGTCTTGTTGGTTTACTGTGATTAAAAGTTTCTTTTTTTGCTTCTCCATGTCCTTAGTTGATTCCTTTCACTTTAACACTTGTATATATATAACAGGGACAGATGGGACTGGAAAGGCAACAAATATTATCACTATTTATAAAGGCTATGAAAAAGTTCTCCAAGTATCTAAACAATCTTGATGCTAAAGAGATTGAATCAAGCATGCCTCGGCTAAAAGAAGTAAGTTCGGTTGGATTTTATTATTATTATTTTATTAAATATATAGTAATTTCCTCGGAGTCTAGTTTATGTCAGTATCCATGGATGAGCTCCGAATCCTTTTCTGGGTAGATTAGTTTCTATAGATGTTTAGATCCAGGGAGGAATAGTCTTGTTCTTACAAATCAATAGATGTACGAAAAGATATTTTGCATTTTTATCTACTTGTATAAGATTATGTGGTACGTGTTTCTGCAAATATATTTGCAGTATTTCACCTTTTGATCGGAATGCTGTTGATTCGAAATTCAGATTGTGATGGAACCGAAGGACACCCTTATGGAGGAGGATCTCAATCGGGCTGCCAGGCAGGCCATGGTATGTTTCCTTTATACTTTTAATGAAAATCTCACTATAATTCTTGAACTGTAAGATCAAAGACTTTAAGGAGTTTAAACTCAATAAATTGTCTTTTGAGCCCTTTGTCAAACCGAACGGACTTGTGTTGTTTTTGAAATATATGAACACGAACCGACCATGTTGATTTTGAGAACTATGAATTGGGGCAACAAAAAGAAGTAATAGCCAAACAAACCCGCGTCACATATGGTCGGCTTGGTTGGGTTTTCTGGTTATGCCCTACCCTTTTTTTCTCCTTTCTTGTTCTCTGTTTTATAAAGAAAAAGCTGAGCTAAATCGACTTTCAATGTAGGAGCAAATGAACCCTGATACGGAAGAAGCTTTGGATCCCGAGAGGCTCCAGCAATATGCCATTGGAGCAGACTTTGAGAACGCTTTGCAGAACAGTAATGGGAAGATACCTTCAGGTGGTCTCATCACTGTGAAATCCAGTAGACGTGAAACTGAAGATAAGAGCAGGAAGAAGCGCTATCGAAGTGATCGCGACTCGAAAAAGAAATCAAAGCATTGACCGGACGGATTTACTCTTGAAAAACCAAGAAGGCTGGCAGAACTCCGTGGATTGACCGAGGAAGTGATTCGAGGAACATCAACATGACTAACACTGCACTTTGCCGATTTTCATTACTTTACAAGTCATTGAGATCAAGCATGTACAGATTGTATCCGAAATTTTGACCACAGGCTAAAAGCCTCGGTGCTCTTTTTGTTATAATATATATTTGTACGACTATTGCTACCCAAAAAAAAAAAAGAAAAAAAAAATTGAACTTCTTGGTATTTAATATTTATGATTGATAATTATCACTATTCCTATATCTTTTTACTGCAGCCAATTCTGTTTTACTGTCAACTTTTGAGTAGTTAAAGTATTCATATTTTTGTCCTCTTTTGATAGTATATAGCAAAGTAAAATTTCAGGGCGTATTCTGTCACAAGCCCTAAAATTTAGGGAAAAGCAAAATTTGTTCTCTAAAAGAAGGGTAAATTAATCTTTTGATTCCTATTTCCTACTCTTTTTTTAAAGTTATGATTTTTTTATGAAGTTTTTTTTTAAATAAAAATAGTCAGTATTCTATTGATTAATCAGTGATTGATCAATATTAATGTATTTTTTAGTATTTAACATAGTTAATTATTGAGTAATAATCATTTAAAAAAAAATTTGGTCATCTACTTAAATAGATTTTTTAAAACGGCTATTTATTTCTTTTTTTGTTTTTTGTTTTTTGTTTTTTTTAAATACTAAAAGCTCCCTGCAATGTACGCAAATGGCCCTTTTTGCTAACTAGATTATAAAGCAAAATACAAGTATTATTATATATATATTATTTCAATATATAAAATATATATATGATATAAAAGTGATAATAATCTAATTTTTTTAGTTTTTTAAAGGGTATTTTGATTACTTTTACCAAAAGGACTATAATTTATGTATTTAATATAATTTAATAGTATATTAACATAAAATTTCAAAATATATGATATATACTTTAAGAAACCAAATTATAGAATATGAACGCAGAAAATTTTCATAAATTCCTAAGAACGATGCCGCTAGTGTTAATATACTCTCTGAGCTAAAAATGTACTTGTTGTACCTTATGAATTTTAATATTATATCAAGTTGCCTTTTTCATTAGTTTTTGTTAGTTTTTTAGCATGTGTTTGTTACTTAGATTTAAACCTAAAATTTTCATTTCAGTTTTTGTTTTTTTTTCTAAAAATTCAACAAAAATTATAATTAGTTTTTTAAAAGTAAACCAACTTCAAAATTTAACCTAAAAATTTCATCTCAAACTTGTATTTCAAAAGAAGCCTTAGTCATTTTTCATTCAAAATGCCCCCCTAATCTTTGCATCTGTGTCAAAATGTCCCATGAACTTTAATATTTGTGTCAAACTTCTATATGATCTTTAATAATAATATTAAAATACCACATTTATCTTATTTTATTTATCTAATGTTATATAATTACTTAATTAAATTCAGGAGATATAACATATACATTTTATAGTTTATGGACATATTGACACTGATAAGAAATTTATAAAAAAATTTCCTATAATTAATTAAATAATTTTTCCCTTTTTTTTTTTTTTTTTTTTTAATTAATGGGTAATTTTGAAAGTCACTAATGCCCCTAACATTGTTCATTTGAACGTTTGAGAGGGTAGATTGCTACCATGAAGCCCGCCGCCACGCTAGAAAGTAGAAACTGAGTTTACCCGCCTTTTCCCGGCAATTCTCTGTTTTCTGAACTAGGGCTCCTTCCATATACTCCTCTCTCTCTCTCTCTCTCCTCTCTCGGAAAACGGGAAGCCGCCGCCCCTACCTCCGACGCCGGACACCGCCCACCTCAGCTGTGCGTTCGATCTTCGACGAAGTTTTTTCATCTCCGAATATTTGCACAACAGCCAAATAAGGGGTTTTTTTTTTTTTAATTTTTTCTTTTTTCCAATCTCAGAATCACAGATTGGTTGAATGAATGAATTGATGCTGATTGGCGTATTTGATGAATGTTCTGTTCTGTTGTTTTAATCTGGAATCGGTGGAGGAGGAGAGAACTGGAGAGAAGTCACGAAAAGCCTCTCTCTGACCCCCCAGATGCTGAGGAACTCAAAAGCCTCTGGTAATTCTTCTTCTTCTTCTCTCTCTTCTCTGTTTGGCCTTTTTCTCAGAACCCATTTTCGTTCTTATGCCGCTACTGCTACTAGTGGACATGATGTTACCCGTTTGGGGAGATTAATACGAACAAAATCCGAGTTAGAGACACTCACTGTAGAAGAAGCTTTTGGTTACTTCAATTCCATGATTCGGATGCAACCCATGCCTTCCATTTGGGCTTTCAATCATTTGCTCGGTGCCCTCTACAAGATGAACCACCATGTCATTGTTGTTACCATGTATCGGGAAATGTCGGCTCTTTGCGGGCTCGATTTTCGACCTGACATTCGTACCATGAGTATGTTTGTCCGGTGTTTGTGTCTGTTGGAGAGGATTGATTTATGTTTCTCTGTTTTGGCGGCTGTGTTTAAGCGCGGACTTAAGCCGGATGCTTGTTTGTTGAACACTCTTCTTCAAGGGCTTTGCGCTGCAGAAGTGGGATCGCTGGATGCGGCGTTTGAGTTGTTTCTGAAAATGGTGGAGGACGAGCATACGTGTGATGAGATTAGTTATGGTACGATGATTAACGGGCTTTGTAAAGCAGGAGAAACTTGGAAGGCTGTTGAGCTCCTTAAGCGCATGTACTGCCACCGAACAATAAAACCTGATGAAGGTTGTTACGGTCCAATAATTCATAACCTTTTTAAAGAAGGTCGAGCAGACGAGGCCTGAGCTTTGTTGAAAACATGGTCAACCATGATGTTCGACCAAATGTTGTCATCTGTAATTCTTTGATTCATGGGTTGCTTGAGTCCGGTCAGTCTGAGCAAGCAACAGAGTTCTTAGAAACTATGACTGCTTGGGGTGTCTCACCGAACATTATTACGTACAATACTATGTTGAATGCTCTGTGCAAGGAGAGCAGGATTAAGGAGGCGCTTGATCTTGTGGAAACTATGAGAATTAGAGGTCTGAAGCTGGATTGCATCACGTACAACTGTCTGATTAGTGGATTTTGCCGTTTGGGACAATGGAGTAAAGCCATGAACTTGTTACACGAAATGGAAACTAAAGCCATTGTGCCGAATGCCATAACCTTCAACATTATAGTCGACGCTCATTCTAAGAAGGCAATGATTAAAGAAGCCCTTGCTATGTTTCATATGATGATTGGAAGAGGTGTAGAGCCAGATATTTTCACTTACAGCATTCTACTTAACGGATTGTCCCATTCCGGCCTATGGAAAGAAACATCTAAGTTGCTCGATGAGATGGTGAGTTTGAAAATCTATCCTCAAACTGTAACTTTGAATGGAATTTTGGATGCTTATTCAGAAAGCGGTAAGATGAACACTGCCCAAAAGTTGCTTGACGGAATGATTCGACATGGTTTGAAGCCTGATGTAATTACGTACAATATATTGATAAAGGGATATTGTCTGCTAGGCCAAATGGGAAAGGCGATTCAAGTCTTGGAACAGATGACTTCGAAGGGTGTTCAGCCTGATATTTTTTCCTATAACGCCTTGGTCATTGGGTACATGAAAGCCGACAGAGTAAACGACGCTCACAAACTTCTCGAGGATATGATCAAAGAAGGATTGGTGCCTGATGATGTTACGCGTAATTGTTTGAGAACCCTTCGTGCTAGAAGGGTTGTTGAATTTGTTGAGCAAGTCAAAATGGGTTGAGCCAAGCTCAAAATGAATCCCATTCTTATTTTTTAGTTTTCTATTTAACATATGACTAATTTCTTCTCTATAAATGGTAAGAGTCACAGGTCCGTAGAGCAGGTGTATCCTCTTCATAGCAGGTTCATTGCAGGAACAGTAGCTATACGGCTTCCTAGGGTCTTTTTATTTATTTATTTATTTATAATTATATATATACGGTTTGATAAATGTGTACAAATAGTGGTATAACAAAAATACATCCATATAATCAATGAAGTCGATATCTGATCTTCAAGAACAGTTTAGGTTTTCTTCCCCCAAGCAGAAGAGGAAGGTATCACAATTAATGTGTGATCAATGAAACCAATTTCTGACCTTGGAGAAAGGTTTATGCCTTCAAGAGGATATGGATGATGATGAGTTGACAATGACATTGAGGAGGAATCTCAATCGAACTAAAAAAAATCATAGGGATTTCTGTACGATATAAATTTGAAAACAATTGTGTTTAGAAAGGGGAATTCTTTGCTCATAAATGCTGAGAGATTGATTCTGAAATTGTTTTTGGTTAGGCTTTTTCTAGAGATATTAGTCTGGGAATAAGAAATATGTGAAAATTCCTGCTTTTTTGGGGGTATGGATGTTTATGAATATTCTCTCTTTTCGAGAGTAGATTGCCATAAAGAAAAAAAGAAAAAAGAAAAAAAAAAAAAAGAAACATTTTTTTTTAACTACTGAAATTTGGGAGCAAAGAAGCTAAAACCCAAATTCTGAAGCTCACTTGGCTTTCCTAAACCTTTATAACCAAATTCATTTCTGCAACCCAAAAAAGTCCTAAATCCAAACTCACAGAAAAATAAAAAACACGCAAGGGGTTCGATCTACAAATCACCTCCTTCCCACGCCATTCCATTCGGTGTTGGCTTTTGAAAAGAAAAATGGCTTTCCCAGTTGAAGAAGAATTGCACATAGCAATAGATATTTATAAACAAAAATGGGTTGGAAAAAAACAACTACATAAAATGCAGCCAGTGACACCAGATTCCAGTTCTCTCCTGGTAACATGAAGCAATGATCAGGGAAAACGCAAAACATCAGATTATCTCATAAATCTGCCATATAGTCGCCGCACTCTCACATCTTAAAGTGCCTTTTATTAAAACAGAAGCGGCACTCCTCACACTCTAAAGATAGTCATTGGCCTCAATTTTGCACAAGCATTTCTTTGACATCGGAGGAGTCACCGTCGGAAAGGGCACGGGTAAATTATATAAAGTTTCTGATGTCCAAAGACTTCGGTTCGACCATCTCCTCATCCTTGAATTCTTCACTGCAGATTTCATAAAATGAAAGATGATACATCAGTAATCAGGTCAACGGTCGGATTAGTTCAACGCCACGGAAAAACTGAAGTTTGGCAAAGCAATCTTGGTCATATTGATCCAATGGAGGAAAAAAAAAAAAAAAAACTGTCATAATGTATGGTTTTAAGATGTCTAACATTAAACTTGTCTGCTAAAAATCGGTTTTAAAGCATGCACCTCCTAATAGTTCTAAACTTAAATATAATAGACAAACGACCTCGGTTTAAACTGGACTTAAAAGTTCTCGTAATGACTGCATGGCATGGCATTGCTAAAAGGAAAACCACGTTTCTCTAGACATTTACCGCTCTTGACGAATTAACCACTCTAGACAACTTCCTACTGCGTCAGAATTGACCATTAAGGATTCAATATATTGGATCCAAGAACATACTGAATGCATTAAAAAAAGCAAACTAGGTAAGGTGGCAAAAAGATTGATAAGAATGTCCTAGAAAGATACCGTTTCTTTTGAGTTTCCATTGCCTCGAGAGCTTCCTTCTTCAGCTCCCCCAATTGTGCTTTGGCAATTTTGAGTTCTAACTGCTCTTCATATTTTGGAAGATCTTCTTTACGAATTCCAAGCCTATTAGACGAGACAGATAAAGTCATGTAATTTCTTACAGATAAAAGTCAGAAGCATTGATTTCATTTTCATGCATAAAAATGTAAATGCCACCCCAAATCACGGCTGGTACAGGCAATAAAATCCTGATTCACGGTTCTGGATTCACAAAAACAAAATATCCACCAGTAAGCATGTTTAACTCTTTTACACGTTAAGATACTTTACTGCTGTGTAGAAGCAATATCATTATGAGTTTCTTGTTTTATAATTTTCCACCCAAAGGTTCAGAGCCGAAAGAGAGAACATTTGATACTAAATTTACCAAAGTTTAAGGATTAAACCAGTAACATTTTCTATCTATTCAAACCAATAAACAAAAAAGGAAAAATTTTGGTCTTAAAACATACTTCTTGTTGATCTTATCAAACTCTGCAATGAGAAGAGCCATTCCTTTCTTGTCATTCCTCAAAAGAGGTTTTTTCAGTTCCTTCTCTACTTTATCCAAGGCATCAAACATCAAGGCCTCTGCACCAAGTTCATCAGTGAGACCTCGCCTGCAAAAGGTTAAGAAAAAGAAGAGAAAGAAAAATAAGTATATAAACATAAAACAAGAAGCATGGATCATTTGGAATTTCAATAGGCTATGCGGCCAATATATGAAGAACTTTCCTGAAGCAAACCCATAAACACAGATGCTCAGATGACCCTATCCCTATGCATCACCAAAGGAGAGAGATAAGAAAAATGATTTATGCATGCATATGAACTTTCCAACGACGAGAGCAATCTACTCATAAATTAGAATATGGGGCAAGGAAACAAATGAAAAATTGCTCAGTCCACATCATCACATCAAACAGAAGGAAAGCAACAAGCTGACTCGATGAATATAACATACTTGATCCTTATTTCTTTCAAGGTCAACAGATATGTATGAGCATCTGGGATATCCTTTGTACGGGTTTGAATGGTATATTGGATACGTTGAGATTCTGAGAACAAGTCTGCCCTGCAGGAGGCATTATGCATTAGAGGTCAATGCATCATAATAAAAAACGGTACAATCAAGACATAGCAGACAGAAATTGATACATTATCCTCCTCCACTGCAAGAGTACGATTAAAATAACACAGGCTGAAACAAGAAATAACACAACGAACTCTTTTGTTCGATAATAAGAAATGTAAATTCAAACAATAGCTGAACTTTATGCCATGCATTTAGAATACCGAGTGAGATTTCTATGATTATATGGTCTAACATGGTTAGGAAAGGGAAAGAAAAAAGATATTGTCAATCTCACAAGTTATTTTGTCAAATATTATCAATATTTGACAGCTATTCCATGCAATCAGGAATATCAAGGAAGTAGTTCACTGATCCTACCTGGTCAAAAATGTGCTCCAGTACAATAAGTCTGGTAATGAAAAACACCAAGTAGAGACATTGTGTGTTTGGATACAATTTACAAGAAAAAAATACATGAACAAGAACTAAGCATGCATTTGGTGCATGGGTTGAAACTGAATTTTTTAGGTTGGAATTGAGTTAAATTGAATGTGTGTTTAGTGAGGCATTTGAACTGTCAAAACTAAAAAGTGTAAAAACTAGAAATGTGTTCGGAAAAAAATATCACTATGGAGCTTGTTTCGTTCGTCTCGAAATTCTATGCAATTTAAAAAAAAAAATCATCCCATTTGGACTTGTATATGCAAAGTTATGGACTTTTGAAGTTTGAGTTACAAAAACTGTGAATAGCGAAATTGAGGTTGACTTTTCAGAAAAAAAGACAAAAATGAATTGAATTTTTTAGGTTTGGATTGAATGGAACTGTTGGTCCGAACACGTGCTAAAGAAAGCATATACTTCTGTAAGAGACCCAAGCCCCCCCAGGTTTTCTCAAATTGCTTTTACTACACGCTGTTTATGCATATTTTTTTAGTTTTTACCAGTTTATGGATACTAGTACTTGCACATTTTTCTCCAACTTCAGTAAAACATTAAAGCCGTGCTTCTAAAGAAAACAGTACCTTACATTTACAAATTATGACAAATAAATATGTTCATACCCTCTTGCTAGGTACACAACATGCACATGAATATCAAACCTACTTTGTATTAGATGCAAATACATAAATAAATGATACTCACTTCTCCCGCACTGTTTTCATGACCTTAGCATATTCAGCTACTGCAGCTGGATCCTCCGGATCAATGGTAATCTTTTCTTTACGAAGTACATCCATGGCTCTCTCGAATTTGTTCTTAACCTCCAAAAAGATGTTCTTCAACAGCTCTTTTGCCACCCAAAATAAGTACATTATCAGCAATTGATAAAGCAAAGAAGCAAACATCAATTAAAGACGAACGCTATCTCTAAAGTTAATAGTTTGTTAGAAAAAGAAGATTTCGTTTTCAAATAAATGACCAATCACAATATGTATCTTTTGATCTAGGACATCGTTTATTAGAGGGCTTGCCCTTTCCTCTGAATGCGGCAATTTCTAATGCCTAAAAAACTATCAAAATGGAAGAATTGAATATAGTAACAACAAATACAAAAGCAAAAGATCCCTCTTTTGTTAACCTTATTATGCAATTGGAGCTTATCGGTAGAAAAGAATCCATTTAGATAGTCCTTTTTAGCTCCAGTGACAGACTAAATTATGGGGGAAAAAAGAGAGTCGAGTTTTTAACTCACCATCTCCCTGGAGAATAGGGGGGCGACCAGCTTCTTTGGCAAAGAAGCGGACTGGAACAGCATTCTCCTGTTGTAGAATGGCTCGACTTGCATACAACTGCAACAATTGGAAGGAAATGAACAAGCAACACAACAATTAAAGTGAAAAAATTTCAAAACATGTTCATTTTTCCAACACATTTAACTCCTGAAATTACAAAACTTGCTCGAGATAACAGCAGCGACCATCTTCAGAATTTCCTCTCTTTTTTTTTCGTTCTTTTTAAATTTAACACGACTATTTGAATCGATTACTTCAAATTCTTTTGTAGCATAAATTCCCAGCACATTGTGGCTTCTACTTTATCTCCGATTCCTCATCCCATCATTCAAATTCAAACAAAAATCTGTTCCCAAAATCATCACTTTCCTTCCATCTCAAATCCCTAAAATCACAATGGGAGTATAAATTATACAGATCCACTGAGAATTCTACCATTCAACCCGGCAGTAAAGAATCACAAAATCAAAACCAAACAAAACCGAAATCATTCATTTAAATATCAATACAAATTAAAAAAAGAAAACTTAAACTGGAAAACCGATCATTTCCTATCAGAATATTATGGCTTCAAATCGGAACGGAAAGAATAGCAAAAAGGACCAGATTAGGGATCCAAACAGAGAAAAGCGATGATCGGAAGAGAGAGAGAGAGAGAGAGAGGAATCCATGGTTGGAGAAAGGAAGGAATGACAGACCTGCTTGGATTTGGATAAGAGGCGGAAAGAGAACGCCATGATCGGAGCTCGGAGTTGTTGTTGATGTGGGTAAGGTTTGAGAAATGGCGGATTAGGGTTTGGTTATAGAGGAGACTGGAGAGAAAGGAATATGCGAAGGAGGCGACTATGTGAAGTCTCTGTGAGACCGTAAAGCCCTGGTGCTTAGTGCCTCATACGACCACTGCGGACCTAAAAATGTTGTCGTTTTCTTAACTATAACAAAAGGGCATTTCCGTCAACTTAAATCTCATATCAATTTACATGTGGTTGAGTTGTCATTTTATTAATTAAAAGATAATTATAATTAGTTTTTAAAAATTTAACAAACTTTAATGGAAAATTCCATTCAAATTTGTACATCAAACACAAACATAGTGTTTTTATTTTAATTAATGTGCACTTATTTAAAGACTTTTCGATTGAAAAGTAATAACTTATATTTTTTCTGCAAAAAATAACAAATTTTATGTTATATATGTTGATACTCAAAATTGAGACTAGAGTTGACGTTTACAGTAATTATTCGTCTGGAATGTTTTGGTATATTTACTTAACCATGGTGATGGAAATAAGGATATAATGTCATGGGATGTGGTATGGTAGGATTGGTTGCAATATTATCCTTTCGGACTCATATTGATGAGTACTAAATCAGTAATGTTAAAGATTTCATGTTACCAAATCAAAATTGTAATATGTCTTATGGTGTGGTGTGAAACGTTACGCCACTCTATGCAACAATTACATGTATATTGTTATAGTAGAACATTTTATGTCACCAATATGGTACTATGGTTTGTGTTATGAAATATTGTATCACTCTATCGTACAATTAGACGCACATAGTTTTACCAAAAATGAAGCTGCAAAGTAATAAAAAACCAGTATGCAGACACATAAAAAAGAGAGAGAATTGAATTGTGCAAACTCGCTTTTAGTTAGAGAGGGAATTACAATAAGGGCAGAGTCAGAAAACTATTTTAGTATGGGTATATATCGAAATATTTTTTTCAAGATAAATTAATTTTAAAGGGGACTAGTGATAATTTTAAATTTTAGAGGGTTTATGTGAGGTAGTCTCTAGAAAAACTATATATAGAAGGGAAAACTCAATGAAAATGATCATTAGAAAACCATTCTGAGAAACAAGAGAAAGAACATAAACCTAATATAAGGAACGGGAAAACAATAATAGAAGAGGAGTTGAATAGAACTGAAAAATCTAAGAGAACTCAAGATATATTAAGAAAATATTAGTATTAATGAGATAGAAATTAACATAAGTGTGATTTGGTAACATGAGAAGCCATCCCCGATTACTGATTTTAAACAACCATCAATTGTGAGAATTGCATCTTCCCCTATAAATTCATGACATCATTCTATCATAAATTAGTTATTGGTTGATTCGTGATCTAAATACCAATACAATTATTCCCTCAAAAGTAACGCATGTATTGTATATAAAATCTCATCTTATATGTGTAAGTATTATATTTTTCCTTTCATATCATAAACGTATACATGGTTGCAATCTCAATCATTATTATTTTAATTTGATTCGTGTGATCTAAATAATAAAAATAGATATCAGGATTCCTCAAAACTAATGTTTAGTGAATTACGTAATCATCATGATAATAAGAGAAAATTATAGTAAGTATATTGATTTTTTTTTTGTTTTTTTTTGTTTCAAGTTTATTGTTATTTGTTATTTGTTATTACAAAAAGTGCCATTTTTCTCATTATGCTAAAACGTTTGTAAAATTAAAAGTAGTGTACTTACCTCATGACCATATGAATAATAATAAATAATTCTCTGGTTCATTCTACTAAGGCATGCTATTTATATAAATACACTAATATATATGAAGGCTCATCCTATTATTTATAACACCATCTAATATATATCACGCGGATGTTCCCCACGAACCCTAGAACATTGGCGACTCCACTGTGTTCAAGGTAAGAATGCAAACAGACACACTCACATATATATATATATATACACATGTATATAAATAAGTTATTAGTTAGATTATAAAACAATGTTCTCTAAAATAACAAGGACCTGACCTGATGCATTTGAGGCAAGCAGAGTAGAACATCAACCTGAAAAGATGTAAACAATAAAGATTTTGGGTAAGTGAAAGATAATAATAAAAATAATACGGTGGGTAAGAAACGAAAAATTAAGATAAATATACAGCTTTGTATAAATACCATGAAGAAGCACAAGTAAAAGTATATTTAATAAGATATCCAAAGCTGAAGAGTTCTCCTGTTGAGATGCCAAGAAAACCATTGGAAATTTGATGATGAAATGAAGCAACAGATGATGATTCCTCTAGTGCTCGAAGGAAAGATTTTGTTTACCTAACACGACACGAAGCACGCATGAGCCTAGTTGATTATGGGCCGGATTGACACGACATTACATGATTGACAAGTCTACGAAAGAAGGCTCTGTTTGCTTAAGTGGTCAGGATAAAAAATCAATGGATCTGGTAAGAAATTTGACAGCAAAATAAGTAAGTAAATTATTTTGTGGGGTGGGTGGAAAGTAAAAAAAAAGAGGTTAATTATTTTTACTGATCGCTAAAAAAAGGGAAATGGTTGACTAAAAAAAGAGTTGAATTAACACCATCATGTAAGACAAATATAAATTTCATTTCAATCTCAAATACAAAAATTATATGACAATTTCTTATTTATCTTATGCTAGAGAATATCAATGATGTTTAACATCACTCACTAATAGAGGGTGGGTCTCACAATATGGAGTCTATTAGTGGGATCCACTTCTCTATTATTGTGATGTTAAACATCCCTGATATTCTAAAGCATTTTTTCTTTGTTCTATTGTCAACAAAAAAATAATTAAAGTTTTATTTAATAAAACTAATATAGATATGGAATGAAAGACAACATTGAAGGCAGTTTGAGATAAAATTTGATCATTTGAGATATTTGATAGGAGGAAAATTTTTAAAAAATGATAATAGATCATATCATATTTGGCCTTTCCATTAGTAGGTTTATTTTGTAAAAGAAAAACTTTGATATCAACGAAAAATTACTAAATATCCCTCTTGTCCATCAAAATTTTAACTAAAAAAAATTGGGGAAAATACATGAATGATATAAATTTAAAGACCAGTGCATTAATATGACCAAAAATATATATATTAGACCAATATGACACAAAATTAAACTAAAATAAATTAAAATTTGTGTCATATCGGTCAAAACAAGAGAGTTTGTGTTATGTTGATCAATAGATGAAAAAAATATTATTATTTAAGTAATTTTCTTAAAAAAAATCTAAACAATAAAGAAACTAATAAATAAATAAAAAAAGTAATCGTTCTATGGTTTTCTTTTTAATTCCTTTCCCTCATTTTTTTTAAAATTACCTTTCCATCATTTCAATTTCACTATTAATAGCAATGTCAAACATAAAAAGGTAATTTTATTTTCTTTAAATATTATCAAATAGAGTGTAAACAAAATCGGTAGGCACTTATATTTTTTTTTCACACACACACACATATATATTTTTTTTCACACACCCACACAGACACATATATATATTTTTTCACACATTAAAATGAACAAGTCAATTCTCTTGGGGACTTGGGAGATAAATGCACAATTTTTTTTTTTTTTTTTTGAATGAAAGGATATGGGAGTGCCCCAATTATTTTCAGGTTTTCAGTCCCACAGGCAGAAACACGTTTCTCTAGGTATGACGAGGAGATATATTTTTTATATTAGTTTCTTTTAATCGGTCATCTAGGATCTACCCTGTCATCATCAAATCAATACTTCAACAACTGAAGCTGAAGCGAGACCCAAGAGAAATCAACGAGGGTAAACCCGAATGAATAAAGAGAAAAAACTAACAAAATCATCTACTCTTATCAATCCATCCACCCCATAAAGGTATATAAATGCACAAGTTTCTTGGCCAGAAGTTGTAGATTACGTTATGATTTTAGCAATGATTCAGCATCTGATGCAGTAATAAATAGTAAAGGACAACAATGCATTATATATATATATATATATATATATACAAAAAAAATTGTCAATAAATAATTTTGATTTGCTGAAAAGATATCCCAATTTTATTTAGGAACTTCCAAATTTAATAGGATACATCATTACATGCCTTCAGAATTTTTGGACAATACGCTTAGAAGACGTTCATATATTTTAATACAAGTAGGAAAGACAACTGTATAATAAAACACCCGACAGTAAAAATTAAAATGGGGGAACTTTGATAGGAAACTCTTCTAAAAATCATAAAAAACTTTTAGAAACTATTTTTGAATTAAAAAAGTAAAAAATAATTAGAAAAATCCCCAGCAAACAAATCCTTAAACATGTACATAATCTTATTAGTAACGTTGCCATATAACAAAAATTAAAACATTTTACAAATAACAAAATTTCATATCGTTATCATAATTATTACGCAGTTATGCTATTCTTAAATATTTGAAAAAAAAAATCAATTCTAACTCTTATAAGATATACTGTAATTTCTCTTGTTTCTATTCACAAATATAGCAAGGAATTTTAGCATAAATCAAATTTTGCAAACAAATTGAGTTTAGGGATTTAATTAAATTAAAAAAATTAAAAACCAACTTGTTACCTGCTAAAAAATTCGGGGACCGTTTGTGTCAAAAGCCAACAAATTTATTTATCTAACACACAGCGAAACTGATGAAAAGTTGTGAGATTTTCTTTTCTTTACTACATGTATTTTGGTAAATTTTGTGATATTACAAAGTTGCAAAATATCTTTCAAATCCAATCATAAATATAGATTATTTGAAGTACTTATGTAAGTCTCCCTTGCAGAACACAGATTTTTTTTTTTTAAACCATTTCCAGCACCGCATTACCAAGCACTTTTATTTGTACCAATAATATTTGAAAAATAGAGAAAAAGTACAAAGAAAAGTGTAGTGTGTATTTACGTTCATCCAACGTTTCAACTGTATGATATGGCATAATAATCTTTACATTTCTGCTGCAAAGGATTTACCACAACCACAAGTTTGTGTAGCATTTGGGTTCTTGAAAGAGAAGCCTCCACCAATTAGGGCATCGCTGTAATCCAATTGCATGCCAAATAGGAAGAGAAGACTCTTCGGATCGCAGACTGCCAAAAAATGAGCGGAAGAAAGATTAGAAAACAAAATGAGAATAATCTCGTACCGAAAAAAAAGAACTCTGACTCGGGTATGAAAAATGCCTTAGCGATAGGATCTAGTTCTTAGCCGTCAATTACGTCAAAATCATTTCAAACTTCGCAATGTATCATAGTTAATGAAACTTGATGAAGATCTTAATATGAAAACCGTCTCCTACCGGTAGGGTTCACACTCTACCACATAATTCTCCGAAGAAAAGGGAAGAAAAAGACAAAATGCTGTGTTTTCCAAATCTTATATCTAGACTCTTGGCAACCAAAATTATGTCTTGACATTTTAGCAACCGTCATTCCTACAATTTTTTTCTTGGAAATTTGCACTTCCTGAATTCCCAAAAGGGTAGCAATCAAATCCAATCGTTAATGGGTGTTAATTTCAGGGATTCGACCCATTCATGGACTAAATTGCCAAAAAGAAAATTTAAGGGGCACCATGCACCAAACAATGAGGGTTTAAGGGGCACATGTGCAAACATAACGATTAAGCAATTCAAACAATTTTTTTTTTTTTTTTTAAAGGTGAGATAATATTTTAACTAGCAAATCTTTTTTATTTAATATTATGGTTCAGTACCCTAATTTAATAGGACAGTTTCCTTTATTTCTTTTCCTCTCCCCTAGTAAAAAAGTTTCCTACTTCAATCTTAGATAAGCCATATTCTCAGATACTATCCAAGTTGTGCTATTGAATTGCCCTAATCGCTCTCTACCACTTCCAGTTCTCGTTTCCTTTCTTCTTAGACACACCCAGAAAAAAAATAAAAAAATCATGGGCCTGTTCAAGATAATATAATTGTTGCCCCTATATGCTATCCTCCTTCCTTTTATTATAGCCATTCTTCCCTTCATTCTGCAGGTTTTCGGTCCTTATCTTATCGTTGTCTTCATTCTTCGTCTTATACGTTCAATGTTGTCGCCTTCTTTAGGTGCAGGAAAGATTTTGGCAAAGGTCCTGTTTTTATTCGTCTTATTCATCTTGGTTCTACAGATAGTAAACTTGCTATCTCCAGGAAAACCGTTCT
The DNA here is from genome assembly GCA_008635985.1 of Ficus erecta. Lineage (NCBI taxonomy): Eukaryota > Viridiplantae > Streptophyta > Magnoliopsida > Rosales > Moraceae > Ficus > Ficus erecta. The sequence continues at coordinate 4,654,002 of BKCH01000005.1, read as the reverse complement.
TGTCCATGGAATTCAGGGCGGAAAAAAGATGATTTCATAGCTCTCGGCTTGCAATTTATTCACCAGAATCTATGTCTTGGATGGAATCGATGGGGAGGAGTCAACATCTTGAAGACCCGGTGACGGAGAGTAGGAAATTTGTATATCTTCAATAATTAGTTTTGATTTCATTAGGAAATTAAGATTGTTATTATATTAGCATTCTTATGTTAAATAAGCTTTGTGATTGTATTTTTAAATTCAGACCTTGATGAATGAATATTAGATTTCAAATTTCCCTCTTTTCGAGTTACAGAATTCTATCTCCCTTTGTCTCTCTAAACTCTCCTGGTTCTATTTCTCTATCTCAATTTTAATGTTCTCTCTCTTGGTTCTACATCAATCAGTACTAGAGCCTAATTGGCCAGATCCTATACTCTACTCTCCATATGATTTGGGATGATTCAAGATTTCATGTTTTTTGTTTTTTATGGTTCATTTTTGCATTCTTTTATTTTTATTACCAACATTGCTATGTATTTTCCCCTAGGACTTTGTTCCATTTGCCATCTTCCCATATTCCCAAGGATAATAGTTTTTCTACTAGCGGTCGTGCTTAATCTCCGAACGCCGGTTTTCTGAACATGTTTAAAAAGTTAAAAAACCAGTCTTTCAGAGTTATATTACTAAGCAGAAGAAAATCTTAAAGAAAAACATGAAATTTTCTTGACTCTCTTTCATAATTTTAGATTCAGTGATAATCTTACGAACCATGAATCAAAATTAATAGCCGCATGCTGACGTAACTAGATAAGAGACAAAAAAAACATACCGATCACGAAACCGTTATACTCAATGATAGAGTCGTTGGGTCTTGCGTTTGCTCTATTTTCAAACTCCATTGTATAAGACATGCCAGAGCACCCACCCTGCCTAACTCCAATTCTTAAGCATAAATCTTCATTACGCTCGGATCTCATCCTATTCAAGTGCTTCAATGCATTATCCGTAAGCGATATTGCAGGCGCAATCCCCTCAGATGCTGGCGCAGCTGAAACATCGTGTAAGCTTGATAAGGATTTTGAAAGAGAATCACTTAACAACAACAACACTAAAAAATAGCTCCAAAGCCAAAAGTTTTCTTCCAACTTAAATTCAGTAACTATTCACCATGCATTATTCTCACCAAATTGACAACTTTTTTTTATAAATAAAAAACAAGGAGATAAAATATATATCATAACAGAGTGGCTGAAGCCAACTGATGAAATCGACGGGGGCGGCGCCATATGAGCACCAACCCTGTCTGTCGATTAACCAATTCTAGGGCGATCAGTTCTCGGTTTAGTATTTTGGTGGTCAGTTGGAACCAAACCGAATACACCAACACTGCTTAAACAAAATTTAGAGAACAAGCTCCTTTGGGATTCATATCCGTGGAGATCTCCTTAAACTAGCTCTTGAAACCAAATCAACGGGGGCGACCCCATATTGGCACCAACTGCGTCGGCCGATTAACCAATTATTGGGGGATTCGGTTCTCAGTTTAGTATTTTGGTGGTCAGTCGGAACCGAACCGAATCGAACCAAATCCACCAACTTTGCTTAACTAAAACTTGAGAGAGCAAGCTCCTTTCGGATTCATATCCATGGAGATCTCCTCAAATTAGTTCTTCAAACCAAAATCCACACCCCCCCACCAAAAAAAAAAAATTACAGATTGATTTGAACTCGAGATTATATATTATTCCACACAAACACAGCTTAAATTCGACATCACAAGCCAACCAACACACACGCGCACATGTGTGTGTGTGAGTGTGTGTGTGTATGCAGCTTATTCGGTTCAATTTTGCAATAATTCCTTCTAAATATATATATATATATATATGCACATATTTTATAAAGAAAAATACCTTTACAAGATAGTTCCTACAAACCAAGCTTGGTTCTAAACGCCAAAAATTTAAAATCCGAACTGTTCAAAAGTGAATAAAACCCTAAATTGAAAAAAAAAAAAAAAAAAACCCATAGAAATCAAGAAAAATAATTGTACCCGGAATTGAAACCGATCGAATTGAAAGAGGTTTTCTACGGCTGAGATTCAGGTGTGAGAAACGAAAGGAAACGGAGCTCCGAGGAAGAGAGCTTGACGGAGGAGGATTTTCAGGCAAGCGAAGAACAGGGGGGCAACGCGTTGTGATTGCAGAGAACGCCATTGCTGAAAACGTAAAATGACTCTCTTTCTCTCCTCTCTTTCGCTCTCTTCGTTAAAAATGACAAAATGTTATATATGGTTCGATGAGGATGATCTTAGCCGTTGAACTCCTGATAGTCTGCGTTGACTGAGTTCATGGATTTTGTGGCAACAGATCCGACGGTGTAGGGGAGATTATCCAAACTGTGAGAATTCTGATTCGGGTGCTGATTTTATTGGCATGTGTAATAAGGTCCACAATCTTTTTCTTCTTCTTTTTTTATTTTATTTCTTCATTTTAAATGAAGGGCAAGATTTTTTTTTTTTTTTTTTTTTTTTGGTGAGCAAACTTCCCCAAAATTCTAGACTACATGAATTAAGAAACTCATATTATTTCAAATATTATTATTTTTTCTCAAGAAGATACGTATAGGATTAACATACATATAGGATTAACAAAATGCTTGACCTCCGACTAATGGTTGGTAGAATGGAAAAGAGAGATGAAGAAACTTAGAGGGGAGATCTTGGGAGGAAATTTTTTTTTTTGAGTTAGTAAAGAGGAAATTAGGAATGAAAGAATTTTTCTCTCTCTCTCATGTGCACCAGTTTTTGCCCCGTTTGTGTTTCTTCTTTTGGGTCGGAGTTCGACACTGCCTCCAATTACAGATGCAAGTAAGGGCCAGTGGGGCACGCTGAACAAACCTAAAAGATAATTATACACTTTGTTCACTTTTCCGGTTTTTTGACTTTTAAATTTACTTTTGGGCTTTATTGATTGTAGCCAGATCCGTGTTTATTTGTCATTACTATTCTCTCTGTCGGTTTTGGTTTTCGATCTCAGACCTTGAAGTCCTTTTTATTTTTCTTAGTGCTGGGAATTTGGACGGGCCGGTCCGGCCCGAGCCCGATCTTATATTTAAAAAATCCGGGCCGGCCATTGAAAATCTGGGTCGGGCCATTGAATTTTTGAACTATAAGCCCGGCCCGGCCAGCGGGCTTAGAGCGGGCCGGGCCAGGCTAGCTCAATTTTTAAAATTTTTATTTAATTTTATTTTTTATTTGTAATTTTTGAATAAATTTGTATATTTTTGATAATTTAATAATTTATCTTAATATTTAATCTTAGTTAAAAAAAATTAAAAATTTTATACTTTGTTAAAAAAATTTTATTATACTATTTCTATTAATTTTTATATTTATATTTATATTATAATTGCTTAGTTAGTACTTAATAATTATAATATTAGTTAATTAGTAAACTTAATATTATAATTAAACTTTTAATTTTAGTTGTTTAAGATTATAATTATTTATCAGTATTTGCTTAGTAGTTAGTTAACTTAATATTATAATTAAACTTTTTAATTATTTTTTTTAATAACGGCCCGGCCCATCGGGCTTAAATATTCGAGCCGGCCTGCCAGACCTAAAAGGAGTGCCTATCCCGCCTATTACTATCGGGGCCGGACTTTTACCGGGCTGTTTGGCCCGGCCCAAATTTCCACCTCTATTTTTCCTCTGCCCATAGGCTTATAGCAGTCCTAAAATTCATTGGCCGACTATAATTAATCCCATATGTAGATTTATCTTTATTGATAAAGTAATATATGATCTTGTTTTGGAAGATGATATCCTGATGTTAAAATTTGATAGTATACCTTAAGAAAGACATGTAACGTAATAGTATTATTGATACTAAGGTTGTTATACACTTAAACCTTAAACCAGTTGAGGATAATTGTAATATGATGTTTATTAAAGAAATTTTATTGCTAATAAACCTAAATTTATGTTATTTTATCTTTTAAATTATATCTTTATTTATGTTCCCATGAATTAAAATTCTAGATCCGTCACTGATTGCCTCTAGCCTTAGACAAGGTGGGCTTTGATGGTAAGGATGGCTTTGTGGTCAAAAGGGGATGTGTTTTGGTCTCTTTGATCGTGTTGCTTACTGGAGGTATTATCCATGTAGCCGAGGCTTTTTTCCTTTTTATGATAATCGTTTGTTTAAAATAAAGGTGATGTTGTTTTCATCATGTAGATGTTGCGTTTCATCAATATTTACAGAGATAGTCTCATCATGCTCTTGTATTGATTGTATGTCTAATCCACTAGAGCATGTGGTGTTGACCGGTGACCTTTTTGCTGAATGTCTCTTATTCTCAATCGATCGAGTTTTCCTTCGATTGTAGTGATATTCTTTAAGAATATATAAATATGCTCAATAATTGGTGTGTCTTCTTAATTTTTTATTATTGGTATACTGTGCGCTTGATTAGAATTTATTGGTAGAATTGGTGTGTAATTGGGGTTAAAATTTCTTGTCTTATAAGATCATTCGAGTCATTCTTGATGTTTGTATTTTCGTAATTTAGAAGACAATTACCTTTTTTCAAAAAAAAAAATTTAATCAATTCCCATCTTCTTATTTAATTAAGGGTAAAATTAAATTAAAAAAAAAAAAGAATAGACTATTTTGTTTCTCTTTTCTTTTTCTTTTTTTTATATTATAAATAACATCAAAGAAAATCACCTGATATTATCATCATGATGGTGTTCATCATGATTGTTGTTGTTGGTGGTGATTAGTACTTCGTTACCGTTATTATGTTTTAAAAAATTGAATCACTAAGATAAGAAATCTGCAATACTTTAATCATCTACAGTCAAATAAGGAAAATATAGCACAGGACAGCCATATGAAGGATTCGTTTTATAGAATTTTTCGCATTTCTGTTTAGTCAGGAAAAAAGAGAGGAACAAAAACTAACTTTTTAACGAGTGTTTTGCACCAAATTTTTAAAAGAATTAATTATGTCAAAATGATTTTAAAACAAACAATAAAAATGAAGTTCATGTCTTATTGAAACTCACTGTTTCAAGGGTTGCTGCTTTTTAAGCATCTGTCATGGTTGTCTCTGCACCCTTACCTCTTTTATTATTGAACGGTTATTTTGAGACCTTAACTTTTGTTCCAGACTGTTTTCTTCTCGACGATGAAGCTTGTCCCCATCATCTATTGGCCGACGTTGAGTACTATTATTTTGAGGTCATGTCCATATCTAGCATTCTATTATTGCTTCTTTTCAGGTGGTATTTTTTTTTTTTTTTTTTAAGCATTCTAGGCTTAATCATAGACCAGAAACATTCTAGTTCTCAAAGTTAAGTTCTTCATCGTGAAAAGCACTTTCCAGTCGTCTCATTTGGGAAAAATTGTTTTGGAGGCATTTGTTTACTAGATAAATATCGCATTTTAAAGTTTTCAACAAATGAGATCATTGCAATGATGAAAATATTGTTTTTTCCATTTTAGGAAACTAAAATGAATAGCATTTTTATGTAAATAATTGAAGTAAATAATATGTTTTTAAAATAGTTAGTGTAAATAGTAGATTTATTAGGTAAATGAAAAATTTACTAAGTAAATGACATATTTACAAGACAATAATATTTATTCCAAATATTTTAAAAATATAGTATTTAATTTAATTATATTCTAAAAATGGCTATTTACTTCTTTCTCCTTATTATTTTTTCTTCAGGAATATGTAGTACAGAAAAATTAGGTTATCAAAAGTATACTAGCATCTTACCTTGCAACCAAACTCGGTTTTCATGGCTTGTTGAGTTTTATGACTTTCTACAAACAGGATCATGTCTTGCTTTTTATAATGTAACAAAAATAAAACTTACTCTATTACATGATAAATGTTAGTCTACAAGAGATCAGCCGCACAATTTTGTTCGCAAGAATGAAAAAAATTACAACAAGATCTACAAATAAGAGTCCATAATTAGACTGGTGATTAGGTTCCGTTATCGGTCAGCGGATATTTAGCATACGCAACCTCCTCTTTGTTCTGGCTCCGAAACTGTTTCGGAGATACCTTGGAAGTAACTGCAACAACATTCAACAAAAAGGTACAAAATCTAGTTAATTAGAAAATAACCCATAAGTTCGGTTTTAAGAGGCAAAAATAATTTATTGATTCGCCGCTGATATGTTTTTCCATTTGCATCTCGAGTTAGTAAGGATTCTTGATCATGTAAAAAGTAACCAAAGAAAATTTGAGCACCTGAAGAAGGCAAAAAGATGTAAAACAGTCCTGAAGGGTAAAGCTTACATGTCGGGTTGGTGTTCATTGGCTAGTGAATTTTCCGCCGCACATAGAAACGCTTCTTCGATATTGTAATTCTCCTTCGCCGAGGTCTCAAAGTAAGGTATGTTTCCCTTGGAGGCACACCATTCTCTAGCTCTATTCTCCGAAATCTGCACAGCATTAATGGTGCTTTTTAATTTCAGTTCAAGATCAAAACGCCTTGAAATACTTCTGGTTAGTGTTGTATCGGTACCATTCGGCTGTGTCCGCCATCTATGTCAACCTTGTTTCCGAGTAGCACGAAGGGGAAGGTATCGGGGTCCGTTGGATCTGCCTGAAAATAGAAAATGAAGTGTCAAAGAATCAAAACAAGACCAAGTGAACGCAATGAATGCTGATTACTGCGGGGATGGAACATGATTTGGTAAAAAGATAAACTCATGCTCATGTTGAGTGTGTCGAGCCTAATTCTATTGAGGGTATAATGGTCTTTTCACTCATGTATTTTTTGGTTGCTCTAATAATAATTTATGTTGGGGGAGGCGACGATTTTAGATAATGGAAGTTAAAACGTAAAAAGTCTTAAAAATATGAGGTGCGTAAATTCTGTAATAGTAAAAAGTGAATGTTGTTCTGAAAATGGACGGAAAGACTTTGAAACCGACCTGTTTGAGAAATTCTTCATGCCAGTTGTGAAGGGTCTCGAATGTCCGCGTAACATTCACATCATACACAAGAATACAGCAATCTGCTCCTCTGTAAAATGCAGAGCCCAGGCTTTGGAACCTTTCTTGCCCTGCTGTGTCCCAAATCTATCCAAAATATATATATATATATATAAGTCAACTTAGCTTAGAAAATATATTTTTCCATTAGGATATACTACAACTTAAACATTATTCTCCTCACCTGCAAAGTCACCAATTTGTCATCAATCTGTAACTCCTTTGTCATAAAATCAGCACCTATTGTAGGCTTATACTGCTGATTGAACTTTCTATACACATATCTGAACAAGCAGTTTAGGATCCACTTCAATGGTTTCTAAACTCCACATATTCAGATGGCCCTTATATATATATAACTCATCCTAAAAATAAGCTAAAGAAGAAGAGAGAGTTGTCCAATTCACATATAAACATCATCACAGTTTACAAATCTGACGATGTGGGATAAATTCACCTTCTAATACCCTCTTTCACGTGTAGCGTGCCATGTAAATGGGCTGGACTAAAAAACCCATCATTGCCCACAAAATTTTGTCTCTAAACCATGATAAATGGATCCGAGTAGAACCCATCCTAAGAACTAACTCAAGGCCAAAGGGTGCTCAATCCAAATATATATAAACACCATAATAGCTTCATAATTTGACGATACGGAACAAAAACAACTTCTAACATATATGTATGCGTAATGGAGTGTGTATATATATATATATATAAGTATATGTATATTACCAGACAGTATCATGAGATGGCTAATCTGTCTCATTTGGGTAGTTACCAATATCACCATTTTACACATACATGTGAACATAACCCCGACATCAGACATGAAATTCCCTATTTTGGCAAAGAAATTTCAATGCATATGATCAAAGAAATAGCAGAAGATAACAAAACAGGTCCAAAATGAAAGAAAAAAGTATCCAACCAGAAGAAACTACAAAAACCAGAAATGACAAACTTTTTTGAAATGTTTAAGGATACTGATTCATCAAAGAAGTCTTTCCCACCCTGAAAGTCAAAACAGACAAAAAACAAAACAATTCTCAGAACATTCCAGAAAAAAAAAAAAAAAAACTGAAATAAATAAGTAACGAAAAAGTAACACGTACCCACTATCACCAAGGACAATAACCTTGAGAAGAGTTCTTCTTTTCATAGAAAAGTCCATGGAAGAAATTCAGAAGGAGCTCTAGAAAGAGAGAGAGAGAGAGAGAAGAGGTTCTCAGTTAAATATCTCACTTTCTCAAGGCTTTTCTTCTTTCCAAGAATCCAAAAGAAATGAAAACTTTTGGGAAAGTTTTTCACCAAAAGGTAAGATCACAATAAATAAAGGCAAAATGGGTAGGCCACATACACATATATAAATATCTATATATATATATATATATGTATGCGTGTATTTTTCAAGGTGGTTCTTGATTCTACTTCCGCTTCTCTCCTGCTTCTCGTTGCTGTTCCAACTTTTTTGGTTTTACGTATATTTCTTTGTGCTCTTTTTTTTTGCTTTTCTTTTTTTCCTCCTTTTTCCTTTTAGTTGTGTGTTTAAATGATGCCAAGTGAAAGCATGTGATAGCTGCCAACCAGAACCAACTTCCGCCAGCTTAGCTCTTATTTAAAAATGGGATTCTTCCAATCAATAATTAGTAAATAGTGCAAAGTGTTTCGTTAACTAGAGATATATATATATATATATATATATATATATATTATTCTCCAATTAGGATCATGTCTGTCGTGCTTGCCTCTCTCATATATTTGTTGGTTTTTAGTTGACAGGTTAGACAGTTATAAATAGTTTACAATTAATTTTCATGTCTTTAATTTTTTTTTTGACAGAGACATGTTTCGGTATTTTAGGGTCATTTCCATTTAATCTCATGTATTTTAATAACTCATTAGTCTGACCTAACATCTTTAATTATAATTTTGGTTAAGAAGAGATGGAAAAATATGAGGGTTAGTCATATTAAAACTTTTCTATTAGGATTTTTGATAAAGACAAACATAAAATATCGCATGACCGTATTCTTTTTTTTTTTTCCATTTATTTTTAACAAAAATCTTAATAGAGAGGATTAAGTGAGACAAATTCAATGTCTAAGGTCAAAAAATTGGAGGTTTTAAAGTTAAGGGGGCAAAGTAAAAACAATCATAAAATTCAAGGGTATATATATCAGAATGATCTAAATGAAAAAGTAATTTAAGACAAATAAGATCTAATATAAATTTGACAATTGAAAAATAAAATTCTACTGATAATGCATTTTTTCAGATCCTACAATAAAAATTTTTTGGTGATATTCTTGAACTATTAATATTGTAACATATTTTTTTATAACTTTTTTTTTTTGTTGGTAGTTTTGATCATTGGCTTTAAACTTATTAATAAATTTTTAAACATTAACAAGGTAAGCACATATATATTGCCTAATAACTAGAAATTTGATAAATGCCAACAATCACGTATCTTCAATGTTCATAAAAGCGCTTGACAATTAAAGCATATTTTGTACATAATTAAAATATTTAAACGATATGCATGCAATGTTTCCACTGAATTCAATAATAATAATATTATTATTAATATTAATATTAATATTAATATTAATATTAATGTCATCGATTTTATTATCATTTCTTTCTTTGTTTATAATCCAAAAGTGATTGTTTTGGGGCTATTACGCTGCTAACCGTCTTAATCTGTTTGTTGTAAATTCTTTTGTATCCCGTGGTCAAGTTAGCTTTTTTATTTTAGTAGGGATACACTAATTACTTTTTTAAAATTAAAAATAAAACTAAAAATGGACATACATGTACGTAAAAACTTAATGTCAATGCGGACAGAACAGAAAAATATAAATTTTTAGAATCATTTCTTAAAAATATAAAATATAAAATTCAATGTGGGCGTGTATGTAGAAACTTCATGTTAATGAGGATAAAATTTATTAAAAAAAATTCATAAATTTTAAAAATTTAGTTTGAAAATAATAAATCAATGGGACGACTGCTTTCTTACCCTAAAAATTTAAAAAAAAAAAAAAAAAAAAAAATCATGGATGAATGCTACTAAAAAAGTTCCGTTCAACAACTAATCGGGTAAAAAAAAGTTTAATGACGAAACTTGTCCGTTTTTGGACCCTTTTCATTACTATATAGGAAAAGCTATAATTTTTGTTATGTAATACTTATCCATTTGTCTTCAAAATTCCCTCTATTTTTGTGCATCTGTCCAGAGAATAATTGGCAGTTTATTATAATGTTATTTATCACGTCAAAAGTTTTAAAAAGTAATTTTTTAGTACTTTTGTGTTTGGCTTTGACTAGTGTAACTAATCACACTCGATTTCTTAATTGTCTTTGTTTTTTTTTTTTTTTTTCCTTGATTTCTTAATTGTCTTTGAAGTATCTCCAACCTGCTTTGCACTTTTCTTACATGCATATTTTAAGTATGTCATGCGCCCATATAATGGACCGACTAAATAAATGAGTATTTAAATCTAATCTCAGTTTTGATTTTTTGTTCCCTTCTCTCAAAACATCTATAATGTGATACCAAACAGTTGCTGAGTAAAAAACTTTTTTCAGCAGGAACGATTGAATAAATTATTAATAAAAACTTAAAGAGCGTTTCAAACATACATTTTGATTAGAGTTTTGAACATGTTTTAATTTGAAATGAGTAAATGTTTGAAATTGTGCATTGATTGAAAATGAATTGTGATATTTAAAAAATGCAAAAACAAAAAATGTGTTCTGAAAAAATAGTAATATGGATCTTATAATTTCGTTTTTCTCATCATTCTAGGTAATTTATAAATTAAAAAAAAAAAACCCTTTTTTACTTGAAATAAGAAAATTATGAACTTTTAAAATTTGAGTTGTTGAAAATGAAAAAAAAAAAAAATAAATAAAGAGATTTAGAGATGTAAATGATGAAATTGATTTACTTTAGAGAAAAATACAAAAAAATAATTTGAAATCTCCCATTGGAGTGTAGACAGCAAATGCCCCCTAAGATTGTTTTATTTATTTATTTATTTATTTTGCCTCTCTTCTCTCAAATCATCTATAATGTAGTACCAAACAGTGACTGAATTGGAAACATTTTTCAGTGAGAGCGTTAGGAAAAAAAAAAAAAAAGAATTATTTTTATATTAAACATGAACATAATTATCTATTTTAATTATGGAGTAGGGATATAATTATAGTGTTTCTTAAAAATGAAGATATTAGTAAAATTTAGAAATCTTAAAGGAATGAAAATTTTGTTTTTTAAAATTTGAGTGGAACACAAGCCTAATTTTTCTTAGAAAATGAGGTATTACTTAATTGTTAAAGAAATTTTTGGGGGTCAAAATTTAATCTCTATAATATGAGTGGAGGCAACGCACAAGTTAGATGTGGCTTTGCCACTAGTACCAAATTAGTATATATGCTAAATTTTAGCATTTGAAGAAAACCCACTCTCTAATCTAATATTATTTTTGTGTTGGCATATTGTTGGGGGTTGGGATGGGGATGACATGCTCTGCCACCATATGCTATAATTGGTACAAATTACACTAATTATAGTATAAATTAATTCAAAATTCAGTTATTGGTTCATTTATTTTCATTTAATTATTAGAAATTGTTATTTTTACTATCTTAAATTTAAATTTTATTTTTACAAGTTTCAAGCCTTAGTGTTTATAATAAAATAGACATAATACTTAATATAGCATTATAAATTGGAGTAAAAAATAAAATAAGATGTTAAATATGTTATTTTACTTTTTTGTGTTAAGGATAACAATGAATGACATTTAACTTAAAAATAGTCTTCAAAGTTTAAAGACTTCTTAAGGGAAAATAGTTTTCTATATTTAAAAAAAAACTTTATTAAAAATGAGTATTGGATCTCTTTTAACAGTATAAAAATGAGGAGAAAGAAATAAATAGCATTTTTATATAAATAAATAAATAAGATGTTTTAAAAATATTTGAAGTAAAAAAGAAATAAATAACGAACTTATTAGATAAATAATTTATTTTTCAGTAAAAAAAAAAAGACAAATGATTTATTTACTTCTTATTTACATAAAGAATTTCCTAATTTATTAGATAAATAATAAATTTATTATTTATTTTAAATATTTATGATCTTATTATTTATTTTAATTATATTCGAAAAAATGTTACTAACTATAATTTCTTGTGAAGTCAAAAGTTGTATTTGCTCGTTCTTAGGCTCTTGCCGTAAATGGGCTCTCGGCCCAAGATGGGGGGAAGTCATTTTGTACTACGTATGTGTAACAAATAGTTAGAATATCATGTTAATACTAGTGAGTTTGCCATCACTCATCAAGTCATCACACATATCCCTCATCAATTTTGTTATTGTATTTGTAGACCTCTCACTCACATATATATGTGTGTGTATATATATATATATATTGTCTCTTTCTGCAACAACTTATCATATATATATTATAAGAGGACCGTCATGAATTTTTATCTAATTATATCTACAACTTAAATCGAAATATCTAAGGGTGCTCTTTATCTTATAATTGAACCTTTTTTTTAAATCATTTTATTTATAATTAGATCTAAAATTTTATGATTTTCTTCCCCAACTGATTAACTTTATATTTATATTTTGTTTTAATTTCTTTAATTTCCAAAAATAATTATGTGGTGTTTGGAAACACATCTTATCCTGCAGTATATTCAAATGCAAGACATTATGTATTTGGATACCTTATATATTTTATTCAAATATAAATGCATTTTAACAGTAAACTTAATATAATTATTATTTATCATTTTTTAATCTATTTTTATCAATCACATCCAAACGTGTTTATTTTATTGTATTTATTTTTTTTTGCTAAAATATTTTATGTATTATATTTGAATACAATATGAGTCCCTGTTCAAGTAGAATGCCAATTTCGCCTTTGATTTTGGGCCATAGACTTTGAATTATGGGTAGAATGATCTTATAATGGACTTTAAGTAGTTTAGTAGTTTGAGGTTGTTTGCTATTGTTTATTTGATATTTAGTTATTTGAGCATGTGAATAAGTCATTAATTCCAAAATTCTCATCTCCTTACTACTTAAATAATAGTAATAATAATAACAAAAGAAAAGTATAAAATTAAAAGTATCACAAATTGGCCAAAAAAATTATACCCACTGCCCACCTCAGCTTCTTTCAACCTACCCAAACTGCCTACACGGCCGACGTGCTGTTCTTTAGGCGGCTCGCTTTGTGTGAGTATAAATAAATATATGTATATACACACACACACATGAAAACTCTTATTTTAACTCTTCCACACACACACATATATGTATTTGCATTATATATATGGTATATTGCTCCATATTTTTTATTTTTTTATTTCTAAAGGTTCCATAATTCCGGTATATGAAGTTTACAATTGCATAGTACCACATGAAAAATTATTCAATAAATTGAATGTACCATATTATTATACTTACATAATACACCCATTCAATTAAAATCTGATATATATGTTTATGTCAGCTTTCTATAATTATATTTCTCTTTCCTAGTATGTATCACATTAATTACTAATTCAAAATCTCCATAAATATCCTACATATTAAATCCCTTGTATTAATTAATTAACAGTAAACTATTATTTTTAATCTTGAATATATATATATATATTTTTAAAAGGAAAATTTCATTTCACTAGAAAGAAAATACATAAGACACAAATGGCTCTAAATATAAAAGACTGACTTCGAATCAAAGACTGGATCCACTAGTATAAGCCAAAATAGCTCAGAGGTAAATACAAGTACCGAAACTCAAATGAGGGACGACCCACTTGGCAGATAAACTTCGAGCTTGAGCATTGCTCATTAGACAACATCAAAATAGTTGATGGACTAGCCCAGTCAACTAAGATCAATCCCTACGTAATGGGAGTATTCACACCACAACATCCGATAATAACGGATGAGAGACACAAGCGGAGAATATCGCCTCCATTATTACCAAAGCAAAAACACCAAAGTAAATAAAAAAAACACAATAAATGAGCGGAAATATCAACGCCCTTGTTACAACAAACCAAAAGAAAGATCCACCCGTAGCAAGCTATCAGCCATCAAATGGAAGCCAAATTTGAGCGGAGAGAAGGACAACCCACCTCTAAGGCAGGTTGGATTCACCCCAACGGATGCGCCACTCCACACACAGCCGCCATCACAAGAAGCTGATGTCAAGACGAGTGTGGGATTGAACTTCACGGTCGAAAGCTTGACGGCGTGCCCGGGGGCGGTGCCAAAACTCTGACCAAACACTACAACTTGTTTTTCATATTCAGAGAGAGAAAGAGAAGGAGAGAATGAGAAATTAAAAATATGAACACTTTTTTTATCGGTAATTTAAATAACATTAACTATAATAATTTTTTGAATTAAAAAACTTTAAATTATATTTATTTTGGAAGGAAATTGTCCTCATCTCTTTCTTCTTCTTCTTCTTATTTTTTTTAAAAGGGAAATTTAATTTCACAAAAAACAAAATGCATAAGATACAAATGACCCCAAATACAAAGGAATTCGACCCCGAATCAAAGACTGGATCCACTAATAAAGACCAAAATAACACATGAGTGAATACAAGTATTGAGACTCAAACATGAGAAGGCCCACTAGGTACATAAACTTCAAGCTTGACGATTGCTCATTAAACAACACCAAAATAGTTGATGGACTAGCCCAGTCAACTGAGACCAATCCTCATGTAATGAGGGCACTCACACCACTGCATCCGATAACAAACGGATGGGAGACACAAGCGGAGGACATCGCCTCTGTTATTACTAAAGAAAAAAGACCAGAGTAAATAAATTATATAAAAAAAAACACACAAAAAGAGCAGAAACATCAATATCCTTATACAACAAAACAAAATAAAGATCCATCGATAGCAAGTCATCGGCCATCGAACGAAGGCCTAATTTGAGCATAGTCACTCCAGAGGACAACTCACCTCCAAGATAGGTTAGATCCACCCCAACAGATATGTCGTTCCATACACAGCTACCATCAAGGATTAAACTTCAAGGTTGGAAGCCCGACGATGCGCCCAGAAGCTACACCAAAACTCCGGCTAAACATTGTAACTTTTTTCGTATTCAGAAAGAGAAAGAGAAGGCTTTCTTCTTATTTTTTTAGTGAACAAAAGGATTTTTTTTTTTTTTATATATATCTTTCTTGGTGAATAATGAAGGAAATGTTATGCTTGGGGAAATTATACCATTGGACAAAGACATTATAAATTTCGAAACCAATCCAATCAGTAAGAACATGAAAATTTAAATTTTTATATACAATATATATCAGTAATTCAATTTACTAATTTTTCCACAATATGTATTTTTGGGGGTTTTTTTTTTTTTGAGATAAAAACTTGCAAACTTCAATTAACTAGCTAAATCGGTACAAATAACATCCGAAACTAATAAAGGCATAATATGTATTTTTGGTCTTTGCCCTACATAACAACACTTCAGCTTTTCGTTTATATATGTATATCTACTACATAGAATATTTGGAAGACTATATAACAAAATAAATAAAGTGTTTGAGTCATTTTGTTAATTGACTTTATCTATGTAATATATATACATATATAAGGGAAAAAAATGTGATCTTTGCTATAGATTCAATTTCTGAAATAATATTTTAAAATGAAAAATAATAATATTTAAATATTTTTTTTAGTAAAGTAACATTTAAAGTTAATTTCATAATAGAAGTTTTTTTATTTTTAAGTCATGTAATATAAGAGTATTTATAGAAATTTTGACTCAAGAATTAATGAAATATACATTAGGAAAGAGAACATAAAAGTTGACGTAAAAATTGTCCAAATATAAAATTTCTATTCAACAAGTATATTTACATAAGTATAATGATGTAGTATGTCTGGTCTACTAAATAATTTCTCTAGCACATTGAGGAACCTGATAATTTCAAAGGTCAAATTATAAGGAAATTACATGCGTAATTTAAGGCCAAGAGTCTAACCCAAAAAAAAAGGGGGGGGGGGGGGGGGGGGGGGTGTTGTTTTGGAAGACTTGGAGGGTTTGATAAATCCAATATTTATTGACCCCACAAAATATTGGAATTGGATTATGATATGAATATATTTTAATTTCAATGGGTAAAATATATTAATAAAAAAGAAGAATTCTTTGATAGAGTAGGGAAAAAAAATAATCTTCATCTAATTTTGTTAAACTGATATATATATATATATTTTTTGACAACTTATACAATATGTTATAAAACAAAATACCTTATTGATAAGGTTATGTTCAAATCTGTGGATAAAAACTATCATTTTACACACTTTTTTTTAAAATTATTTTAATCTAATTTCAATCACAAATAAGTATAACGTTTAAAGATGTACACCGTAGATATTTGACGGTTAAAAAGAAAGGTACCTTTTTATCTAATTCATATGATTTCTAAACTTTGTGATGGTAAAAACTTGTGTCATACAATTTTTTTTTTTATATATACTTTCTTTCCATATTGTATTTCTCCTTTTAAAATCCCTACCATCGAAGAATGGTGCGTTTTGTAATTAATGGCATAAATTATAGTAATAATTTCATATTTGACTCTATCATAAAATGAAGAGTTTGAATTCCCATCGTTTCTAAATTAAAAAAGAGAGAGAGAACGATACTTTTTTTTAATCTAATATGATTTATAAAGTTATTTGATGGTTAGAAATGATATCATACAGATGGATATTCTTTTTTATGTTGTTTTCTTTATATCTTCTTTCTCCTTCTAAAATAAATTTATCATAGTAAGCGCAAAAAATAAAAACAAATTGTTCCCATTACTCCTCTGACTTCTCATAAAGACAAATTTGTCTTTTCGGAGTTTGTTTCCACGAGATATATTCCACCAAGTTGAAACCTTCGAGCAATTTTGTGGACAAAATTAGATATCAGATATTCTTTCTTTAGAAAACCTACGTCCTATTTATTATCCAAGACATGGAACTTGCACGTTTGTTGTCGATGTCATTTACTTTTTGAAACATTTCTAGATAAAAAAAAGAAGTTGAAAATAAAAACCTTCTTCAAACATTTTATCTGTGAGAAATGTATATATTAAAAAAATTGCAACCTGCGACATATAATTACTTTAGTTACAAATCATATTATTCAAAAATTGATTCAACGACTAAATTAGTAATTCCTATCAATTATGTAAAATAGGAGATTCGAAAGTAGAAACTCCAAAAAAAAAAAAAAAAAAAAACACAAAAAAACCTTCTTGAAACTTTATCGCTAAATGCAAGCTATCAATCTCTTGCTCTTTTGTTTTCACTTGCCATCCACTAAACCCGCCCATACACATCCCTCTAATGCTATGTTTGGTAGGGTGAAAAATAAGAAGGAAGGAATTGTGGTGAGGGAAAAATAGAAGAAATTAGATGGAGTTAACTTCTTGGTAAGAAAGAAAAGAGAAGGGAAAGGAAAATAAAATGGAAAAAGATTGTAGTGAGTCCACTTTTTTATTCTCTTCAAAAAAAAGGACAAAAACTAAAATCCACCCAATAACTACTAAAATTACTTTTTTATGATTGCTTTTAAAGTAAAATAATATATATAGATAAATACAACCTTTTATTTTCTCTCCTTCCATGATACCAAACAACATATAGGAAAAACAAAATCTTTCTTCTTAGAAGAGAGTGGTAGATTTTCTACATGAGAGAAATGAAGAATGAGAGAGAGGTCATTTTTCTTTATGTGGTTTTGTATGAAATCCTTCCAATAATCTCTCTAATCTAGGAGAGATCAAAGTTGGAGTATTTTGAAAGATTTGAAGTTCTACCTCTAATCTTGTCATTCCTCTATTTTCTGTTAGCGAGCAACCATGAACGTCAAAGAAAAAAAAAAATACAAAAAAAAAAAAAAGACGGCATTGTCCCAAAGAAAGAAGATATCCAACCATATGTTAGGAACCATATGCGGGCGTTTTTTTTTTATTTTTTTTTATTTTTTTATTATAGGGAAAGTTGGATTTTATTAATCTGTCTATATAAAATTCAACAAAAAATACAGAACAAGTTAACAGTTGGGCTACTATATTTCCGCTACGACAAACATGACAACGAACACTGCCACGAACAACCAAATTCAAACAACTTTATATATATATATATATATATATATATATATAATCACTTGTACGAATTATTAAGCCATTACTAAAACGTGCTCTTCTGGAGGAGGCTCGCTTTGTATTGCTCTATATATCTAGGAAAAGAACAAGTACTTTGCATTCAAATGTATACTAGCACAAAGTCCATAATTTCAAAAGGTCAAAAATGGAAGGAGATTGCATGCGTAATCTAAGGCCAAGAGTCTAAATTAAAAAAGTGAATACTTGGAGGGTTTGATTAATTCAATATTTGTTGACCTCCACAAAATATCGGAGTTGTGTGAATTTAGTTTCTTCCTTTCCATTTGCTCATCACAAGAATAACATTGCTCAGGAAAGTGAGTTTCCAACCCTTTTTTTATTTTACTCACCAAACCACGTGATCGTATTCGGTCTTGGCAGGGACGGGTATATCTCTCTCACCTCCACGCCCGTCCTCTTTTTTGCTCTCCATGTCCGCCTTAATACTTTAGAAGGAGTTGGTTCCGTAAACGGCTATGTGTTCTTCCCACCCATTTATGTTAATTATTAACATTTTCTTTTTAGAAAAAAAGTTTTCTACTTTTATCAAAAATCAAAGTAGATTTTATCAAAACAAATAAAAAAATTTGGAAACATGACTACTAATATATTATGAAGTCAAACTAAAGATTCAAAAGAATATCCAAACTCTAAAAATAACTAGTTAAAGTTTGAAAAGCATATCAAATTACCACAAGATGAAACCAAATCCTTAAAATTCAATCCAAGAACTAAAGAACAAACTAGTCTTCAAATTTAACAATGCTAAAAATATTATTCTTCTTCTTAGTTTGTTAAATGTATATATCTACATTATGTATTCTAAAAATAATGATATGTGTTTGTCATATTGGAGGCAAAACGGGGTGGAGTGCTTTCCCTATCTACTACCAACTTCAGGGACAATAATAACCCCATACCCCACCCCCACAGATATTTAAGTATCCATCCATATGTCCACTCTATTAAGGGCACGTACCCACAGAAAATATCTAACCCCCTAGATTAATTTGACAGTTTTTAATTAAATCTTTATCAAATTTCGTTAAATTATCATATTTTATTAATGTGATTTTTTTTTTTGAATTTGAGGAAATGAGGATTCAACTCTGCACTTTATAATGAAGTTATGTGTAAAATTATCGTTAGGTTATGTATGAACATGATATAATTTCTATTGTAATCTTAATGATTATAAACTAAATGATATCAAAATATATATATGTATATATGTATTTTCCATATCCTATATATCACAGAATTCTTCATATAACATTTATTACTGTTGACTAATTTTTCTCCTCCGATTTCTCACAAAAACGAACTTATCTTTTATGAGTTTGTTTCCAAGAGATATATTCCACCAAGTTGAAACCTTCACAGTTTAGTCCACAAATTAGGTATCAAATATTCTGTCTTTAGAAAACTTACATCTTATTTGTTGACATCCTTTGTCCGAGTGATGAAACTTGAAAGTGCACGTTAATGTCAATGCAATTCATATTTTAAATCACTTCTAGAAAAAAAAAATTTTGAAAAGATAATTCTTCTTCAAGCATTATATGATGCCAGCTATATTCAATATCTTTCTCTTTTGTTTCGTCAATTTCGTCAAAAAGGGTTCATGAACAAGAAAGCTATATGGAGAGACATAGAAGCGGATTTGAGTAATTATATTTCTATAAATTGTTATTAAGTTAATTTATATTGCATTTAAAAGCTAGGTATTAAAGTTAGACATTTTTTTTTTGCCTTCAAATCCTATCCCTTGATTCTCTTTATTTTTATATCAATCAATATAAGTACTACTATTAACAAAAATTTTGAGATCAAATTGCATTTTTTTTTTTAACAATGCCTTTTGTCCTTTCCTCTAAGTCACAACGTGGTGTGTTCTAAGCCCACCAAATAATATTTTATTTTAAAAAAGTAAAAGTTAAATTTTTAAAAAATAAAAATATTTTTAAAATAAAAAAATTATTATTATTATTATTATTTGTTTTATTTGTCTATCATATGCTATATGACTAATATATATATATATATATATATATATTTATATTTATATCATCAAATTGCATATATTAAATGACTTCGTTTGACGTGAAATTTATATATATGTAAATGTAATACATGTATATAGCTGTCTTCCATGTACAGAGAAATGTGATGGAAAGATTGATATGTATTGTTACCAATGAAAGGCTTAAAAGTTGCATTGACTTAATAGGGTTGAAAGTTGAAACAATCACTAACATACAGAAGATCCCAGAGCTATCAACCGAGGCTTCCTACCAAATTTCCATTGTCTTTCTTTTTTCCCCTTCCATTTGTTTTTCTTTTTTCTTTTTTCTTTTTTAGCTTATTAATTTGGCGTTGAACGTAGACTTAATAATAAGATTAAAAAAAAAAAAAAACTAGAGATAAAGTCTAGGACTTATCTTAATTCAGGTGAGACGCTTCCTTGCAGCTTCACACATCAATTCACTCACAATCAAAAGCAAAAAATAGACAGCAATATTTCTTATATGGGATTTGTTTATGCCTATGTAGGATTTCCTTGTTGGTGCATGTCCTTTAATTTGCTTATACTAGTCCAATGTGAACCCCTCTAATTGACCCTTGCTTTTCTTTTGACTGAAAATAACCAGCTCTCTATATATAAATATATATATATATATATATACTATATGACACATTAAAGAAGTTTTTGTTTCTAGAATTGCAAAGGTCAATATTAAACTTTTTGGTATACATAAAATATCTAAAGCTTAATTCCTAATTAGCAATAGTCCCTTGATTAACTTCTCTCTTTCACACATTGGATAAATATAATTACATATATTTATTACTAATTTTAGTCCAATCATAATTTCATATACCGTACCAATATTATTATTGTATGCAGAATATTAACCTCATCATAAAGCATATAATTCGATTCCTTCTGTTATAACTTCAAAATTTTGAAAAAATATGTATATATGACTGATTAAAAGTTAGCAGTGCTCAATGCTTTGAGCCTATACCAAAATACTTATAATTGATCTATAAAAAATTGAACATATAAAGTATTAATCTAGCAATGTTTAAAATTTGTGGTTTATTTAGTGGTAAATCCACACCCATTCCCGTATGTTGAGTTCAAATATTTCACATCTAGACGAAGCACACTTTAAAAATTTTGATTTCATCCCTAATCTTGTGTAGGTTTTCAGCTCTGCCCCTACTAATTTTTTATTATTGTACTCTCATAATTTATAAGAAAAATTATAATAGTCCCCAACTCAATATTTGGAATATATATTATGTCCCTATTAATAAAATTACACACACGCACATATATATATATATTTTAAAGTGCTCCCTCTTAAAAATTTTGCCGGCTGCAGTACTACTATACCACACTCCATATCTAAAAATAATTAACTAAAAATAAATATTCTAAGTTCCTTTATTTATGGATAATTGATTCTCACATGATTTACATTAAAAATTGATAAAATTGAATCTTGAGTTTCAATAATCAACTTCAAAATGTAAGTCTTGTTAACTCACATGCTTCGTTGGATGCATTCGTTAACTCGTTGTTTGAAATTTATATAAAAAAAAAACTACCAAAAACAAAATTGTCAAGCCAGTGTAGTGTAATTATCTCTATAATATTATTATCATCTAGCACGCTTGTTAATGATTGTAATGTTTAACATAATTTTTAATTATTTATTTTTGCAACTTGATTATCATATGTATTATAATTAGGCTTTTTTATACTACTTGTTTTGGGTAATATCATCTCTATGCTTTTGACACTTTGACTGAACGACCATTGGTCTGAATAAATTAAGGAAAACAAGAATAAAATAGTTAGTGAATAAATAAAAGTCATTTTCATCTGTATTAGTTTGATTTGGATATAAGTTTGTTAGTACTTAAGGTAATTTAGAAGTACACTTATATATATATATATATAGATATTGTATTGCATTACTTTAAATTTCTATTTTTGTATCTTGAAATTAATTAACTTATAATAAGAGAACACAACCGCATTGAAAAAAAAAAGAAGAAAAAACAAAAAGAGAGATCCGTAGCTATATATGGACAAGGTATTATAAGCACCATTTTCAAAGTTAATAAGTTTCAGTTTCAATTTCAGTTTTATTTATATATTTATTATTATTATTATTATTATTATTATTACTTGAGAAGGCGCTTAACAAGTTTTAGTTAATATCGTGAACGATATATATATTTTTTCTTTATTTTAGTATAGACTCTTGTTTCCCTTTCTTATATATTCTCTTTCACACTTACCAATGCCATGTCAATTAAAATAAAGAAATTTATAGCATTTAACATATTTTATAGATACTTTTAAAAATTATAATATATTTTTTAAAAATGATATATTATAACATATTTTTATGGGTAAATCTTTGAATTTTCTAGTAAATACTTGGATTTTCTAGTAAATAACATGTTTAAGGCTAAATTATCACGACGGTACCGGTGTCGGCATCGGCAATGTTGAGGAGAGAGAGTCGTAGTAGAGAAAGAGAGAAGAGAGAGAGATGGTAGGAGTTGTAGGAGTAATTTTGGTATTTTCATGTATGATTAATATAAATGTGTTATTTATTACTAGTCTTTTAAAATTATGTTCTAATTTTAAATTAGAGTATCCAAATATGCTATTTGGCTCTTTCTCTCGTTAAAATATCATCTTAGTTGTGATAATAGATTTTGTACCTTAATAACGCCCATTCACGTGTCAACTTGAATCCACTAGTTAAGCCACAGAAACTAGCTGTTAAGGCCCATGAGTTAGCCATGATCAGACGACTTCAGCAAGATATTTCGACCAGTACAGTTCACTGTGAAACGACTTTGACTAGTGAAGTTGACTTGTCGAGGTGACACCTCAACAAGACCCTTGGATCAACGGCCTAGGAGCCTATAAAAAGACATATAAGATTATAAGGTACTACAAATCAGAAAATGGCATACATTTCAAACTGACACAAAATGATTTTAGCTTCTTACGATTGATTGCAACTACACAACAGAGTGTTTCAATAAATTATTCTCCAAAATATTTAGAGAACATTCCATCAGAACCTTCCTTTTTTATAATTAAGAAGATTCCAATCTGAAATTGATCATGATCTCTAAGGATACGAATTTTACTTTTATTAATCAAACATGAAATGCCACTCAAATCAAGAAACTAGAGAAATAGTGGACCAATGGAGCCATATTTCAACCCTAGGACGTTTGGACACACCCAAAACACCCCCGAACACTCTATATTCTCAGCAATATATAAATTTCTCACCATTATTCTCCGTGCAAAGCTTTCTCTAATCTTCTTGTACTTATTTTCTCTATACTAATGAAAACCTTAGCTTAATAATGGATGTAACTCTTATATTGAAGGTGGGTGTACAACTATAGTTTCGTACGTCTTTATTATTTTAGTACTTTATTAATTTGCTCTTATGCTAGGTCAATATTAAGTGCAGAATCAAGCATCAAACAATATTCATATTGATCTTATTTGTTCTTAAATTAGTTGGCTATGAATTTTATTCTCTACATCAATTAAAAAATATAACTGACATAACTTGATATTATTGTAGAAATACAAAAAAGAAGAGCATATATCTTGTGTCTAGGTAGTAGGTACTCTTGTCTTCTCTCCAAAAACAAATCAAAATTTTCATATAATCCAGCTGAAAACAAAAAGAATATATATTGAGTATGCACAGTAATTAAACAAATAAATAACGAAAAGATCATCAATAGTTCTTTTACGGTAGAAAAAGTTAGTTCCATCAATTTTAACACAAACTTCAAAGAGAATCAAATATCTTATCTTAAAACTGTCTTAAAAAATGTGGTTGATTTTCCTCTTTAATTTGTTTCCTTTTCATGTTGATTTCGCTTGGTTGTTAGAATAGGAGGGAATGAGCCATCATATATAAAAGAGAAAGGATTTTTTTTCATCTATGCCCTCTATACTTACAAAGCACTTCAATTTTATCTCCTAAATTTTAAAACTCTCACTTTACTTATTATATCAAAATTTCAGTTAAAAACTGAAGGAAAAAAAATGAGGAATTAGTCTTACTGAGCTCATTCTGTTAGGACTTTTGCTAAAAACAAACGGAAAAAAGACCACGTGACTGTAATTAACTTTTTTTTCCTGTTTATTTTTCAACTGAAATTCTAATATACGAGATAAAATAGGGTTAAATTCAAAGTTCATGGGGCAAAGTGGGAGATTTTAAAGTTCATGAGGCAAAGTGAGAATGACCCTAAAATTCAGGGATATAGGTACATAAGAGTAATCCAATGAGAAAAAAGCAACATGAGAAAGAATATAATAAATCCATTTTTAAATTAATGGGAATTTTGAAAATCACTTTTTACCTCGCCAATTACCATAGGATTAAAGCTAAGTTAGGGGTATTCCTTCCTTTCCTTTCTTTCAGTTTTTATTTTTATTTTTATTTTTATTTTTATTTTTTAAGGAAGGTTTCTTAATTTTCTCTGGCCCCAACTAAAACACAAACTGAAGTTGTATCATTCAACTTTAACTTGCTTTCTTCGTTTCTTTAGTGATAGTTTAATTTCTTAGTAACCGAAAGGAGAATAAAGTTATTACCTTTAAATTATTTTGAAAAAAAATAAAGTTCGTACGTGATCATGAGTTTTATATATAACATTCTCGGAAAGAAAGAAACAAGACTAAAAATCACAATGCCCATAATCTCTGTCTTATTTTTGCTTTTAGTGAAGTATCCTTCCTTTTCTTTCCCCTGTTTTTCTTTTCTTTTCTTTTCTTTTCTTTTCTTTTCTTTTTTTCCTTTTAAAAGTGATAAAATCAAATGTAACTTTACTGTTAAACTATACTTACAACATGAGATATGGTTTCAAATATTAATAATATTTTTAACAAACAAATTAATCAATCATATACTATAGCCAAGTAAAATAAAATGACAATATAATTAATTAAGTTTTATCAAAAGTATTAAACTAAAAATTTAATAACTCATGTAGTTGTAGATATAGCGTAACAATAATTGTGTGTTTAACTTTATTAGAAGTTCTCACTTTTAAGTTTTTAAAAAAATGATTATTCATGTGTTTTCATTTTTTTAGATAATTTAGAAACCTTACTATATATTCATTTAATGTCTTCTTTTTTCAGGGATAATAACGTATTTTTGAATATCGATATTATATTAAAATAATTCAATTTGTTTTGAAAAATATTTTTATCCACTTGACTAAAATTAAGACACAATTATAACTTAAAAATTAAAATATTATTATACTTACAATTAACGTAGTCATTTTTTTTCAAACTTACATTAAGAAAATAAACAAAAACTTGAGAAATGAAATCACAGATAAATGGGTTCTATTTATTCATCACCTGATCCACTCATTTGTTGCCACATATGCATTGCACAATCACACAAAAGAATGATACACACCCATTAATTCCCCGCAAATCATCACCACAATAATATTGACTTAGTTATTTTTTTTAAGCGATAATATTGCTTAGTTACCTTAGCGTTTTTTTTTTTTAATTTTATTTAAAGCAATAATATTGCTTAGTAACCTTAGCGCCTACCAGAACGACGATATTTTTTTGTATACACAATACAAAATCCCAAATTACCACAAAGATAAACCCTACGTCACCAGTGTGACGTCACATGGCTCGTTGTCTTAGACGAACACGTGGCACCACTGAAGAAACTTCTGTGTATCCCCCAGGAAAGTGTATATGAAGGAGCAGCTGACCCCCACATTCCCTAAACAAAACCAAAATAATAATAATAATAATAAATAAATAAATAAATGATTAAAAAATAATATAGAGAAAATAATATTCTATGTGTGTGTGTGTGTGTATAAATGTAGATGTGTTCTATGGAAGTAAACCTAATTCAAACCACACACCCGTCTCTGTTTGACACTAGAGACCATATATATACATATATATCTCCTAGATCTATCTGTGTGGCAAAATATGAACTACCACGAAAACCCTAACCCTAATTGGAGTCATCATCACTTTCCGGCGAGCATCGATCCTCCTCCGATGGACTTCGAGTTGTCCGATTATCTCGTGTTCGATGATGGTGCCACCGGCGTTGACCAAGACTCTTCGTCGCCGTCACAAAGCATGGCATCAGCTGAGAAGTTTGTGGTCGGCGGTTCTAGTACTGGATCTAGTGGTGCAACATCAAACTTGCAAGAGATCATAGAGCCCACTAATTTGGGGTGTGTTTATACTTTATATCATATATACATATATACATATATATATATGTGTGATTAACATTTATGTATGAGAGGTACTGTTTGGCATGTGAGGAATATAAACAGATAAATATTGGGTTTTTTGTTTTTGTTTTTGTAGAAAAAGCAAAAATGGGGTGAGAAAAAATCAATTTGTGGGACACAGAGTTGCATTCAGAACACAAACGGAGCTGGATGTTATGGATGATGGGTTTAAATGGAGAAAGTATGGGAAGAAATCGGTCAAAAACAGCCCAAATCCCAGGTAATTATCATAAATATTAAAACAGTTTTCTAAATTATTGATTTTATTGTTGGGTATCCATGAAATTTACATATATATATATATATTAAGCTTGTCTATAACTTTTTTTTTGTTTTAAACGTACGGAAAAAGTACAATAATTGAACTGTGAGTTCTTTTTTTTTGGTAAATAATTGAACTGTGAGTTCTCGTCTTGGGCAATAATTATCAGATGTATAAATAAATATTATATACATACTTACATATATGTATGTATATATAGTACTTTCTTTAGGGGGAAAAGGGGGAATAAACAAGTGGATCATTTCAAACGGACCATCTCTCTCTGATCTGATCTATTTCTTTATGACCACTTGGACTGATCATCATCTACTTGACAAATATACCCCACTTTTTTTTTTTTTTTTTTTTTACTTTAAATAAATATAGAGCATTGGGAATCGACTGCGTGTTCAACTTCAAATGAAACCCATTTATCAATAAATATCATTAAATCATAATTAAATTATACGATGATCATGACAAAGGGTTAAACATACAATATATATATATATATATGATGATGAACAATAAGATATTATCAATATTTTTAGATATTATACACACAGACACGCACACATATATCATAATTTTCTTTACGACACTTATGATGGTGCTTTCCCAACACATACACACTTACGATAATTAATCAACTTCATTACATTATATACATCCACACATATATTGATACATACATGTTTAAGTGTATGTGAGTATATATATACACCAAATCGTGCATATATTTATATGACGCATTCTCGATGATGTCTTAGTCTTTCTTGGTTACCCAGAAACCCAAAAATAGAGAAATTTTCATTCGCATGCTTACAGTTTTGGTTTAGCTGAAATCTTAAACACAAACACACACATATATATATATATATAATTATATATATATATATATATATAATTATATACATATAGGGCTTTAGTTGATGAAGTTGTGATGATGTCGACTCAAGCTATAGTAATTTAATTTGAGACCATCAACGATTAAATTAAATCGATCGAAACGAAATGTTATATTACAAACAATAGTATAATTAAGTGTCAAATGCAAGTTTAGCCAAAAAAAAAAAAAAAAAAAAGTTTAATAACAAGACAAGAATTGTTTTTGCAGCAGACAAAGCTGCAAACGTTACATGGATTCCGTACGTTTGTCATATAGGCCATTTATGAAGGCGGCTAGCGCTAAGAAAGAGCCACGTATCACTATGATCATGACATGACACTATATATATATATATATAGATACAAACATATATTTATATATTGTCCACTCAAAAAATCCCAAAATGCTCAACAATGTCATGTATAATTGGTTCCGGAGGAATATTGAAAAAAAAAAATTTATTGAACCCCGTTAAATTGAATCGGATTCCCTTTCTATAGAAAGTGGGTCATTATATGTGAAAGTAACTCGATAGTAATTGTTGAGTTATTTATTCATCATTTCAAAAAAGTATTTACTAATAAGATATAGTTTTCTAAAATTATTTCTTATCAAATTAATTTTCAATTGTTATTTCTTGTCAAATTGTATTAAATTATCATATTTTGTTTAATTTGATTTTACGCTAAAATTTTGTATATACCTGGTTATATTTTTGAGGATATAATTTTACTTAAGTATTTATATTTTGATATTTTATCACAGAACTCTCCTTTTAAATTTGTAGATACGATGTATTTGACATGTGAATGCTCAATAATTGGGCCAACAATTTTAATGGTGTGATAATCATTTTTTTTTTTTTGTTATTTATATAGATGTCTAAATTGGAGGCATTGATTTGAAATATATCCATTTTTCTTTTTATTTACATAAATGTCTAAAAGAGTAATTATAAAGATAATTTTACTCTTCATAAAAAATGAAAAATTAACAAATAAAGAAATTACGAAAAAGGAAAAGAAAAAAAAAAGGGAATCTAAGATGTTTACCAAATAGGACTAAATGAAATTTCAAAAAGAATTGATAGAAAAGAAAATTTTGAAAATTTTTTGATTTATTGTAAAGAAAGTGTAAATATTCATAATGAACTACAAAAGAGAATATTTTCTCAAAATTAGATTTCACAGTAATGAGAAAAAGCTAAATAAAGAAAAAAAATATCTCAAAAAAATATTTTGTATAATGAATTTATCTTTATCATAAAGATATGCTACTAATTTATATAAATAATAGTATTTTTTCATAAAGAATTTGATTCCATTTATTGTGTTATTCTTCAATTTATTTGTTAAGACATAAATGACAACCCTTTGATTATAGTGGATTGGATAAATGGATAGGTTTTTTCATAAAGAATTCATTGGTTTTTTATTTGAAAAGTATGAATATTCATCAACCTTTATCGTTAATATCTTGTGTTGTATTTATTATTAGTATAAAACATCTATTTATAGTAAATATTTTATATTTATTATAACTACTTTGATGTTTATAACTAATTTTAGTTTATTAAAGGTAATTCACATTTATCAACAAAAAATACTCATCCTTAAAATAAAAAAAAGGAAAATAAAAGAATCTATATAAAAATAAAATGATGTCAATTATAGAAAAAGGAGAAAATAGATATTACAGATATTTATTTCTTAAAAACTAAACATATACATAATATTATTGAAAAGTTGACATATTTCAAAACGGGACTTTAAAAATAAATATTTTGTGTAATTATTATTATTATTATTTTTTTTTTTTGGTGATATATGAACTTGCTATTCTTTAGATTTTGACTTAGTTTGTTTTTAAATGAAGGGCGATAGTAATTGATACTTAGAAAACTTAACACATTTCAATTAGATGACAATGATTGATGAATCACATACCTGTGAGAGCTTTTAATAATACAATCCTATAAATCAAATACATTCAATCAAAAGAGAATTAATACTCGATAAATTAATTTCTAAGTATACAATTTATGTTACATGAAATTAGTTATTTCATACCCGATTCTATTACAAAGTTTAATAAGTTTTTTCATTAATGTAAAAATAAAAAACAATAATAATAGCAATAATTTTTTTTTAAGAAAAAAGGGGATAATAGTAACTGTTTTTTAATACCACTTTATTCAATTATTCTGGATATTTTGGGGGAATTTATAGCCACACGTCCATCCAAAAATATCTAATTTGTGCCATGACCGGAGACTTTCTTTGTCTCCAAACTTTCTCTAGTACTTAAATGGGCGGCCACAGCTTATCTTGCTTGTATAGGCCGGCAGTTTCATGACGTATGTCCTACTTTGAGTCATTTAATTTAAAGAATAATTTTGTCATAAAGCACAAAAAAATTACTTTAATGATAAATAACAGTTATAAAATGTTTAATTAATTTTAAATTACAATAATTTAGTAATAATTTCGCATATAATTCTATCACAAGATGTAAAGTTGAATCTCTGTACTTTTAAATTATAAAAAATGATCTAAAATGAATATGAAAAATCTTTAATATGTCCCAATTGATCAGTCAAAACAACATAAATTGCATCTTTCTTTTTTTTTTTTTTTTTACCAATTAAATATTATTGACATATATATTATCATGTATGACATACAGATTTTTATCATACAAACTAAATTAATTACCAGATATTATAGGACCACCACTACTTCTATTTCTATCTTATCATCCTTGGGGTTTGTACGTTTTTTTTTTTTTTTTTTTTGAAAGAAAAAAATTGTTCTCCTCTGAAGAATTAATTAGGAGCCTTAGGCCAATGCCCGCCCATATAGGCTAATACAAATCTCTAGAGTGGCCAGCTATATAGTGTACACATATTTGCCATGGAAGAAAGGTAATAATATTATTGTTATGAAGTTATAACAACTCATAATTTTGCTCTCCATTGTCAACTTTTGACCATCCAAACCCAGCTCATGATATGGCTGCCTATAGTGCTAATTGTAGAGGAAAGCTGTAATTAGTACCTATTTTTGTTAAGCTATTATAATTGGGTTTGGGAGAGGAGTGGTGGGAAGCAACAAATGATGACTTGTGCACTACTAATACTTCTATGCTAGTAGCTAGTGCGTCTAAACTGTATCTCTCTGTGTGTGTGTATAGTGGAGTAGTAGTAGAGAGACTATAGTTATATTTATGCTCGTGTGGTCCATAATGATATAGTTTTAATAGCTGATTTTTTTTTTTTTTTCTTGAAAGCTGAATTTCTAGTTTAACTCATTGTTATTGTTGTTATTCTCATCTATACCTCTTGAATTTTAGGTTACTCTCATTTTGCCTAATGTACTTTAAAAACTTTGACTTTATCTCATGAACTTTGAATTTAACCCCATTTTATCTAGTTTTATCAGAATTTCAGTTAAAAACTAACGAAAAAAAATAGGGAAATTAGTATTACTAAACCTATTCTATTAGGATTTCTCCTAAAACAAACCGAAAAGATCACTGAATACATTTAATTCACTTTCTTTTTAAACTGAAATTGTGATATAAAAGATAAAGTGTGGTTAAATTTAAAATTCAAAAGATAAAGTGGGAGTGATCATAAAGTTTAAAGGCATATATGAGAATAATATTTTTTGAAATGTTTTTTTTTTTTTTTTTTTTTCTAGTTTAAGTTGCACAATCCCTAGGTAACATCGTTACCCTCACAATCAATCCTTAAAATTGAGAATGATTGTTTTGGTAAATCATTTTCATAAATGATGTGTTGATATATATATATATATATATATATATATATTACGAGAGGAAAATAGAAATTGGATGTACTTTATCTCTCTCTCTCTCTAATTTTCAATTCTGGACATGTATAAATTCTTTACACTAGTAATCCCTCAATATCCGAAGATTAAAAGCTTTTGATATTCCTCACAAATTCCATTTTCTCCTCTTTCCCTTAATTATCCCTTCCAAACCATCCAAATAAACTTTAAAAGTATCATCTAGTTCCAGCACTTTTCTAAGTTCCAAAGAAAAAAATATTATATTTAAAACTAATTTTCTTAATAGTAGCTTCCACTATGTATAATTAGGGGGTAGCTAATTTTGAAATTTGATGAATAAAACAGGAATTATTATAAATGTTCAAGTGGAGGATGCAATGTGAAGAAGAGGGTAGAAAGAGACAGAGATGACTCAAGCTATGTGATAACCACATATGAGGGAATTCACAATCATGAGAGCCCTGGTGTTGTCTACTGCAGCCAAATGCCTCTTTTGGTTCCTAATGTCTGGACTTTCCGAGATTCTAACTCTTCCTCTTCTTTGTAAGATAATAATAATAATAATAATAATAATAATAATAATAATCATTCCAATTAGCCAAGCCCTTTAAAGATTGAAGATGGTGTTATTGTCTTTAACTTGCAAAGTAAATTATGTATGTATGATAATGAGGCCAAATGAGTTTTAGAGATTCATTTGAATTTTACGCCCTTTTTTCCTTTTAGAAATTTTCAGTAACACCATTGAAATGTTGTCTTACCGTTGGATTTAATTTCTCAAAGAATATTATCTATGAGTTTTCACTTTAAAAATTTGTAAATATCTATTCTCAGTCATCAATCAGATTATTAAAAAGATAATCCAAAAATTAAAACGACAATTATATCTACATCAGTGGATTAAAATACAGTTTACATCATAAGTTTTTCCTCTTTATTTTATTTTCTTTTTTCCCCTTTTCCCTTCCAACCCTTTATGTATTTTCTACAATCCAGACAGAGTAGCACGAAATTAGTAGCGTGAAGGCTTTTGTTGGCATAATTTGAAAGGCTTTTCCATGTCTCAGATAAAGTCCAGGCTTTCCAGTTCATGAATGAACCCAATACAACAATGATTGGGCCCATTTTGTCTACCTCACAAGAACCTGTGCACATGAGGTTGTATACGCTTTTGAAGCCTCCTTTTTTTTTTTTTTTTTTTTATTATTATTATTATTATTTTTATTTTGGGATAATACGCTTTTGAAGCGTAGTAAAGGAAAATTATACTTAAAATACCAAACACTTTAAAGTGGAATTCCTTTAAATCACCCGAAAACAAAAGGAGAGTGGCTTAAGCACCCTCTTAGATTAAGCCTCTCTAAAATTGCTTAGATCTGTGCCTCTCAATGTTTAAGCCTATGGGCGTGTGAGTAAAGTTGTCCCTCATTTTCAAAATTTCTAAGAATACTAGTCATGGTGGGTGCCTACGGCACCTTTGTGCTTTAGTTTTTCAGTCTCAAATGAGAAATGGATCTTTTATTGTTGAATCAAAAAGAAAACTTATGAAATAAAAAGGATTTGAATTAACATAATGTGAATTTTTTTTTTTTTTTGAACTTCAATTAAGCAATATTATATATTTTACATGATTATTTTTTTAAAATTTTTTACATGATTGTTTTACGTTTTTAATAAAATTCACTCTCAAAACAAAGACAAAAATGAAGTAAGAATTAGAGAGTCTGTCATGTAAAATGATAGAATAACTATTGAAAATTAAATTGCATACATCAATACTTGACCTAGATATTTATATATAATAACATAAAAGGATTAACCATAGATGTTAAAATTAATTTTTCTTTAGAAGTTCGACAACATAATTATTTTTTTTCTTTTGAATTGTTAGCAAATAAAAAACATGTTGATTTCTTTATTTATATTTTTTTCTTCTATATTGGTGATTATGTATTAACTTTATTTTATTAATATAATATAGATAATCTAATAACAGTTTCTATAAGAATATGGTACTTGGGATTGTGATAGAAGTTGATCGTAGTCAAATTCTTATACTTTAGATAAAAAAATAAAAGAGTAATTAGCCTCAATGGTCTTTAAATTATTTAAGAGGTGACACTTTGGTCCTTACTGTTTTTTTTTTTTTTTTTTTTTTGTCGTGCTAACCTTAAACTCTCTAAAAAGGTAACGGTTTGGTCTTTTTCGTTTGGTTCCATTAAAAAGCTCATGGAATGGTCACGTGAGAAGCACGTTTTGTGTTTTTTGAAGAAAAATACTCCTAAAAAGACGAAATACCCTTACTTGTATTAAAAAAAAAAAAAAAAAGGAGAGATCTCTCTCTCCCTCCCTCCTTCCCCCCCTCACCCCCCCCCACCCCCCCCCCCCCCCCCCCCCCCCCCCAAAATCGGATGCTGACACTGATGCCGGAGCCGGAAGTCGTCTCCCTTCCTCCCTCTCTCCCCCTCGCCTCAGCGCGATCTGAGTTCTCACGTGACTATTCCATGAGTTTTTTAATGGAACCAAACAGAAATGACCAAACCGTCACCTTTTTAGAGAGTTTAGGATCAGTACGGTAAAAAAAAAAAAAAAAAGAATGAGGATCATAGTGTCACTTATAAAGAGTTCATGCACCATTGAGGCCAATTATTCAAAATAAAAATAAAAGATACTTTACACCCTTAGAATTTATGACCTATGCTTTTATAAAAAAGTAAGGTTTTGCTTTTTTTTTTTTTTAATTTAATTTTAAATATATATATATATATTTTTTTACTTTACATTCTTAGAATTCATGAATTACGCTTTTATTAAAAAGTAAAGTTTTACTTTATTTATTTATTATTATTATTTTGGCTAAGGAAGATTTTGCTTTATTTAAAGTTAAGAAATATTTAACTAAGAATCTAAAATTCAAAGACAAAAAGGTTAAGCGACTCTTTCTATTTTATCCCTTTAACTTTTCCTCTCCTTTACGTAAAATTTACTGTTGGATTTATTAGTTGAACAGGAGTTGAAGAGTATAAATTGAAGTAATCTAATGAAAAGAAGAGATTTTCAATTAACTTGACTATATCTTATTGTGATTAAAAAGATATTGACCGCAAAAATTGAAATATGAGGTGTAAAGAAGGCAAATGCCATATGAATAAATCTAAACCAGTACATTTAAAGTGAAAAGAGAATAATGAATTTCAAGTGTTGGATCCCTTCAATCCTTTCAACTTCTTTTAATTATTTTTCTACAACTGTTTTATAAAGAAAATATACAATTAGTTTACCTAAAAATAACATACTATACATAATTCCGAGAGTATATCAATAATTAAAACAGTACTATATCATAAGTAATTTAATTGTTTTTTTCAATGAGTTCAAGAATTATACAAATGAGATGAAAAGAAAAAAAAAATGGAAAAAGAAATAATGAGGTTGAAATTAAGATGAAAGAGTATAAAGCAAAATATATTGGTACTTATAATCAATTTAATACAAGTAAATGGGTTTGTGAGAAACGTTTAAGGCATGCAAGGAGTTAAAAAGTACAAAAACAAATTGTTTTATGGTGTAAGAGTGTGAGGTGTAGGAGAAAGAAAAGGCCATGTGGATAAAAAATAAACCACTAGATATAGATTAAGTGAGAAGAAGTAGTGTTTGAATCATTGGATTGATCCAACAAAAAGTTAAAGACCAAAATCCATTCTCTTTTCTTATGTAACGACGTAGTAAGTTAATGGACACGAACCATTTTAGAGATTAAAAAAATTAATAAAAATTAAAAAAGCAAGCAAGCAAGCAAGTTAGAATAAAATTTTTTGTCTTTCCCCCTCCATCACCACTTCTTATATATAGAATAGATGTTTTCCAATTTTTCTGTCTCTTTCTCCTCCATCAACACTGATATAATTTGATCATCTTCACACCCTCAAACCAGTATCACCATAAGAATCTATTCGTATCACAAGTAGAATAAAAGGACCTGACTCATGTTTTCTCACCTAATATTTAAAGAGTTCAAAATCACTAAGTCGCAGTCCAATTTGACAGGTTATTAAAGAGATATAATTACAGTCTCATAACAGACAATGAGATTCAATTTATAAATACTAAGTAAGAGAGCTTTGATAGGTCTCGTTATGCCAATCACCTGGTAGTTACTATATACATTACTTAAATGTTGAGAGAGATGCATTTATATAATTATTTATTGGAAAAATGTTAGGAAAATTATAGAACTTGCACTCGAAAACATTAAACGGTACAACTACTTTGCAATTGGCATTCAAAAGGTTTTTTTTTTTTTTTTTTTCCTTCAAGAGGCTACCTTTTCTATTTTTCTAACATTAGACCCGAGATTGATGATTAAGCTTTCTGTCTTGGGCTTAAGAAAATATGTAAATATACAAATATAAAAGAAATATGAGAAGTTTTCCCACCTGTATCTTGTCCTCGTTGATGTTGTAATAGTCTCACCCTTGCTTGGGATGAAGCTCCCGCTCATTAACCATGGCAATGCCCTCAACTACACCGTCCATGACAAAGATAAATACGTGGGACAATGTTCGCAACTATGATCGATGGTGGTGATATAGCAATTATGGATGTCTTTTCTAAGTTAATCTCAGTTACAAATATCGGAGTTCAAATTTCCATTTCATTTTGAGGTTAAATTTTAAAAGTGATATTTCTTGTAAGAATTATGAGTTAGTGATAATTGAAAACTTTGAGATAAAGCTTATAGGAAAATAAGTACTCGGTGCTAGTATTGTTTCGTTGGATTTCCAAAATAAACGATGCGGGTGCATAAAAAAGGAGGCCGCAAGCTAGTCATACCTGATTTTGAAGTCCCAGAGCTCCTCGTCATCATTGTCATAGATATAAATTTTTTTAAATTTTGGTTTTATTTGAAGAATCATAAATATTTTCTTAAAATGATATTTTTACGAGATCTCATATTTAGTGCATGTTTTAACTGTAATTTCTTATATAATTATGTGATTGACAAACAACAACCTAATCTGATAATTGTTTTTTTCAAATTGTATCGTGGAAACCTACTTAAAATCCTAAAGTAAATTCTTGGTCTTGTCCATTGAAATTAAAAGTTGTGATAACTATGCAAATATTCTCAAAAAAAAAAAAGGAGGCAGCTTAATTTTTTTTAGAAAATAAAAAAAACAAAGATAAGTTGCTCCACAGCCAACATAATTCTTAAAATGGTCTTTCTATGGAAGGGTTTCATTGTGCACGTTTTTACCGTAATTTCTTATTCAGTTTTATTGATTCAAAAACAGAATAGTGCTTTCTTCATTTCTTACAGCACCCCAATCTGACGGTGCTTCTCTCAGTTCGTACATTAGAAAGCTAATTAAAATCATGAAGAAAATATTTGGCCTTGTCCATTAAAATTAAATCAAGTTGTGATAAATTTGCATATATCCTAAAAGCAATTTATAGTATTTAAAAAAATCGATATATACCTAATATTAATATTATATCTGATTTTATTTAAAAATATAAAATTTAAATTCCCATCTTAAGTTCAAAAAATTAAAAAAAAAAAAATTTGTGAGAGAAGTTGCTACTCAACCACGTAATAATATCATAAATAAGATTAAAAAAAATCAATAATCAGAATAAAAAATTACACGCACTACGGCGCGTGTATACCACTCACCAATAGCAACATCACATCAGTGCTTGTCGACCATCCCTCAGGCACTCATGTTCGAACAACCACCGATCAAAACCCGCCCATCGCCGATCCAAACTCAATTTTTGCAAACCATTTTAATTCTTTTAACCTCGTTGATTATTTCTACAGTAGGAATTAAACCCAAAAAAAAGAAGAAAAAACCGAATTAAATCCAATTTCCTGATTTGTTCCAATCGTACACTTCCTTTCAGATCTTGTTTCTTCCAATTTGGAGCCAAACCCAGTTGTTAAAATCGCGTTTTGAGCGAGACCCACTTGAGCGGATCTGGGGTTTTCGTGTTCATCGTCTCCTTCTTTACATGTCTGGAAATGGGTTCTCTGTTCTCGGCTTGATTTCGAGGAAACATGGACTTTAGATTGAAGCTGAAGAAACCCCGTTCGAGAAACTGTTGGATCTTTAGTGTCTTTGATGGGACTTGATTCTGTGTAAAGAAACCAAAAAAAAAAAAAAGAAAAAAAAAGAAAAAGAAAAGAAAAGAAGAATAAGAAGAAGAGTTCGGATTTTTTTTTTCGTTTGTGGACTGTTTTGTTAGAAATTTTGGTTTGAAGGGTTTTTGTGGAAAAAAGATGTTTTGGAGGGAACGTGAGAGGGAGAACAAAGAGCAAAACGGAGGACCGCCTTGTGGGCAGGTTCGAGTTCTTGTGGTCGGCGATTCAGGTATGTTAATTTTCTTTTCTTCTTTGTGTTGCCCATTTTTATATCTGTTTGTTTCTGCAGATTTTTATTGACTTTGATCTGTGCTTTTGTATCATACAATATGTATCTTTCCTTGTTTGGCGTGTGTTTTATTGGCCTTTTAGGCTTCTCCTGAAAGTTTGGAGATGATGAAAATGGTGTCAAATAGGAGTTTAGTTATGATTTCGTTTTTATGTTGTCAGTGAAAGAACTACGGGATTGGTCAGAACTTGTGCTACATGTATAAGGTTGTCTTATGTATTGGTTGATCAATGTTGAACATTGTTTAGTTAACTTAGTACAGGGCATTTTGTACGTCATAAGGTTGCAGAATACGGAAACTCGAATAGTGATGGAATTGTAATTGGTTTTGGATCCAATATTGATCTTTGCCTAGGGTTGGTGTCAATCGTTGCTTATTCTTCCCTTTTTTGGCTAAAGTCATATGGTTATAAGAATAGAGGGTAGCGCACAATGATAATATGCAGTGCATCTTTGTGTGGTGTATGGATCCCTCACGGAGTGGATTGTCCATGTATCTGGAACTACTCTAGACCAAGTCCTTGAGGGGAACGAGGAGCCATACCACCCCACCAAATGACCAGTTCTTGTTCTTCCTTAATCATGGTAGATTCATTGATTGATCAAGTTTTGCACATGATTTAGTTCAGGACATGTAGTTTGTTAAAGGTGGTAAAACAAGTAAGTTGAATTTCTGATCAGGAACAAAGAAGTAGAATAATGATGATGGATTTTTGTTTATTTATGATTAGTTAATGTCCTTTGCATTTTAATGAACATTCAACTTTCTTGGAGGAATGTTACGTTAGTATCTCAGTTTCAGTTATAAAATGGAACTTCAACTTCTACTATGATATTTTTCTAGGCGTTGGGAAAACATCTCTTGTGCATCTGATTGTCAAAGGTTCTTCTATTGCTCGCCCTTCACAAACAATTGGATGTACAGTTGATGTAAAGGTGGGAACTTATTTATTTATTTATGCATTTTTTTCTGATTCGGAAAGGATATATGGAGCCATTCTGGAGTTCATGTTTTCACTTTGCCTGCTGTTCCAATTATCCAGCACATTACTTACGGAAACGCGGGTAGCTCTTCAAGCAGCATCAAAGGCGATAGCGAACGAGATTTTTTTGTGGAGCTTTGGGATATTTCTGGACATGACAGATACAAAGATTGTCGATCTCTTTTCTATTCACAAATTAATGGCAAGTAGCAAGTCTCCTTTCCTTTTAAACATTCAATTTTCTTGGCAAATAGTTGTACATTTTAAATCTAAACAAGTGAAAAGGCTTCAAAACTAACTTTAGCTTCCAACGGTAACTGTCTGATGTACTTCAGCCTGGGATATGTCTTGTGTAATGCATTTTTTATGCATAATTATTCAGTAGTTATTAATTCTGAATTCTTATATTTAATTTATGCGTAGGTGTTGTTTTTGTTCATGATCTCTCTCAAAGGAGGACAAAAACTGGCTTACAGAAGTGGGCAGCCGAGATTGCTTCAACCGGGACATTTTCAGCTCCTCTAGGATCTGGAGGTCCTGGTGGCCTTCCTGTTCCCTATATTGTTATTGGTAACAAAGCTGACGTTGCCGCAAAAGAGGGCACGAGAGGAAGTAGCGGAAACCTTGTTGATGCAGCTCGTCAGTGGGTCGAGAAGCAGGGTCTGCTACCGTCCAGTGAGGAACTTCCACTGACCGAGAGTTTTCCTGGTTCTGGAGGGCTTCTTGCGGTATGAAGCAAACTTTTCCCCTTATATGCGGAAAAATCCATGGAAATAGAAAAATGCGTGCACAGTAACTGGATAGTTAGTTGGGTGTACTAGTTAAGTATTTCAGTTCTCTTTTTAAATATTATGTTGCGGTTTAAATGTTGAAACTTGACTGTAAACGTAGGCTGCAAAGGAAGCAAGATATGACAAGGAAGCCGTACTGAAATTCTTTCGAATGGTTTGTTCTCTTATCCTCTCTTTTCTCTTTTCGTTGTTTCTTTCGTCACATACATGTAATCATAGATCACGTGTCTGTGTGCGTGCAAATGTACATAAATCTGTTGTATGTATGAATCCTACCGTACTAGAAATTACAATCATGTTTTTATATGCTTCAGTTGATCAGGAGAAGGTACTTCGCAGATGAATTACCTGTTTCCAACTCATGGTCCGTTTCTCCAGTTCAAAGACCCGTACAGCGACTGGATGAAAATTCAAGCGACGAGGATTACAAGAATACTAGGTAGTTTGGAAAATTCAATTCCTTGGAATTTTTCTATTCATTATTGCCATAATTTCTTGAGTTGGGTGGGTATGCTGGCTTCAAAACGAGCGTGTCCTTGTGTGATTGGCTCCATCTGGTATTCTGTGTGTTTGTGTGTTTTTTTTTAGATCCTACTAGAGAATTCTCCTACTTTTTTCGTTGACAAATTTGAGTTTTTTCTCAAGGCCCCTTGTCGATCTCTGTTATGTGCTTTATAGCAAAAAATAAAAAATAAAAATCTTTGTTATGTGATTGACTCTATCCGTGCTTACCAGATTTTTCCGTTTGATTGCAGCTTCCAGAGCGACCCTTACAAATACAACATGCTCCCTCCTCTCCCAGCTCAACGTAATCTCACACCGCCCCCCGACGCTCTATCCTCAGCAGCCGGTTACAGTTTCTGAGAACTACAGCCTGCCTAGATTTGCTCTGAATGGCTCCAGTGAAATCAGCAGTACCGCGAGATCAAGACGCTCGGATATCAACGTCTGATGGGGTTGAGTTTTTGACAGTTGATATATTTCACAGCAACAAAGTGTATTTTTTATTTTTATTTTTTGGGCCTTGGATAGATTATCGATAATGAAGAAAAAGTTCTCTATCTTCTTTTGTTGGTTTCGCTTGGAAACTGTTACACTGATTCTTTCATGTCTGCGAGCCTCCTCATTGTAGTACTACTCTGTTTGGTGGATTAGAATGTATAATGATTGATTTGTTCAAGCCGATAATACCGGGCAATTCTTTCATATGAAACGTGTATTTTCTTTTTGTTTCTCGTTTCTGGACCGGATATTCTCAAGTTCACAACTTGAACCGAACTACTGAAAAATTTACTGTTTGTGTGTGTGGTGTGTGTGTGTGTGAAATTATGAGATGAATCTGCAGTGTTGGTTCAACAAGGGCACGGATTTGTGGGTATTTGTGTTTATTTTCTGGGTTGCTTTCGGATTTTTGGGATTGTGGGTTCGATTTCTGGGATTGATTTCGGATTACTGGGTTTGGTTTCCGGATTTCTGTGGATGCACAAATTTTTTTTTCTTTTTTTCTTTTTTCTGTTTTGTTTTTGATTTGTTTTTTAGAAGGCTCTGATAGCAACTCAAAAATATGAACGATTATTAAAATTCAACCTTGTATGTAGAATGAATTAAGAATGTACAATTTATAGGACATACATGCCTAATTAAATTTGGAGACTAATTATACAATTTGGAAACAAATAAATCTAGCCAATTATCCCAACTGTGCAAACCATGTTAGTGAGTGCGAAATGGCTGGATCGGACAAACAACAATAACAACAGTGATAGACTTTAGTATATAAGACAAATTTGAATAAAGTATGA
The DNA here is from genome assembly GCA_008635985.1 of Ficus erecta. Taxonomy (NCBI): domain Eukaryota; kingdom Viridiplantae; phylum Streptophyta; class Magnoliopsida; order Rosales; family Moraceae; genus Ficus; species Ficus erecta. Next base: position 4,612,398 of record BKCH01000005.1, on the reverse strand, counting down.
ACAAAACTGTGCAATCAACAAATCCAGATCAACAACATTTTTGACGCAACCAAAATTTTCCATACAAACAGCAGCGGAGATGGCAACGCAGGTATAATGATCCCCGCAATCACACAGACCGGGCTGTTTTTATAGTTTCAAAAAATACGGTCATCAAGAATAATTGGTTATGATTTCTTGATTTAAATCAGACAAAACTTATAAAGTGAGTGCGACAATGATATTAAAAAAAAAAAAAAAAAAAAAAGCTCTCATGACATCTAGCTTCACATGATACATAAGTATTAACATATTAGTTACAAAACAACAAACTAATTATTTGACTTTTCTAGCAAAAAAGAAAAAAAATTATATTGAATAATCAATCAAAAATCAAATAACTTGTAAAACCAAGTTGAAGTACAAGCAAACCCAATTAATTAAACTAACATAAACTACATAAATGTATAATTATGTAATCAATTAATTAGTTTTTATATATTATCACGCAATGGGCACATGACATTTGTAAAAACCGAGGGCCAGAATCAGCTACTACTACAGATCTCTTCGAAAACGGGCAATCTCCTAGTCTTTCTTGGACCAGAAAGCATTTTGTGAAAATGTTCATCAACTACTTCCTCTGTACCCATAACTTCTAAAACCAATCCTTTGGTTAAACTTGAAAATTTCTTGCTTTTTCCACCTTGATTTTCAGCAGACTCCTCAGTACTTTTCCCTACTTTTGATGTTTTCTTGCTCTTCTTTATGTCGTAATTCTTCTTTTGTTGCTTCATTTTATGTTGCAATATATTTTGATTCCCCCTCTTCAAAGGAACTTATTTCTGCAGCATATAATTAAAATCACTTATCAATTGTATGAAAATATGCATAATAAGCATAACAATTTAACTTAAGAAGTGAGGCTTCCTTCACACTTATAACTGACCACCAGTCCTAATTTTTAACAATAAGAAAAAATACGTAATGACTTCCGAAACAATTAATTGAAGATCCGAAGCGATCGGAAAAAAAAAATATCTTTATTCTTTAAAAATATATATATATATATATAATTAAACGGGTATAAATTTTTACACGTAATCTAAATTGAAAAATTAATTGACTAGTGATTTTAGAAAGGATGTGAAGAGAGTAGACTAAAACGTAATTAGACCCTTTTAAAAATCACAAAACTTTAAATATTACTTTTATATGTGCATGTACATTATTTTTACACACATGATTATATCCCAGACACATGTTGAAGTACAGAAATACCACGTATATATAAACACAAAGGACATCAATCATATATATGCGCACGCATACATATATATATATATATATATATATATATATATCCCACACACATAGAAGATGTAATAGCCATGGAGACGGCACAAAAATGTAGGTCTACAAGAAGCAAAAGGGTAGAAGTGAGGGTTCGACAGATCGTACCCTTAAAAAAGACCGTTTTGCTTTGTGTAAACGAGAGAAAAGTGTTACAATAAAGTAAGGAGAAAGGGAATTATGTATAAAAATATAGAGGATACAAGGGAGGTAGAGTGATATAAGTTTAGGTGGCATATTTATAAATTATGTTTTATATGTGGGAAAGTTGCCAAAATACTAAAAATAAGTAAGTTACTAAAATGAGTTTATTAGTACGTATGTACAAAATAATTTGTACTGGCTTGAACAACTCTTTGGAAGTTTTTTTTTTTTTTTTTTTTAATTTATTTAAAAAATACAACTCTTTGGAAGTTGGGGACTGTATCATGTTTCCCTTTTCGGGAAGTATTATTTATTCAATCAAAAATAGGTTTGGGAATTTAGCAACCAAAAAAAAAAAAAAAAAGGTTTCGGAAAGTTTTTCTTGCATATTAATTAGCAGAAACATACTTAAAGACACCTAGCACTAGTCTTTTCTATTGTTCGACATTTTTTTGTTTTTGTTTTGTTTTTGGTGATTTATAGGATTGTTTCTCCAAAAGTTTTTTTAATTATATCTAAATTATAATAACTTCATTTTTTTACCTCCAATTATAAAAAAAAATGCAGGGTCAAAATCTAAATAAGCATTAAGAAATGACAAAAAAAAAAAAAAAACAACAACAACATAAACATGTTTATTTATTATTATTATTATTATTTTTTGTGGCAGTTTCTATTATCTTCTCCCTTTTTTTGTTAACATATTTCATGAGAAGTTTATGAGAATGATAAAAATAGAATCTTCAACACTAACCAAAATAAAAAATAAAAAACCTTCGACTTTGTTTCTCTCCCGAATGAAAATAAACTATGGCAATTAATTTTAAAAATTATCTTTTAGCCCCGTAACTTTTGAAAATTATCTTTTGGCCCTTAAAATTTCGCTCCAAACCTAGCATCTGAATTTCTCTTCTTCCTTCTGCCCTTTTTCTTACACCCCTTTCTTCTTTTTCTCTCTGACCAAACACTCTCCCTCTCCACGGAAGCACAACCAAAGCTTTCTTTCCTTGGCCTCACGACCGCGGTTTCCACTGAGTCGAAGGCCAATTTTGCAGCGAAGCTTTTTGGAGCGAGGTAGGGTTTTCTCTCTTGAATGACCTTAATCTGAAATTTACCTATTGAAAAAAAAAAAAAAAAAATCTCAGTACCTAAAATATGAGTCTTTTGAGGTTCTACTTCATGATTTTCTTGTTAGTAGGCCATTTTGAGTCGTAAAAGTCTGAGTTGAATTTTGGTTTTATGATCAATCTTCAGAATTAAAAAAAAAAAAGAAAAAAAGAAAAAAAAAAAGATATGCATAGTTAAAGAATCAAAATGAAGAAAACCTAATTATTATGTTTAATTTCAAATATCTAAAAGTTAATAATTTCCTCATAACAAGGGAGATTAGGTAATTGCCTTGATGGCTTTGCCCTTGAACCGGCATGGAATTCTGTTTTGCTGATTTGGGCATTTGTTTTTCTTGGAAATTAAGAGTTTCTCTTAAGGCCTAGGGAGCTAATATACTTATGGTTCTGATGACTTTACCATTGAGCCGGCTCGGACTTGTGTTTCGTTGATTGGGCATTTGTTTTTCTTAGATCTTAAGCGTTTCTCTGGGCCGGGGAAGCTAGTCTACTTATGGTTTTGATGGTTTCACCCTTGAGCTGGTTCGGATTTGTATTTCGTTGATTTGGGCATTTGTTTTTCTTAGATATTAAGCATGTCTCTTAGCCGGGGATGCTAGTCTACTTATGGTTTTGATGGTTTCACCCTTGAGCCGCCTCGGATTTGTGTTTCGTTGATTTGGGCATTTGTTTTTCTTAGATATTAAGCGTTTCTCTTAGCCTGGGGAGCTAGTCTACTTATGGTTTTGATAGCTTTACTATTGAACCGGCTCGGACTTCTGTTTTCTAGAATTGGGCATCTGTTTTTCTTGGATATTAAGCGTTTCTCTAAGCCAGGGAAGCTAGTCTACTTATGATTTGTGCTGGTTTTGCACATCTGAGTCTCCTTAGTTGGTCTGGCTTGGAATTTTGAAATTCCTTTCTTTTTACTTTTTTTTTTAATTATTTTTTATTTACTCATTGGGGAAGTGCTGAGTTTTTTGATGCAAACGATGCTCATGTGATATTGCATAGTTTGATTATACTCTCTCAAAACTTGATTTAAAGGAGCAGCATGTCAACAAGTTACGCTTTGCAGAAGTTTTGGGTTTGCATTTTCTGTATATAACGCCTGCGATAGATACAACACTTATGAAATACAGAGTGAAATGCAGTATCCCTGCATATGATAAAACATAAGGAGGCTTTTGGTATTATCATAAAATAAATAAAATGGGTTCTCCTTTGTTGTGATTTTGAGAAGAAAGTGGAACTTAATTGTTGTGTAATGTCTTGTAACATGAAAGATTTTGTTATGATATATATAGAATCTCAAGTTTTTTAAAGATACTAATGATGATATAGCGAAGAAGTACTTCTTAAGAAGAAGTAGCCTCATGATGATGTTGCGACCATGATGATGTTTTGAAAGTATTTTACATCTTTGTTGAGGACTGCAGTGAAGATAGAGAGAAGAGAAGAGCTTGACCTTTTAAGCGGTGATGGTGGAAGTGTGGTGGTCTCTCTTGGCTGCCATCCCTGCGGTTGTTGCAGGGCAAGCTTTTAGAATGAAGAAAAGGCATGCAGAAGAGCAGAGATTGCAGAGTGCCCGGGGGAGGGAGAAGAATGCTGATGAGATATTTGTCTGTGAGAGGGTGTGTACGTCGAAGAGAATGCTGAAAAAGGTTGGGGCATTCTCAAAGGATCCGATTCCTGATACGTGTGTCACTGTTTGTGGTGTATCTGAGCTTGATGCTTGTACTGATGCGTGCGCCCGCACCGTTTGCGTTAACCAACATCAAGTGCCTAATTGGAATGACATCTGCCTCCGGAGATGCCAGAGTGAATGTCTTAAACTCTCTGCCTCCCGTTCCTCTTAGTTTGATTTTGTACATCTTGAATGACGAATTTTGTTTGGCATCCGGGATTTTTGTTGGTAATCTTTGTCAGTTCAATTTACAAGGCTCGCATCAATCGACTGTTTTTTGTGTTTAAATTGAGAGTCAATTTTAAGCTACAGGCCTTGAATTAACTATTTTCAGTGATTGTTTTGAAGGCCGTCTTTGCTGCAATCTGTTATGTAGATCTTGAAGTTATTCTCTCTATTGCTAAACAGATGCTTGGAGAACATATATATATAGCTAAATATACATACATACATATATATATATATATATGTATGTATGAGAATCTTGTGGCATGTAAATACCATAGATCTTGGAGAAACAGCCTGGAATATTTAGGCACTGTCACAAGCTCTACATGTAAAATAGGCTTAAACCAATGTCTTAACCTTGATAGTTTTTAAGAACTGAAGTTGATCAAAGCTCTGCATCAGGTTCTTCCCCGGAGATGCTTTCGCTTACTTTCTTTGCCGTCTTGTGCACTGTTTTTCCCACGACTTCGGCGGCCGATTCAGCCGATCCTTCAACCATCTCTTTGCTTATTTTGCAACTCTTCCCCACTGCCTCTTTCATGTTCCCTGCATTTGCTTCATCCGAACACCTAAAGCTGAAAACGGCCATTGAAAGCTTTGCTTTAGATCACTTTTACAACAATAATTAAACAGATGGGATTCTAAGGAATGACAAGAACGACTCACTCTAAGTTTGGAGGGAAATATCGGAACTGAGTCTCATGCATAGTGGTTTTGATCTTCTCCCAGGATCTCCGATGGGAGTGTTTCAGTAACAAAATTGTTCGCTGCACTGTCTTTGCGAAAGATGGTTTCTCTTCCCTTTTGTGATCAACCTGTTGATTTTGTTCTGATGATGAGGAAATTTGAACAGAGATAATGATCAACCAGAGAAGAAAAAATGCAGTATTGATGCTAGATTTATCCATTGCATTGAATTTAGATGAGTGGAAAATGTCTAGGGATCATTTGAGATTTCGTTTGGAACTTGAAAGAACTTCCATTTGGCATTCAAGGGAATTTGGGGGTTAACTTCTTGCATATAGCCAACGATGTAGGAATCCAAGTTTGAACATTTCACTCATGATTTGACCGAAGATGGTGGGTGTTTTACAAGTGAAACCAATCAATATTTTAAGACTATATTTATATATGTGTGTATATATATGTATATATTATATATCTCTTTATCACTTTATGTATGTATAATATTAAAAGAGCCAAAAACTCTTTCTGTGATACTCTTTACAACTAATACGTGACAGCCTTTTTTCTTCTTTTTTTCCGCCTATTCTTTTGCTTTATTTTTTATTTTTTGCTTTGCGTTTTATATCTATATATATATATATATATTTGTCAACACGTGACTCCCCCTTCTTTCCGTTTCAACCTTTTTTTCCCCCTTTTTATCATTTTTCATTTTTTGTTTTTCATTATTTTATCTTGTTAGTTCTTTTAAACCTTCTTACCCAATTTTTGTTTTTACTTTTGGTTAAAATCTTATTGCATTCACTTTTTCACCATTATTTTTTTTTTTTCTATTTTGTCCCGATTATGTGATTTTTGTCCATGAGATGTTAAAAAACCAATTATATTTACTTTTCATATTATATTTTAGTCGTTAGTGTATAATTAGCATAATATAACGTATATTAAAGGATTTCACACGTAGGGAACGTGTGCTCCAACTAATTATATACATATATACATATTGTTAAAGTAAACTAACTTTGTCAAATAATATGGAGTATTGAAGACATTGTGCCAAAAATGCGTAAACCTTTCGACACGATTCTCTCTCTCTCTCTTTTTTTTTTTTTTTTTTTAATTTGATAAATATGACTTGGTTTGAAAAATTCAAAAACCGAAACAAAATTTTTGTCCATCTCCGACTAGAGGTAAAGGAAAGCAGTTTTAGGCACTCTCTTAATCTGATCGAGATAACTAATAAAGTAAACAATACACTTGTATTTGGATAAACAATAAAAATAGGTCTATGAAATAACAATACAATCAAATTTAAGCCTTCAATAATAAACTAAATTATAGCATACCTATCCATTCCAACAAACAAACATCAATTATATTCAAAATAAAATGGATAGAAAAAAAAAAAAAAGGGTAGTGATGGGGCCGGACGGTAGGACTAAAAATTGGGTAGAGACATATTAAAGCTTATAGACTTATTTATTAAAAAATTTTAGGAGAAAAATGTATACATATGTCTAAAAGTATATGTGTATATATATACGGAATATTTAAAGTTTGGATTCGCTAAATACATGAATTTATAAAGAGTAATTCTGTTGACACCTGAATTGTAGAATTTGAGTTTGAATTGAATTGTGCTTTTAGTGAAGCGTTTAAATTACTGAAGTTAAAAAGTGTAAAAACTTAAAATGTATTAGGAAAATAAATATTAATATGGAATTTGTTCCGTTCGTCTCGAAATTCTATACAATTAAAAAAAATTATCTGATTTGGACTTATATATATAAAGTTATGGATAGTGAATAGTAACTGTAAATAGTGAAATCGAGAGAAAAAGATAAAAAATTAAATTGTAATCTTAGGATTCAAACCTTAGCAACGGGGGTTAAATCGTCATTTTTTATGAGGTGAGGGACTAAGAGTCAAAATAATGTAAAATCAACACAACCCAGGCCTATAAGAGTATGTCTCTGTCTGGTAAGGAACCCTTTTGGCTGATTTCTTCATTCCCAAACTCCCGACTTAAAATTCTCTCTCGAGGTTTTTCCTAGCCCTTGTTTTGTTTCTAATTTGTTCACTCTAAATACAATATTTCAGTTTTCTGGATGAATTTTTTGACAATTTTCTCGACTAAGCAGATTACATTTCTACAGTTTTCTCGATAAATTTTCTTGACAAGTTTCTCGACTAAGCAGATTACCTTTCACTTCGTCGGAGAAGTATAAATATATTTTCGTTGAGTTCTAAAAATGTCTGGAGAGGAAGAAGAAAACGCTGCTGAGCTAAAGATTGGAGACGGTACTTGGTTGAATTCCTCCTTTTTTGATTCTCTTATTATGTTTTCAGAAAGTATATTATTCAAAGTTGATTGGGGGGTTTTTTTTTTTTTTTTTTTTTAATTTTCATATCTGTTTCTGCGATAAGGGATTTCTGGGTTTGTTTATATTTACTTTTTTTTTGGCCTGTTAGGTAACTCATTCAAATGTTTAATTGGAGTTGGGATTAATATTGAATTTCTTAGATTTGATCAGAAGTCAAAGGTAACTATGATAAAGAAAGGAACTTGAATGATTGGCATAAGACAATAAGGCATATAGTATTCGAAATATCTGTCCTTGTTATTATTTAGTGAGTAATGGAAAACACTTCTTTGGACAAATTACGCTCTCACGGACTTTGTGTCAACTTGGCCCCCGACTTTTCAAAAATATGCCAAAGGACACCCCTTGAACCCGGTAGCAATGCTAGTCCTTCCGTTTGTTCTCTGTCCAAATAATTACGTTCGAAGCGTGACTGCACGTGAAGTGTTTTGGACGGAAATAGACGGAAGAAAGGACCGACGTTGCTACTTTTCTGCTTTCCCAAGTGCAAAGCAGGTGGTGGTGTTGTCAGGGGCAAGTTGATACTAGTGATGAATTCCAGTAGGGATTTTTGCAATTTGTCCCAACTCCATTTGGTGTTAGACTTTGTAACGTGACAATTGAACCTTCTGATGTTCCGTGTAAATTTCCCAATTTGATGGTTTGTTCTTGTTCTGTTTCTTGATTTCCCAGAATTTTTGAAGGCCAAATGTTTGATGAATTGTGAAGTTGCTCTGATTCTCGAGCATAAGTATGAGCAGCTTCAACAGACATCTGACGATCCCATGAACCAAGTTTCTCAGTACGCATTTAGACTTCTCCTTCTCATGTTGAATGTTTAAATATAAGTATGTGATTCTTATGGGTAAATTGTAAGATCCGTGACACAATATCTTTAGTTTCACATTTCTACCACAATATTTACATATATGCTTGTTTGTGCTCTTTCTTAGGAAAGAATGGTCCAAAAATTTTCCTCTCTAACAACCAAGTTTTTAAGTTACTTTATCTCCAGTTCTGTAACTTTACTGGTTTCAGCTTACGAGTCAACATGTTATTAGTTAGTAAGACATTGATGGGTTGCATACAACTATCTTCAGTACGTTGCATTATTTTACACATTCTATTTCCTAACTATTTTGTCTTCCTTTTTTTAGAGTTTTTGAGAAGTCACTGCAATATGTGAAGCGTTTTAGCCGCTACAAAAATCCTGATGCTGTGAGACAAGTTCGAGAGTATCCTTTACTTGTTCTATTATTACAACTTTTTAAAAAAAAAAAAATCTTTTTGAGCCTGAGGGAGGGTTTTCGTAATTTATAAAAGCACAGTTTAATCCCCCATTCGTCAATACATGTGTGTATTTTTGCAGACACATGAGAGAACTTTCAGCTTTTGTTACTAATGAATTTCAGCTCTTAAAAAGCAGTAGGGTGAAACAAAATTCGCTTTTTTTTTTTTTTGGCCGACATAACCCGGGGTTCAATTTATTTCATCAAGCCCATAACCAAGTTGAGCCTTCTAGTTTGTCTTCATTTCCGCTTCCTATGTTCCATTTAGGCGAAAACCAGAATACCTCCTTGTTAGTTCTTGGGAATAATGTATTCGTGGAAAGAATTCTTATTTTATTTTCTTATTTGTTTTCTGGAGAGATTGTTGTTTTAACTAGTAATTCCTAATATGCACAACCAAATTGTTGTCATCCAAATTTTGGTCAATATTTCGAGAAAGAAATACCTTAACTGCTGTTCAGAATCCTAAGCAGATATCAGTTGGCCGAGTTCGAGGTAATACGCTCAATGACAGAGCACTGGTTGGATAAATGTTTTGGCGTCGAGATCATACATAATAGTTTGTGTTCGTCTTTGTTGTGCAGCTTTGTGTGCTTGGCAATCTGTGCCCTGAAACTGTGGAGGAAGCCATTGCTATGGTACCTTCCATAAAGGTATTTTTTAATCACGCACGTGACATGCATACGCATCTATGTCATGACGAATAGAGATCAACCAAAATAAAGAAAAACATGAAAAAATATGCCCTACTTATTGTTTTTTAATTGCAGAGCAAAGGACGAGCTCATGATGACGAAGCGATCGAGAAAATGTTGAACGACTTGTCATTGATCAAGAAATTCGAGTAGCTGTTCATCCTGCATCTTTCTTACCGTCTTGTGATGTTATCGCAGTATACATGTTATCGTCTTGTAGCCTCAGCTACCAAAAAGAATCAAAGGTTCAGACATTTCTTTGGTGTAGATTTGTAATGCCGTGGTTGATTATAAATATTAGCTCTTGAATGGTCGCATCAACCATCCACAGTTCTTATGATCCATGAATCAGTAGACTGGATTTTCGGAATTAGCAATTTACTGGTTGTATTATGAAGTTAATTAGGATTTGCAGGCTGTTTAAAAACATAGATGAACGGGTTTAGTATCTTTTAATCGATTTTAGGTCGTCAAAATGAAGTTTGTGGCAGAAGTGTCATAGATTTCTTTAGTTGTAAATTGATATCTGGTTCAGTTTCTAATCTTAAACGTGATTAATAAAATCTTCATTCACTTTCAAAAACAAAATAAAATCAAATCTTCATTTAGATCTTAGTTGTGTTAAGGTAAATCCCAAAAAAACGTAACAAGGATAAGGCTACTCCAAGCAAAGGGGAAAATAAAAATGAAAAAAAAAATAATAAAATAAGGGATACAAAAGGGGAGGGCTTTCATTATTGTTGCCCCTCTAAATTTGTAGACTCTCGTAACTTGCCTCTCAACTTTTAGTTTTAATAATTTATTTCCATTTATTGCATAGAATCACACTTGTGATAATTTAAAAAATAATAATAATTTTAATTTATTTAAAATATAAAAAAAATTTGTGGTAAAAAGAAAATCCGTTTCGTAATTACAAAATTTGTCTAGAATCACACTCTCCATCTATACAATAGCATCAACAAACTACAACGATACTCTTGCCGATACCAACCTTAGCCGCCCAAAAATGCTCACTCATTCAAATGCTTGTTTGTCTACTGCTCATGGGAAATAGCCAAGTTCCGCCAGCTCTTGTGAAGATTTTTCGAGTTGCACCGAAACAGCTTCCTCCACCACAACCCAGCCGTCGTTGCTGGAATTCTCTTGATTGGAAGAAGGTAGTGAACAGCTCTGGTGAAAGATGGATTGGGAGATATAAGAACAGTAACAAAATCTTATTTCGCAGACATGTAGAAGGGACAAACACAGAAAAAGATTAAAAGGGAAAATGGTCTAAATTGGTAAGATCATCAAAAGTTAAGTAAACATGAACACAATATGGTACCTTTATACTCCATATTTAATATAAATAGAGCAACCAATACGTGACAAAAAGGGCAACATGTTATTTATCATGCACACAATTGCTTACAAGAGAAGTAACTCTTCGGGTGGTGGTGAGTTTTTTAACCGATTCTAGTTCTGTTTCTTTATTTTGTATATTTTTTCCCCCTATTTTGTATCACTTTAGATGGGAGAAGTTGAATCTCTCTCACAGAAACAAAGGCTTGTGAAAACCAATCCAAGGACAGTTGACATGCCTCGGAAACCACCCAGACACAATTTATTTTCAAGAAAATGATTGAACTTACGTTGGAACAGGTATATATAATGACGGTCATCCAGTTCCAGTTCTCCAGTAACCGTCTTTGATTATCATCAGCTGCTTCTTGCAGAAAATATAGTAATGGCGGCATCAGTTGCATTTCAAAGTGCCTCGAACCACCACAAAGCCCGCACTTCCCAGGGTCACCTTCCTCTTTTTCAGCCATGAGCGGCTTTCCACCGTAAGAGTACCTGAGCAGATAACGTTTAACAAAAGGGTATAGGTTGTAGGAAAAACGAACACAAGTCGCTGATGCTGTCAATATCATTTGTTTCACCGATACAGCACAAACTATGATTACAAGATACATACAAAAGAAATCTCTGATCGACAATTTTTTCTCGGAATAAAATAAGCTCATGTCTTATGTTCCCAAGTTGCCGCTTACTTTGGGAGGCCAAATAAGGATAACGATACCACATCCGAGTGGCAAGTGCACATTCCATTAACTAACTATGCTAACAGGCTTCTACTTCAATAATGTTTCATCACCAGATTCCGAAATTTTAACTGATTCAATACCTGAAACACTGCTCTGGGTATGCATCCATTCGTTTCTTGAACTTAAGGTAAGTTCTGTCAGCAGTTAGGGCTTTATCATACTCGTATTTTTCCTCTGCCCACGACTCTTCTGATACATTATCGTCAATGTCATTTCCATTCTCCTTAATAGAGAGTGATGAGTAGTTTGAACAAATAGATGTGACATCCTTTGAAGTCGGTTCCTCTTGCATGTATATATAGAAGCAAGGTACAACTGCAATCAGCAAACCCATGAACCAATCACATTATCTTCATTAAACTAAAACAGACCAAAAGACCCAAGAACACCAGAAAGAGTAAGAAAATTTGTTTTATGCCAAATTATACCAGGTGTTTTAGTATCTTCTACTGGCGATTTTGCGCTTAATAGTGAAGGCTTTATATCGGTCTTTGATTTCTCGTTGCTATGAGATTGCTTGGCTTGAGAAGCCACAGTTGCAGCCTCAAAAAGTGCTTTGCCCAACTGTTCGAGATCCAAGTCTTCATCATCTTCGTCATCCAAATCATCCCTGAATCTTCTGTTTGAAACCGATACAGTTTGTTGCTGGACCAATTCCTGAGAGGCATTATTTGATTCCTCCACATTCTGTGGTTTTTGAGCACGAAGGGCTCGCCAGCTATACGAAACCAAATATTGTGAGAAGAGACCAGGTCAGTTTTAGTGCTGCAGAAACAATAATTAGAACTCTGTGTTCATAATACTAAGAGATGATTTTGGACGGACCTAAGAGGAGAGCTCCCACATTTTGGCATCAAACAACCAAGAATATAAAGAACACGCTCTTCCAACTTTACGCTTTTACTTGAAACTGGAGCATAAACCTAGAACAAGACAAAAAATTTTCAGTGCCTGATTACGTTCATAGCATACATAATAATACAATAGTTTTAGGAATACTAAACCTGTGTAACAAGACTGAGCTTGCTTCCGCATGCACTACAATCAAGCATATTAGGTCCCAGAACATCCTTTGGAAGAGGCCAACCCTGTCATGGAGGAGTAAATTAAAACGGCTTAAAACTTAATATCTTCCAATTACTCATAAAAATGCTGGCAAATTCAATGTTCTCACTCACAGGGAGTCCACCAACTTTTGTGGTATAATGATCAGATGGTTCACGATAGTCATCGGCCCATGGTCCTGGCATCCCCAGAAGAACCTCGCCCGTCATCTAGTCTACTGTAACAGAAAAGAGTACCCCATATATGTGGTCAATACAATTTGAAAGAGAAAACCACTACCCGTGCTAAAGTGGCCAAGCCAGAATAAAAGCAAATTAACAGGATTTTTTTTTTATTTTTTGATTGTGGGGCCTATGATTCCCACTTGTTACAGAAAATAAAAACACTCTCGAGTTTCATATCAGAGACCTCCTACCCAAATCCCTCCCTCCCACCTGCTGAGCTAGTCCCAACGGGGGAAAAAATTAACAGAAAGTTGCACAAGCAAAAAATAACTTTGATAGGAACCCATTATGAAGCCTACATTAATCCATCCAGGTTTGTTTCCTTTTTTTTTTTTTTAATTAAAACAAGTGGAGGAAATACATAAACCAAAACATGCTTACCCAATTTTCATTTTCCCACCATCCAGGTTTTAATGACATGAAATCATCTAAATCCATTAGAATTTATGATTGAAAGTTCAATTTATAATTAATATAAAAACATGTATCTTTTAAATCAGTGATGTCACTGATGTTCAGTAATCTCCCAAAAAAAAAAAAAAGAAAAGAAAAAACTCGACTTTCCTTTTCCTTAATATTATCCTCAGTTCTTTTTTTTTTTTTTTAACAGAAACAACATGGGCAAAGATAATCTAAACTCAATACCGAAGGAAAAAACTAGTTCAGCCTTAACCTGAAATGGGTTCGTAAAAAAGTTGAGTTTGTGGGCAACTTTAAGTTGATCACTTCACTTGAGTATGTCTTGTGGAAAAAGGAGTTAAATGTTATTGCACTGAATTTCTCGGGAAAACTTTCCCAAGTAGAAGAGAAAGAAACTTGCTCCTTCGGTCCAAAAGCAGTAGGTAAATACAAATAAAAAGCTAAAAAGCTAAATAATAATAATAATAATAATAATAATCAGAAACAGACATACCCGGTTGGAACTTGGAGCTTTTCCTAGAACCGTATCTCAAATTCTCAACGGCGGTGGCAGTCTTTGCTTTGAGTAACCTGTTGGGAAAACGAGAATAATATGGTGGCAGTCTTTTTCTAGTTGTCGTAGCTATACGACGTCGTTATGCAAGGATTAATTTTATTTTAATCCTGAATCATTTTAATGCCTGAACTTTAAAACGTAACAATACCAATTCCCAAAATATAATTTGTCCCAAAATAAAAACTTAAAAAATTGTACGCTGGGTCATGGGGAGGATTGGCAATAGAACATTGAAGACCGGCGACCACCCCCTAGGTCGGGAGGGGAAGGGCTCGACATCGCCGGGGAAGGGGGCTGGGTCGTGGGGAGGATTGGCAACGGAACAGTGAAGACAGCGATGGCCGGTCTTTCAATGGTTGAGGCTAAAAAAATTTTTTTTTTTTTTTATTTGGGCAAATATTTTAGAAAGTGGATGCTTGTTTGTACTCAAGTGCATATTAACTCTAGTACACCTTATTTTAAGGCCATTCATTTTATTGCACCATCATTATTAATCATTGGATTAGACACTACTGATAGTTACTCTAAAAGAAAGAGTCACTATCACAGTCTTTTCTCAAAACTTATTATATTTATATTTATTATTATTATTATTATTATTTTAAAACACCCAATTTTTCGCATGTCTCAAATTAATACCATCTTCAAAGTTCTTGATATCTTTTTTCTCTCTTTTTTCCTTGAACAAAGGTATGGAAAAAAGACAACTAGTATTAACATTATCCTAAGACATTATCAAAGAGAAAGAGCCCGTTTAACAAAATTTTGCTTTTACTTTTAGTCAATATAAGAAGAGAAGCAAAAACATTGATTTCTGAGTAAATATTTGGAACCAAAAGCTTACGAAGTCAAAATAAATTTTAAAATTTTTTAATAAGTAATAAAAATATCAAAATGAAGTTTATAATATTTAATTGTTACAAGTTTTAAAGTCACTCAGAAAAGTTTTTACCGGAAGTCATATTTTTTAACTTTGACAGGAAGTGTTTTTGGAGACTGAAAGCTCTTTTGACAGATCATTTAAACAATTTCAAAAGCTACTTTTGGATCTAGGAAACCAAAAGTAACTTCTAGAAAGTTGTACACAAGCCCTAAATCCCATATGCTAACAGGAAAAATCCAATGATTATTTACATAGATGTCTAAATTAAATGTGTTGTTTTAAAATATGTTCATTTTTCTTTTTATTTACATATAAATCTGAAAGTATAAAAATAAAGATAATGTTATCCTTCTTAAAGAATTAAGAATTACAATATAAAGAATTTAGGAAAAAAAGGAAAGAAGAAACAGCATGGAATTACGTTTACTACTAGAGGTGATTTGTATAAATTGAAGACCGAAGTATTAAAAAGAGGAAAGTTTTTTTTTTTTTTTGATTTGTTGTGAAAAATATGTGAATATTCATAATTTAAAATTAGATTTCACATTAATAAGAAAAAGCTAAATAAAGAAATAGGAATATCTAAAAAAAAAGTCTAATTAAACGTTTGTCTTCTGCAAAAGTACGTTTACCATTAGTAATGTTAGTTTTTTTTTTTTTTTTTTTTTTTGTGGTTTTATTTTGAAAATCGTCTTTATAATTAAGAAATGTTGTATCTTAAATTAAATAATCCGTCTTTCGTATAAAGAATCATTCTTTCTCATAAAGTTAGTTTTAATTTCATGTCAACTAGTTTATATAAATAATAGTGTTTTTTGATAAAGAATTCAATATCATTTGGTGTGTTACTCATCAATTTTATTTGGTTGAGGAATTCAAAGTATCCATTTGATTTATAATGGAGTTCATAAATAAGTAGGTCTTTTTTTTTTTTTTTCCATAAAGAATTCATCTTTCTTGTAATGAATCAGGTTTTATCATAAAAATAGTTTTCATTTTATTTCTACTAATTTATATTTATATATATAATAATGTTTTTTGGTAAAGAATTCGATATCATTTTTATTATTCTTAAATTTATTTCGTTGAGGAATAAATTGGTTTTATCATAAAAAAATTCATTGGATTTTTCATAATTAATTAAAAAAAAAAGAGGAAAAAACTAATTTGCATTTTATTAAAAGTAATTCTCATTTGTGAGGGAAAAAATATCATCTTTAAAGTTAAAACAAAAAACAAAAAAAAAATGAAAATATGTATAAATTAAATGAAATGAAGTCAATTATGATAAAGGGTAAAATAAGTACTACAGATATATTTTTCATAAAAAACAGACATATATGTAATATTGTTTAAAAATAAATATATTTCAAAATGAGATCTAAAAATAAACCTTTTATGTAATTATTTCAAAAAAGGACCATTCAACCGAGATAAATGCTTATCATATGCATAATCAGAAATAAGAATTGGTTTTTGTCGTCGAAAAGAAATTTTGCAATAAATGCGACGGTAGAAAATTCAGATTATTAAAGATCAAAATACTTTTAACAGGTGTGTACCAAATGACTGGCTGTAACCTCCATTTTTGGTGGTAGTACATTATTGTCGATGATAATCTACCGTACTACCGACAGTAGCCTACTAGACTACCGCAAAAAAATTAAAGGTTTGAATGACAAAAAGATCTCGCTGGAGAAATCGATGATACACCTTAGCTGGCTTGGAAACACTCGTGTAGATATCGATTTAGCTGCACCAAGAGTCTGGCGACGCCGCGCACAATCTAACATCGCTGTGGCATTGCAAAGGTCACACATGATATGATGCCACTATGTTGTGAAGTCCTCTTATCGTGGCACCGGGAGCTCGCTCTCGTCGCTGTGCTAGTATACGCAAATGTCAGGATGCCCCGCTAGTCGTTTGAAGGCTATGTAGGTTGCAGCGCGAACAAGTTCCTCACGTAGGCATCATCGGTCTCCAGCACACTGAAGGGTAGAGATATATAACCAACCTAATTATTATTTGAAAAATCATGGCACTCAACCTCGCAACAAGTAAATTTAGGTCCATTCTTGTGGCATTTTTTGCAATTCGCCATCTAGATATAAAGCTTAATTTTCTTCCTGATAAGAGCCTTGGAGCTCATTGGTAAGTCAGCAGAGCAGGGCCAATAGTTGTGCGATCAAATCTGATGGGATATGGTCGTCGGGCACTGGCATGATGCTAGAAAATCGCAGTTGCGGTCTGAATGCACCAACAAATTGTGCAAACGGCAGGCCAGTGAGAGTGCCGGATTTAGCGCGTGCGTAGCCAAATCCAGGTCAGCGAAAATGCTGGATTTAGCTTGGGGTGCATCCGGGTGCCTTATGTTTGCCGAATCGTGCTTGAGATAACAGCAAAATGCAATCACCTGAGTGTCGCCATACTACTCGGTTACTGTGACGTCCGCAATCAGCAGAACTGACCGGCTGGCATTGGTCACATATAGCACCAAAAACCCCTACTTTTGTTTACAGTATGTGTGTCTCTGTGTGTGTGTGTGTGTGTGTGTGTCAGCAAGAAAAGATTGCACCACATCCATCAGAGCGTCGAAATTACACAAAACCTGTAATTCTATTAATGTGTGTATGATTTACACATGGTCAAGCAGCTGGGTAACAAGAAGCCACTTCAACCTCTCCTACTCCTTTTACAAGGCAAATTAGCTAAGACGATAGTGATGGATCTTAATTGAAACATCAGCTTTCAGTTCCATCTCTTGGCATTTTTTGTCCCTTTCGATTTCGCTTTCGCTTGTTGAAACGCCATCCTTCTCTGTTTCTTCATCGCTTCCTTTTCAGCCTAGAGCCGCAGGAAAATGTGAAATGTCAATCCAGATTCCCATTATCTGTTTCAGATTTTAGGTTACAACCGATCCAAGAACTTACCTTAGACATCTTCGACTTGGCTTTCGCTTTAGGAGCTTTCTCCTCGAGCTCTGCCTCGCGTTCTTGCTCTCTTTCCCTTGCATCAAGATTCTTCTCCAGATAGTACTGCAGGTTAGAAAATCTCATGTCAGAAAGGAAAAACAACAGGATTCCGACACCACAAGAAAAATATAGTCCAGACTCTGAAATACAGTAACCCCAGGACCTGTATGGGCAATTTGGATAAAATCGCCCCGAAAGTCGGGATTGAAAATAAGCACATGAATAATGAGGTCATCTCATGAAAATTTTACTGCGTCGAGAAAGGATTTTCTAGATCGTAACCACTTTACAAGCCACAAACATATATATGGTTTACTAATCAAGGTTTGCTAAATCCTCAAAACTCCCGAAGTTTCATCAATCTTCAGTTTCAGCTGATATCGTTTAGAAGGACATTGAATATGGATTTTTCAGGAATTTTTTGTGTTGTTCTTATATATAGAAAGAGTGAAAGAAATGGAGCTCCCGTGGGAGGGGAGAGAGAGAGAGAGAGAGAGAGAGAGAGAGAGAGAGACAGCAGACAGCACTTACATTGTAGTCACCTGCATAATCCTGTAAGTTGCAGTCTGCAACTTCCACTACTCTATTAACTATTTGCTTTATGAAGTATCGGTCATGGGAAACTGTGATGACCGTGCCCTTGTACTCGGTAATTGCCTCCTGATAGAAGAATAAGTGAACACGTTACAA
Source organism: Ficus erecta (assembly GCA_008635985.1). Lineage (NCBI taxonomy): Eukaryota > Viridiplantae > Streptophyta > Magnoliopsida > Rosales > Moraceae > Ficus > Ficus erecta. The sequence goes on along the minus strand of BKCH01000005.1, from coordinate 4,593,967 downwards.
TAGTTCAGTGCTAGATTTTACTGAAAGTTCATTCTTGAATTAAAATAAAATGGAAAGAACGAAGAGAAACATACCTCCAGCATTTCTTTAGAAGGAATATCCAAGTGATTAGTTGGTTCGTCCAGAACTAGAAGTGTAGACGGCGTTACCATAAACTTGCAGAAAGCAAGACGTGCCTAACAGAACAGAAATTAAAGTTTATGGCCCACGGTTCTGTTACAAATGACCCTATCAAAATGATAAGGACATGTTTTTCCTAGGTTTGTATGTGAAAACCATGAAGGTCTAGAAAACCGCATAATTTTCAAGAAAGCCCTAAAAATGTAGTTTATAGTATATAATAGAATGACAAAAGATTCATATAAGAACCAAAAAAAAAATAAGAAAATGAAGATGATGTTGAAAGGTGACACTAACGGGTACTGCCATTTCTTTTGTCTCTTACTATAACCTTGGCAATCAATACATAAGAAGTACAGTACATGCCATGCACTCATAACTAAACCAACCTACTAATTAAAAAAAAGTGGGAAGACCGAGTGTTTGAAAGAGAGCATAAAATAGAGCTTAGTCGAGCTTACTTTCTCTCCACCACTCAGAAGGGAAACCTTTCTGTCAAGCATATCAGCTTTGAAATTACAACGCCCAAGAAGACCTTTTATATCATCCAGTCTCCAGTCCTCTGCAGCTTCCTCTACCGTCTCCAGCACTGTCTTGTCTAAATCAAGTGCTTCTGCCTAAAAGGTAATAATACTCAGTCAGCACTGGCAGTAGCTTAAATACACACACACACACACTAAGACAGCCCATCAAATTAATGAACAAATGAACATGAAAAATGAGAAACGCCATCAGATTAGCTCAACCAACAATTAAAATCTATTGCAAAAGTAATCAAACCTGATTTTGTTCAAAATAGTTTGGCAGGACGTTATGCTCCCCAAGCAGAACTTCACCTGCCGCTGGTTTCTCTAAACCCATGATTAGTTTCAGCAAGGTACTCTTGCCACATCCATTTGGGCCAATAAAGGCAATTTTCTCTCCCCTTTCAATATGAAGATTTGCTTTGTTAAATAGGACCTGCCAAACAACAAACAGAATTAAGTACAATAAGAGATAACTATCGGGAAATAAAAATATACACTACGATTGGTTTCGTTGTTCAGCAGTGTCAATCAACCCACCTTATCCTCATAGGCAAATTGTAAATTCTTGATTGATACAACAGATCTGCCGCTTCTTCCACGCTCGGGGAATCTGATCTTCATTTGTTTCCTTTGAAATGGCTTTTCAATTAAATCCTCTTCCTGAAGTTTCTCCAGCTTCTGTTTTAATCCAATTTCCAAAACACAGAAAGACATGAACATGCTAGGTATGGAATTAACCCATCCTGTAATAAATAAACATATCACCATTTCATAACACCATAGAATCCTTGTTTTTTTAAGCTAAAACTCAATTTCAATATTTCTTGCCGTCATGTTCCATAGTAAAGGATCAGATCAAGGATCTTAAAACTAATTCAAAAGATCTTTAAAAATGAGAAACAACATCGAATCCAGAGAAGCTTCTTTATGCAGGCACCGAACTTATCGATCATGATTTAGCAAAGATGATTGCAACTCTTTTTTGTTAGGAACGAGTATATTTCTACCAATACTTGTGTGCCAATAACCATCAAAGTAAGTTTCTTGCTAGGGCTACCATTACTGCATCTTTTGCACGTTGATGAAAAATATATTAAAGCATTGTCAGAGCACTTTCTAGGAAAATTATGCCTCATTATGTTCTTAAAAAAAAAAAAAAAAAAAAAAAGAAGAAGAAGAAGAGAAAAAAGAAAGAAAAAGAGAGTCAAATTGATAGTTGCATAGCAGAAATCACTATAAAATTAGAAGAGAAAAGAATAATCAAGAGAAATATTATGTGGCCAGCAAAGTATTTTTATCTTAATAAGATTAGCTAACCACGTATTGTAAATTGCCTTAACAACTACAGTCAGTTGATCCAAATTATTATCACAACCCTACTTCATAGTTACACCTAAATGCACCTTTTCAGCTGAGGAAGCACGGCCGGAATTTGCCCCAGCACCAAGCCTACTTATCAAGTCTTTTGTCTGTTCTATTTCCTTTTGCTGCTTCTCCCAAGCTGCATACTGAGCCTCAATCCACGCTGCTTTTGCAATGATATACTTGGAATAATTTCCTTCATATGTTCTAGACACACCCATATCCGTTTCCACTATTTTTGTACACAGCTGATCAAGGAAAGCTCTGTCATGGGATATGATAACCATTGGCACCTCTTGCTTTCCAAGATAACCTTCAAGCCACTCGATTGTGTCAAGATCAAGATGATTTGTTGGCTCATCCAGAAGTAGTAAATCTGGCTCCTGAAGAACAAGATCAATGACAACAATTAAAAATACATAGAAATTAATAACCTTGACAAGGTAGGGAAAAGATAATAACAAAGCCTCTATGTTATATCACTTGAGAACAATTTGGAAATCAACCACAACAGTCACAAGCACAATTCCACGTCTTCAAAAATGAAAAGAACTTCACCCCAAAATAAGGAGATACTGAATAGTCATAAAGCAAATGAAACAACAACTTTTACTTTTCAGCAGAACGGTTTGCAAATTCTTTTCTTATGAAAAAGAAAGTAATCAAAACATCAGCATCCCATTTTCTTGGCAATAATTTCTAGAAAAACACAAATCATACCTCGAACTTCTACTTTCACATTATCAGCACAGGTCACATTGATCATCAACATATTAAAAGAGTAATGTAACAAAATCTAGTTCGTTTTTTCGGTGATTAAGTTTTCGGTTTCCAATTGATAAATTTACCCAACAGAAATACCCCTTTTACCAACTATAGCATAACAAACTATCATCTCACTTCATAAAATCAGGTTTTTATTATACCTGAAGTAGAATTTTCCCAAGTGACATCCTCATCTGCCATCCACCGCTAAACGAGGCCACAAGCCTATCCGAATCCTCGGACGCAAACCCGAGGTCCGGCATCAGCTTGCTAACCTTGGCCTCCACTTCATCAAGATCAACAGCCTGAGCCTTCCTCTGGAGTGAATCAAACTCGTCCAAGAGCCTCCCCATCAGCTCCAAATCATCCACGGCGCTCTCCAACGCCTTCTGAACCTTCTCCAGCTTCGCCGCCACCTCCATCTCCTCCTTAAACGCGCTCAAGAACTCCTCCCTCACCGTCCGGCTCATCGAAACCTCGAACTCCTGGCTCAAAAACGCAATCTTCATATTCGGCTTCGCCTTAATCACATTTCCGGAATCCGGTTCTTCCAAACCGGCGATAATCCTCATCTGCGTCGTCTTCCCCGCTCCGTTCACGCCGACAAGGCCGACTTTCTCGCCCTTCTTCACCTCCCAATTGATGTCCTTCAACACGGTCACGCCTTTATACGCTTTGCTCACATTCTCCAGCTTAATCCCGGAAGAGATTCCAGAAGCGCCGGTGTTCGACTGTCTGCTGTCGCGTCTGCGTTCGAACCCGTCCACCGCCTCGTTCGAGAACAGCGATTCGATTTCCTCTTTGGTCATGGCCTCCGCAGCCGATTCTTCAACGGCCACCGCCGACGACCGAGCCATGATTGAAGAAGAACTCTTCCTTCTCGAGGAAATTAAGGTTCTGGTCTTGATTGAGTTAGCGTTTTTACCTCTAGTGGATTGAATGGTCGGAATTGAGCGTGGAAGAGAGGAGAGAGCAGTCTTTCGAGCGTCGAGGAGGGCAGTGCCAGTGAAGAAGCTCGAGCGGAGCTCGACGCGGTGGAGCTTCGTCGTTAAGTCCATGTTTGGAGAGTGAGAAAGAGTGGGAAATGCGCAAGAAAATGAATGGGAAATTGTTTTACTCTCTCTCTCTCTCTCTCTCTCTAGGAACAACAGAGAAACTCTAAGCCCATGAATTTTTAATTTCAGTTTCCAGATATTGAAGAACTTTACTTCATTTAAAAATCCATGAAAATTAAAATCAAAATTGCAAAAAAAATAAATAAATAAAAAGGAAAAATAATAATTAAAAAAAAGGTCGGGGTGAAATGAAAATGAAAGAAAACTAGTGGTGGTGAATTATTTTGGCTTTTTATTTAGTTGTTCTTGTATTTTCTCCTCCTTTTTTTTTTTTTTCTTTTTTTCTTTCTTTCTCATCTTTTCTTAAGGCAAGTTGGTCTTGAGTCTTGACAAAATTAATATATGTTCTAGAAAGAGAATATTGTTTGTAAAAATGCTTGTTAGGAGTATAATGAGAACCCTCTCAATTTTTTTTAATAAAAAAAGAATATAAAGAGAAAAAAAATGATTTTGCCAACCTTTCCAAGAGTATTTTTTATAAATAGTCCATGAAAATGTAATAAAAAATTATATTAAATTGTTCAAATTAAGTATAAATTTAGGCCTCTTCAGACCAATAGCTTACTTTCAAAGATATAACTTTCTTTGACATTACACGTAATACATGTGCAATTAAACATTAATTAAAATTATTTTTTTGAGGTAATAGTTTTACAAATACATATATTAACTTGAAATATTACATATTATTTATATTAATGTTATTCTTTTTATAATATGAGACATATGATTCTTAATCTTTCTTTTTTAATCGGTTAAATTAAGATCAAATTCATTAATATTAGTCAGACACATAATTAATTTTAATGCTACCTTGTTAGATCAATGCCCTATAAATTTAATGTTCAAAAACCTTGTATATATATATTTTTTTTAAGTGAACAAAGGCTCTTCATAATTTGGAAAATAAAAAGAAGTATCAACATCGCTTTTTATTTTTATTTTTTTTTCCTCTAATAAAACTGTAGATTTATTTTTTTGAAAATTAATTTTGTGGTGGAGGAAAATAGAGACTATGAAAGCTAGGATAACACTCCTTCCCGTGGCTGTGGTGCAGATTCTGGCAGAATTTGAAGAAATTGATACCCTCCGTTATTTTATGACACGTGTAAGCAAACATGAGAGCATGAGCAACCCACGTTTTTATTAGGCGATAGGGAAAAGATTTTCTTGTCTTCTTTTGCGATTATTTTCAACTTTTTTTACCCTTCACTACCCCCTTTTTTTCTCTCCTTGATATTCTTTTCTAAAAATTAAAAGGATTCAAGTTTTTTTTTTTTTATAATTTCCTTGAGAATTTCTTTATTAGTTTATTTATTAGACCGTTTTAGTCTTCAAGGGCCACGTGAGAGAATTTCACTTCTCTGCTATTTCATGAGAAATAGATTTCATCATCCATCAAGAACATTTTAAACCGTTTAGATCACCGTGTGAATATTGTTTTTGAACACTAATTAAAAAAGTATTTTCTGTGTTTTTTTCTCAAAAAAAATTTAAATTTGTTTTTCAAACATATAATCCAAATCAACCATAAGACATTTCAAACTATTAACAACACACTCAAGACAATTCGAATTATCCACACTCCAAACAAAAACTCACTAACAAAACATAAATTCCTTTTCTCCCAATCACACAAATCAATGGTAAGCTGTAGTTGAAAAATATGCCATAACAACATGATTCTGTTTTTAAACGAGTTATTATTCACGAATTAATATTGAAATTGATGTCTCTAAGACTAAAGAAAATAACAATTAATACAAACAAAACTTGTGAGCTGAATCTACATCACAGATGTTTTATTCCGACCATTATAACAACAAAATTAATAAGACATCACAATAACAAAAACAGATAAAAAAAGCAATGTACATCATGAAAGAATCCAACTACAAAAGAAGGGAAAGAACACAAGAGACATTAGAATAGAAACAATTTCTAAAGAGTTAAGCGAGAGAAATTTATTGGGAAAGTAATGGAATAGAAGGAAAACCTTACCCCTAGTTCCAATCTAATATAATGTTTACACAAATTCACGATACATATTCTAAACAATACGTGTTATAAATTAAAACGAATGAACAAGTACTTGAAAGGCTTCTCCTATTGTATTATAGACAAAGAAAACTCCAAACAGTAATCACTATTGTAGAAAGGCTCCTATAACTGAAATCAACCAATTTTTGCCAGAACCTCTCACATTTTTGGTTAGGAACAAGAAATCAACAAAGTACATAGCTCATCATGTCAGCAGCAAACAAAGTCCATAAATTCGTTAAACTAATACTTCGTTCGTAAGCGATAAGGAATATAGCTCAATTCTGTGAACAGCTAACAATGTATCAAAAAGAAAAATTTATCTACAACATCAAATGCAAATTTGCAATCAAATCCCACAACTCGAAAATGCGCAAGTTCTAGGCCAACATAAAAGCAGCAAAAGATTTAATTTAAAAACAAAAAAACAAAAAGTGTTATTGTTCTGTAACTATACAAGCAAAACACAAAAGTTACTGTGAGTTTTTACTCTTGACAAAAATATTGAAAAATCATCTTCTGTTACATAATATCCCATGTACAAATAACTGTATTTTCTACTACAGTTCAATTTATCTTTAATCAAAGAAATGGAGTCACTGTGCCAAGAAAATAGTTTCCAGTAAATTTTCACAAAAAATTGGATATCCACTCAAACAATAATTAAATAGAAGATAAAGGAAAGAGAATCACATAACAATCAAATGTAGGAATTGTTCCACCATGTCTTAACGGAATTATTAAAAGTTTTTTGAGCAGATACAGAAGTAACCAGAATAATAGCCACTCAGTCTGCATTAAAGAATTATCCTACAGAGCTAATTCCAGTAACTAAACTGAGGACACAACTAATCGGGGAAGACCGGGTCAGACGTTTAGCATGTGAAAATCCCAAAACTACTGAACAGAGTTCGGCGATGCATAATAGCAGCGCTGCAGATTTTAAATAGAACATTCAAAGCGTAAAATTGTCAAAAGAATGCAAGTTAAATTCAAGGATCCATGATGCCTAACTGACTGAATTGGTCGGACAAGTAATTGAAACCAAAAACATATGTAAATCGAGAAAATAAGAATTAATAAACTTAAACAAATTATTATAGCCGTAAAAAATATATATATATATATATATATAATACAACATATTATACACTGAAAATTTCAAAAAGCATTTTCGTTCAAGCTCACCGACTACTTGGGGTACACAAATAAATGCTTAAAAGTCTGAAATGGTTTAGCTTTTAAACAAGAGAAAACTACGATATTTCAAAGCAGAAAAAGGATAGACGAGGAAAAACAAGATGATAAAAACAAATTTTATTAATTATTTGTAAGATTCTGCTCTTTGCAATAACCATCAGCTCCTTAAACTTCAGAAGAATCAGCAGACCAGTACAAAAAGACTGATGCACCTATGTGGGATCTGCACATTGAATAAGAAAGCGTGAAAAAAGCAATTTGAAAAATAAGACTTTTTTGCAACCAGTAATCCCTTAAAACATTTTTAGTAAATGTCAAAATTTAACGTAAATGACGTTATAAGTTCAAACAAAAACAATAGATTGTACAAAGTAACGATATCTAAAACTCTAAAGAGAACCAGCCTTTAAAACTCGGTAAGGACCTAACCAGAGCAGAACAAAACCTCCATAGAACCAAAAACAACTTGAACAATTTGCCACAGGAGTTCAAAAAGAATGCACAATTCTCCTTCACGGAGAAAAAAAAAGTGTAAAGGTATGAACAATGATGGAATAGGCTTTGCAACAATTTTTTTTTCTTCTTGGATAAAAAAAAAATATTTGCAAACAAATTTTTTTTTCTCGGATAAAAAAATTTGCAACAATTTTTTTTTTCGTGGTTAAAAAAATATTACTCGAGTACATTAGGCCAGTAAAATCTGACCGTGACGAAAACAAAGTAAATGTTGTACAAGCCACCAACACAGGCAACAATGGCTTGCTCTACAAAACGAAACAGACCAGAAGAGAAACATAAGGTTCTTTCAAAATTCCAGAAAAAGGATCGTCAGAACAAGCCCCACACTGCCTAAGTTCCCAAAAGGAACCAACTAGCTCTAACATTGAGATGTTTAATCGGGATTCTCTTGCAAAATTATATCCACAGTAAAACTACAAGAGCAAGACTAGTGTACTTAAAAGACTCCCTACCAAAATGATCAACCCTATGTGCAGCTAAAAGTTAGATTATTGAAAATGATATACTTGGCCCAAAATATTAAGCCCCGACCCCAATTTGGAATTTTGCCAAAAACATCCAAATGGCAACGTTTTGCAACATTTTAAACCATTTGAAATGTTTGCGGCCAAACACTCATTTCAAACGTTTCCAAATGGAAATCTTTGAAAAGTTTCCAAATGTTCTTCCCAAACGCACTTGAACCATACATCTGAATAATAAATAGAAGTCTTCGAAAACTTCCATAGGGCTTAATCAATTAATAGAAGCTCACTTCCCACATTTAGTTTCCTGAAGTCACGACCTTAGCATGCACAAAATTTGAGCACCGGCCCACTAAAATAAATTTCTGTCACAACTTGCAGCAAGATGCTTGCTACCAAAGAGTTAGCACTTTTAAGGTCTCACTCAAGCATTGGTTTGTATTTTAAGCATGTGTTTTCACTACTTTTCATAGAAAAGCAACAGTATTTAATAAATTATAAATAATTTTCTTATTCTTGATAATAGAATTCTACTAACCAACCTGCGTGCTTGAATAAAAAAGCCTATTTTCTGCTAAATTAATTCTTCTTAATTAATGATCAAGATTTGAATTGGACAGTAACTACTTTAAACAAGCACAAATAAGTAAAGATCTTTTTTAAAAAAAAAAAAGTTTGAGCCTGCATTAAGGTTGCGATGAGTCTATCATGAATTACGTATCTATGTGTCAAGCCAAATTCACAAGGTGGGTCTTTCCAATCAGGGATGCATGCAAGATGTATATCTAAAGAACTCGTATCTAAATTATCTAAACCTGTGTAGTTTATTAAATTACTAGTTACACAAATTTCGTAATCTTTGTTTCGCTGTCAACCTATCGTGGGTTCAAATACCTGCAAGAGTACTAAACTCACATATCAAGAGAAGTTTAAAGGTACAATATATTATACAATTTTTCAGAGAATAAGCATCATACTGAAAAATAAAGAACCGTTATTTTCTTGTTACCAAAAAATTTTTGGTGTGATGAAATGCAGCCATTTGACCTGATTTATGTTCTTTTCTAAAATCAAAATCCAAATATGTCGAGCCAAAATCACCAAGAATAAACTGTGAAGTTTATCTATCATACCTGGGAGAACCTAGTGTCCCATATATGTTGGAGCACCACCATAGTGCCCAACACCACCCTGCCCTCTTCCCGTCCCACCCTGCCCCGTCTGCTGATTCGAATACCCACCCTGCATTCCTCCTTGACTCCCGTACCCTCCTCCGATCACACCAGGGCTTACACCCGCCTGATTTCCATAACCCCCCTGATTTCCAGCCACCACACCCGCGGCAGACCCGAACGTCCCCAACAAGTTAGTCAGCCCCAAACCGGTACCCTGCGAAGCAAGCAACGCCGTAATTGCCTGCCCGAGGGCCGGGTTCAACGCCTGAGCCGCGGCAGCTCCTTGGTTAAACCCAATTCCAGGCCCTGAAGGCGCCACCAAGTTCCCCTGTCCCGCCCCACCAACGAAACCCGGATTCTCATTCCTCTGATTGTGGTGATGTTGCTGATTTTGGTGATGAGATTTCCCCGGCTTCGGACCGTCAATTGCCTTCTGGCAATGCAAAATGTGACCCTCAAAATTCTTGTGGGGCTCCGCCAGAGCCTTCCTCGCGCCGTCCGCCGTCTTGTAAACGAACAAACAGAACCCTTTCGGCTTCCCGGTGAACTTATCGAGCCCCAACGGCCCTTCCTCAATCTCTCCATACTTCGAAAAGAATACAACAAGCTTCTGCGGATCAAGTTCCGCTCCCACATTGCTGACGTAAATCTTCCTCTGCGTGTACTCCGACACCGGCCCTTGCGGCTGAGGCTGCGGCTGCGGCGCTGACACCGAACTCGCGGCGGGGATTGGCCCCACGGAGGCTAGCTGGCAGGCCGTCACCCTATTGCCGATTCTCTTCTGAGGCTGTTTCAGGGCTTTTCGAGCGCCGGAGCGAGTCCTGAAGAGGATAAAGCCGTAGCCTTTGGACTTCCCCGAGACCTTGTCGCACACCGACTTGCAATCCTCGATCGGTCCGTACTCCTTGAAGACGCTCATCAATGTCTCTGCGTTAGTGTCCCATCCCAGGCCGTGGACGAAGATCTTGCGGTGGGCCGGGTCCTCGTCGGCGACCTTCCTGATCCGATCCGCCACGTCGCGGTGCTTCTCCGCCGCCTCGCAGAGGAGATTCGCCAGCTGTTCCTTCCCGAACGGTTCCAGAAGCTTCTCGATCGGCTCTTCGTCGTCGTCGTCGTCGGCGGCGGCGGCGGAGGCGGCAGCCGTCCGATTAATGTGATTGGCGGTCTCCGGTTCTTCGTCTGAGTCTCCTTCTTCCTCTTCCTCTTCCTCTTCTTCCTCCACTTCTTCTTCTTCTTCGACTTCTTCGTACTCTTCCTCGACTTCTTCGTATTCCTCGTCTTCTTCGACGACTTCCTCGACGACCTTTTGTTGTTGTTGTTGTTGTTGTTGTTGTTGTTGTTGCTGCTGCTTCTTGGCAGGTTCGTTGGAGGACCGGGAATCGAGCTTTCGCTTTCTCGCCATTGACACGGAAGGGAGAGAGGCTATGAGGTCGAGGGTTAGGGTTTCTTCAGCTGAAGACGGGAGACTCCGCACCAAAAGACAGTTAAAGGACTCAGGGTTCTTTTTGTTTTTTTTTTTTTTTTTTTTCGGTAATTTATAAAAAATATTCTATGTTTATTTTTTATTCATATCAAAGTAAGGGTTAGGGTTTCTATCTCTTTTGGAATTTAGAATCATAAAGTTATACACTTTTAAATTTGATATTTTAAATTATAATTAGAGTTGTGAAGAGTTAAACTGAGTTGATTTTTAAAAAAGACAAAAAATAAATGGAGTTGTTATCAATTTCATCACAGTCTATTTATTGAAAATGTGAAGTTCCTTTATAGAAGATGCGCTTAAATGGATATGGATATCTTAAATGGATGAACCAAACACGTACCAATTTCTACCGTAGAACTTCATTTCTAAATCTTATAAGAACTATTAATTTAACAGTTTGATTAGAAATGACAAAGGAAAAAAAACAAGATTGGAAAATGTTGCTTCGTCCTCATCCCAACCTTCAAAACCATCCTCACCTCGACTCCCATCCCCGCCTAATGATGGATGTGTCAAAAGTGAGGATTTCATATTAGGAGAGCATTCTTCATACCTATTTTATTTTTCATTTATGGTGCGTTTGCACTTCAATTATAATTGAAGTTTTGGAGTTTTTTTTTTTATTGGAAATGAGTGACTGTTTGAAAATAAACTATAACAGTTAAATATTACAAAAACTTGAAACATATTCGGGAAAAAAAATAATATGGATTTTGTTTTATTCATCCTGTTTTTATGAGTTTTTAATAGCAATATGAATAATCGCAACGATGGAAAAAATGAAACACGATTTATTTTTTTTTTCCAAACACATTTCAAATCTTTCCGCTATTTAAGTATCCCAATTTATTTTCAAATTATATTTCAACCAAATACACACTTTCAAACATCCACTTATTTCATTTGAAAATAGGGGGGGACTCCAAAACTCCAATTCAAGTTGGAGTTCCAAGCGCTCCCTAATCAGAAAGGGAATGAGATTGTTTTTCATTACATCATATTATAGATAAATAAATAAGAGAACTTTACTTATCTTCCTAATCTTATTACAATTGTCATTTCATTTTTATTTTTTTACTATTTGATTAAGGTGCCCTTCAGATATGAACATAAAAAGGAAACATAACTAAAAAGACATTATAGTCAAATCCTGAAAAGTAAAGCCGTTTAATACGAGCCACCATTTTACCCATGCGTAAGAAAATAAGATTCTTGATTGTGCTTTGCCGTGTTTGACACCATTAACCTAAGTTAGAATAGAAACAAGAAAAAATGAAGGTTAATATGCTTTAAAAGGTAAATAGTAATTTTCAGTAAATTATTAAAATAACTAACAAAATCTTAAAATATTTGTGATAAAATAACAAATTGATTAGATAAATACTAAATTTTGTAGATAATTTAATAAAAAATTTTCTAATTATCTAATAAATTTGTTATTTATTATTATTTACTTTAAATATTTTAAAAACTTGTTATTTATTTTAATCATGTCTTCTTTTTTCCTAAAACTCTTGCGCCATTCTAACGGAAGTAGGGATGACAATATTCCCCGCGGAATCCACCCCGAAAACAACGGGATGAGAGGCAACGTTCGAGATAGGTACAAAGATGGGAATAAAATCTTAAACCCCAAAAGTTAACGGAACGGGGACGGGAAAAGCACTCCCTGTCCCACCTCCGCCCCAATATGTATATGATTTATATATTTATACATATATATATATATCCAATATAATAAATAATTATCTTTAAACATTATTAGTCTTTTATTTAAAAAACAAAACAAAACAAAACATACACACACACCCTCTACTCAATACTCAAAGAGGCTATTACTCTGCAATTTTTAAATGTATTAATCAAGCATTTTTTTTTAATAACTAAAAAGGAGGACTAATCTTCTTCTTCTACCCAAATATAGTTATCACACTGGGGTATAGGACGGGTATGGGGAAAGCCCCCCAACGGGGAATCCCCGTCCCCAACCCCGTTTCTATTTAGGCGGGGACAGGGAATGGGGATGATTTTGGGGTGCGGGGATGGGGACAGGAAAGCATTTTCCAATCCCACCCCGTTGCCATCCCTACCGAAGAGCCTTACGGTTAATATTCAGTTCAATTTTGGCCCTAAATTCAGCATGTGCTAAGAAAATATTTTCAAACTAAATGAAAGAAAACAAAATATAATTAAAGTAGCTAAGAAGAGAACATAAAACAGACCAGAATGCTTTCAACTTACAACCTAAAAGGGAGAATGTACTACTAGTAAATCCAGCCATTGAACAAAATTACTCACAGACAAAAATCTCCACAGAACAATAAATAAATAAATAATGAGAAAATTTTCTTGCTCCTCCTTTACATATGAGAGAGCAATGCTGTCTGAAAGCTTGCAAAACATAAATTTGCCCTCGACTTCAAGTATCGTCCACTTGCGAGTGAAAGACAAAGCTCGGGAATGTTGTGGTGATGTCTCTGTTCAGGGTTAAATTAAATGTATTATGATCAAAGCTCGAACATATTGATGATATGTTTGGTAGAGATGAAAAGTGGAAAGAAGGAAAACGGTGGACGGATTTTGCAGTCAAGATTGAAAATTTGTTCGTTTGGTTTGAGTGATTTTTGGAAGGAAAGGAAAATAAGAGGGAAAAAATCCCTTAGCAGACCCACACCTTCTACTCTCTAGAAGTGGAGAGTAAAATGGAGGGAAAACTTTAAGCCAAAAGTAAAACTAACAAAATTACTTCTTTCCCTCCATTTTTACTTGCAATACCAGATAAAAAGGGTAATTTCATTTTCTTTCCTCCCCATAATACCAGACAACATAAAAGGAATTACAAAATCTTCTCTCTCTACTACATTTATCTCCCTCCTGTATTCTTTCATTCTTACCAAACACAGTGTAAGGTATGGCTACCATGTTTCTAAAAACTATAATGATTAAAAGCACATTTGCCAATCATCACATGTTTCCAATGTCTATGCAAAGCATCAAAGTGAATAAATAAGAGTGAGCAAAGAAAGTCTACGGAAGTTGAATCCTACTTTACATAAAATGTCAAACGAAATTTGAAGCCCGAGCTAAGCAAGTGTGAGCAGGAAGAGAATAAAAAATGTAGACCACATAATTGGAAAGGGAGCTCACTTGAGGTATTGAAGCGTCATGTTTTTCAAGAGAGACGGGTGTCGCAAAACGAGGCTTCTCCATTCTTCCTTGTCAATCCTCCCATCATGCTTTGTATCAGCTTCCTCAAAAGTCTAAGAACATACAAGCATTAATATATCAATCTTCTGCAAGTGATTTTAAACATTCTCCATACAACCAAGGGAAAAACAAATCCTTATAATATTGAGGAATTGAAGGATCACCTTGTCGATTATACTTTCAATGACATCGTCTGAAAGATTCATGCCAGATTCTGCAAGAGTAGCCACTACCATTTGCTTCACCTGAATATATTTTTGAAAAAAAGAAAATTCACTTTTTTAAGAATCGAAAAATTAACAATCAAAATAAAACTACAAAAATATGTTGCTGAAACATCAACATTACCTCCTGCCTCTCAATAAAACCTTGCTGCTTGAGATCGTACAGCTGGAAAGAGACTGCAATAATGATATGTAAAATGAAGAAACTGTGAAACATATGAAAACACAAAGTACAAAAAGTATGTGCCAAAAACTGTCAGGTATTGGCATGAAAAATCCTATTAAGTCTTCATTTAAAAAGCACTATACATTCAATCTTATCGTCAATTGGGGCATTTGGGTGGAAGACGGAGAGGGCTCGGGCGAACTCTTCAAAACCTAGTATTCCATTGTGCTTTATGTCAAACAAGTCGAATACCTGAAATTGAGAAGTGGCAAAAATTATGGCAGCTTAGCGCATCTCTAATGCAATGCCAAACTTCTATGCCAACGCTAAAATTTGGCATTTTGGGTAAGAAAACTATTTTCCAATGAAATGCTATTACTTAATGTCAAAATTGCCATATGTTCGACTTGGTGTAAAAAATTTTATTATTACAACTAAAACTTCCAAAGTTTAATAATTATGACAACCCTCAAATATGCCATTTGCATACTTTTTTGTGCCAAATATATTTTTTTACATTGGTATTTGCATTGGAGATGGTCTCATATGATGCAACATAGATAGTTGAAACTGATAGAACATAGATATGATGCAACATGGGTAGCAACACTTTTAACTGATAGAACATAGATAGTTGACTAGATACCACGATATGATGCAACATGGGTAACAACACGTTCGGAATTTAAAACGAAAGGGGTAAAAAAGAAAAGAAAACGAAAAGTACCCGATCAGCGAACAAGCTCTCTTTCTTATTTGTCTTGAATAAAGCCAGTTGAAACTCCTCCTGGAACAAGTGTTAAGCAAACAAAGTTTATGATTAATCTATGTCCCATAAGAAATTTTCCAATTGCCAAACCAAGATGGGCAAATAAGCGCATTGCTACGGATGAACAAACCTTGTTAATCAACCCGTCATCAATCACGGCACTGCTGATCTTCTTAAAAAGTTCATAAAGAGCCTCGATTTCACTCACGCTGACTGCATCCAACCACGCATACACAGATTTTCAACAGATCAGTTTTGTTTTATAGTCCTATCGAACACAAACTTTTAACCGAAGTAGCTAATTTAATCCCATCCAATTCGAACATTTCTAAATTGGAGAATTCCTTATGAAAAAACCCTACTGGTAGAACACAGTCCAATCTTAATTATCCATACAAGTCTGATATGATCTGACGGTTAAAAATTTGTCTTACAGCGGATACAGAAAAAACATAAAACTAACGAAATGGGGTTTGAATGAAAAATTAGATCATTAAATTCAGTGGGTCAGAATCAACTTACAGACAGTCTCTCTGGCCAGCAATTCGGGATCATCTAAGCCTCTGGATTGACTATACAAGTCAAGATCGCAGCAGCGCAATAAGGAAAGAAAAACATTCTTAATCCCCTCCACGCACTGCAACATGATACTCTAATTTCTCCAAATCAGCAGACTCCATACCTGTCGGCCGCCATGAAATTAATCGAAAGGGGCATGAGAAATCGGGTCATTCTGTAGAATAAGTAAGCAGCGAAAACACATAAACAACAAACCTGTAAACCATTTCCCAGTTCTGATCAAAGCTAGCTTCGGAGATTTCTAAACGTAAAATCTTGTGTTGTGGTGATGGTGTGTTAATCGAATCGACAACCGATGCAGCAGGGTTGAGCAAGAGAGACGGTGGAAGATCGATCGAGAGATAAGAGAGTGTGAAGAAGAATTACGAAGAATTAAGAAGAACCAAAATCAAATCCCTAGCTGCAGATTCTCATGGAGAAGAGAGAAAATCTCGTCTTTTTTTGTTTCATTCACGGTTACTCTTCTTTTTACGAATTTGTTTTGCTTCTCAATTTGGGCTGTCAAACGAGTTCTGCCTGGCCCAATTTTATTTTAATTTTACTTTTTTTTTTTAAGTTTTTTTAAGGATTTAAAAAAAAATTTAGAGATTAGAGACACGGCATACTGTTATAAATATAGCAAATGATCCCTAAATAAATAAATAAATATAGCAAAAGATTAGCAAAATCTTTTATCATTATGCCATGTGACAATCATAATTGAAAAAAATGTCATTATACAATTTGATAATCGTTTTTTCTACCCAAAAAAATGTGATAATCATTTTATTAAGAAAAAGAGATAATCATTTTTTTAAGAAAAAGTGACAATCATTATGATAATTAAAATATTTTAAAAAAATTATAACAAATTATATATTTTATAGGTATTTTTAAAATTTATAACAAGTTTTTTAAAATGATGCTAAATTATAACATATATTTTTATATAAATCTTTGGATTTTTCTTAAATTTTTTTAAAAATAAAGGATTTATGATTAATTACAGAGGAAGGGGGAGGGTTTTTGGAATTGAGTAGTCATAAATTTCATCATGTTATTTACTGTTATGTTTAAGATTTTTAAAAAATGCCTATAATCCGGCCCGCAGATACGTCTGGCAAATCCATGTCGGCCGTTGGATCAGAAAGGAAAGGTTGAGATTTCGGCAAGAAATATAAGGGCATGGTAAAGAAATCTGACACCCTAGATCAGGGTAGGCTGCAAGAAAAAAAAAATAAAAATAGGGACCCAAAGAGAAGAAATAATAAACAAAAGACTTGGAAGAAACATGTTTAACTTTTTTTTTTTTTTTTTTTCTTTCTAGGGAGAGAAACTAACTAGTCTAAGTCTCTCTCTCTGACCATAGATTCTTAAGGACCGGTAATTTCGGGCACGACACGGTGACACGACACGAGAACGACACGTAATAAACGGATTTGGACCGCACGTTTAATAATTGGGTCGAAATTGGGTTGACACGTTTAACACGAAAATAAACGGGTCGGAAATGGATTAACACGATTAACACGTTTAACACGTTTATTTTAGAATTTTCAAACTATTCTAAATCTCTTTTATAACAAGTATATGCCCATTTGTGTGTTTGATACAAGACCAGAAAACAATTATTGAAGAATTTTCACTACTGAGACAACATAAATTAAAATTTACAGAGAGGTTGCTTCCGTACTTCCAATATAAAATAATAATCTTATAATTAACCGGTTAATAATAAAAAATAGTAAACAAATTTTAGTTATAGTTAACTAGTTAATAATATAAAATAGTAAACCCAATTATGTATATATATTTGGATTAGAGTATTAGGGTAATCTTATAGTTAACAAAGACATAAATTTATTAAGATGTAAAACAGTAAAACTTACTCATCATTTTGAAACTACATTTTTCAAATTTATACTTCAATTTTCCAAATTGTGGAGTTGGAACTTTGATATTTTGTTGTCTTTTGATGTTTCTCTTAATATTTTGGATCTTGATTATGTGACAATTTGAGACTTATTTGGGTAGTGATTTGTATATGGGCACCAACTACAACTTAGACTTACATTTTATTCTAAGAAATGTTTATCTTAATCATTATGCATATTTGATAATTCTAGTTATTAGTTTTATATTTTATATTTTATATGATGAGATTTTTTTGTTATAGTAATTTTGAATTTTATGTATATATATTTGATAATAGTATAAAATAGTAAACCGAATTATATATATATATATTTGGATTAATGTATTAGATTAATCTTATAATTAACAAAAACATAAATTTATTAAGGGCCTGTTTGGTGCACAAGTTCAAGTTGATCACCGGCCTGCTGGGCGATCGAATTTCATGTGGCGCTCGACCGTATACGAAGCTGTAAACGTCAAATGGATGGGTAGAGAAGCTGATCTAGAGAGAGAAAGTAGAGAGAGAAAGCAAAATAAACATAACTAACCAGTGGGATCTTCGTGCACCTTCGTTTGGCTGAATCAATGGTTGAACAGAGGAAAGGGAATCGTAGCACGTGGGCGAGCAGGGGGCAACAGTGCACTTATCTAAATTTTTTACCTTTTGTGTTTAGTAACTTATCTAAACTCCAACTAAATGGAATTTTTTCACCTCAACTAAATTTTAAAATAACAACCTCTTAATTAAACAAAGGATTGAAGCAGAGTTTTTTTTTTTTTTTTTTTCTAGATTAGATCTTTTTTTTAAGGATTAGATTAAAAATTTGAGGAAGGAAAAAAAATTAAAAAAAATTAAATTTGAAATAAAATAAAGAATTATATGTATATGAGATTATATTAATATTACATGTATCTTAAATCATAATTGTTCATTTATTCAATGCAATCAATTTTAATCATTAGATAAATTACTACATATAATATTCTTTATTGGAACTCTATCATAATTTTCTCCCTTATTTAAAAGTTAAAACTAGAATAGTGGAAATGGTTATGGAAGACAACAAAATCTGTTTGTTAATTTTTTTAGAAATAATAAAAGCGGTTTCTTCTGCAATCATTACAAATTTTTTTAAAAAAATATTTTATAAATCTTTTTTTTTTCTTTTTTCTTTTCGTTATTTATTATCTATCTACCCTCGACCTCCGTTTTCTCTCTCTCTCTACAGACACACTTTCTCTCTCTACCTCTCTAGTCGGATTGATCGCCGGAGCTCTCATCGTCCGATCAATTCGCCGGCATTTCGGCGATCCGGCTCAGATGACTCTCCGTACGGACTCACTGACCGCGAAATTTCTCGGCGTTTCGTCTCCGAATTCGAAAGCGGTACGCTTCTTCTCGAAAACCTCCATTTATCAGATCTATGCTCGTTTTCAGTTCCGATTGGGATCTCAATCTCTGATGTGAAAATCACCGACCGATGATTTTTTCGCGAAATAGAAAGTCCCCAGGTTGTGATTGATTTTGGGGATATAGTATTTTCTGTGCATGTTGAGCCATTATTTGGAAGAATCGGGACTTGATTTTGATCTGATCTCAAGCTCCTTGGCTCGAATTCTAGGTTTAGTGTTAGGTTTAGGGTTTTTTATATAGGAAAGAAGAAGAAATGTTCAGGAAAATCATAAACGTGTTAAATAGGGTTTTTCGTGTTATATAGGGTTTTTCGTGTTAAATGGGTCGTAAACGGGTTTTTCGTGTTAAATAGGCCCGTTTAATAATCGTGTTCGCCGTGTCGTGTCGTGCTACCCGTTTAATATTCGTGTCGTGTTCGTGTTTGGATTCGTGGCCCGTTTATTAATCGTGTCGTGTTCGGGTTGAGGCTAATCGTGTCGTGCCGTAATCGGGCTGGCCCGAACACGGCCCACGAACACGAATTGCCAGGCCTAGATTCTTTGCTCTAATTCGTATATGCCGTTATCATCCTTCTCAGCTCCTTGTTATCATCCTCCCCATCATCCGTCGATCCTGCGACGCTTTCGTTCGAACCCTGTGAGGTGCTTCTGCTACTACCTTGGCAAGTGGCATGGCCAAAACTAGCAAAAACTAGCAATTCGTAATTGAAATTTGTTAATTTTTAAAAAATTAATTATAATTTTTATTAATTTTTTGAAAAAAAAGATAAAAATTGACATAAAAAATACAGTTTAATTATAATTGAGTTAAAATGTGAAACGAAACATAAGAAGAAGAGTCTGAAGGGGCAAGGGTCAGTGGACGAGTTCTTTTTAAGCAGCAGAGTTCTAAAGGGAAAAAAATAAAGGTCCTTAAAAGAGACGATGATGGCCATGAAGAGGAAAGTTTTATGCGTGGAAGACATGCAGAGGTTAGGAGTTTGCTGGTGTGTGAGCAAACATTTTCTTTTTTTTTTTTTTAAATTACTAAAAAACGAAATTACGAGCATCTGCTTTTTACGAAAATAGGGACTAAAAAAAAAAAAAAAAACCTCTTCAACGTTATTTACTTTTTTTTCCCCGGTACGACACCCATCGACACATGTTTTTTTATTGAATAAACGACACATTACTCACTGTCTACAAACGCAATAGGGGCTTTGTTACAACTGACTCCAAGTATTGCATTAACTATTTAACCCCTGCTTTCGCTATTTTGTGATTTACTAGTTTTGACACGTGCATCGCACGTGCTTGGGTTATCTTTGTAATTTTGTCATGAATTTGTACGTGATAAACCTATATCAGCTTAGTTTTTTTAGTTCATTTTAGAAGTGTGAGATTTATTGATAAATGGAAAAATAAAATAAATGGATAAGGTTATGCTCTTTTGTGTTGGATTAGTTTATAAAATCTAAAGTTTTTAATCTATAATTGAAATAAATAATTACGGCTTTATTATATAGGGATGAGTACATAAAAATAAATATAATGATGTGGCTAAGTTGTGTTTCGAACTAAAAGTCTGACGACAAGCACATAGTTAGACTTGCTTAATGTAAAAGAGGAAAAGATTTGTTGCAAATAATTAACTTCAAAATTTGCCTACTAACCTAATCAATGCAGATGACCAACGAATGTAAACTTTTTGAGAACTTTTGATAATCTCGTACACATTGTTTTTTGTTTTTAGGAAGACTGAAAAGAAGCATGAACTCCTACTTAAAGAACAAGGAAAAGAAGACAAATATTTGACTGCGGGAAAAATAAAAGAGATTGGATAAGCAAGTGAAAAGAGACCATGCTTAAATTTAAGATGCATATATTCAAAAACCAATGTCAAACTATAGACCCAAAACAAGCCCAATTGATATTCAAATCAAGAAGCAGTGTCAAATGCAAAATTAGACTATATGCCAGACAAAGAAGTTAGAGTAAGTAGGGTGACAATACGGGTCGCGACACGATGACTCGATTCGAAAACGACACGAATTTCACGGGTTTGGATTGGGAAAAATAGTGGTCGGATCACCCAAAATTGACACGAGAAAAACGGATCGTGTTCGGATTGGACCCATAGAACCCGAACAAGACCTGTTTTTTTGTTCGTGTCAATTTTGTGTCGCGGGTCAATTTCGTGTCGCGAATCAATTTCAGTTCGTGTCATGTCAACCCGTGACGGGTTCGTGTCGTGTTCGTGTCACAGGTCATGTTCGGGTTGGGGAAAAAAAAATCGACACGGTTCTAACACGATACGAACCCGATACGTGACACGAATTGCCACCCCTAAGAGTAAGTAACAAAAAGACAATGTTTGATGGAATAAAGCATTTGCTCAACTACATGCTTTAGACCAGGCAAAAACTTAAGCTAAATAGTAATCATATATAGTAATTCATTTGAATTAGTTGTACTTTATCTGTGCAAAGACAAATACCGACGAAATAAGGTGCTAAGGCAACAGTACATAATACAAAGAAAAATATGCCTCTTTCTGGATATGACAGTGTGCACAAACAAAATAACTTATACTACATTCTAATTTTTCTTCAGTCCCAAATAACAAGAAGGAAAAAAAAAAAAAAAAACATGACGAAAAGAATAGTTCCTTTGTCATCTCCCTTCCCCTTTCTTCATAACTAAAATATCCATCAAACCATAACTTTTCCGTCCAAATTGCAAAGCAAATATATAGTGGTATGTAAACAAAAGATATAGACAGCTATAAGAGTGGAAGAAAAAACACCACTGTAGTTATTAGTTTTCTTAGAAAAAAAAAAAGAGATAAATAATTTATTTATTGAAAATAATTTTATTATGTACCTAACAAATTAGCTATTTATTATTATTTGCTTTAAATATCTTAACATCTCACAATTTATTTTTTTATTTCATAAAAATGCTATTTACTGCTACATAAATCTTTGCTAATATTTTGCTGTAGGTATAAAACCGAATCGGCTAACTAAACCGACTCTTTTAATCCGGTGAAAAAAAGAGACGAGATTTTCTCAAATTCTGCAGCTAGGGATTGATTTTGGTTGAGGAGCTTTCTTCACTCACTCTCTCTCTCTCTCTCTCTTTCTCGATCTTCCTCGTCCTCTCTCGCCAACCAAAGTCAGCTGCTGCATCGGTTTGTCGAGTAGCTCAACACCTTTTTCCCCTTTCGATTAATTTCTTGGCTGCTGACAGACATGGAGTGCGCTGATTCGGAGAAATTAAAGTCTCAAGCTTGTTTTTGTTTTCTTATGGCGGTGCTGCGATCTTGACTTGTATAGTCAGTCAATCCAGAGGCTTAGATGATTCCCAATTACTAGCCAGAGAAACTGTTTGTAAGCTAATTTCTGACCCACTGGATTTTATGTTCTGATTTTTGCCCATTTTGTTAGATTATGTGTTTTTCTTCGAAACAGTTTTTAACCGTCAGACCACATAAAAATTATATTGAACTTTAGAAAAGTATGATAATCTTAACGGACTTGATGAAGATTGGACTACGTTCTGGTGTAGGTGTTTTTTCATACTTTATCACGGAGTTCGTAAATTTAGAAATGTTGGAATTGGATGGAGTTATATTTGTGACTTTAATTCTGTCAAAAGTTTGTTTTCGACAGGACTATATAACTGATATATTGAAAATCTGGTATGCGATTGATGACAGGTTGATTAACAAGGTTTGTTCATTTGTTGCAATGCGTCTGTTTGTCCATCTAGGAGGAGTTTCAACTGGCTTTATTCAAGACACAAAAGAAAGAGAGCTTGTTCGCTGATCGGGTACTTTTCTTTATTTTACCTTTACCCCATTATATATGTGTACTCTTGTCAACTATCTATATTCTGTCTGTTAAAAATGCCTCATATAAGACCATCTCCAAGGCAAATGCAAATATGCCAATGCCAATGCCGGTATTATAATTGGCACAGAAAATTTTATAATATGTTTGTAATTTGATATGATGTCCTCTTTTATGCTCTAGTACATAATGCTATTTCAAATGTTATATCGGCTTTTTGTCATAAATTTTAGACTTTTGAACTTTTAGTTGTAAGAAAAAAATTTTAATCACCAAGAACTTATGCCAAATTCGACATCAAGTATAGCATTGCATTGGAAATTAGTTTTCTTACCCATATGCCAAATTTAAGCATTGGCATAGCATTGGAGATGTTGTGAGCTTGCTATAATTTTGCCACTTCTCAAATTCAGGTATTCGACTTGTTTGACATAAAGCACGATGGAATACTAGGATAGACTTATATGGAAGTTCATTTTTCACAATGAAAATCAGATTTTGTTCATGCCATACTACAATCCAACATCCTTGGCTAAAATTTCATGTTCTTGTACCTTCTCACGTCTTTTCCTATCTTTTGCCCTTCACCGTTTATAAATGATTTTTTTGCACCTATAACCCCCCTTAACTTCTTATGTTTTGGTACTTTCATCATTAAAATTCTTTTCCTACATACAAAGTCATAGTAATTAACTCGAATTGTTAACATGGTTAAATTTGGACGATTTGATTCTAAAGTTTTAGCATCTGTGCACCTTGAACTTCTTGGTGCTGGCTCCCTTGTCTCTAAAAAAACTTTTACTGTTATTAAAATATTATTCGGTAACTTCGTCCCTAAATTGCGAAGAAAAATGTTTAAGAACGACAGCACCAAACCAGGAAATTCAAAGAGCACAGGTACTAAAAGCTTCCATTGTTAGTCTTATAAATGGCTTAATAAATTGTTTCTTTGCTGAACAGTGGGACAAAGCATAGAAAAAATTGTCTTTTTCGAAAGCAGAATTTAGTGGCAAACAGAAGAAGACACAATGGCGCCCTCAGGTGGGCCGAGGCTTTCCGGGTTGCAGAAACAAGTACTTAGCCTATACAGAGGATTCTTACGAGCAGCTCGTTTAAAATCTCTTGAAGATCGAAAGAAAATCGAATCTTTGGTCTCTGCTGAATTCCGGCGCAATGCCAAGCAAATAGATCACAAAAATTTCCTACACATCGAGTACTTACTTCGTCGTGGTAAGAGGCAGCTTGATCAGCTCAAGAGCCCTCGTACCATTGGTTTGTCATCCATCAATGTCACTTTGCCTCAGACACAACATACTAAGCCTTGAAACATGGTGGGAGTGAAAGTAGGGCTTATCTTTTGAGTATAATTATATCACTTTCTTTCTATTCTGTTGATGGTCCCCGCAAATTACCAATTGATCCCCATTTTTTGGAAGCAAAAGGAAAAAATAACCTCAAATCAAGAAATTTATACTTTAATCTTATTTTTCTATTTGCTAATTCCATTTATAATTGGATCTTTTGAGGAAAATAATTGATCAATTTATATGTTTAAAAAAGTATATTGTTTATTATTCTTTTTGGATATTCGGAATGTATTTAACTAAACTTCCAATTGGTGTTAACATATCATTTAGGGTGTAATAATTTAGGGATTTATCATTGTTTTGGGGGGTTAAATTTTTAGAAAGGTACCATTCAGTCACAAAAGGTTTGTTGAATGTTACTGGACTTTTTAGAGACTTCGTTACCCCTTTTGAGAAGTTGTTTCTTATTACTAAAAAAAGTTGTTACTTAACCTCCAACAAGAACAAAAATATGTATACATATATGTTAGTTTTATTGCAGGCATGAACAGAATAGACAAGCAACACAGAGAAAAAAAATTTTAAAAAAAAAAACTATTTATATATTGTTAAGGGATTAAGAGATACAAGCAAGGTAAAGCAAAAAAAAATATATATATGCCACATGATGGTCGTTGGGGCCGTCATATGGCAATCATTGGAGGTCGGACGAAAGATGGCATTCACTTTTTTATATATCGTTTAAGAGATTAAGAGAGATAGATTGAATAATGAAAATAAATAAAACCAGGATTGCATTCGTATAGGGATTCTTAACCAATAAACTTGGTAAGAGACTAGAAAAAGTAATTCTAAAGTAAGTATAAACTAGAAGTGGTTAAAAGTGCTTCTAACTTACTAGTTTTCAAAGGACATTGTGATAAAATCAAACAGCTATTATCTACCAAAAAGATGTTTCCAAACTTGCCTACAGGGCAGCACATAAAAATTATCAAACTGCCTTGCCCCCATCATGTTTGTGTCACATCATCAACTCGTCAAACTACGATTTCATATCAATGGTCTCATCATGAATAATGGACGGTTCTGGAAATTGTCATGTCCCTACCCGGCCGTCATGCATTACTTTTATTATTATTATATATGTGTTGGGATTTTCTTAGATATGAATGGTGTTTAATATTTGATGATAAGTTAAATATATTGAACATTAAAAAAAACATAACAAAAAAATTACCTTTAAAACATATATTTTTTAAAATTTTTAATTTTTTAATAAGATCCAAGTAGGTCCAAAGCGTCCACCGTACAACAAGCAATTTCGGTTTGGATTTTTACAAAACTTTCATTTTATAAAATCGAATTATCACACTTGCAAAACAGCCGGTCTGTATACCCCTATTGTTGGTGAAAACACCTATATACCCAAAACACAGCAGAAAAATAAATTCAAATAGAAATAGAAGAAAAAATAAAAGAATTTGCATAGTTCGGTAAAATTGCATATGTTTACGAGAAAGGGAGAATAAATTTACCAGCACCTTCAGAATTACACACTCATTAAATTCTCTCAATCTCTCTCTACCCAAAATCCTTTACACCCTTACTCTATTTCTCTTCTCACTTTCTCTCGAAATAAGGCATATTGTCTCTATTTTTCTGACCACATACAACCCTAAAATAAAAGACTTATTTATAGACTCCTAATGGATCACACTTTTAACTCTAACCCAAACTTAAAAATTTAAAAACCAAATCCTAATTTGAGTTCAAATTCAAAAATAAAAAAGGAGAAAGCACTCGAATGACACAAATTTAAAAACTATTACACTAACATGACACAAAAGATTAACACTAGATTAATATGACACAAAATTAAACTAGAATTAAATTAAAATTTGTGTGATGTTAGTTAAGAATGAAGAATTTGTGTTATATTGATTAATAGATTAAAAAAATGTAGTTATTTAGATAATTTTAACAATAAAAAATACGTAACACCTACTGACCTCAGATCCATGTAATGATAACTACTAATCAATAAAACCACCATGAATTATTTGGGGAGATGGTTTTTCGGAACATCTAAACTGAAAAAGGTGTTTCCAGCTTGTTTTGGCTTACAACTCAAGCAATTTAAGGTACAAAAGACCACAAATCCATCTTCGATGGTACAAGGACACGTTTCAAATAATTCAATCTTACAAACATCCGAATTTAATGGTAAGCATACCTTCTCTTCTATTCAAGTCCCTGCATTTGCATAATAGCTTTATTATTGGGTCATTGAATGTGTCTTTCTCGATGTACACGCAAGTAAGCTATCATTCATGTATTGGTAACCCAGTTGATTTTTTCTTTTTTTTATCAGAGAGAGAAGGAAAACTGGTGACATAGAACTTTAGTACATTCTAAAAATGTTGGCACTTAATCTCCATTTGATCTTATAGGCAAATCTTCAGAATATTCATAATAGAGAAAAAAAAAATCTCGCCACAATAAAACTATCGACAAATTTTATTATTAATGGCAACAATAAAACATTATCATGCATAGTTTGACCTTTTTCTAAAGAATTATTGTGTACGCTTTTCTTTTTTAAAAGATATGTAAATTAGTTTTTTTTTTTTTAAAGAAAAAAGAAAAGTAAAGAAAAGAAACAAGAAAGTAAGAGAGAAAAAACAAATGGGCTTACTTTAATAAAGAATCCAAGGGAAAACAAAATTGTGAAGTGTTTAGCAATATTAGCTGAGTTTTGATATAAAGTAATACGTGAATTTATAGAGGAATAAAATGAAGTTTTAAATTATTTCAAGGGGCTATTTGTAAATTAGGGTGAAATATATAGATAAAAAAGGCAAATAAGAAAAAATTAAGAAAGCTTAACCCTGGATTCAACTCTATTGGGCCCTTGTTACCTTCGTCCCTGGAGGCATGAACCATTTGCAAATTAAACCATGCCATCTTGTTATCTTTGTCAATGTGACGTGGTAAAAAAAAAAAAAAAAAAAAAAAGTCATTCGCGTCGAATGCGTATTGGCTTCCTGATAAATTCCGAAATGTCAGGTAAAATTAAATCAATTTTTGACAAAAACAACGCAACCTATTGAAAAAAAAACTAGGCTAAAAACCATATCAAGCATTGATTTGAGATAAAATCTTCATGAGGAAAAAAAAAAAGAGGAGCAAACATAAGTCTTTGAAGGAAATAAAAAACATAAGTATGGAGTAGATGATGGTTTTAAGCCCGGTCCATTTAATAATAATGTGAGTTCTCGTACTCATTGCTTACTCTATATCTCTAATTATGAGGTAGTTGTGATTCTATACTAAATGAAACTAACCACTAAATTTAAAAAAATAAAGGATCGAATGGTCTTAATTAATATTTTATAGCATATCCATATTATTTACCATTTATTAAAAAGAAAAAAGATTCTATATCTATCTATACCTAATCCTAAAAGTGGGAACGACTATCAATAGTGTATTTTCGTCCTCCCATCCTTAACTATCATATGACAGTCGCGTTACAACTATGTGGTCGTTAGTCACTATCACGTAGTATCTTTTTTTTTTTTTTTTTGTCTATTCTGTATCCACACATGATCACCAACTAATTCAACCCAAAAAAAAAAGAAGAAGCAAAATAAAATCATTCTACCCAGGGATAAAAAAAAAAAAGAAAAAGGAAAATAAGAGTGTAAGGAAGCATGCCACTATTTTTAGACTATTTGTAGGCATTTTGGGTTTGGGGTGGGGGGGGGGTGTGGGGGAAGAATATAAAGGGGGAGAGAGAGAGGGGAAGAAGAATGTTTAAGTCTCCTTGCCTACTTTTTACCAAATGATTAGTACAACAGATATTTGAATAGCAACAGAAGTTCGTTGAATTGGTGGCAACGACTAATTCATCCTTCATCCAAGCTCATTTGCGCCAAAGTTCCTGGAACGATGCTAAGAAACATAAGTGGTATTTAGTATTATTTATTAATAAAAAATAGATTCCATGATATGAGACCTATAAATAGAATACATATTTTATTAGTGGTGGTATTTAGAGCTGGTAGTGCCTCCGTCAATACCTTTATGTGTTGGCATTGTGAGCCAGTATGAACCTGAATATGACATCACTAAAAAAAATTCTTTCGAAAATACTGTGTTTTTTTTTTTTTGGTATAGATCTATCTTTTAAAAAATACATCGGTACGGATTATGACAATTAATAGAAAACTGAACCTTAATTGCAAGTCTTATGTTATAATTTTTTAATACCAATTTATATGACATATATCTTGTTTTTTTTTAGGTTAATGTTTAAACAATTGTTATGTCAATTGATTGAATTTACTAATAAAAAAAATGATCACTCACCGCAATATGAGTTGGTATTCAAAAAATAAAACTTGAATTGGTATTCTTAGTACTATTTTCTCTATTAACGTGTGATGCTGGTGTCTAGTGTCTTTTAGCGTTGCTCTTTTTTTTTTTTTTTGGCTTAAAAAAATCTAAGCAAAAAAAAAAAAAAACTAAAAATCATATTGATATTCTTATACACGGATGAAACAAGTCGGTTAGTGAAGCAGCCTTTTACCCATTTGGGGTGCCATCTGCAAATGACAAAATTTAATCTGAATTTCAAAATCCCCAACTCTATATCAAATGTTCTCTCTCTCTTCTATTTTCAAAAAACTTAAACTTTAAAAGTCCATAACTTTTTTCATTTCAAATCGGAATGAGATGATTTTTATATCAAAATGCTCGTAACGACGAAAGGAACAAAACAATATCCATTTTGTATTTTTTTCCAAACACATTTCAAATTTTTGTAAAATTTTTTATATCACATAACTTTTTAAAAAGTTTTTCCCCCCAAATATACATTTCAAACCTAATATTGAAAACATCATCTCCAGATATTCTCCCAAACGACCATTGGTCAAGGTTGGTTCATGAGAGAGAGAGAGAGAGGGGGGGGGTCCCTTGTTACAATTGACTCCCCACTATCTTCACACGTTTGACACACCACATCACTTCCGGCCTTTTCACTCGGCTTTTGTCTTCAATAATTGTTACCTTTTCTGCTTGCAACCTGGTGCCAGTTATGTTGTTTTGGTCAATATAGCAGAAATTATTATGTAATCTCATTCTTACTCAAAACCTAATCCGTTTGTGCTAATATCTATCCGTGAACTGGGAAAAAAAAAAAAAAAAGTGTTTAATTTATAAAATTTGGACTACTAAGAATGAGATTATATCTTCATCGTCCATCGAGATATAAATCGAAACGTTTAGAGTTTATATGTTCATCTCTTAAAATCTTAAGTTTCTTATCCAATTCCAATAAAATATCCCGCCCGAAGATTTCATTCTCCTCCAATATTGCCCTTCTTCTTTTTTTTTTGTCACTTAAAAGATGAATGGACAATTGCATTTGTTTTGTTTAATAATTAATTAATATTTATGACAAGTTTTAAGTAACATAATTTGTTTATATTTATGCTTATGAAAATTGATTAAAAAATCATTTACGAGTGGTAATTGAGTTTTTTAAAAAATGGAGAAAAACACTTACTTGTGTTGGGCACCTTATTACACGACAAGTGATTATAGATGTCATGTTATTTTAAAATAAAGAGGTTTATAAATTTGTCAAATAACATGCTAGCATTTTTCAAAGGGTATAACTCTTATTCAAAACAAAATCGTCCATATATTCTACTTACATTATCCTGAAAAAAAAAAAAAAAAAAAAAGGTCAAAACCGCATACTAACTTTTATTCTAACAAAACTATAATATGATATTCAAAATAAAATGGTCCATGCTTTTGAAAGCTTTATAATATGTGTGTGTGTGTAAATCTTTCATGATGAGGGGGGGAAAAAAAAAAAAAAACCCCCAATCATCTAGAAGTCATTGTGCAAGGAAAAAAAAATATATTGTGATTTTGCACCTTTGTCTTCCAAATGAACTAAGAAAATGTTCGGGGACAAAATATGCTAGTATGCTACTATTGTAGGGTTTCTCTATTTTTGAACAAGCATATTTTAGGATACTTTTTTTTTTTTTTTTAAATGTATCACATGACTCATCATGTACTTTTGAGATAAAAAATAAGCAAAAAGGGGTTCAAAGTATACATCTCGTGTTATGGTCTTTTTTTTTTAATTAATAAAGTTAGTACACATGAAACTCAATATCAACCACACAAATAATAAGAAAATGTACTTTTAAATGAAAAAATTGGATTATTTCAAAATCGATCCTAATAGGAGTTGTTTTAATTAAAACTTTGCAATTTTAAAATAATAGCAAAATTGACCTCTGAGTTGATTATAAATTACAAGTTTGTACTTCTGTCATTAAAACATTAATTTTTAATGGTTTTAATCACAATACTCGTCGATTGACCCATTCCTAATTAAAATTGTCAAAAATTTCCCCTTGTCAATCAATCACATGACCCCTTATGTAATTAAAACCGTTAAGAATTTTGAAGTTTCAACAAACTATGTACAAAAAAATGCAACTAATGATAAACTCATAAGATAATTTTTATTTTTCGAGGACAAAATTTGAAATCATCCCTAAAAACATGAAACAATTATGCCTAAGTTACAATAGTGTTTACTTGTGCTTTCAATTCTTGAAGTACCAAAAAAAAAAATCTAAAAGAATTTCTCAATTCAAAAATTAATAATATTTCCCCACTCCTTTTCAGGTGCAGCTTAATTTATTTACATTAACAGATGTATATGCGCTTGTCATATAAAATTCAATACTTTAAGAAAATATCTAATACCAGAAGCAACAAGTATAAATGACAATAAATATACTAATTTTATTGATTGACAAGTGACAATTACCATTCATTTATTCACAAGTGGGATAGGGATAAGTAATTACCATATTATACCGTCAAGAAAATATTAGTTTAACAGACATGAATTATATGTTTGTCCTTTTTTCTAACTATTTATATGTTATAATTAATTGTATGTGTAGAAAACGAAGCAAAGCAAAAATAAAGAAAAAAAAAAGTTTTAAAAAATTTACATGGCAATGACATAGTCACACTTGTTGATGATGTGACAACCATGTATTATCACATGGCAACAATGAAAGGGAGATGAAAAGAGTCATTGGCCTTGTTAAAAAATAGTAGAGACCAAATCACCATCCAAAGGAATATAACTAATTTTAATATATAAAGTGACCAAATGAGCAGAGCTAACAACTTAAATTTTTATTTTTATCCTTAAACTCTTTATAGAATTTCAATTGTATTCCTGTTGAATCAAATAATTTATAATTATTCCATTGCTGAATAGTTGAATATGTTGTTATAGTTTTATTGAGTATAAACCATCTCTAATTTTATAGATATTGTCCTCACTGAAAACTATTCTAATTTGGCCATATTATATATACATCCCGATCAACAATATTTTATGAAGTTTCACTTTAAAAATAACCTGTAGTTTACTCAACGAAGTTTGATTAGTAGACTATAATTACAGTTTTTTTTTTCAAATTTTTTTTGTTTTATGTATTTACACATTTTTGTGAATATTTGTGTTTTATTATTATTATTATTATTTTTATTGAGAAAATACAATTGAACTCTAAATCTTATATTGCAAACAAGCTGTATATATATTTATTGTTGCAAGACTTTGCTTTTTACTGTTATTCTCTATTGTTTGATGATTCATATCGTCTGATTTTTTTTTTTTTTTTTTTTTTTGGTGGAGTTCTATTACTGACTAGTATGGTCATTCTTTTTCTTTCTATTCTAATTTCATTTTATTATTATTTTTTAGCTGAATGATTGGTAAAAGAATTTAATCATGACTAGTATAAGAATTTTTTTAGATAGAATTTAATCATGATTATTATTATAATCAGATGTTGATTATAACAATGTGACGTAATCACAGAAAGGGTAGTTTTTTTTTTTTTAATGGTGCTACCAGAAATTGTAAGAAAATCATCAAAGGGATTAGAGTGGCAATGGCATAAATATAATAATTTATAAATCCTTGACTAAATGCCGTCTTGACCTTTTGTTCGGCTTTAAGAATTGGTTTTATACGGAACACAAAAATCTTTTTCTTCCTTTAGAAAAAAACGCATAAATTGTTTTTTAATAAATCATTTTCATACATGGTTTATCAAAGAACTTTCTTTTCTGAAAAGAACATTTTTTTTTTCTTGTTAAATTAACATGCCAAAAAAAAAAAAAAAAGAGAAAAACTATTTAGCCGCACAAACATTGAGGAAAACAATTTTAGCCACCACCCAAAGTCTAAATAATTCAAAAAATCTACACACATTTTTTTTTTTTTTTTGAAATGAACCTTCACATATTTAATCTATAGCATATCGCCCAATAGGAAACCTTATATAAAATAGATTTATCTGAATAAAAAAATTTAAGCCCCCTCCAGTGTCAAAATTAGTATAACGTGATTTTGGAGTGTTAGATTGAATTAAAAATATATATATGTAAAATAACATTAACGAAAACATACCTTCCGTTCCAAAGATATGTAAAATATAATTTTTGTTGAAATAATAATTTTCAACAGAAAAGTAAAAATATCGAATTCTTAACCTCACATTCCAAAAAAAAAATAAAAAAAATTATGTAATCAAAATATTAAAAAGGGAATGACAGCGGTAGATTCCCTTTTATATACCTTATCGATAGAGTTTATTTTTAAACCGTTAAAATATAATTGAACGGCTAAAATGTTGTTTGTGTATAATAATTGTAATACACCTTATCTCATATTAGTATAGATTAATAAATAATTTTTTTTTAAAAAAAGACCCAACCCCCCTTTCTCGACGCTGGTGACGGACCCCCTTCCCCCTGAGCCAGATCTACCCTGCCTCTCCCTCACCCCGCATCAGCATCGACTCAGTCCCCCCCCCCCCCCCTCCCCGAAGCCAATTCTAGTCAGCTTTTGGGGGGCTTTGTTGCTGACGTTGGGGGGGCTGTCGGTGGATCATAGCAAGGTCAATTTTTTGAATTTTTATTTTTTTATTTTTAGTATATAATATTATGGGTTAAGGTACATTATAGTTATCATGCCTAAGCAATATTTAAATTGTTTGATTATATTAGTACGGTTTAAAAATGAACTTTACTGATATGGTATATAAATGAGAATTTACCTCATATTTATCCTATAAAAATTGATAAAACTTGATATAAAAAATACTAATATCAAAAGTAAACCTGCCAAGTAAAATTCTAATATAGACTTTTGGTAGCTCCCATTAGATTAAGTAAAGCAATCATAAATTAATTTAATTCCCCTCTTATTCTCGTCAATTTGTTATTGTTATTATTCTCATTAATATTCTTTTTTTTTTTTTGTTGCAAGTTTCTATCCCTTAGCTAAGTAATTGAAACGGCGTCGTAGTAGCGATACTGCCAGCGTAGAGAAGGCCTTAAAAGTGTCAGAAATTGGTTGCCCAAAAGATTCCAGCTCAGCAAAAACGGGAAAAATTTGGAAAAAAACAAATAAAAAAAAAAAAGTGAGAACACGGCACCGAAATGGCGCTAAAGGTCAGAACAGCAAAGAGACAGAAGAACCTCATAAAGCAAAGAAAAAACCAAACATAAACAAAAACAAAAAAAAAAGATAAAAGATAAATGAAAGACGTAGCAAAAGCGCGTCATCGACAATCGAGAGTGGCATTTTCCGTAATTTTCGTAAAGAAGAGGTCCAATCCCATTTTCTAAAAATATACCTTTTTTTATAAAAATAAAAAAGAAAGTGAAAATTAGAGCTAAAATTTTATAAGCTAATGTTAAATCAACATAAGATAGGATTTTAATTCATGTACGTTCACCAAAATTTTATAAAACCATAACTCTTTGTCTTCTATATTTCATAAAGAACACCCAAACTTACATATCAATTTAAGGGTTCGTTTGGTAAATGAGTTGAGTTTGAGATAAGATGAAATTTTTAAATTCGAATTGAGTTGATTTTTTAAAAAATAGTTATAAATTTTGTTGACTTTTCAGAAAAAGATAAAAAATTTGAATTGAGTTTGAGTTAAGTTGATTCACCAAATATAGATTAAGAATAACATAATAAGAAAGCATTTACATAACGTTTCTCTATATACTGTAATATGTAGTCATTATTTTATTTCGTAGGATTCTCCTTAAAAAAATATCACTTCTATTTTTGGCCTCTAACCAATAAATATAAAAAGTTAAAAATTCAAATAAGACCATATCTATTAGAAAAATATTTCCATAATTTTCTCTAAAAAAAAACTTTTGTTTCTATGTTTATTTTTACTTTTTGTTTTTATTTTTTCTTCTGTTCCTTTTTTTTTTTTTTTTAAATTGAGAGTTAATGATCCGAAGTATATACCTTTTAGTGGAGTCAGGAATTGAATTATTAGAAGGTTATGTTTTCAATCTTTTTTTTCTTTTTAACTTGTGAGTGTGTATTAAAAATTTACAATACCTGATATAAAACTACTCATATTTATATCATAATAATTAAAATTCCACTTCTTATAATTATAAAAATAAAAAAGATAATTGTTAAGGTAGAGACCTCCATTAATATCACCTAAATAGTGGGATACCAATAATATAATTGTTATATAGATTTTTTAAAAGTAAAAATTTAGAAGTGAATTAATATGAAAAAGTAAAAATCGAAATGAATTCACATTAACTGTTAGCCAACCAAGCACTTATTATATTTAAACAAATAATAGTTATTACGTCCAAACAGATCAATTTAAGAGACTTTAATATAATTTCTCCATTAAAAAACGTTTTTTTTTTACTCAGTATAAAAAGTAATGGCAATGGCATGACTCTGGCAAATTGCGTATAAAATCAGACGACAAACCCACTTGTTTTGCTCTCATCGTTCTGGAAGTTCTACACACACAACCTCTCTCTCTCTCTCTCTCTCTGTCTCTCTCTCTCTCTCTAAGCTGTTTGGTTGACGAATTTTCGTTTTGGTCTGGAATTTTGTTCTCACTTCCGGTAATCAAAAGTCCAGAAGTTTCTCTCTCAAGATTTGAAGAACAAACTCGCATATTCGTCTTTCATGGAGGATCGCAAGGAGGTTCGTCTCTCTCTCTCTCTCTCTCTCTCTCTCAGACACTCTCTCTTTGTGATTGTGATTTCTCTGTTGATTTTCATTGAGTAAATTTGCTGAGCAAAGAAATTGTTGCTTGTGTTTTCGGATTTTAGCTTTCAGTATGATTTTTTTATTTGGCTTCGGAAAGTACAGGAAACTGAGATTTCACAGTTTTAATGGAGTGTTGGAGTATTTTTTCTTGTCTGCAATTCAATTAGTGGTTCATGTTCCTGTACCGCGTTTAATTTTCCTAGTAACCAAACAAGGCACAAAGTTTCTTTTAGGTTTTCTCATCAGATTTTTGAGATCATGTCTTCTTTAATTTCCTCAAATGATGGGTTTTCAATTGCTTTATTTAGAACTGGTGATCGGTATAAATCTGAGATCAATTTGCGTTGTAGTTCAGATTCCTCCTCTTTTTTTTTTTTTTTTAGTCAAGAAATAATCATACTAATGAACTTTTTTGGACGTGAGAAACAGTCAAAGTTGTCTCCTTTTTTGTTTTTCTTCTTTAAACAAGGTTTGGTATTGATGAATTTGTGGACCGTTGAATACTTTTCAGTGTAATGGATACTATTCAAGGTTGGAAAACAGAAATTGTTAAAAAAAAAAAAAAGAAAAAAGAAAAAAGAAAAGTCATTGAGGAAGAAAACTGGAAACCTCAAAATTGAACCAGTTGCAAGTTTCTCCATTTGCTACATCAACTTAGAGCCCTGAATTTGTTTTCCCTTTTCAGTTTGCTAAAGGTTCATTCATCTATAAAACCTCATTTAAAAATATATTTTATAAATATTTATATATAAATTAATGGTCATAAGTTGTTTTATACTGTTGCTTGTGTAACTCACTTCAGACCATGTTAAAGTAGTAGGTGGAAACTTAATAGTGAATTTTATAATTGGGCTAATCGAAACAGTGTTCTCGTTTTATATATAGAAATATCTGTGTGTGTGTGTTTAATTGAACTGTTTGCTAGTCAACTAATTGTATAAGAATGAAATAATAGAGCATTTTATAAGGTCATCACAGACGCATTTTGCACTCTGGCCACTGTACAGAACAACAACTCTTCTTTATAATAAGAACTTTTCTTCACAGGTCCTACAAGCTTGAGTTTGTTGTGGCCTTATGATGATTGTTTCTCTCTCTCTTTTGGTCTTCTCTGTAACCTGTAGATAGAATTGATTCATTGTAGTTTCTCAATATTATAATCTGGTCAACAACATATCAGATAATCTAGACACTAAAAGCTGAAGTGGGCATTGATGTTTTTGTTGTACTTGTTTATATTTTTCCATCATTTGTGAGTGTGTGTGTGTGTGGAAGAATGTTGATTGAAATTGGATAATCTGAACATTAAAAGCTGATTTTTTAACCTCAACAACGAACTTCATTCAATGACGTGTCATAACATGATTGGTTAGACACCATTTGAGATACCAAAATTAGACTAGTAATGAGATCTCCTGTCCAATTTTTGGTGTCATAAATGGTGTTTAACCAATAATATTACGCCACATAATTTCAAGAAGTTTGAAATACTTTAAAACTGATTTTTCTCTACTTTAACATCTAATTTTATTCAATGACCTATTATTATATGATAATTGGAGATGGTGATCTCAATACTTACTTACGATTTACTGAACCGATATTAAAACGGACTCCTTATTTCAATTCAGAAGAACGCTCCCTGGCTATCAGTGCCACAGTTTGGGGACTGGGACCAGAAAGGCCAAGTGCCAGACTACTCCATGGATTTCTCGAAAATCAGGGAAATGAGGAAGCAAAACAAGAGAGATGTGTCCAGAGCAAGTCTTGGAAATGAGGAAGAGCTCATTACCCCAACAACCACTAGTACAAACACCGCCCATAGTGACGACCACCACCCCCATTACCATGAGAACCACCACTCTCCATCTGTAAGATTCCTTGTCCCTGCCTTTTCTTTTTGTATTTTTTTTTTCTTTCTACATAATAGTGGATGAAATATTATAAGTGGTTGTAGTTGCTTTTGTTATTAATAAGGCGAGTTGTATTATGAACCAAAATTTTATGATGGTGGCATGCATGTGGAAGGGTTGTGACAATTCCATTTCTTATATTAGGTGGGTCATATTCTTGTTGAGTGGGTTGTGGATATAGCTCGACAAAGAGAACTTTTTGTTCAATAAATGAAGAAAACAATAATTAAAAAAATTAAAAAAAAATAGCGTTAGTAACCTTTTGTAGAACCGGAATAAACTGTCGATTTTTCTATTTGCTGTGCCCAGACAAAGAAAATCTATGTTACCTGGGTCAAACCATGATATTAACCTTAGGCGAAACCATGCAATTTGACCAAACATATCTCATTCCTTTTTTTTTTTTTTTGTCATTCTAATTTAATTTTTGTTTCTTTGTAGCAAGTGTAAGTTTCATAACTTTAGTTTGTCATAGGAATTTAGCTCCATGTTTGGCGGTTGTTTCACACATGACAAGTGAAATGCTATTAATCACTTTAACTTCTTTTTTTTTTTTTTTTTTGGCTAAAAAAACTGTCAAAAGAAGGTATGAAAATCAGCATCCCTTTACAATAGGATCTCTACTTCTATATTTAGAAACAAGAAAGGGATGTTTGTTATAGATGGATGTATATGACCTGAGCAACACGCCAAGCCAAGTTGTCACACATACATAGGATAAGATGCATAGGCCACATGAGATGTATCAAATAATGCTGTGAAGCCAAATCAAAAGGGGATATTCTCTATGGGCTAGAGAAATGCAATAAAAGTAATCGAAAAGCTAACACCTAATATTATATTTCTATATTAAAAAAAAAAACACCTAATATTATATTAACAATTAAGAGAATGGTACAAAGTTATACCTAGGTCGCACGCAACTCTAGGTCTGGTGCACATGCTCCAACTGTTTTTTAGGCCATAGAATTTGGGTCAATAATGATATTTAAGCTGGCTTAATTCTCCAATAATAATAAGAATAATAATGTTTAGGGGGAAAGTACGAAGGAAGAAGCAGTCGATTTTTGCATATTTATTAACATTTTTTGCATATAAAAATATTGAAGTGGAAATAATGATTTTTTTTTTTTTTTTCTGAATCAATGAGAAAGGAAATGCTTTTTTTTAATCGGGTTATTTAATTTTATTGTTAGGTGATTTCATTAAACTACTAAGTCAAAGTTACAACTAGAATTTTTTGCTTAGATTTTTGTTTTCCCCATTTTGAATGCATTTTTTGTTTTTGTTTTTTTGGCCTTCTTCCTCCAAACAGCCGAGACGGAGCTTTTTCAGCTACTTCAATTGTTGTGTCAAAGCATGACCACAAGCAAACGCGCAGCAATGAACGATTTCTTTCCCGTTGTATGTTTTTTGTATCTCTTTTTTTTTTTTTTTTATATAAATATTTAACCTTTTTTTAACTATTATCTGTAATTTTATTCCCTCAATTTCCAAGGTCTTTGATGAGGTAGAGATAGAATTGGAAATGTATTTTAATGGATTCTACGAGTAGTGATTTTTTCTTTGCTCGTTGCTGGATAGTTTGGGTGTGCTGTGCTTGCTGATAATATTATGATTCTAGATTCTAAGAACTATATTTTGTACGACCTGTAAAATACTTGAAACTTTTAAGCAAAAATAAGTGAATATGAGATGTTGCTATTAGTTCAAGACTTTGGTGGTCAGCTTTTTATCTTTGTATCTTTTCAATTAATTTATGAAAAATATTAGGAACAACAACGCTAATCTTAATTTTTGAGTACCAACATATATGGTATATGAGTTGTGGTTATTTTATTCATAAGTGTTTAAAGTATTATCACATCAATTGATTATGTCTACTAATGAAAATATGACACATGAGTAGGTATTTAAAAAGTTAGGAATAAAATCGGTGTGTCTAGCACTATTCTTAATCTCTAAATCGAGGAAAATCACATTGGCAACCTGTTTATCAAGAATCCCTTTAGGTAAAGCCTTTTTGACCAAATTCTTTTATTCAAATTCAGAAATTGTTAATTTTTATGAGAGAGAACACAATAAGCAAATAAATTTAGCAAATTACTTCAAACCTTTAAGAAAACAAATTACTTAGAATGTGTTACTGTTTTTTAATTTAGTAAATTGAGATAGCTGAAAATTTTATTTATTTTATGTCGTTGTTTTAATAAATGTCTTAATTTATATGAACTTAGAAAAATGTCGTTTTAATAAATGTCTTAATTTATATGAACTTAGAAAAATGATCTTTTTTTAAGTAGTCCATAAGTGATTACTTAATGGATAATCAGTCTTTGACTTCGTGATACATCTGTATCACTGTCACTCATTGATTTGTCAATAAATTTTTTTTATAAATATTAAAAAATGATTGATTTATATAAAAAAAATGATTTTGTAAATCAATCGTTGTCGGTCAATAATTAAATGGATTTAATTTGTTCATTAAAAAAATTCAGGAAGAGGTGACTAAAACCAGCCAATCTCACACAATTTCTCTCATGTCCATTTCAAAAATAGACATGTATGGATATCTATAGTTGTAGAAAAATACATCTTATCCAATCACCAATAGTACTCGAGAGATAATAATTAATCAAAAATGGGACTTCGAAGAGCCGAGACTTGCAATAAATACAGGTTGGCTCCACCCTAGGTTCCTCAGAGCCAAATACAAACGCGTAATTACCAATTTAAGAGTCTCACATTTTTCGGTTAAATATAGGTGGTTAAAAGACATCAGACACAGACAGGCTGCGTTTGACAATCCATGACACCCCTGATAAATGCAATCCAGTTCAACAAAATGCAACCACCAAAACATCGACCATACACGTGAAGTAAACATCGTCCAAACACTGCGTTGTTTTGTTTTTGTTTTTTTGCGATTTTAAGTTCATCAGGTAGTTTCATGTTTCAATCACTTAAATCACGTCATACATATATATGCTTTACGGTGAAATCACCACAAAATTGCTTGCCCACAAAAAACCAAATTAATTTACACATCAAGCGGTCTAGAAGCCGGTACTACTCCCAAATTAGTAAAAAAGAGTGGGCCTATTTAGAGATGAAGCATAATCTTTTAACAACGTCGGCTCAAAAACAGCTGAGAGATGGAAAAAACTGGTTTCGTTAACAGACTAGGCATGAATATGACACAGTACTCGGACCGTCTAATTTCAACAATCACACCTTTTGATAATCTGGACAACGTCTTCATCTTCCAGTTCATGCTCCTGTCATTTCGAAAACAACAAATATGCAATCTTAATTAGGGTATGAAAATTACTACAATTCTTGAATGGAGAGGAAAACAGAAAGAACAAGGATGTTACCGACCTTGCCAACTCTCTGGGGCTTGTGCTTTGCACTAGACCCCCAAACCAGAGCACTGCAAAAATTGGTCAGAGTCAGTTTTAAAAACATGCAGAGGATTAAACAGATTAAATTGACAAAACCAAGAGAAAAACAGAATGAAAACTAAAAGTAAAACCCACAAAAGGTCTATGATGGTAAGGACATTGCCTATACCTAAACGCATTAGAAATGAGAATACTGAGAAAGACAGGTTCTTCAATAGGAAAAGCTTTTCAACCCAACCAAAGTACTATCAAACTTTTTAGTGCTCAGAAGGCAGCCCTATCATGACACTAACTTACGCCGAACCATAAAGATAGATGTGTACTTGTTTACATTAGTTACATTCAACATACTCGTTTCGAATGTAATAAAAGCATGAAGGATATGGGAGAGGTCACTTACTATTTAAATTGCTTAAGCATGTCCTTATGAATTCGCTCACAGAAATCCTCAACTGTCCTCTTCTTAGATGACAGAATCACAGGGTCTTCATAGTCCGGATTCATCCCTTTGGGCTTCGTGTAAATACGAGTTAAATCAAGATACTCCCATATTTTTTCAAGCAAACCATCAAGGTTCCATTCAAGGTGAGCACTGCAGAATAATCATACTATTACCTTAATAAACTATGAAGCTAGAATTGTAATAAACATGAGGCCAACCGATCTTATCAGAAAAAATTTACCTAATTTATTCTACATAACTAAGAGTCGAATAATACAAAATCGCAACTATTTACCAGAAGAAATGATGCTAGGCAATCCAACTCAAGGCCAAACGGACCAGAAATTACAAGCATATGATACTAGTTAAGTCCAAAACAGTCATTCTGCCTCAAGTGCTTGTACCTTTGAACAGCTAATCAAATCGTGATAGCTACTCCAATTTCAAACATTTCAGTTATTAAATATGCAATACAATCCCAAGTACTGATGCATTACGAAATTTTTTATTATAGATTAAATCCTGCATCTTCTGAAAACTAAGTGAATTAAAATACCAATGGGTTTCTTATAAATTCCATATAAAAGTTCTTAAGCCATCAATCAACATAAGTAAGGATAAACCAATGCATCACAATCAGATATCAAATTAAAAATAACAGAATGTCCACATATATGAGTATGTTAGTCCCGGCTCAGCAACAATTAGTTATAAAACTAAAAAAGATAAATACGAAAATGACCCTGGCAAGAAAATAAGTACCTGATTGGACAATAGTGGGGGAGTTTATCCAAAATCTCCAACTCTTCAAGAGTAATCTGATCAATCTTGTTCACAACGTAGATGCAAGGCATATATATCCTGCTGCCCTCAATTACATCTATTAGGTCATCGGCAGTTGCATCAAACCTGAGAGTAATATCCGCATTGTGAATCCTGTATTCACTGCATATTGCCTTCACAGTGTCAAGGTCGAGATGTGTGTTGGCAACTGTTGAAGTGAAATTTATCCCACCCTTGTCTTTCTTCCTGAATGTCAGATTAGGTGGCTCTTTGTTCAACCTGTTTCAGAAAATAAATCTTTAGCTAATTATAAGCAAAAGTTACAAAATAAGAGCAATGGCGCAGAATAGACACGGAAAAAGAGAGGCTCCATGTTGCAGCTGAAAGGCGTGTCTTTCAGTCGGACAAACTGTGAAAGAAGTAATTTCCACATATATCCACCCAACATGATTTTACCCATTTTTACGCCAAGCAGTTCAATAAGTTTTTGCAACACTGCCATCAAAATACAGATTGTTTTGTTTACATTATGGCAGAAATCTTCAATGAGAATGGTAACAACTCAATTGACGAAATATAGTTCCATGCTACTCTTGTTTGTCATCTTATTTATTTCTGCAAACTTTTACCAAAGAATGACCTACTAGGTAAAGCGTCTAGAAGAAAAGAACACTTGACTACATAATTCTTACCTTATACCAAATCCCTCAAGCTCCTTCTCTATTAAACGTTTGTGAGTTATTGGTTTTATTGCATCAAGAACAATTAAAATGCAATTGCATGTCCTAGAAGTACTGATCACCTGGGATCAACATGAGATGAAAGATCAATAAGCTGAGATAAATAAATGAGCTCATAAAGAACGCCTATACAAATAACCAGCAAAATCTTCATACACATCGAGAAAAATCAAATTGCTGTCCGTCATTTATATTATTACCATCCGTCATTTATTTTATTATCATGTAAGATTGCATCCGCTAGCATGTTTCAAAATATGGTGTGCATAATATTTTCAGCCAATCAATAAAAAAAGAAAAAATGGTTCACAAATTCAGAAGAGAGCAAACGCTAGGTACAAAATTACAACATCTATACAATTGTAATTTTTCAAAGAGGTACGTGAGCTGTTTGAAAAAGAGGCAAAGGAGGTACTTGGCAATAATGTAAAAAGGACATTGCTGATTAGTTTCAAAATTCATTGAATCCATTCATATATAATTATAAAGACCCTAACCTTACGTCAGGGAAAGTGAGAAAACCCCTACGGCTGACTGGGCCTAAAGGAGTCCACTTATGTAGTGACTCGCTAAGGGCTTGTTTGGAAGGAGGGAAAAGTGGAAGAGGGAGAGGGGTGAAGGATGAAGTGGAAGGATTTTGCAAAAACACGGTAGTTTGGAAAAAGAGAAAAGAGGAGGGAATGGAATGGGTTAGGGATTTCAAATCCTTCAAAGAAATCTCCCAATAGGGCAGGATTAGAGGAAGAATACAAACCAAACATAATATGAAGAAAGGCCCTCCCCTTCCTCTCTATTTTCCTCACCAAATCCATTCCAAACACACTTAATTTTTTTTTTTTTTTCTTTCATGTATGCCTTCGGGGCAATGCTCACATGCAATGTGCTTTCTAGATTTGGATAAATGATGGTTCGAAAA
The DNA here is from genome assembly GCA_008635985.1 of Ficus erecta. Classification (NCBI taxonomy): domain Eukaryota; kingdom Viridiplantae; phylum Streptophyta; class Magnoliopsida; order Rosales; family Moraceae; genus Ficus; species Ficus erecta. The sequence continues at coordinate 4,550,420 of BKCH01000005.1, read as the reverse complement.
ACCAGTTGCATCAAGAAGTCATCTGGAAGCATGCAAAGAAGAAAAAGAACTTGATACGCTTAAAACTAGTTCCTCCCCTCCACATTATTAATATGTTTGTTAAGCTCACGTCCAGGAGCAATAAGTCAAACACCTCCCATAACCATAGGATCCCGCTAGGATATTTTAGTTTTGAGAATGAACATATACAACTTAGAGTGGAATACAAACGGTATATCTGGTTTACATTCACCACGTGATCTGTCTGTAAGACATAGTTCATAGTGGGATTCTTGATGCAAACCAAGACACTTTAATTTATTATAATGCCTAAATCAAATATTTCAGTTGTTTCAATAACAATCCAGTCTAAAAAAACAGTGATATATACAAATCAAGGTTCTCTAGTTAAAAGAAATCATTCGAGCAAATTGTTTTCAAAAAAGAAAAAAAAAAATCAAAATAGTAGAATTTAACATCCAATGAGCAATTGTTTTTTGAAAAAGAAAAAAAAAGTCAAATTAGTTATGTGTTAATGCAAATCTAAAACTGTAAATGGGAAACAACGTCTCGAGGAAAATATTAGTTATCATGTTTACCTGTCTTCCTCTACCTTTCCCATCCTTTGCACCCTCAATAATTCCAGGAAGATCCAGAAGCTGCCAATCAAAACAAGAGTTAGAAAAAACAAAACAAAAACAAACAAACCAACTAACTAACTTAGAAAAAAAAAAAAAAAAAAAAAAAGACAATCTCCGAAAACAAAAAATATAAAAAAAATCAGTGCTTGAGTTTCTCTGATAAATTCCCACACAATCTAGCAAAGCCGTCTTACACAAATCACTTCATCATTGTAGGCTTCTAATTGTGATTCACTACATTGCATCTATACAATTATAAATGCATTTAAATGTATTGATTTCACATTCTAGATTTACATAATCAATGACAACAACCACTAGATGAGAGAGTGTTTTGGGGTAAGCACAATTTATATTTTAGTTATGTTATGTTGACTACATACTAGTTAATAAGTTAAAGAAAGAGTGCTGGTTTTAAGTTTTAAAACCAGTGGCTGTATGCATACAAGTACAGCAGTTAGAAGGTTAAAAACGGACTTCTGCTAGTTGCTAGGATGAACAAGGTGTCATAAGCCATTTGGTTTGTGGGGGGGGGGGGGGGGGGTTCAGACACAGACGATTAATATTAATTCAGCCATCACTCCCATGCTCTCATCTCACGACACACTTAGCCTTTTTCTTTCTTCTCTAAACAATTACGAAAATCCTCTTACTCGATATTTCACTTTAACCACTTTCGGTTCTGATTCACCTATCATCTCATTTCTCTCTCTTTACCTAAAAGAGTTTTGATCCATTCTTCTCCTCTTCATTTCTCTCTCTTTTTTCCTTCTAAGTATATATGCTCATCTTTGCAAACATAAATTTACATTAAAAATAATTAACTTAAATCCAAAAGCTATTTAGCTACAAGTCCCAAATATCAAATTATGCTTGTCGTATTGTATGTACGTTGTTGATGTCGATTTCTGCTCCGACCACGAAGTACCACTGCCGACCACATTCCTCGATCTTCCCACATTCTCGGGTACACCTTCACCTTCTCGGATGGTCGGCTGACCAGGATATTAGCCGACAACATCCTGTAGCTCCACGAGAGCGAGCTGGGTACGCGGACCGTGTCGTTCTCGGATTACCCCATTGTATTGGTTGTTTCCGGATTTGCGCAGGTCGTCCGGACCCGCGATCACCTCAGCTGACACTAATCTTGCCCTGGCACCCATCAGCTACAGGCGCCGCCCACCTACTCCTGCAGAACATCACTTCGCCACCCGCCGCCACCTACTCTAACAAAACCTGCCCCTGCAGGCGCCGGCGACAGTCACCCTTCTGTCCCCTACTTGGAGTCAGGCCCCACGTGGCGCACGCCCATTGGGCCAATAGCCCCTGCAGGCCTAAAACCCTAGCCACCTACCTGGTGTCCTAGGTAGCCAACCCGACCGGGTCGCCCCGAGCACCCTAGTCCGGGGAGGACACCTATAAATAGAGGAAAAATACACAAATTCAGGTATGGTCATTCTTGCCTTGCCAAATCTCTGCCTCTCCCTACGCTCATCAGTATCTTCACTGAATTAGGCATCGGAGTGCCCGCGGCAGACACCACACCGGTGTCCCCATCATTCCGAGGTGCTTCCCTTTTGCAGGTGACCGACGGCGGAGTTACTGGCCCGCACTGACCGGACAACCCTGTTACTTTGGGTGTTGCTGCCGGAGACGTTTTCGGCATCAACATACGTTTAAAATGCAAGGCTCTCTAATAAAATTATTCTTGAACCTATTTCTGTTTGTCTCCTTTAATTTTTAGTTCTTTATTTCTTTTAGCGCTTTACATTTCTTGCAATTTCTTCTATCCTGTTCAATTAATTTCTGTAATTCTCCAATTCTATTAAATGGTCTATATTTTACTTTCAGTTATTTTAGTTTCTGTTGATTAATCCAGTTAGATGGTACTGTTATTTATTTTCTAATTCCGGTTAGTTGGTCTTGTCATTTATTTTTCAATTCCGATGAGTTGGTCCCTTCAATGATTCTCCAGTTTTTCAACTAGTCCAGCACTTTATTTTATGCGCACTTTCAATCTATTAGTCTAATATCCTTAGCGTTTTAGGCTTATTATGATAACATAATCTAATAAGATATGGTTCAAATTTACCACAAACAGAAAGAGATAACGCATAGAACATTATTTACCTGAATTTTAGCTCCTCGATACATGATCACACCTGGGATGCAAGTTAAGGTGGTAAATTCATAGGATGCAACCTGTCAACATAGAATTAAATAACAGAACATTTCAAACATATCTGAAACATGCATGACCTCAAAATGGAATATCATAACAAACTGTAAACAAGTTCTAAGATTTTACAAAATCAGTAAGGAAATAACTTTTAACAGAAACATAAGCAGAGACTTTTGAATCTGCAATTTTTTTTCCCTTTATGTTTCTGCGTAAGTCCAAAACTTAACCCAAAACTCAAAATTGTCCATTCGATTCCATGCACTCAAGTGATCTAATTAGACCGATTTAAAGTTACAATTTTCTTCACATTTGCAAAGAAGATACTTATTATGTTTCTTCAGGATACTTCAATTATTACGTGAACTAAAAGGTTTAAGCAGCCATTCTTCCATTTTAAAACCTATTTTCATACCTCGGAAAAGGTTCCTGTTAATTTATTCAACAGTGTAGATTTCCCAACTGATGGGAAACCCACCAGTCCAACTCTTGCATCTCCACTTTTAGTAACATCAAAACCTTCACCAGCACCACCGCCTCCTTTTGACGAAGGCGTAAGGAGTTCTCTCCGTAACTTCGCAAGTTTAGCCTAACACAAATTGAACAAAGAACATACAGATAACTTCTGTTAGACCAAACCAGCGGCCAAGATAAAACCAGTATCACAAGGACACAGAAGCGTGAGTGACATTGGCATATACATTGTCAGAATATTCAACAAAAATTAAATAACTATAAGAGGATAATAATTCTTTACTCCAAAACAATAGGAGGAAAGAAATATTACCTTGAGCAAGCCTAAGTGATGGGCAGTTGCCTTGTTCTTTTGAGTCCTTGCCATCTGCATAAACAAGGGCAAATGCAAATTTAAATGATCAGAATCACTTAATTTCACATGGTTCATAGTATAGTCAGTTCATAAAAGCATAATCTCTTTTCTTACATGAAACGATGACAGAATTTCCATGCCCAAACATAAAAATTGTAGTAAATAGTCCATTTTTCTTATCTCGTCTTTTTTTAGAGAACTATTCCTTTATCTTGAGGAATCCCAGACCACATTAGTGACACATATATAGGAAGCATTTCCTTGTCAACTCTATTTCTGGCATAATACAATTGCAACCGAACACTGCTTTGAATAAATTGCAGTGAATAGAGGTCCTGACCTCCTGCACATGCCAAGAACTCTCTTAACAACTAGAGTCATCACAAGACAAGCTTCAAGTGACAGTCAACCAGAGACGATCAAAGGGACCATGCTCAACAGGCATCGTCGGGTATGGTCAAACATACCACGCCATGAGCATTTAGTGACGTTCTCAATAAAGTTTGAGAATAAGTTCATACGCTTTAACCTTTGCTTTCTATTCGGAATATGAATAGATTGTATAAGGCTACGGCTCTGTGTCCCTTTCTCACCCTTTCTAAGAAATTCACCAACAAGATAAATGATCGCATTTACATAAATAATAAAAATAAATAATAAATAAAAAACCAGAGAATAGCCGGATTTACTCCATAATGAGATTTACTAATTAAATTTATCAGAATATTTTAATTTCACGTAACTCAATATAATCAGAAAATTTCGTAAAATGACTCGATCACTTTCTTTTATTTGATGAACAATCTTCCAAAAATTATTATTAGCCAAATAACTTCGAAACAACCAGGAATAGCCGGTTTTTTACTGTAGTTTCAGTGTTGAAATAACGGAAGTTATTTTACTAAATTCAATTTTTAAGGTTGTCACTTTGGCAAATTCCTAAGTCCTAACCCAACAGAAGACAAGTTACAAAACCACAAATTCTCTTTCTGTTGAATCTTGATTCTTTCCAATATTTTGTTGCAAAAATGCAATTATTCAAGAACTAAAAAACACAAAAATCAATACAACTTCCGAAACAACGGATTCAAACAAGAATCAGGATTTCATATTTTTCTTCACAATTAACCAAACTTGTAGCACTAAAACCCTAATCATCAATGTTGTCCGTTAATGGAGCTCCCAATTTGAAATTTCCACCATTTCTTCTATTTAAACGAAAATTAATCGTGAATATGTTCAACAATTTCGCAGAGAGGGAAAAACGGCGCGAGAGATGGAGAGACGTGTAAATACGAACCTCATCTTCGATGTCCTTAATCTTCTGCATCACGGTCGCCATGACTGATGGAGTAGAGAAGCTCAACAAGAGAGGAGGAGCGAGAAAAAAATACTGAGATCACGTCCGTACTACAGAGTGCAGACTGACCGTAGTTTTGGGTCCGAGGATTTTCTGTAGTGAGAAGAAGAAGAAGCAACTAGAAGCAGCAGTGGAGGAGGCGTTTATGTTTGTAAGGTTTGTCTAATGGCCCACTGGGCTTAACTGATGCCGTACCTTGGCTTCATGGGCTTCATCAGAACCCAATTTTTTCTTTTTCTTTTTCTTTTTTTTTTTTCAAAAAGAAAATTAATGCATAATGTAGAACCTATGTGGAGAAGAAAAAATCCAATTCGAATTGAGAATTTAAGCTGAACTTAGGGATGGTAATATTTTCTATTGGACCGTCCCCGCGAGGATTTGCCTCAAATGGGATGGGGATGGAAGACAACGTTTGGAGATGGAGACAAAAACTTATCCCTGAAAGTTGGCAGGGCGGGGGATAGGAAAAGCACTCCCGTCCCAGTCGCCTTTACCTCGATATATGTATGTGAACTTATAATAGATGAAAAATGGGGAAAGCCCCTCCAACCTTTTTAGTTAGGGATTGGGACAGGGATGGGGGTTTGGGGATAGTTTTGGATGGCGGTGATGTGTCTGGAAAAGCATTCTCCAGTCCCGTCCCACTTTATTGTCATCCTTAGTTGGATTGGTGTTTAGGAGTTAAAAAAAAGTGCGTTACAAATTTCAAAAAAAGTAAAATTTTAAATTTGAATTTGGTTTGAAATTGTTTGGCTCCAATCCAAATCTTGGAGTCAATCAATGGTGTAGTATCTATTAAGGGTTATTTTCACAAAGAATAGTATTGGGTACTAATTATAATCACATCTTTTGAATACCAATTTATAATTGTTCTAATTAAAAAATTTCACCCAACTGAGCACATCTAGCATATTTTTATCTAGCATATGTTTACAACAACGTAATATCAACTTTAAATAACTATTACATCAATTAAAAGTTAAAATATTTAAGTTGATACTCAAAATTTTGTATTAAAGTTGGTGTCACTAGCACTACTCTAATATTATATCTTATATTGATCCCTAACTTTTTATTTTACATATTATAATACCATGAACTTTTCTATTGTTATGCAAATGGCTCTTCTATTAATATTATGTCAAAATTAGGCAAAAATTGAACATGTTCTAACTAGATGAGCTTTAGTTAAAGGTAAAATCGTAATTAAACACTTTTTTGAAGGGAAATCATACATTTATCAGAGATATTTTAGAGGTAAACTATACATTCATTAAGGGCCTTTATCAGAGAATTTTACCTAAAAGTGTTTGAAGCTCATGTGAATCATGATGAAAATGTTTATGGATAATTATTATAGAGAAAATTATCTAAATAATCACAATGTTTTCATCTATTAACTAATAAGACACAAATTTGTTATCTTTTACAAATGATGATGACAAAATATGAATATAACATTCGAATTAACACATACATTATAGTACAAATCTCAAATATGTTATCTTTTATACTCTTTTATTATATATAAAACATCGTCAATGATAAATACAATATAGATGGTCTAACCTACTGAAAAATGCAACATAATTTTCCTTCCTTTTTAAAAAAAAAAAAGAAATGTAGAATTTGTAGTATTTGACTAGTAAGTACTATCATTTTGGCTTTATTTGGCACATTAGTTTAACTCCAACTAAACTGTATTTTTTTAGTTAAATTTTTATTTTTTTTTTCTAAAAAGTCAATAAAAATTATATATAGTTTTTAAAAAGTTAACCAACTCCAACTTAAAAATTTTAACTCCAACTAACGATCCAAATGGACGCGAAGTGTTAGCTTAAGTATGTGTTTGACACAATCACTCCAACTATTTTAACTCCAATTGTGCTGTGTCATTTTCTTCAAAAATTAAGTTAGTTTCTTTATTCATAACTCAAGCTCTAACTTAAAAACTCAAATTTGAAAGTCCATAAATTTGTTATTTCAAGTCTAAATGAGATTTTTTTTAATTACATGGGACGAACGAAATAATATCTATATTGATTTTTTTTTCAGATACAATTTAAGTTTTATATTTTTTTATTTCAATCAATCAAATGCATAATTCAAAAACTTAACTCAACTACAATTAAAATAACTTAAATTTTTCAATTCAAACAGATAAACCAAACACCCACTAAGCTAAGACAATCTTTTTAATTATGGCTGCCTTTGAACCATGTATTGCACGAACTTTCTTAGATTAGAAGAGAGAGAGAGAGAAAACGTGATATGGGCGTGGTGGGTAGAAGAAGACTAGCCATCCATGAGGAAAACACTGGCCCCTTGGGCCCAGTCAAGTCAAATCGAATTGTTGACATAAACCTACCACATTCACCGTTGAATTCAAAACGGGCAACCAAGTTTTGTTTAATTACAAGTTTTTTAAAAAAATGTTTTGTTTAATAAACATGTTTATATTTTTTAACCCTTCTTTAATACCTGTTTAAATTTTTAACCTTCCATACCTTTCTACATAAAAGTTAAAAAATCCAAACCTACTATAACTAAGACAATAAATCAAATATATCCCCGTTTGTTAAAATTAGGATTTCTTTGACTTATAAATCCCAATTTTGGAATTTCTTATATTGTTAACATTTGTTGTCTTATATTGTTCAAGAATTTTTTAAAAATTTAAGATTCGTTTGAATAACACATTCACTTGAAATGCGTTTAGATCTATCTTTTCATTACTGTATTCAAATATACTACGTATTTGAATCGTTTACGTTTTAAGTTATTTTAATGTGTATTGGTGTGAGAGAGAAAAAATATGTGATGTGATTGGTAAAAGTAGATAGAAAAAAGAATATGTAAATTGGAAAATGAGTTGATGTATTGTACAAATAAAGATATATTCAAATCAATAGGTAAAGAAATCAAATAAATATTATTGTATCATGAGTAAAACAATAAAGCTAGCATGACAGGAATCCAAAGTTCTCTTTAAAAAAAAAATTGTATCTAATTAATGTATACCTTTATTGTTATTATGTAAAATATTATGAGATTCTAAAATTTGCTCGAAGTTATTATTCTATTAATGTATTCTTTTATAATAAAATCCTTTTTTTGTGCTTCACATATATATATATTTTTATATACATAAATTTATTGTAAGAAATAGATCAATTTACATATTATTTAGTTATTTTTCATTTTCTATTGAAATTTATAATTTTTTATGAAAAATGTCTTTTTTATTTTTATTTTTACAAACATCGACATCAATCTCGAGATTATTCATATGATATTTTCGTAAATTTGAACCCTTGATATTTCCGTCGATATCAATATTTTCATTTTTAATTATCAGAAGATAAATAGAAAATCAAGAAAAAGCAGTTTACTTGCCACTTCAAACTTATTAAACAAATAAAATAAAATAAAAAACCTTGTCACTTCAAAATTTCAATTAGCACTTTGACATTAAAAATAAATAAATATATATATTTATTTATATATATATAGTTCTAAGGAGTTATTTAGGGTGGTGATAGTTTGACCAAAATCAAATTAAAATGAAAAATTAAATTAATATAAAACGATAAAAATCTGACATTTTAAAATCAATATCTATCATTAAGGCATAATTCTCATAATTTTAAATCAAAGATGCAATCTTTTTTTTTCTTTCATTTTTAAGAAAAAGAAAAAAAAAAAGAATTATAAAAATGTCACGCTTTTATATTTGAATTTTTTTTTTTTCCCAATAAAAGTGGTATTTGCTTGATTTGCTCACGTGTCCGCTTAGTACCCTTTAAAGTTGCCCTAGAAAATGCAAATCAAAATGCAGTCCTTTTAAAGTCGATGATCATCGATATTGGACCATTGGTGCTATTTTTGGTAAATATCAATAATTGTGCTTATACTTTTAGAACAATGATTAGTTAACGTGCTTGAGTTGAATTAAATTGTAATTAAAATTTTATGACGTAAAATATGACAAACAATTTAGAATTATGAATAAATCAAAATCTTATAATTAATAACTTAAATTAAAATATGAATTTATATTTTATCCTATCAACATGATGATATTTTATTTACATCATAAAAAATTCTCAAATAAGTAGTTAGCTTTATTATCTTGACGATCTTCTTTTTGGAAAACAAGAAATAAGACCAAAAATAGAGAGAGAGAGGGAACTTTAACAATCCTCTATATTGAATGGGAAGATCTAAAAAGATAAATAAATTTAATTATGAAAATAAGAAAACAAATATATCTTAGCATAATTAGACATGATCACAATTAAGGAGAAGACTGTTTTTGGTGAGAAAGTTAAAAGATTAAAAAATTTAAAATGGTGAGTTTTTAATGAGGAGAAAATGAATGAAAAAATACAAGTAGAAGTACAAGCTAAAAAATAAGGGAAAAAAATATATATACAAATTAGAAAAAATAAACAAAATAGAAGGCGGATTAACAGAAAAGATAAGTTGACAAGCAAATAAAAATAAAGTAGAACAAAATTAAATGAGAAATGAATATCAAAATGTTTTTTCAATAAATAAAAAATAAAAAAACCTTCAAAATAGAGCATGAAGGACAATGACGGAATAAAAGAGATAAGATTTACCTTTTTTCTCTTCGACAAAGGAAAAAAAATAAGAGCTTCTTCTTCACTATATTTATTTATTTATTTATTTTCACTTTAGCTTTCGCTTTGCATACCATTTTGAAATTAAATAAACTAATTTTAAGTTAAGAATCTGAAAAGAATTGATATTTACAATAAATAAAAAATAAACATGTCGAACATAGTTGACTCCATTATAAGATGAAAATTGAAAAGTAAATTTAAATTCATTTTTAATTAAAACTATTCATCTTAGAAATAGTGTGCTAATCAACCTAAAAAAGCGTTTTACACTTAAAAAAAAAACTCTAAGTTATAAGATAATTTTATAATTTGTATTAAAGTATTGCCTATTGGTCTTCTTTCCCAAAAACTTGGCAAACAACTTTAAGAAAATAAAATCGGAACCACCCCAACAAAAAAAGGGAAGAGACGAAATTGAGGTGGTTCTAATTTATTTTTTTTTAAGGAAATAAAAACTTCTCTTTATATCATAGAAACTAAAATACTCACACAAATATTATCAAAAGTAAACAAAAGTAAAGAAAATATAATATCTATTATTAAAAAACCCCATTTCTTCTATTGTGAAACTTCTAAAGAACACGCTTAAATTGCCATGAAAAAAAGAAAAGAAAACTCAATGCAATTAGACTTGATCACATGCATGAAAAAATGATTCCATTTCCAGTAGGAATACTAAATTTCAATTCTCCAAGGTATATAGCTATTAAGATTATTAAAGCAAATTAGTTTTTTGGTCATAAAGTTTATATTAGATATCAAAAGAAAAATATTTAAGAGAGGAAATGATGGTATGTTGAACTTTTAACGAAACACAAAGGCATGAAAAATAAAAATAAAAGAGTTATAAGAAGAATGAAGTAAAAGTGAAAGATTAGAAAACGATAAGCTAAAATCATTTAGACACAAAAAAAAAAAAAGAAGGGAAAAATGAAACAAAGTCAAATAAAAAGAGGTTAAAGACAAGAAACGGTGACAAGAAAAAAGAAAAATAAGAAAAGGCACCAAACGGTTTTGTAACTGGATTTTAATTTGAAGGCATAAATTCCTATTTTAAAACTATAAGTAAAATTTCAAAAAAAAAAAGAAAAGAAAAAAAAACGTAAAACTTCAGGTAAAATGGAAATAACAAGTAAAATATTTATCAAAAGAACATGTGTAAGTGAAATATGATTATTTAGTTTTCATTTTACTCTTTGTTTAATATTTATACCGTAACTTTATATGAGAAAAAGAAAAACATATACTATCATTATCATCTATTGATAATTTGATATGAAAATAAAAGATATTTAACACGTGCAGGAAGAAAAAATGGTTTTACTTTATCATTAAAAAGAAACATGATCCGTCTTGTTATCGTACTTAAAAAAAGAGATTCTTATTGTGAGGTTGAAACATTAAGGACCCTAATCCTTTTTATTCACAAAAAAAAAAAAAAAAAAAAAACGTGGGTCCCATTTATAAAAAATAAAAGAGATGAAAAATGGTTCCTACTTTTGTGAAAGAGACTTTATCGTTCTTCTTTATGCATGTGAAATTTTGCAGTGTTGAAATTGATGCTATATAGTGACACATTGCGGAAGCAATTAAAAAGTAAAGGAAAAGAAAGGAAAAAAAAAAAAAAAAAAAGGGGAGAGGGACATTAAAACGGACAAAAAAATGAACCGTGACCACCTGAAATCAAAATACAGTCCTTTTAAAGTCGTTGATCGTCAATGATTGTGCTATTTTTGATAAATGTCAATAATTGTACTTGTACTTTTAGAACAATGATTACAGGGACTTCTACAGTGGGCAAACCTACTTTACCTATCAACGGAGAGAAAAAAAATTTGACTGTTAGATTAATTTTGATGGTTCAGATTAAAAGAATACACCAAAAAGTCTAAAAAAAAGTCACACCTGATTATTGTTTTACAAATCATTTCAAAACATTTAAAAAACAAACTCCGGCGGCCTTCTCGGCCTGGATGAGATCAACCTCCATAGCAGCCACCCTAAAGCTCCGCAGTCCCCCAACCCCGCCGTCGGCACCTCGGCCACCCTAAGAAGTCGCCTCGGTTGGACCTGAGAATCGGCCTATTCGACGGCTCCAACGGCCGAACCGTCGCCACCCATGGCCACAGCGCCAGCCTCGTCGTCCGCGGAACCTCCGGAAGGTACAGATTCAACCAGCTCCTTCACCAAAGTCCTCAGCGCCTACAGCTCCGGCGGGTTCTATGGCCAGTGGAGCACTTTCGGCCGCAACCTAATCGAAGAAACCCGGTAATTAATGAGATATAAATCCGGGGAAAGTACAATTTTTTAACAAAAAATCCCAAGAGATAATTTTCAGCCAATAAATGACAGCTTTAGACACAAGAATCACACAAACAAACACCATCCCCATAACAAGCCACATAAACCAGATAATCAAAAGTACCCACCTATGATTTCAACACTTTAATGCAATCGAGAACAAGAAATATCCCAGATTCTACCTCCGCCGGATTTCTTCTTCTTCTTCCTCCTCTTCCCCTACGGTGTTGCATTCAACCTCTGCGCCGTCGCATCGGGTCGATGTCGCCATCGGCGTTCCGGCACACCGGCCAACTCCTTGGGCTTCGCTTCGGTGGCCTTGCAGAAATTGCGACGAAGGCTGGGACGAGAATCACGATGGTTGCCGGGACGAATTCGCAACAGAGGCCGCCGGTGGCAGCCACCTCCTTCCGTCCGACTATGAACATAGAGAACTGGGCAAGAAACTTTTCTTTTTATTTTTTATTTTTAACAAATGTATTGTAATCAGATACAGTTGGGCTTACCATAATTTCGTCTACATATGATATCTAAACCGTTCAAATATAACAAGGGGTCCAAAATTTTTACCTGGGATAAAACATCTTTATCCCATTGTAGAATTAACCATGATTATATTACAAAATGATTCATGTCATGAAAGAAAAGTTTCATGATACATCATGAAACTAAAAAATAACTTATTATGGGTAAAAAAATAGGGACAAAATAGTCATTTTAATTTTATAAAATCTATACAATTTTGACACTTAAGCTATCTCCAACCCAAATACTCTATTTTAGAGTACAGAAACTCTAAAATAGAGTATCTGTCACTTCAAATACTATTTCATCTCCAATCTATTTATTCTATATCATATTCTAAAAATAATATTCTATTTATATTCTTTTTTTATAATCATTAGATGTTATTTTATATTTATTCCTTATAATCTTTGTATTTTACAAATTATGCTCCGGTACAATCTTTTTAACATATTAATTCGTTGATTGTTTTTATGAATTATAATATCTTCTCAACTTTTTAATTTATGTAAAACTTGTATGTTGATTTACTATCTTACAAAATTTATTCAAAATAATAAAATAAAAAGGTATAAAAAAATAAATATAGCTTAAGATTTAAACATAAAAATACTTTACATATAGAAAAATGGGTAATTTTGAAAGAAAAATTAAGTTAAGGGTAATTTTATAATTTTTATTTTTACCTAAATATTAATTTAAAATTTAATTAAAAACCTACAAGTAGTTTAGAGTTTGAACAGTGATACTTCAAATATGAAGTATACTGTTCATATTCTATATTTGAAGTTCCATTTAGAGTATGGGTTGGAGATGCTCCCATACTTTAAAATGGTGTATAACTCTAAAATAGAGTTGGGTTGGAGATGACCTTAGTAGTCATAATATTCATGATAAAACTTTTTATGATGTGTATTATTGTTCTTATATTATATTCTTTCCTTAGTTTAGAAATCATAAAGGTTTCTTTAATTTAAAAAAAAAAAAGTTAATTTTGTCACTTGCAACTAGTTCAAAATTTTTGTTGATTTTTCATAAAAAAATAAAAATAAAAAATGAGTTGAGTTTTTTCATATTAAAAGTGTTACTTCGAACACTTAAAATGAAACGGCATGAATACTTTAAAATAGTTTATGAAAAGTATAATTATACATTTAAATATACACAACCCTAAAATAGAAGATCCAATTTAAAAAAAAAAAAAAAGTTTTTGGATTTTATATTTTTATGGTGGGGTTTCTAAGTTATGTGAAGGAGATGGCCATGAAGTTAAGTACGAAGACCAGGGTGACGACAAAGATGCTACTACTAATTTGCAAGCTTGGAATGAGGTCTATAAGGAGAAAACTATGCTTCCAGGCTTTAACATAGCATTCTCAATGAAACTACAAAAATACATAACATATAATAAACTAATTATAACTAAAATAAACTTTAATAAATTAGGTATAAATAGTCTTTTAAAAAATATATAATACATTTTAATAACATATAATAAATTAATTATAACTAAAATAAACTAATCAATTACATTTTATAAACATACATATGTAATTTTAAGTAGAGATCGGTTTGGTTTGATTGGATTTTTTTTTAGGAATAAAACCACAAATCAAAATAATTTAATTAGTGTTTCAAAAATTCAAACCAAATTAAACCAATTATTGTATGATTTGGTTTGGTTTTGAATTGATTTATTTGATTTAATCGGTTTGACTGGTTTAATCGATTTGATGAACATCTTTATACTAACCGATGTAATTATGACGTAAAAAGAAATTATAAAAGATCAATAATATTCATGGAAATTTCTCTTTTTAACTCCAACTAAAATGAATGGGGAATTCAAAAATAGGGTAGGGTTTTTAACCCTATTGATGGAGTAAAATTTTTTGACCTACAGAAATCATTTGATGGTCTAGATTTTATGTGTGCACAAAATCTATTATGTGCCGACCTACATGGGATTAGAAGACAATCACTAATTAAGAAGAAAAAGAAGAGGGAAAAAAAAAAAAAAAACCCTCCCTTCCTCCATGCCTCCATCTTCCCCCAACTCCGACGCCTCACCCCTCCTCTCTCCCCCGGCACCGCCGACACCCCTGCCATCACTGCCTCGTCATTTCTCGGCCAGACCACTATTTCCAGCAAAAAAAAAAAAAAAGCTTCCCATGCCAAATTAAAAAAAAAAAAAACTATAGCGACGAGCGGGTGGGGTGGGGGGTGCAAACTCCGACGAGCAGGGGAGGGAGGCGGGGGGGACTCGATAGCTCGCATGGTCCAACCAGTTGGCTGCTCAGATCCTGCAAGGTGGTGGTGGGATGAGGGGATCTCCGTCGACGGGATCTAGCGTGAGCCGCCACCACCCACATCTTGAGCCTCGCCATTGTCGCCCATATCGCGACGATGGCATTCTCGCAGCCCCTTCGAGTCGACGGAATCACGTTGCGAGCTCAGATCTTGCAAGCTCGGAGGCCCTTTCCGCAGGTCGACGGCATCGGAAACCACCTGGTCTCGCTGGCGTTCTCGTCGACAATGGTTGTTCCTCTTGCTTCTTTGGCCAGGATCGGTGGTATCTGGTGGCCGGAGTCCTCCCCCCCCCCCTCCCCTACTCGTCAGATTTTTTTTTTATTTTTCCTTTTTTTTTTTTTGAAATGTTTGATTGTAATTGGGTGTGGTATTATTTGTTACTGATACATCTTTTTTATCTCAGTCATTGAAAAGTAATCTGATAGTTAAAATTTTTTACGTCATTAATCGGGTAAAATCACTTTACTTCATTGGAGAATTTCCCAAAATAATAAGGTTTTTTCCCCTCCCTTACTTGAGGAATCTGTTTCAGTTGTTCTTTTAAAAGAATGAATTAGATGAATTTGTTCTTCACAATAGTTTTGTGTTGTTTCTTCCTGTTAATATGTTTTTGAACCCTAAAATTTTTGTTTTGTTAGAAGTCCATTTTTGAAAGGTTGAAAAGTTTTTTTTTTTTTTGTTGGTATGCGCTTACGTGCCCTTTTAATCTTACTATTATTTTATTATTTATATTATGCGACTACCTAAGTTCGAATCTGGATCTAAGCCATTATAAATCCTTAACCTTAAAATGCCTTACCCCACCCTGTCCAGGTTGAAAAAGTTGTCGTAATATTGTTTTAAGGATGTATTATGTAGAACTTTTTCTTTAATTTTTGAAATCCTCCCCTCTATTTTTTTTTTGGGTTCACATGTGTGTGTATTTGTTTGTTTTGTTTTGGAGTATATGGAAAGGAAAAAACTCTAGATATGATATAATTTTTAACCATAAGAATTTAATTAAATTTGATTCAATCTTCATATTTCTCTTAGACTGATTTGATTCTAATATGATCTAATAATTAAAACATGTGCCTATAGTTAAAAAATATAATTATTTATCATATCACATAATTCTTCATTCATTTTCTTTTATTTGATTAGCTTCTTAAAAAATAAAACAGGTAATATGGGAATTTTAAAAATAATATAAATTATTGTTAGCCAATGAATACACATAAGGAGGAAATATTTTTCTAAACACACTTTTATCTTCTTTTTCTCAATGATTTCAATATGATTGTTTTCTTAGAAAGAACAATTCACGAGTTAGTTCGGACAGTATCATTTGTATCATTTATTTATTTATTTATTTTTTTCAATTCTCTCTTTTCAGAAAGTAATGCAACAAAATTTCAAAATAATAATAATAATAAAGGGCATGGCTGTGGTAGAGACCCTCTACCATACATCCCTATTTTTTGGACCGTCCGATTGAATCGGACGGTTAAAATATTAGTGATTTACTATGTTTATCATACACCTTACCTCACACAATCCCTCCCATCCAAACTCTTCTCCGTCGCCGGCGATCTTCTCGCCGCCGGCAACGGACGCCGGCGACAAACTCCCGACGCCGGCAACCCACCTCCGGCACCCAGTCCCGGCCGCCGGCGACCATTTTCTCTCTCTTCCCTTTCTCTCTCTTCTCCTCTCCCCCGACGCCGGCGACCCACCTCCGGCCCCTCCACCACCGGTCCCAGCCCCGGCCCCGGCCGGCCGGCCGCCCGCCGGCGACCTCCCTCTCTCTCTTCTTTTCTCTCCCTCTTCCCCTCT
The DNA here is from genome assembly GCA_008635985.1 of Ficus erecta. Taxonomy (NCBI): domain Eukaryota; kingdom Viridiplantae; phylum Streptophyta; class Magnoliopsida; order Rosales; family Moraceae; genus Ficus; species Ficus erecta. The sequence continues at coordinate 4,533,832 of BKCH01000005.1, read as the reverse complement.
CTCTCTTCCCCTCTCTCTCTCTTCCCCTTTCTCTCTCTTCCCCTTTCTCCCGCCGCCCCTCACCCCCGGCCCCCACCCCCAGCCCCCCGGCCCCCCCGTGCAGCCCCCCCTCCCCCGTGCACCCCCCACCCCCCTGCCCCCCCGGCACCCCCTCCCGTCGGCCCGCGAAGAGAGAGAAGAGAGGAAAAGATGAGAGAAAGGGGAAGATAAAGAGGGGGGGGTCGTCGGGGGGAGGGGGGGGTGCCGGGGGGGCAGGGGGGAGGGGGGGGCGCACGGGGGGGTTATCGGGGGGCTGGGGGTGGGGGGCGGTCCGTAGAGAGGGGAAGAGGGAGAGAGAGAAGAGAGAGAAAGGGGAAGAGAGAGAGGGAGGTCGCCGGCGGGGGGTGGGGGGCCGAGTGGGGGCCTGGGGGCCTCGGGTGGGTGTTCGGGGGGAAGGTCTCGGGGGGGGGGGGGGGTCAGGGGGGGTGGGGCTGGGGGGAGGCCGGGGGAGGGGGGCCTGGGTGGGGGGGGCCGTGGGGCGCCGGGCTGGGTGTGGTCGGGGGCCGGCGGGCTGGGGGCCGGGCTGGGGAAGAGAGAGAGAGAGGGGAAGAGAAGAGAGAGAAAGGGGAAGAGAGAAAAAATTCCGTCGCCGGCGACCGGAGTTGGTGCCGGAGGTGGGTCGCCGGCGTCGGTCCTGTGGGGGGGGTCAGGGGGACGGGGGAGGGGGGCGGGGGGGGGGGGGGGGGGCGGCGGCGGAGAGAGAGGAGAGAGGAGAAGGGAGAGAAAGGGGAAGAGAGAGAGAAGAGAAGAGAGAGAAAGAGGAAGAGAGAGGGGGGTGGCCGACGGCCGGCCGGCGGTGGGGCGCCGGAGGTGGTCGCCGCGGGAGAGGAGAAGATAAGAGGGAGAAAATCGCCGGCGGCAGGTGACCGGATGTCGGCCAGAGATAGTTGCCGGCGTCGGTCGCCGGCGGCGGGAGATCGCCGGCGACGGAGAAGACTTTGGGTGGGAGAATTATGTAAGGCAAGGTGTATAATAATATGATACACCATCAATATTTGAACCATTCGATTAGATTTTAACGGTCAAAAAAATGACTCTACCGTAAGTTGTGATAGAGCTCTTTTTAGGAGCTCTACCACAGATTTATCCAATAATAATAACAACAAAAACCCAGTACAATTTTTCTAATTTCTGTATTTTTAAGAATCCTTTTATATCACAAGTTCAAATAGGCAGTTTAAAAAAATTAAATTGAAGTTTTTGTGGAAAAAAATACATTAAAAAGAGAGATTGATATCTCTGTTCAATTTTTGTATATAAAATGATGCTTAATCAATAATATTTTAATATGTCATTGAAATAAGATAGATTTTAAAATATAAAAAATCAGTTATAAAATATTTTAAATTTTTTAAAATTATGTGACATAATATTATTAATTAGATAGGCATAAAAAATTAGATAAAATATTTGAATTATAAAAAAAGATATGAAAAATTGGGTGGCAAACGGTAACTAAAATAATATTTTGTATTTTTTTCTAATTTCAAATTTGCCCAAACCTTATAGAATTCTAGAAAAAACACCCCTCACCAAATCCATCCCAAATTGCCACCTACCAAAATTTTAGGCCTGGTGGATTGGTTGGTGGCGTTTGCTTTGGCACTGCCACACACTCCAAAGTCTTCTTCTTCGTCTCCTGTTTTTCATTTTTTAATTTCTCTTTATTAATTATTATTATTACAACTATATTCAGCAGAAGAAACGACCAAGAAAATTTCTTTAGGAGAGAATTTGGGTTCCGGTACTTCAGATTCGTTGTTCGTTGTTAAAAATCTTCAAACTCTTGCATTTTCTCAGCATCCAAACAGTGAATTTCGTCGTTCCGGATCTTCGGAACTCACGAACTATATCGTTGAATTTCATCATTTTCGCGAGCTCGTCTGATTAATTCGAGTTGTTGGTGAAATAGAGCGATTCGGAAGCTCAAATGGAGGCTCCAGTTCCACAAGCGATTCAATTTTCGACCTGGATTCAGCCGGAGAAGGTTGGCAGGAGACCGAGCGGTTCGGTTTCGGTTTCTCGGCCATTGACGGACTTGAAAAAGCTTCAGGTGCATGTTTCAGCTCGCTTTTCCGGCGTTGAAGGCTTCTAATCGGCGTAAAAATGTCGCTTTAGAAGTTTCCTGCTGTTACAACAACTTTCCAGGTGATTCCTTCAACGAACTTTACATATTTCAGTTGCCTAATGCCTAATTTTGGTTTTTGTTTCGCGAATTTGTTATCTTTATAAGGATATATAAAAATATATATAGATATGGTTATATTTGTTTGGTGTTTTGTCTTAGATTAATCTACCATACTCATTACAGGATAAATACATGTATATATCTTGACAATATAAATATATTGCGCTTGTAGGTTCAGTTGTTGAATCTGAAAATTATCAAACACCTTTTGATGAAGCTCTACTTTTAAAGGTACGCCAAGTTTCCTTTTCTAGTTTATACGGCTTCTCTGGTTAACGTTTTGTTTCTTTTAGTGATTTTAATTTTAGCATCTGTTCTGTTGAGTTGTTATGCAAATTATATACAGATATATATATATGTGTGTGTGTGTGTGTGTGTGTTTGTGTGTATTTACTTGTGTATTTTCTATGACAATAGGTTGGTTTTTTGTTTCTTATCTTAGATCGTTTTTGGTATTTATCTCACTGGAAGTTAATAATGTTGCAGAGTAAATCGGAAGAGGTCGGGCCATATTTAAATGGGCGGTGTGTATATCTTGTTGGTCAGTCTCTTTCTGAGTTCTTTTTCTTTGAGACAGTTATTTAATCGTTCTTGTTGCTGAAGAAGATTGAATCTGTTGAATGCAGGTATGATGGGTTCGGGTAAAACAACTGTTGGAAAGATTTTGTCGCGAGTACTTGGATATTCCTTTTCTGATAGGTGTGTACCCTGTGTGACTATTTCTCAGTATGGTTACATTCTTAAAATCTTCGTGCTCCAGCTGGATCACGAAGATTTTCAATTCCTATCTCTAGAAAGAAATTCTTAACTTCCTCTTCTATATATCATCCCACGGTCCAATCTGAAGCCAAAGTGAAAACTCTTAAGAGAAGCTATTCTTGTTTGTGCAAATTTCTAGGGTGGAACTTGTGATCTTTGGAAGTTGTTCCATGTCCTTCATGTTTGCATATTCCAGTAGATATGGTTTAATATCATGCACATGCAAGTCATTCTGAATATTCTGCTTTCGTTGTGCCTGTTGATGCCCCAGTGACATTTTGGTGGAGCAGGAAGCTGGTGGAATATCTGTGGCGGACATTTTTAAGCTCCATGGAGAGGGCTTTTTTAGAGATAAGGAGGTTAGTTAGAATATTATTATGATTATTTTTTTTTTTCTTTTGTGGTTGGATACCGTGATTAAAGTAATTCTTGCTCTGTTATATAACAGATTAAGAACTTGTGAGTCTTATCATAAAGATTTCTGTATACAGAAAAAAAATTGCTCACTAACAAGGGAATGATTGGATATTGTCTGCGCAAAAGTTTTTTGTTTGTGGGAATCATCTTTAACAGTCATAGTCTTATATGAACTTATGTTAATTACCACAGACCAATAAAATTTGTCCGACATAGGCTTCAAACATAGTCACATGATTTTTTTAGCAGTTCACTAATGAAACTAAATTTGACTATTGTGCCCTAAATATAGTGGGAGTAAAGACTGCATAAATATTACATCCTGCCATTCCCATGACTCTTACATTTGAAAATCAGTGTATCAATAAGGGAGGAAGGTGGACATACTATTTTTTGTAGTAGTCTGCATTCAAAACCCGTATGCTTATGAAAACGTGTTTTGTATCTGCAATCATACTTTTGGCTTTTAGACCGAGGCACTGCGGAAGCTGTCATTAATGCATCGTTTTGTTGTTGCTACTGGTGGAGGTGCAGTTATACGGCCAATCAACTGGTATAGAGTGAGCATGCTAGAAAATACTTGTCTTTGTTTGAAGTGTAGTTACTTTCTGTTTAGTTGAGTGATGAATAAAACACGTTGATTGTTTTGGTTTATCAGGAAATATATGCATAAGGGTGTCAGTGTCTGGTTAGATGTACCTTTGGAAGCCTTGGCTCAAAGAATAGCTGCTGTTGGAACTGGTTCTCGTCCACTTTTGCATAATGATTCAGGAGATGTGTACACCAAGGTCGGCAATTTCTTTTAGATATGTTTAGCCTTTCATTTGTTAAAAGAGTTTGCATTATAACAGACAGGACGAAACTATGATTGCGTTCTTTGTTTTTAGGGAGGAAAAAAAAAAACACGAAACTATGATTGACAACATTAAACACGTTTATCCTCACTTGGATTCTAACAATATGGATTCCTCACAGACTTTCATGCGCCTATCTAGTCTTTTTGAAGAGAGGGGCAACGCATATGCCAATGCCAATGCCAGGGTTTGTTTGGAAAGTAAGTAATACAAGAGTCCAAGAGTCCTCTCTTATTTTTATGCTTGTCCCTTTTTCTCGAACATTTGTCACGGAACAAACTATTGGAAAAAAATTTAAGGAAATAAAAAAAACACAAAACTTAAAAGTATTATAACTTAGGCCTTGTTTGGCAAAAAGCTTTGTTTAAACTAAACTGTACTTTTTTCATCATGTTTTTTGTCTTTTTCCCCAAAAAGTTGTTTGTCTTTTCTGAAAATTCAAAAAAATTCAAAAAAATTTACTATTTAAACTTACAAATCTTAACTCAAACTTACACACCAAATACCCCCTAAGTTACATCTGCAAATTCTGAGTATTGTGCTAAACTATTATTATTGTAAATGTGTTTGCAAAGTGTCATCAATTGCATCTCAAACAAAGTACAAGATGGTATGGGTTTGCCATGATGTTCTTTAGAATCACTGACGGGTATTGTTTCCATTGCCCAGATATTGCAGCGAAATCAGGTCAAGAAGAAGTGTGCGATCTCACCCCTGCTGCCATTGCAATTGAGGTCTATTCCCTTTCTCCTTCCTCTCTGTTGAATATTCATTTTTTCACTCTTTGCCAGGGAAACATAAGCTCTCGATTCGTGTCATGTCTTCAAATTATTTTAACCAGCCTGACTTTACATTTTTCAGGCACTTGAACAAATTCACAGTTTTCTGAAGCAAAAGGAAGGTTTATAATGTACTCGGAATTGCCTAATTCAACATGTACGGTATTGTGGTATTTTCTGTTCTGTTTTTGCAGTAAAAGCATGCTATTTTTCTATTTATAGCATCGGAATATAGTATGTTTTACGCATGTTACTGTAACAATCATGTCCAGAGTGAACATGTAACACAAAGTTATTGTATTTCAACTTTTTTTTTTTAAAATGAAAAACGGATCATTGGTGCCATCCTGAATTCCTGATCCTATCCTCAATCCCCTTTTGTCTATAGTAAAAGCCATCCAATAGGACAAAAAGGACCAGATGTAATTCAAACTCGATGGATGGGTCTAGTTTCGCTCCCACCATCACAGGTCCCATGACACATAGTTTGTTGACCAGGCAAGGAATTTGAAGTGAGGTTATGAGTGTCGAACCTTGAAGGAGAAGAAAGGCATCCCAACCGTTGTGCCACCAATTGGTGCACTTGGTGGTACTCTGCTTTGAAGATTCTGTAGGTGTTATGTTGATTGCTACATTTCTTGTAATTAAAAACGACTGCTGTCTTATAAAAGAGTTCATATTAACAGAGTCGGGCTTTGTTTCCCCCAGATTCTCTTTTGATCGTTTTATGCCGACCTTTTCATCTCTTTCTAAACCCCCATGCTTCATTCTTTCTCTTTACCTCTTTTTGATCCCAAGTTTAAGCTTCCAATAAAATCTACGATGTTAACGAGTACTCTTCTTTCTTTAACTGAAAAAAGAAAAAACAATATGCAACAGTCGAACATCTTTAGGCAGTTGGCTTAAAAATGAGAATGTGGATGTGCTCTGTGAATGATAAGTGAAGTCGTTCTAATTCCGGCATCAATGTGCTGTTTCTTGACAGGCAGTTGTCCAACAGTTTTGATTTGAAGTGTGCCGTGTGTCGAAGGAGATTATCACAGCAGGAAACTTCCATATTTGCCGCTCATAAGTAGTTAGCAACCAACCAAATAGAAGGGCGAAAATCGAGGTAGGCAAAGCGTTTGATATACATATGATCACTTGGATGAACAGGCTTACTAGCTCGTTCAAATTCATTATTAGAGCTCATACACAAAGTGCGTTGAAATGGCACATTTCTGTTTTGTAATAAATGAATTAAGACAATAAATCGCAAATCTAAATTGCTTTGTTTTGTTTTTGTTTTTGTTCTTTTGACATGTAAGATTATGTGGGATCCTGTATCCTAATTAGTGTATCTCAGAGTTGACATGTGAATATATAATTGGTTGAAAAGATACGGTGATGATCATTGGACGAACTATGTATTATTTTATTAGTCGCAAGAGTTGTTCTAGAGGTATCAATTTTAATCTCAACTTTTGAGTACTAACTTACATGATGGTGAGTTGTCATTTTTTTAATGATAGATGTTATTAATTGATGTGACAATCACATCAATAAAAGAATGATAACTCACATCCCGATATTTAAAAGTTCATATTAGAGCTTGGTATCCTAGCATTTTTCCTAGTCGAAAGTTATTACAATGATCACTAGTTATGTTCACTAGATGTTAATGAACCAAATTTTCTAAAATTTATTTCAATAAAAAAATAAATTATAAAAATAAAATAAAAACCATCTCAATATGTATTACAAACTTCCATACGTAGCTTATATATAGACTAATAGAACAACTAAATAAAACATCAACTTTCAGATGAAAAAAAAAAAAATATATATATATATATATATATAAATAAACATATCAATTATGTTTATCGGGGCAAATTAGATGGTTTATCTCATAATTGTAGACTAGCAGCGTAGCTATTACTCTATTTGTAATGGCATATTTCGTGGAAGTTTAATACAAAATCATGTGGAGTAACTATTAACTTACGTTGCAAGTCTCTCCTTTAACTTCAGCTAATCGCATGATTAATCTCATAACCACATGTAAGAGGGCGTCATAATTACTCTATTTACATGGTTATCTTAAACTGTTAAGTAAGTTAATGAAAACTGGTGGAATCTCTATGGTATTGGTAGGACCTTTTATTTTGCACTTTCAGTATGAACTGCTGATTTATGACTGTGAGTAGATTTATGTTACATGTTGCAAATTTTTGAATCAAATGGATAAATAGCTATTTACTGCCAGTGGGACAAAATGGATTAAAAAACTGGTTTGACAAATGGATTATTGTCTGTATTCATTTGATAATTTTGAGGGCTTGGAGACAAGGGAAAACGAAAAATCCAAGAACAAAGACGTTGTCTTCAAAGAACAGAGCGGAGAAGACGACAAAAGGGGCAAGTCTTATATCTATTGTTTTAGTTTCATTATGAAAGAAGCATGTTTCATTAGGTAGGAGAGGAGCGGACTTGCCATTGCAGGTCCTGGAGTATGAAACTTTAGCAGCTCCTAAAAAAAAAAAAAAAGGGAAAAAAGAGAAACTACTCTGCTAAATCCCACCTCCAATGTCCACCATGGAACAACCAGAACCACCGTCGGAGGTCCTCATCCCTTCCCTCCCAAACGACATCGCACTGAACATTCTGGCACGGGTACCAAGACAGTACCACGCCGTCCTCTCGGCGGTGTCGAAGCCCTTCAGGTCGGCCGTCTCCTCCCCACAATTCTTTGCTATCCGATCCCTCCTCAACCGCGCTGAGAACATTGTCTACCTCAATGTCGGATCCTACGACCTCAGCCACGACAATTGGTTCGCTGTCCATCGAAACCTCAGCCCAGTCCCCAACAACAAACTCCTCCAACTCGCCCCGGTCCCAAGGATTCCCATCGACGCCCAATTGAGTGGGTCGGCTTATGTCGCCGTGGGCCCCAAGATCTACGTCCTCGGCGGATCCACCAAGAGAGGCATGTTCATTCATTCCCCCAACGTGTGGGTCCTTGACTGCCGCTCCCACGTGTGGGAGCATGGCCCGAGCATGCCGGCCCGATGCGTCGACTCCAAGGCGGCGTTCCTGGATGGTAAACTCTACGTGGTTGGAGGTGTTCGTTTTAATAATAAGAAATCATGGGTGGACGCTCTCGATCTGGCGGTCGGACACTGGGAGGCCATTCCCTGCCCACTTGACGGCATTTCAATGCCGTTTTACGGCATCGAGTTGGTGGATGGTAAAATTAGCATCGGATTAGAAGGACATGATTTAAGGTTGGATCCGATGACAAAGACATGGGAGCTTATTGAAAATAAGGAGCCAATGCTTTTGGATGATTGTCATTGTGTGGTGGATGAGGTCTTGTATCATTCTTCTGGATGGCGGTTTCGAAGGTTTGATAAGAAAATTGGGTTTTGGAAGTATCTCAACGGTGTGGCGGAAGGGAAACCCAACTACGCGTGTGGTCCTAGACTGCTCAGCCTGGAAGGGAGATTGTTCATGGCTTTTGCAGAAGTGAGATTTGGGGAGACAGTTGATTCGAAAGAGGGAAAATTCAGAGTTTGGTGTGCCGAAATCGATGTGACGGAGGACGGAGACGGGGATTGGTGGGGACGAGTTCGTTGGTCGGACAAGGTTCCGTTGCTTCCGGAACGCAATTGGGGAAGTCCTGTAGTGCACTTTAATAACAAAGTGTGCCCCTACTTTTGCAAGTGCTTGTCAGTTTCTTTATGAGCAATGCTGAAGCAGCTTACTCTCAAGTTTAGTGAAGTTGTATTGTTTTTATCTCTACTGTCGACGGAAAAGATCCATTCCGTCTCGGAACTTGGTTTCTCCGAGGTTGACGGATTTTTATGTCATCATGTACGATTCTGTTAACTTATGCTTTGTTTAACAAACCAAACGTTGTTTGCATTATTATTTTTTTTAAAAGGACTTCGTAGATAACAAAGCCTTCTATCTCCAATAAATGCATTGAAAATGATACATTCTGCTTTGTAATAAAATGATAATAACAAATTACAACTCCAGCTTTGCTCTTTTTTGTTTTTCTTTGAAAGGACTCTTCAGCCAATTAAGTGAAAAATTAAAAAACAAAAAAAAATTCCCTAAAAAAAAAAAAACCTTCAACTCAATTCATTGACACACATTTAAAATAAAAACATATAAGATATATATATATATATATATATATATATATTTATAAAGGGGACAAAAGCAAGAAAAAGCCAAAACGCTCGTTTCAACAAAAACGAGCATTTTGGTTAAAATTACGTGACTAGTGTCAAAAAGATCGACACTTCTGTAAATTTGTGTAGATGAACGGAAGAGGCATGTAGTTTGCTGAAGTAAAAATGGAGGAAAGATAGAGAGATGGCAAGTTATTATTTTTTTTTGTTCTAAAAACTAAACATAGTTTTTTTTTTCTTTTGTAAGATGCTAAAAGTAGACGAAACATAACTACTGGAGATAAAAGCTCCCAATATGCTACATAAAAACTGGACATAAAAAAAGGTAATAAAGTATATTGAACAGTCAAATGGATCTACATTGTTAACCATCCCTGTTCTTACATAAACTTTCTGGAAGTAGTTCTGCCCACCTTGATCCTGATTCTTGGTTATGGTGAGCTGAGAAGCTGATGTCCCAACGGTTTCAAATTTAATTTAATTTAATTAATTAATTAAATTTTTTTTTTGGGTGTCGTCACATAATTGGTAGTCTCATAACTCAGTGTGCTACCAGATAAAATAGTACGACTGTTTCACCTAATTGACATGCAACAGAGAAGAAAAATAAAAATCTCTGTTTAGTATCTAACAAAATGTCTATTCCATTCACACAAATAGAAAAGAAAAATTTTGATTAGCAAAAAATACATACATACATATATATATATATATTTATAATAAAGAAAAAATAAAAATTGCTCATTGAGCTTGTGTAAGAGCTCTAGTAATGAATCTGCAGTTATTATTATAGCAAACGCTTTGCCTACCTTGATTTTGGCTTTTCTATTTGGTTGGTTGCTGACAATTTATCAGTGGCATATATGAAAGTTTCCTGTTGTGATAAATCTGTGGTGGACATTTTTAAGCTCCATGGAGAGGGCTTTTTTGAGATAAGGAGTTTGGTTAGAATTTTTTTTTTTTTTGGTGGTTGGATACCGTGATTAAAGTGATTCTTGCTCTGTTATATAACAGATTAAGAACTTGTGTCTTATCATAAAGATTTCTGTATACAGAAAAAAAATTGTTCACTAACAAGGGAATGATTGGATATTGTCTGCGCAAAAGTTTTTTGTTTGTGGGAATCATCTTTAATAGTCATAGTCTTATATGAACTTAAGTTAATTACCACAGACCAATAAAATTTGTCTGACATAGGCTTCAAACATGGTCACATGATTTTTTTAGCAGTTCACTAATGAAACAAAAATTGACTATTGTGCCCTAAATATAGTGGGAGCAAAGACTGTGTATAAATTTTACATCCTGCCATTACCGTGACTCCTGCATTTGAAAATCAGTGTATCAATAAGGGACGAAAGTGGAGATACTATTTTCCGTTGTAGTCTATGCATTCAAAACCCGAATGCTTATGAAAACGTTTTTTGTATCTGCAATCATACTTTTGGCTTTTTAGACCGAGGCACTGCGGAAGCTGTCATTAATATCGTTTTGTTGTTGCTACTGGTGGAGGTGCAGTTATACGGCCAATCAACTGGTATAGAGTGAGCATGCTAGAAAATACTTGTCTTCATTTGAAGTGTAGTGACTTTCTGTTAGTGTCTGGTTATATGTACCTTTGGAAGCCTTGGCTCAAAGAATAGCTGCTGTTGGAACTGGTTCTCATCCGCTTTTGCATAATGATTCAGGAGATGTGTACACCAAGGTAGGCAATTTCTTTTAGATATGTTTAGCCTTTCATTTGTTAAAAGAGTTTGCATTATGACCCACAGCACGAAACTATGATTGCGTTCTTTGTTTTTAGGGAGAAAAAAAAAACACGAAACTATGATTGACAACATTAAACACGTTTATCCTCACTTGGATTCTAACAATATGGATTCCTCACAGGCTTTCATGCGCCTATCTAGTCTTTTTGAAGAGAGGGGTAACGCATATGCCAATGCCAAAGCCAGGGTTTGATTGGAAAGTAAGTAATATAAGAGTCCTCTTTTATTTTTATGCTTGTCCCTTTTTCTCGAACATTTGTCACGGAACAAACTATCGGAAAAAAATTGAAGGAAATTAAAAAAACACAAAACTTAAAAGTATTATGACTAAGTTATATCTGCAAATTCTGAGTATTGTGCTAAACTATTATTATTGTAAACGTGTTTGCAAAGTGTCATCGATTGCATCTCAAACAAAGTACAAGATGGTATGGGTTTGCCGTGATGTTCTTTAGAATCACTGAAGGATATTGTTTCCATTGCCCAGATATTGCAGCGAAATCAGGTCAAGAAGAAGTGAGCGATCTCACCCCTGCTGCCATTGCAATTGAGGTCTATTCCCTTTCTCCTTCCTCTCTGTGCAATATTCATTTTTTCACTCTTCGCCAGGGAAACATAAGCTCTCGATTCGTGTCATGTCTTCAAATTATTTTAACCAGCCTGGCTTTACATTTTTCAGGCACTTGAACAAATTCACTGTTTTCTGAAGCAAAAGGAAGGTTTATAATGTACTCAGAATTGCCTAATTCAACATGTACGGTATTGTGGTATTTTCTGTTCTGTTTTTGCAGTAAAAGCATGCTATTTTTCTATTTATAGCATCGGAATATAGTATGACAATCATGTCTAGAGTGAACATGTAACACAAAGTTATTGTATTTCAACTTTTTTTTTTTTTTTTTAATGAAAAACGGATCATTGGTGCAATCCTGAATTCCTGATCCTGTCCTCAATCCCCTTTTGTCTATGGTAATAGCCATCCAATAGGACAAAAAGGACCAGATGTAATTCAGACTTGATGGATGGGTCCAGTTTCGCTCCCACCATCACAGGTCCCATGACACATAGTTTGCTGACCAGGCAAGGAATTTGAAGTGAGGTTATGAGTGTCGAACCTTAAAGGAGAAGAAAGGCATCCCAACTGTTGCGCCACCAATTGCTGCAGTTGGTGGTACTCTGCTTTGAAGATTCTGTAGGTGTTATGTTGGTTGCGACATTTCTTGTAATTAAAAACGACTACTGTCTTCTAAAGAGTTCATATTAACAGAGTCAGGCTCTGTTTTCCCCAGATTCTCTTTTGATCGTTTTATGCCGACCTTTTCATCTCTTTCTAAACCCCCATGCTTCATTCTTTTTCTCTTTACCTCTTTTTGATCCCAAGTTTAAGCTTCCAATAAAATTTACGATGTTAACTAGTACTCTTATTTCATCAACTGAAAAAGAAAAAAACAATATGCAACAGTCGAACATCTTTAGGCAATTGGTTTAAAAATGAGAATGTGGATGTGCTCTGTGAATGATAAGTGAAGTCGTTCTAATTCCGGCATCAATGTGCTGTTTCTTGACAGGCAGTTGTCCAACAGTTTTGATTTGAAGTGTGCCGTGTGTCGAAGGAGATTATCACAGCAGGAAACTTCCATATTTGCCGCTCATAAGTAGTTAGCAACCAACCAAATAGAAGGGCGAAAATCGAGGTAGGCAAAGCGTTTGATATACATATGATCACTTGGATGAACAGGCTTACTGGCTCATTCAAATTCATTGTTAGAGCTCATAAACAAAGTGCGTTGAAATGGCACATTTCTGTTTTGTAATAAATGAATTAATACAATAAATTACAAATCTAGATTGCTTTGTTTTGTTTTGTTTTTTTAATTTTTTGTTCTGTTCTTTTGACATGTAAGATTATGTGGGATCCTGTATCCTAATTAGTGTATGTTAGAGTTGACATGTGAATATATAATTGGTTGAACATATATGGTGATGATCATTGGACGAACTTGTATTATATAATTAGTCGCAAGAGTTGTGTTAGGGGTATCAACTTTAATATCAACTTTTGATAACCAACTTACATGATGGTGAGTGTCATTTTTTTTAATGATAGATGTTATTAATTTATGTGATAATCACATCAATAAAAGAATGACAACTCACATTCCCGGTATTTAAAAGTTAGTATTAGAGCTTGGTATCCTAGCATTTTTCCTAGTCGAAAAGTTATTACAATGATCACTAGTTATGTTCACTAGATGTTAATGAACCAAATTTTCTAAAATTTATTTCAACCAAAAAATAAATTATAAAAATAAAATAAAAACCATCTCAATATGTATTACAAACTTCCATACGTAGCTTTTATAGACTAATAGAACAACTAAATAAAACATCAACTTTCTCATGAAAAAATATAAATATATATAAATATACATATCAATTATGTTTATCGGGGCAAATTAGATGATTAATCTCATAATTGTAGACTAGCAGCGTAGCTATTACTCTATTTGTAATGGCATATTTCGTGGAAGTTTAATACAAAATCGTGTGGAGTAACTATTAACATACGTTGCAAGTCTCTCCTTTAACTTCAGCTAATCTCATATTAATGTCATAACCACATGTAAGAGGGCGTCATAATTACTCTATTTACATGGTTATCTTAAACTGTAAGTAAGCTAATGAAAACTGGTGGAATCTCTATGGTATTGGTAGGACGTTTTATTTTGCACTTTCAGTATGAACTGCTGATTTATGACTGTGAGTAGATTTATGCTACATGTTGCAAATTTTTGAATCAAATGGATAAATAGCTATTTACTACCAGTGGGGGCAAAATGGATTAAAAAACTGGTTTGACAAATGGATTATTGTCTGTAGTCATTTGATAATTTTGAGGGCTTGGAGACAAGGGAAAACGAAAAATCCAAGAACAAAGACGTTGTCTTCAAAGATCAGAGCGGAGAAGACGACAAAAGTGGCAAGCCTTATATCTATTGTTTTAGCTTCATTATGAAAGAAGCATGTTTCATTAGGTAGGAGAGGAGCGGACTTGCCATTGCAGGTCCTGGAGTATGAAACTTTTGCAGCTCCTGAAAAAAAAGAAAAAAAGAATAAAAAGAGAAACCACTCTGCTAAATCCCACCTCCAATGTCCACCATGGAACAACCAGAACCACCGTCGGAGGTCCTCATCCCTTCCCTCCCAAACGACATCACACTGAACATTCTGGCACGGGTACCAAGACAGTACCACGCCGTCCTCTCGGCGGTGTCGAAGCCCTTCAGGTCGGCCGTCTCCTCCCCACAATTCTTTGCTATCCGATCCCTCCTCAACTGCGCTGAGAACATTGTCTACCTCAATGTCGGATCCTACGACCCCAGCCACGACCATTGGTTCGCTGTCCATCGAAACCTCAGCCCAGTCTCCAACAACAAACTCCTCCAACTCGCCCCAGTCCCAAAGATTCCCATCGACGCCCCATTGAATGGGTCCGCTTATGTCGCCGTGGGCCCCAAGATCTACGTCCTCGGCGGATGCACCAACGAAAAGGGAGGCATGTTCTTTCATTCCCCCAACGTGTGGGTCCTTGACTGCCGCTCCCACGTGTGGGAGCATGGCCCGAGCATGACGGCCCGACGCGTCAACACCAAGGCGGCGTTCCTGGATGGTAAACTCTACGTGGTTGGAGGTGTTCCTTCTAATAATAAGAAAACATGGGTTGAAGTTCTCGATCTGGCGGTCGGACACTGGGAGGCCATTCCCAGCCCACTTGACGGCATTGAAATGCCGGTTTACGGCATCGAGTTGGTGGATGGTAAAATTAGTATCGGATTAGGCCGACATGATTTAAGGTTGGATCCGATGACGAAGACATGGGGGGGTATTGAAAATAAGGAGCCATTGCTTTTGGATAATTGGTATTGTGTGGTGGATGAGGTCTTGTATCATTATTCTGGATGGCGGTTTCGAAGGTTTGATAAGAAAATTGGGCTTTGGAAGTATCTCAAGGGTGTGGCAAGAGGGAAACCCAACAACGCGTGTGGTCCTAGACTGCTCAACCTGGAAGGGAAATTGTTTACGGCTTTTGCGGAGGTGAGATTTGGGGATACAGTTGATTCGAAAGAGGGAAAATTCAGAGTTTGGTGTGCCGAAATCGATGTGACGGAGGACGGAGACGGGGATTGGTGGGGACGTGTTCGTTGGTCGGACAAGATTCTGTTGCTTCAGGAACGCAATTGGGAAAGTCACTTTAATGACGAAGTATGCCCCTACTTTTGCAAGTGCTTGTCAGTTTCTTTATGAGCAATGCTGAAGCAGTTTACTCTCAAGTTTAGTGAAGTTGTATTGTTTTTTTATCTCTACTGTCGACGGAAAAGTTCCGTTCTGTCTCGGAACTTGGTTTCTCCGAGGTTGACGGATTTTTTATGTCATCATGTATGATTCTGTTAACTGATGCTTTGTTTAACAAACCAAACGTCTGTTAATGATTACTGTTTGCATTATTTTTTTTTTAAAGGACTTCGTAGATAACAAAGCTTTTCTATCTCCAACAAACGCATTGAAAATGATACATTCTGCTTTATAATAAAATGATATAACAAATTACAACTCCAGCTTTTCTCTTTTTTGCTTTTCTTTGAAAGAACTCTTCAGCCAATTAAGTGACAAATTGAAAAGAAAAAAAAAATCCCTAAAAAGAAAAAGAAAAAAAAAACCTTCTACTCAATTCATTGATACACATTTAAAATAAAAACATATAAGATATATATATATATTTTTTTAAAAAAAGGGACAAAAGCAAGAAAAAGCCAAAACGCTCGTTTCAACAAAACCAAGCATTTTGGTTGAAATTGTGTGACTAGTGTCAAAAAGATCGACACTTACTGTAAATTTGTGTAGATGAACGGAAGAGGCATGTAGTTTGCTGAAGTAAAAATGGAGGAAAGATAGAGAGATGGCAAGTTATTATTTTTTTTGTCCTAAAAATTAAACATAGTTTTTTTTTTTCCTTTGTCAGATACTAGAAGTAGACGAAACATAACTACTGGAGATAAAAGATCCCAATATGCTACATAAAAACTGGACATAAAAAAAGGTAATAAAGTAAATTGAACAGTCAAATGGATCTACATTGTTAACCATCCCTGTTCTTCCATAAACTTTCTCGAAGTAGTTCTGCCCACCTTGGTCCTGATTCTTGGTTATGGTGAGCTGAGAAGCTGATGTCTCAACGGTTTCAAATTTAATTTAATTTAATTAATTAAATTTTTTTTTTGGGTATCATTATGTATTAATTAAATTTTTTTTTTTGGGTATCATCACATAATTGGGATGATACTGTAGGGGAGGTCCTGCGGAACAATAACTCGACGCCAGGATGATAAAAAGCTTAACACCTCTCGTTCTTATTACTATATTGAAAAAGAAAAGTAATAAGAATGAAATGGTCGTCTCTCATTACTCAGTGTGCTACAAGATAAGATAGTATGACTGTTTCACCTAATTGACATGTAACAGAGAAGGAAAATAAAAATCTCTGTTTAGTTTTAAGAAAGGCAAAAGAGTATTTATTTTTCCTTTGAACAAAATGTCTATTCCATTCATACAAATAGAAAAGAAAAATTTTGATTAGCAAAAAATACATACATATATATATATTTATAATAAAGAAAAAACAAAAATTGCTTACTGAGCTTGTGTATGAGCTCTAGCAATGAATCTGCAGTTATTATTATAGCAAACGCTTTGCCTACCTTGATTTTGGCTTTTCTATTTGGTTGGTTGCTGACTATTTATCAGTGGCATATATGAAAGTTTCCCGTTGTGATAAATCTCTCCATATAAACCCTGAACATTTCAAAATCTAAAATTTTGGACTGCCTGCAAAGAAACAGCAAATTGGTGCTGGAATTACAACGACTTCATGTATCTGTTCACCGGGCATACTCACCTTCTCATACTTGGACCACCTGCCTAAAGATGTTTGCCTATGACCGATTGCGTTTTTCTGGAAAAGAGATCAGAGTATCGAATAACATCTAAGGTTTCATCAGACGCAAAAAAAAACTTGGATTCAGTATTGTGGTATTCCAATCAAGATGTATTATTTTCCACTCATAAATAGTAGCAACAAAACTGATTGAACTGGCAAAAATCAAGATGGGCAACGGTTAAAGTCTTGGGATAATGGATCATAAACCCACGTAACAAGGCGCTGATCAAGCTAAACGAGCATCGGTCTGTCTTACCACACATTAATGAACTTTCATTAAAAATAATTTAAACATCAGCCAACAAAGAATTGCAGATTCTGAATGGATATAGAGCAAGAGAAAAGAAATGAAAGCAGGCTTCAAATTAATCATCCAAGATTGTGATCGACGCTTTATGTTTCAGTAAGGATCGTTTTTATTTGATTCTTTGACGCTTACAAACAATGCTCATGGTTTCTGAAAGAAAATAAGCCACGTTTCATTTTTATTCTTTGATTCTTACAGACAAACAACTAACTGAACATGTACTCATACACAACACACAACGCTGAGAAAAATGGACTAAATTCACATTCGATTGCTGTTTCCAATCACATAAGTGTTCACCAAGTAACCTGACCTGAAAAGTTGTTCTTATATGAACTTTTAGAGTCTGCAGCAGAAGTAGCCGCCCGCCTCTGTAGATGCCAGGTTATTGCTCAGCTTGAGGCTCAATGGTTCTCTTTTACCACACTCCTCTAGAGACAAGATTCTGGCACCTTACTACGTAAATAAATATAAGTTCAGATTGCATTTCAATCTAAATCTTTACAAATATAAATCTTAGATATTAGCAACGTACGCATTTGTCCCCAGCTTGAAAGGAACTAAAATGGGAGATTACTACAATTTGTGTCACACTTCAAATATTTAATCTAAATTTTAACAGATGCTCTCTAGTATCTAAAGCTAAGGAGAATGCTAATATGTTTACGATATGCGTGCGATATAAACTCCATTTGCATCTTTTTTACAACTAAAACATTAATGTGCTGCTCAAAGGTTATTTTTTACAAAACATTAACGTGCTACTCGAACAAAATGATTTAAACCAAATTTCACCTGTCATAGTTAACTTACTAATCTCAATCTTTACTATCCAATAGTGAATCCAAATTCTGTTATTTTCCCGCTTTAAACACCCGAATTACCCTCGCAATCGCAATTACCGAATCGCAATAGCATTCACACAAAGGCATCAGTCAACAATGTATCAAGTTATGCACTAGAAATCCAATTCTTACCATATGTCTTGCTTCACAAGGACACTGCCGTGCAATGAACAATGGATGATCCAACCGGAACCGAAAGTATCTTACTCGACCAACAAATCTTCCCCCGCAAATCCCCATCCTTATCTTCACTCACTTCAATCTCAGCACACCAAATTTCTATCTCCCTCCCTTTCCCTTTCTCTTCCCATAGCACCATCAATTTCCCGCTCACATTCGCCATTGTCGCGCCACACAAGAACTTGGGCAGCCCCTTTTCCACTCCTTTAAGCTCTCTCCATATTCCGCCATCAAATCCAAACCCTCTAATCTTTCCCAAATAATCATAACAATATAACACCTCATTGACAACACAGGCCCTCCCTCTCCACCCCAAGTCCAACTCGCTCTCCACGCCCTGCCAGACCCCGCTCCCTGCGTCGAAAACCACCCCGCCGCGGTCCGCCATGGCGAACACCCGGTCCCCGACGACGGCGCTGGCGTGCATCCACTTGTCCCGGACATCGGCCGGGCTCAGCACGGCCCGCCACCGCCCGCCATCGTCCTCGGGGTCGAACACCTCGGCCCAATGGGCCGCCCGGGCCCAGGAGTCGACGGAGCAGCCGCCCATGACGTAGATTCTGCCGGCGACGACACCGGCGGCGGCAAACTCGCGGGGGATTCTCATGCGGGGTCCTTGCTCCCACGTGTGGAAGCGGCAGTCGAGGATCCACACGTGCGGGGAGGGGACGTCGTTGACGGAGCCGCCGAGGACGTAGATCTTGGGGCCGAGGACGGCGTGGCACGAGCCGACGGAGGGGACGGGGAGCGGAGGGACGGGGACGAGGAGGGGGGAGACGGCGTCGTTTGGGGGGAGGAGGAGGGAGAACCAGGAGGATGATTGATGGGAGCGGAGGGAAAGGTAGAGGAGGGGGTCGGAGGAGCGAAGGAGGGAGCGGGCGGAGAAGAAAAGGGGGGAGGAGAGGAGGGAGCGGAGGGGCTTGGAGACGGCGGAGAGGGTTGGGTGGTGGCGTCTTGGGATTCGGGCTAAGATGTTTAAGGCGACGTCGTCTGGGAGGGATGGGATCAAGGGCTGCGGTGGTGGTGGTGGTGACGGTGACGGTGACGGTGGTGATGGCGGTTCGTCGTCGGTGGTGGTGGTGGTGGTGGTGGTCATGGTTGGTGGGAGAGTTTTGCAGCTTTGCTGATTAATGGTGGGTGGGAGACTTGAAGGTGGGATTCTTGGTATAGCTTAGTTGAGAGACTGTACAATCATGGATTAAAGAAAATTCGCAAATTTGCAAAAGATACAAAAATATTTGTCAAAATGACAACCTCAACAATTGAGGTTAGGAACAACCATTTGGGATTAGTAAAATAACAACAGTTTATGATTTTAATTATGAAAAAAAATTATGAAATACTTTTAAATTATTAAAATATTATTACATTAGTTATTTTAATTAATTTTATTAGAAAAAAACATTAAAAGAAAAATAAATAAATAAATATAAAAGCACCCCAACCTCCTATAGGCGCCCCTTCTCCCGTTATGTTCATTCTAATTACGAAAAAAATAAAATAAAATATATATAAATTATTAAAATATTATTATAATAATTATTTTTATTAATTTTTATTAAAATAATATTATAATATTTTAGGGTCATTTCACTTTTTAAAAAGAAATTCATGAATCAAAATTATACAAAATTAAAAATTTAAAAACTAAATAAATATTTTATCAAAAAAAATTCAAAACAAAAAAGAAAAAGAAAATAAATTTAAAAAAAATCCCTACCACCCCCCGGCGCCAGGGGCAAAGGGAGGTGTATACTTAAGGAGAATGAGAAAATTAACATTTTAAAAAAACAATAATCATAAATTATAATATAAAATTTTAAATTTAGTTATAAATAACATAATTACATTTATGACTACACGATATTACAAAAAAAAAAAAAAAAAAAACCATCATTCCTCCTCTCTCTTTTTCTCTCTAACATAAAATTATACACATAAATTTATTATTCAAAATTAACTATTAATCTGTTATTTTTTAGAAAATCTAAGGAAATCGGTGGATTTATCAGAAAATATGTTATTATTTATCATCTTTTAAAAACCTATTATAAACTTCAAAAGTACTTATAAAATATGTTATTTATTACAATACTCCTTAATGCATTTTGTGCAAGGTCATGAGCTCCTTGATTAGCAGTTCTTAACACACGAGTAACCTTATATCTGAAATTATATTCTCAATCTCCAAAACAATTGGAGAATTAGAGGAGATAACTTGTACTAATTCTAGAGCATCCGACTCAACCAAATGAAAAAGGGAGGTTAACGTCCGTTGTCCAGATGATACCTTTATCAATGCACCAACAGGTAGAATGTGGTGCTCGTAAGGCAATCATGTTTTGACATTTAGACATTATTATGAATTATTTTTAGCATTTTATTTAATAAGAACAAATTATTTAATTTTTATATATTTTGTTTGTGTTTTTTGGTAAAATATTTTTATATATTTTATTAGAGTAAGATACATCTAGTGATGGAGCCAAGATTTATTGGCAGAAGGGCCAAAAAAATAATTTCGGTCAAATCATTAGGTTCACTAATATTTATGTTTTTAATAAACTATTTTATTTCTTAAACTTCAAATTATTTACCCAATATAATATGAGTTGTTATATTTATACTCATAATATTGATAAATATCCACATCTAATAAAATGTTTCTTAATATAAACATAGTAAACCTATCCTTTTATAGATACTTTTTGATATAATATCACATTTAACCCTCTCGTACACCCACTTTTATTTTAAATTTATTTTATTTTATTAAAAATAAATTAACAAATCTAAATAAGAAAAAAAATTATTATTTTTTTCATTCTCAAAAAGAAAACATAAAGTTTCTCTAAAAAAAAGGATGAAATAGTAAAGAATGCTTAAATAAAAAATCAAAAAATGTCATATTATATTTTAAAAAAAACATAAATATATCATCATGTAAACGAATATTGTAATAAAAAAACAAATAAAAGGAATAATTATATAAAAAACCAGAGAAAATCATTTTCAAATACTAAAAGAAAATAAAAAAGAAATACATAATACTAATGACTTAAAAATTAAAAAAATACATATTTTAATAGTTGTTCTCTTTTCAAGAGATCTTTTTTTTTTTCACTTGAATCCTCCATTGATAATTTTCTTGTAGTTATAAATATTTTTTAAGAAAAGAAATTGATGAAGACTAATTTTAGAGTTTAAAACAATTTAGAACAATTTGTTAGAATTTTTTTAAAATATTATTTCTATTATGGTTAATGTAGTATATGTTTTTTAATTATTTATAAAAAAATTATTTTCATTTATAGATATGTGGGGATATGAGCATTCTTAATGGTTTTAAGATAATTTTCTTTGTAGTGTAAAAATATATTAAAAATCTTTATTGACTTTATGAGGATATTTATCAATATTATGGGTACAAATTAAGTCTCCTTAAAATATTTAAGGGGTGTCAAGACTAATTTATATACATACTCACTATATTAAAATTAAAAAAGAAAAACATACTATACTAAAACTAAAAAAAAAAAAAGAAAAAAGAAAAAAGAAAAAAAGCTGGGGGGGGCCTCCACCATTGGTTAAGACAGGTTAGGACTTGAATAGGAATTTGTCCTGTAAAGAATTATTTGAATAGATAGCCGATATTTTAGTTTTAATAAAAAAAAAAAAAAATTATGGACCATGCTTGTTTTGCCTCAAGCGTTTTGTGTATTAAGTAGTAGCTGCATTCTCGTCTGTTGAAGGTGGAAAAGAATTTGTAGATAATTGGGAAAAGTTGAATTCATTAGCTCAGTTCGAGTCAATTTTCAGTAGTTGTGAAAGAATTGGCGTGGATTTTGGATGCTTGTACAAATATGCCAACATGGTAGTCTGGCTGTGCAAAGAGCAAACAGTTGTCATTCATTATGTTTGGTGTTTTTTTGTTTTTTTTGTTTTTTGTTTAAAGTAAATTATGTTTGGTACTTAAGGATTAAAAAACTATTATGTATGGAAATACTAGTTTCTTTGTAACACCAATCAAATGAATACATATTAGTGGAGTGTCTTTCGACATTTATTCCTAGAACTTGTTTGATAAGAAATGTCTTTGCTTAAAAATTTACCATGCAAGCAATGCTCATGTGCTTATTAGCAGCAAATTCCGATCTCCTTTATGCTTTTGAACTGTGGATACTGAATTCTTTCTTTAACGCAGATCAAGTGTCTTGGTGGTTGTTTGTCTTTTTCTTCTCGTATTTTTTTTTAAACACTATCCTTAACTAAACAGATTGCAGAGAAACTGGTACAAGTGAAAATATAGACCTTGTTCAGACTGCTTTGCTGTGTCTGGTGACTTGTTCCCATTAATTCCTGACTGGAAACACGTAAATATCCCTGTTTTTCTTGGCATTAGTTAGCATTCCATTTTCCCAGGTTTATGTTCCAAACAGACTCAAGCTTAGTATGCTGTCATCAGTATTTTTTGTAGTAACCAAGAAATTCAATAAAACAGGGTCTAGTTCGGAGATTTAAGTGTTGGTAACGACCTCGAAAGTTTTATTCAACTTTTTTTTACTCGTCAAATTCCATTTAGTGTCTATGACTATTTTCTTACCCTATTAAATGAAGTTTGTAGTAATGTCTTATCTTGACTCTTTTTTTTGTTCTCTATATCCTACAAAATGAAGTTCGAAACAATGCCCCTGTTCATTTTGTTATTGTTGAGGACTTGTATAGCATAGACTTTCCTGATGGTTGTCATTGTTCAGCTGATATTTCAAAATTTTATATTATTCGTAGCTAGAATGACCCTCAACTATGAAAAATGTTGTTGTAGTAGTTATTTCTGTTAATATTTTTTTTGATGAAATATGTTAATTAGTTTAACTTTTTAATCAAATTACTGAGGAATTTCATTCAAAAATTAACGAAAATGATTATTGTAGCAACATTTTAATAGTTTAGGGGCTTACCTATTCTTTTTTTTGTAGCTGGAATGACCATAAATTATTAAAAACATTACTACAGTAGTCTTTTATGTTAATTTTCGGATGAAATTCATTAGTTAGCATCATTTTTTGACTAAATAACAAATGGATTACGTCTAATATTTTAATAGTTTAAGGACATTCCAGCTATTAAAAAAAATCATGGATCAAAATTACACAAGATTAAAAATTTAGGGACTAAATTAACAATTTACTCAATTTTATAATTAAAAATTATGGAGTTTTGCTGGCAAAACGTAATTTAGGCAAACTGATGTTTGCTTGGGTCCAATGCATGAATCAGACTAGGGCTATTACATTTGATAATTCGAGTGATAAGATTTGTGGCTTTGGTTGGTAACGCTTTCATTTTTGGATTTTGAAAAAGGTAAAGCATTGGATGATTTATTTAAAAGCTCCACATTTTTTTTCCTCGATATTAAGTTAGGAAAAAGGATTAGAATCGCCTTCCAACTTGCTAAAATAGTTAGCTAATTTTAACTTGATCATTTTCAATCCTGATATGTTTCCTTTGACATTCATTCCACTGAAATAAAACAAAAGTTAAATCTAATTCAATTCCAATCTGAATTTTGTACTCAAGATTAACTTGGCTAAATTGATTCTAAATGTCAATAAAACATGGGATTAAAAATCTCAATTTATGTCCTTTTTTTTTGGCTCCATTTTCTTAAGAAATTCATTTTATTTTCAAAGATTGCAAATTTCCTTGTGTGCTTAAAAAAAAAAAAGGGTTCTAAAAGTTGAAGAATTTTAACATGGATGTCAATTTGAACCAATTTTGCTTATGTATGTGATAAAACTGAATTTTTTAAATTAAAAAAAATGGATCAATAGTTTCAAGCTGTAAGAGTTTGTAACCAGTCAATGCTTGATTCATGAATTTATTAGGGTATTTTGTTCGTTTGATCTCTAATCTTTTTACAAATGTGCGATTTTATTTTGGGTTGTATGCAAGAATATTATAAATTTGACACCTCCTTATAATTATGTCCACCATCACATTAAAATTGATAACTTTGTCATTTCATAATACTAAAATTATCAACATTAATGTTATAGTGAGAAAAATTATAAGGAGGTACTCAAAACATGGTTTTCCACTAAATTTTCTTTTTAGTTTTTAGCCCCTTTTTTTTTTTTTTTTGGCTAAAGGTTCCTAAATTCTTTAAATGGGTGCAATTTGGTCCTTTCACTAACAAAAGTTAAACATTGGTTCAAATAGAGTCCATATATGATACATATAAATTGAATCATGTAATTTTTTTTTTCCTTAATTACCTTTAAATAATAAATCATATGTGATTAACATGACTATTTATGTTAAATTTTGAACGTCCATTGACAAAAAGAAACATTTTGCACATTTTAAAAGAATTTAAAGACCTTTTAACCACTAATAAAAGTTTAGAGACCAGATGAGTAATTTATCCAATTTTTAATTGCTTAACTTAATGAAATTTTATCATCGTCAATAATGCTAAATGAAGATAAACAATAGCCACAGGTGATGCGATTACGGTGGCAAGGATTAATTAGATAATATCTTTTGGCTTGCATGATTCAAGAAAAGAATAATGTGTATACCCACAAGGTGGATGGGTTGGTAAGGGTGGATGCCTTTGCTAGCTTATCCACTTCGTTCATTTGGGTTCGATTCCTGTGGCCTCCCTTTAGGCATCGCTCTAACTTCGGCTGTTGAAACATGGTTTGGTGATGGCTGGGTAGACCCTAGATAGCCGACTGAGAGAAACTAATATAAAAAACTTGTCTCCCTGTTATACATAAGGAAATGAGTTCATGCCTGTAGAGCTGAAATATCCTTTTTTATTAAAAAAAAATAATTTGTATTAATTAGATAGAATTTCAATTTTCAATAACAAAGTAGGGATAAAATTTCTCATAACATAGGGACACAACTGGAATTTTAAGAAGTTTGGGCAAAAAATACTAAGCCTCTGTTTGGTATTCAAGTTTAACTATAATTAAATTGTATTTTTTCATCTCAATTTTTATCTTTTTTTAAAAAATCAATAAAATTTATAACTAATTTTTGAGAAGTCAACCAACTCAAACTTAAAAATTTTATCTTCAACTAATTTATCAATCAAAGGCTAAATCTATGATTGATATCTAGATTTAACTATAATTAAAATATACTTTTTATTTCAATTTTTATATTTTTCTAAAAAAATCAATAAAATTTATAACTCATTCTTGAAAAATCAACCAACTCAAACCGAAAAATTTCATCTCATCTACTGAAACTCAATCCAAACCCTAAACAAACCGTAAATAGTTGGAGACTCTTTGTGTCAAATTGGAGTTCATCTTAAACTAATTTGGGCCAGCTTTTCGGCTACCACTCCAGTTCTTGTCCCTGAAATGAACTCTCTCTTTAATGGCGACGACGGAACAGCGATCGGAACCCCTTACGGAGGTCCTCATCCCTTTCTTCCCAAACGACGTCGCTCTCAACATTCTGGCACGCGTTCCAAGACAGTACCACCCAGTCCTCTCGGCGGTGTCGAAGCCGATCAGGTCCGCCGTCTCCTCCCCGCACTTCTTCGCCGTCCGATCCCTTCTCAACGCCACCGAGAGCATTCTCTACCTCCAAGTCGTATCCATGTGCCACTCCCACGACCACTGGTTCGCCGTCCACCGAAACCCTAACCCAATCCACAACAACCTCCTCCAACTCGCCCCGGTCCCAAGAATTCCCACGGAGACCGGAATCCGTGGCTCCGCTTACGCCGCCGTGGGTCCCAAGATATATGTACTCGGCGGATGCACGGACTCCGAGGGGGACGAGCCTTCCTCCGAGGTGTGGGTCCTCGACTGCCGCTCCCACACCTGGGAGCGTGGCCCGAGCATGCGTTTCCCGCGCTACAACGCCGAGGCGATAGCTGTCGACGGGGAAGTCTACGTGGTCGGAGGTTTCCCGGCGATGCCATGGGTTGAAGTGCTCGACCCGGCGGTAGGACGTTGGGAAGCCATTCCCATTCCAATTCCCAGCCCGGACACCACTGAAGCTTATTTCTACGCGTTGGAATTGGTGGATGGTAAGATCAGCTTCATGTTTTTGGGTTATGAAGACGATAAACAGTTCAGGTTGGATCCAACGACGAAGACGTGGGAGGTTCTTCTAGATGATAAGCCATATAAATGGGGTATTTGTGTAGTAGATGGGGTGGCGTATCGTCTTCTTCACGGAATGAAATTTGAGAGATTTGATAAGAGAGTTGGGATGTGGAAAGAGCTCAAGCATTTGGAGCAAGGGAAGCCCAAATACATATGGGGGCCTAAACTGCTCAATCTGAAAGGGAGGCTAGTTATGGTGTTCGCAGAGGTGACTAATGATTCGGAAATGGGAAACATGATCGGATTATGGTCTGTGGAAATTAACGTGATGAAGAACGATGGAGATTGGTGTGGACAAACTCATTGGTCGGAGAAGGTCCTTTTGCTTCCCCATGTAAAATTTCATTCTGCATTTTACTTTCTTTGCAGTTGCTTGTCGGCTTCGTTGTGAGCACTGGTGAGCTTTTGCAGGATGAAGTATTATAATTGTGCTTTGCTTAACAATCTGAATACTTATTTTGTCATATTGAATGATTGCCTTGCTAGCTTGTGTGAATTTGTGAACACCCTTCTGAGTGTGATTTTATTAGGCTTGTAAATTGAGCTCGATTGTGTACTCTATTTGTTAAACTATGTATATATTAATATGAGTATGCTTTTCACGAATGTGCGTTTGAATGCGCATGAAAAAACAAATCAAAAAATGTGGTTGAGACAAATTTGGACTTGAATAGAAGTTTGTCCTGTAAAGAATTATGTGAATAGATAGCCCTTCTTTCAGTTTTTATCGTAAATGTGGACCATGCTTGGTTTGCCTTCAGTGTTTTGTGCATTTAGTGATATATGCATTCTCCTCTGTTTAAGGTAGAAAAGAATTTGTCGTTAATCGGGTAAAGTTGAAAAGACATTGTATTGGGGGCTTTGTTACCTCAGTTCCTGTCGATTTTTTGGAGTTTTAAAAGAACTTGCGTGGATTACGGATGCTAGTACAATATGCTAATATGGTAGTTCCTTAGATAAATATGAATTCAAAATGCCTTTCAGTTTATTAGATAGTTATGGATTCAAAAACTTTAATGTATGGAAATGATAGTTTCTTAGGAACGCCAATCAAATGAATACATAAGGAAAAGTATCTTTTGACATTTATTGTTAGAACTTATGATAAGATATGTCTTTGGTTAAAATTTTAACATGCGAGCAATGTACAAGTGCTTATTAGCAGCAAAATCCGTACTCCTTTTACGTTTTTGAACTGTGGAAACTGAAATCCTTCTTTAACGCAGATCATGTGTCTTGTTAGTTGTTTTTCTTTTCTTATCGAATTATGTCCATTATCCTTGAGTAAACAGATTGCAGAGAAACTGGTACGAGTAAAATAGACATTGTTCGGACTGCTTTGCTGTGTTTGGTTACGTGTTCCCACATTTCATGACTGGAAACATGTGAATATCCACTAGTTAGCATTCGATTTTCCCGGGTTTATATTCCAAACAGACACAAGTTTAATATGCTGTCATCACTATTGTTTGTAGTGACCAAGAAATTTTGATAAAACAGGTTCTATTTTGGAGAATAAAGTGTTGGTAACAACCTTGAAAGTTGTATTCAACTTTTTTAACTCATGAAATTCCATTTAGTGTCAATGACTATTTTCTTACCCTATTATATGAAGTTTGTAAAAATGTCTTATCTGAATCTTTTTGTTATTTTCTATACCCTACGGAATGAAGTTTGGAGCAAAGCCTTTGTTCATTTTGTTATTGTTGATGACATGTATAGCATAGAGTTTTCTTGTGGTTTTCGATTTACGTTGTTGTTCAGCTGATATTTTCAAATTTTATAATGAGAATTTATCAATTTTCTCTGGCATAACGAAATTTAGGCAAACTGATGTTTGTTTGGGCAAATGAATGAATCCGACGAAGTACATTTGATCTTTCAAGTTGTAAGGTTTATGGCTTTGCTTGGCAAGACTTTCGTTTCTGTGGTTTGAAAAAAGGAAAAGCATTGGATGATTCATTCAAAAGCTCCACATTTCTTTTCTCGATATTAAAGTTTCAATAGTTCCCTTTCCTGTTGTGGACCTCGTGGTAGTGGACCATAAGATGTTTCGTACTTAACCAGGCCACCATTGTTCTGAACAATGTTCTCCGAGAAACGTCGAAAGGTATACTCTTATCTCGTCTGCAGTGATCTTTACACGATCGTCCTGTTCAATATTGTAATTTGCTTAGTTATTCTACAATTACAGAAGCTGAATAGGAAAATATGGGGATGTATCGTTAAAAACCTAATATATAATTTGTTTTATTTTACCTCCTCTCCTCTGTACCTGACACCTCTATTGATAACTTGATTGATTTACTTCTTACAAACCTTTAACATAGCAGGTGGTCTTTGATTTCTATTGTTATCATGAAATTGCCCTTGTATTAGAAAACTGCTTTAATTGATTTGAAACGTGGCCTACTATTATTATAGATATAATAAAAGTGCACTTTTTTTTTTAATTGGGAGGAAGTGGCCTTCTTTTTCTATGACAAGCAACCAAAAAAAAAAAAGGGTTTTTTGGGAAGAATCTATAGGGAAAAAAGAAGAAGCCAATAATGGCTACTATTAACCAAAGCGCACGTTTTAGTTAACTTGCTTGTTTTGAAAAAATATAACACTACATTGGTTTCTGAACTTTTAATTTTATATAATTTTAGTCTCTGAATTTTTTTTTTCGTGGCTCAAATACTCCGAAATAATTAAAATGCTGTTACTCTAGTCTTTTACGTTAATTTTCGGATAGAATTTGTTAGTTAGCATTATTTTTTGACTAAATTATTAACGGATTTTATCTAAAATTAATGGAAATGACTATTATAGCAACATTTTAATAGTTCAAGGTCATTTCTATTTTTTTTTAACTGGAATGGTCATAAACTATTAAAAACATTATTACAATAGTTATTTTTATTCATTTTGGGATAGAATCCGTAGTTAGTGCCATTTTTTGACAAAATTTCTAACAGATTCCGTTTAAAAATTAACGTAAAAACTATTATATCAACATTTTAATAGTTAAGGGTATTTAACTACGAAAAAAGTTCAGTGATCAAAGTTACACAATGTTAAAAGCTTAAGACTAAATGAGTAATGTATCCATTTTTCTTAAATAATTATCCAACGGAATATTTTACACTTTCACCTTTACTCAAAAGATTCATTTCATTTTCATTTTTTTAAAAGATATTATAATGAAATTTTTTTTTTTTTATTATCACAAGTGCACATCAAGTGCACAAACTAGTTTACATTTTTTTTTTAAATGATATTTTGTATTAATTAAATAAAATCGCAAATGAGAAGGAAATAAAACAAAAATTTCTAGTTAAAGAAATAAAAAATAGAAAACTTTTTAGATGATGATAAATACTATATTTCAATAAATGATGTATTTTTGAAGTATTAGTCGCAACAAAATTTTACTATAGTGATTATTGTAAATAAAAATATTTATGATAAATATCATATTTATGGAAAAGAATTTATTTACGGTAAAATTATTCTAAAAAATTCTCATATATAATTAATTTATCATATATATGTTATTTAGTTGAAATATATATTTTTAAAAATGTTACTCACTTTAAGCATTTAAAAATATATTTATATTTTTACTCAAATTTCTCATTTCTCAAATTTCAAAAACTAATTGGGAATAAAAAAACTTCTCATAATATAATAAAGGGCTATAACTAACAGGGGGGTCCAGTGTACGACACTACATTTTTGTTGGACACGAATGACACTCCTAGGGAGGTCTCTGATCTCTATCTTTCTCTCGATTTTCGTCAGAAATCATGGTGAGAGTCATCAGAGAAGAAGCTTACCATGCACCGAAGCCAGAAGTCACAGCTGACGAATGAACGGCCCTTCCCCCTCCCTCAATATCGGTATCTCTGTACCTTTCTCTCTCTCTCAATTTTCGTCGGAAATCATGGTGAGAGCCGCCTTAGAGAGAGCTTCCCTTGCAGAGAAGTTGGAACTCGTAGTTGATGAACGAACGGCCCTCCCCCCCCGCCTACTACTAATATCTCTGTACCTCCCTCTCTCTTGATTTTGGTTGGAAAAAGCTTCCCATCGTCTCTGCCATCATCGACAAAGAGAGAGACCTTCCCTTTGTTGTTGCCCTACGCTTGTCCCTCCCTTACGGCTTGTCTTTGTAATCGTCGACGACGAAGAGAAAGATTTTGTCCCCGAGTTGTACCACTTCTCGTTTCGAGTTGTGCGGCTGTATGGTCCGACCGCCGTACCCGAGACATTTTCTATACCTAAAGTATATAAAAATTTGAGTAAAAAATTGAAATTTGAAAAGTTTAAGTCGACACTTTTTGTGTCTATAACAATTAGGGTGTGTTTGGTTAGAGAGAGAGAGATGGAGGGAGGGAGAGAGGTGGAAGGAGATGCCCATTCTTCCGTTTAGTTGGATGAAAGAAAGGAGGGAGAGGTGAAGGGAGAGAGTCTCCCTCTGAGTCCATCATTTTATATCCTTCCATAATGTAAGCTCTCTTTTTACTTTTAGTTTGAAAAGATTATTATACTTTAATTTTAAACTACTAAAATATTTTATAAAAGAACAATAAAATAATTATATTTATAACTATTATATATCATTTCAACCATCATTTCCTTCTATCAATCATCACAAACAATTTTCCCAACCCTCTTTCTTTTTA
The DNA here is from genome assembly GCA_008635985.1 of Ficus erecta. NCBI lineage: Eukaryota > Viridiplantae > Streptophyta > Magnoliopsida > Rosales > Moraceae > Ficus > Ficus erecta. The sequence continues at coordinate 4,502,714 of BKCH01000005.1, read as the reverse complement.
GGGGTGTTTGATATTCAGGTTGAGTTTGAATTAAGTTGACCTTTTTAAGTTTAAATCGTAATTTTTACTGATTTTTTTAAAAAAGATAAAAAAAAAAATTTTAGAAAAAAATAAAAATTAAGTTAAAAAATTTTAGTTTAGATGGATGACTAAACTAACCATCGTACCATCCTTTATATTGTCCATCCAGCCGACTTTCACCATCTTTCTCCTCTCCATCCCTCGTACCAAGCCCTTAAACTTTGGGCCAGCTTTTTGACTGAGTGCTTCTCCTGAGCTGAACTCTCTCTCTAATGGCGACGACGGAACAGCCATCGGAGCCCCTTACAGAGGCCCTCATCCCTTCCTTCCCAAACGACGTCGCTCTCAACATTCTGGCACGCGTTCCTAGACAGTACCACCCGGTCCTCTCGGCGGTGTCGAAGTCGATCAGGTCAACCGTCTCCTCCCCACACTTCTTCGCCGTCCGATCCCTTCTAAACTGCTCCGAGAGCATCACCTACCTCAATGTCGGATCCCGAGGCCACAGCCATGTCCACTGGTTCGCCGTCCACCGAAACCCTAACCCAACCAACGACAGCCTCCTCCAATACGCTCCAGTCCCGCCGATCCCCGTCGAGACCCCTTTGGTTGGATCTGCATCCGCCGCCATGGGCCCCAAAATCTACGTCCTCGGCGGATACACCTACTCCAATTGCGACGGCGAGTATGTGCCTTCCTCCGACGTGTGGGTCCTCGACTGCCGCTCCCACACGTGGGAGCGTGGCACGAGCATGCGTTACCCGCGCGACCACGCCGAGGCGATAGCTGTCGACGGGAAAGTCTACGTGGTCGGAGGTTTCCCGGAGACTTTATGGCTTGAAGTGCTCGACCCGGCGGTAGGACGTTGGGAAGCCATTCCCATTCCGATTCCCATTCCCAGCCCGGACGACACTGAAGCGTTTTTATACGACTTGAAATTGGTGGATGGTAAGATCAGCTTCAGGTTGTTGGGCGATGAAGAGTTCAGGTTGGATCGAACGACGAAGACGTGGGAGGTTCTTCAAAATGGTGAGGACTATAATGGGGGTAGTTGTGTAGTGGATGGGGTGTCGTATCGTCTTTTTCCCGGATTCAAAGTTAAGGGATTTGATAACAAAGTTGGGGAGTGGAAAGAGCTCAAGCATGTGGAGGGAGGGAAGCCCAATTACGTCTGGGATCTTAAACTGCTCAATCTGAAAGGGAGGCTAGTTGTGGTGTTCGGAGAGATGACAAATGATTCAGAAATGGGAAAGAAGACCGGAATATGGTGTGCGGAAATCGATGTGATGAAGAACGCTGATGGAGATTGGTGTGGACGAACTCATTGGTCGGAGAAGGTCCTTTTGCTTCCCCATTTAAAATTTAATTCTAGATTTTACTTTGTTTGCAGTTGCTTGTCGGCTTCGTTGTGAGCGCTAGCGAGCTAATGTGGTATGAAGTATTATAAGTATGCTTTGCTTAACAATCTGAATACTTAATTTTTGTCATATTGAACGATTGCCTTGCTTGCTTGTGTGAATTTGTGAACATCCTTTTGAGTGTGAAATGATTAGGCTTGTAAATTGAGCTCCATTGTGAACTCTACTTGCTTAACTATAAATATGTTTATAAAAATACGAATGTTGTAAATGTATGCTTGAATGCACGTGAAAAAAACAAATTGAAAAAAACACATGGTTAAGACAGATTAGGAGTTTGTCCTGTGAAGAAGTATTTGGATAGATAGCCCTTATTTTAGTTTTAATCGAAAATATGGACCATGCTTGTTTTTCCTTAATGTGTTTTTAGTATTTGTGTTATCTGCATTGTCTTCTGTTTAAGGTAGAAAAGAATTTGAAGATAATTAGGTAGTTAAAAAAGACTTTGGAGAGGGGGCTATGTTTCGTCAGTTCGAGTCAATTTTTAATAGTTTTGAAAGAATTGGCGTGGATTATGGATGCTAGTACAATATGCCAATATGGTGATCTAGCTGTGCAAAGAGAGGGGGGGCAAAAAAAAAAAAGTCAATTCAGTAGTTAGATATTTTATAAATTAAAAAACCTTATGTATGGAAATACTTGCTTCTTTGTAACACCAATCAAATGAATACATAAAAGATGTGTTTTTGACATTTATTATCAGAACTTGTTTGAGTAGATATGTGATTAGTGAAAAGTTTAAAAAGGAATGCAAGCAGTGTGATGTGCTTATTTGCAGCAGCTACTTCTGAACTCCTTTATGTTTTTGAATTGTGAATACCCAAAACATTCTTTAACGTAGATCAATTTGTTTTGTTTTGTTCTGTTAGCTTTTTGACTTATGATTCCACGGCCGGCTTTTATAATTTTTACCTACTTTTTCTGCCTTTTTCTCTCTCTCTCACTCTCTCTCTCATTCTCTGTTCTGTTCTGTTCTGAAAAAATGTTACATGAAAATAGACATTTGTTCAGACTGCTTTGTTGTGTTTGATGGCTTTTTCCCACCATATCCTGAATGGAAACCTGTGGATTTTTTTTTTCCTTCCTGGTGTACATGTTGCCCTTGTAATTACCAGTTAGTTTGTTTTGTTTTGTTTTTTTTTCTAAGGCAGTATCCTTATTTAAACAGATTGTAGAAAAAATGTTACAAGAAAAATAGACATTTGTTCAGACTATTTTGTTGTGTTTGATGGCTTTTTCCACCATATCCTGAATGGAAACCTGTGGAATTTTTTTTTTTCCTGGTGTACATGTTGCTCTTGTAATTACCAGTTAGTTTGCTATATTCCCAGGTTTATATTTTCCGAACAGACTCAAGTTTAATATGCTGTCATCAGTATTGTTTGTAGTTTCCTACTTAACCAGGGCACTATAGTTCTGAAGCAGTGTTCTCACAGAGACGTTCAACAGATATACTTATTGCCTCGTATGCAATGATCTTTATACAAATGTTGTGTAGTCGAAAATTTCATGGTGTGGCTGATTATTGAAATTTGCTTGGTTTCTTCTTGATTTTTACTGAAGCTAAATATGAAATCAATCAAATATGTTTTCAAAAACGATGTTGTTGCCACTATCAGTTCTTCGCAGTTTTTCATAGGGACTGTTACCGTAAACTATCACGGAGAAGTTTTTGCATCGCTTTTATTGTCGAAAAAGTTTTAGGGCTTTCTTTTTAAGCGGAGTTGCTGAGGTTTTGGCAGCTGCCGACGAACCCTTTGCTTTGGAGTGCAGTATTCTTGTAGTTGTAGGTATAAGGGATAGAGATGGAATAAATGCAGTGAAGTATGTTTTGTGCAAAGAGAGGTTATTTTTCCTGGTGAATGACCTGTTTTTGCTCTGCTGAAAAGTTGCCACATCTCGTTGCAAAGATGTCAGTTTTCATTATATTTGAGCTAGGAAGTGGATTATTATAGTCGTGGTCCTTTACGGTAGGGTTTCTTATAATGCACCACTTGTAGGATTTGATTTTTATCATTAGATTAAATTTTTAAGTATGACCTATGAGTGTTAAAGTTTAAAAATTTACAATGGAACCGTTCCAGATATAAATCAGAAGATTGAAAATTCAACTCAACAGTTAAAGTAACAATTTCTACCAATAATACGAAATTGGAAGTCATATATGCAAAATATGTAGTCATATCGTAGAAAAGCCCTTTTGAAAGATGATCGAATATGTTTTTCTAGCAGTAGATGTCTTGTGACTCTCATCCACTCTAGTCAAATAAATGGAAATAGAAACCTCAAACTTCTACTCTGATTGATCATACATGAGATCAAAACTACCTTATAACCATTCACGCTACTACTCTTACAAATTTCATTATATTCATTGTTGTATTAAACGTTACAATTTGGTATCAAAAATTGTTAGGCTTAAAGGGGGAGAAAGAGCAAAATAATATTTTTGAAATGAGTAATAATAAATTATAACATAAAATTTTGAATATAATAATTAATAATATAATCAAGTTAATGATTATACAATATCAAAAAAAAAAAAAAAAAAAAATCTTCTCCTCCTCTCGATCTCACTCCTCTTTATTTCTCTCTCTATTGAAATTATGCACATAATTTTTTTAATTAAAAACTAATTACAAATCTGTTATTTATAGAAAATCCAGTGATTTTCTCAGAAAATCTTAGGATTTTTCTGAAAATCTAAAGATTTACTAAAAACAAATATATACTTTAAGTTTTAAAAAATATTATAATTTATCGTCTTTTAAAATACTTGTTATAAATTTTAAAAATACCTATAAAATATGTTATTTGTTACAATTCTCCTAGTATACTTTCTTTCTTTTTTTTTTTTTTTTTAATAAATGAATAAATTTTAAATAAATGAATAAATTTTAACTTATTATCTTTGTATATTGTATACAATCACGAATTTTATTGTCCCAAAAATCCATTCAGTGCCATATTTCTGCATTCAAAAATCCTAGTTGTGCTAATTTATAACAGAACATTTTTGATCCTTTAAAATATATAGACAGATAATTATCAATTCCAATCTGAATTTCAAACTCAAGATTAACTTGGCTAAATTATCTCTACAATAAGATTGCACAGATCATCCACTTGAAGTTCAAATTTGTAGTTCAAATCTCAATGAACTTAACTTCGAATTTAATTCTGTAGTAAAATAGAACAATTCAAACACAATTTCTTTAACAAAAAAATCTCAAGACCTTACCTAAAAAAAAAAATAAAAAATAAAAAAAAATCTCAGCACCATTAATTTACGTCCTTTTAATGAATTTTACATCTTTTAGAGAAAGAACAGTAATTATCAAGAAAATAAAAATTTAGAGATATCTTTGATCAAAATTAAAAATACATATACAAAAAAAAAAAAAAAAAATACAGAAATCAAATGATTATCTTTTAAATAGACTAATTACTTTTTTAGGGTCGATTTGGTTCGCAGGTTTGAGTTGATATTTTGAAGTTGAAATAGTAAATTTTGTTGACTTTTCAGAAAAGACAAAAAACTTTTTGGGAAAAAGACAAAGACTTTTGAGGAAAAAGACAAAATTTAAGTTGAAAAGTTGGAACCAAACCTGCGAACCAAACGGAGTTTTAATTATTAATATTATCTTTATTTAAATCCTCTCTTTTTTTATTAAAAAAAAATCCTCTCTTTCTCTCAGTGTCTCTCTCTTAAAAAAAAAAAAAAAAAAAAAAAACTGAGACCGCCTCCGCCCCCACCAATGGCCACCACGGAACAGCCATCGGAGCCGTACACAGAGCATCTCATCCCTTCCCTCCCGAACACAGTCGCGCTCAACATTCTGGCATGCCTTCCCAGACAGTACCACCCTGTCCTCTCGGCGGTCTCGAAGCCCTTCAGGTCCGCCGTCTCCTCCCCACACTTCTTCGCCGACCGGTCCCACCGCAAACTCACCGAGACCCTCCTCCACCTCAACGTCGGATCCCACGACCACTGGTTCGCCGTCCACCGCAACCCCAACCCAACCGCCAACCCCAATCTCCTCCAACTCGTCCCGGTCCGCGTCGAGACCCAGCTGAAGGGCTCTGCTTACTCCGCCGCCGACCCCAAAATCTACGTCATCGGCGGATACTCGAGTTCCGATAATGCCGGGCTTTTCTATTGGCCCAAACCCTTCCCCGACGTGTGGGTCCTCGACTCCGGTTCCACACGTGGGAGCGTGGCCCGAGCATTTGGAAGCCGCGCTACGGCGCGAAAGCGGCGGTTGTGGATGGGAAAGTGTTTGTTGTGGGAGGTGACAAGGAGAAGCCATGGGTTGAAATGCTTGATCTGGAGGTAGGAGAATGGGAGACCATTCGTAGCCCGTTCGACGGCGTTGTGGATTGTAGGTTCAATCTCAAATCGGTGGATGATAAGATCCGCATTGTGTTAGTTCAGAAAGAGTTTAGGTACGATCCGAGGACGAAGACATGGGAGGTACTTCCGAAGGAGCAGATACATCCTTGGAATTACTGTGATGTCGATGGAGTGTCGTATTCTCATGGTGTAAGATACTCGGGTTTGATGAGAGAACTGGGGTGTGGATTAAGCTCAAGGGTGTCATGGAAGGGAAGCCAGAGTTCTTTTATATGCCCAAGCTGCTCAGTCACAAAGGGAGGCTAGTTATGGCGTTTGCAGAGGGGACGTATGGGAATCCGACTGAATTGAAAGGGGGAAAGGTCGGGATATGCTGTGTGCAAGTCGATGTGACGAAATCGGAGATGGGGATTGGCGTGGACAAGCTCATTGGTTGGAGAAGGTCCGTTTGCTTCCTGATCGGAGTGGAGATATTGTGGTCCTGTAGCACTAAGTTATGATTTCAATTGCTTATTGGTGTCTTTGTGAGCACTGGTAGTGAGTCAATTTAGCTTAAGTATTGGAGAATTCGCTTAAAATAGCAACATCCAGACATCTGAGGACATGAATAGAAGTGTTTCCTATATTGGAACTACTAAGAATTATTCGAGTAGATAAGTCTTGTCTTAGATTTAATCTTCAATGTTGATCATATTTGTTTTGCCTTCTATATTTACTGTATTTGGTGGTGTTTTCTGGATTCTCTTCTTTTTAAGGTAGAAAAGAATTTGCAGATAATTGGGTAAGGACGTTGGAGAGGAGGCTTTGTTCTCTCATTTTCTGTTAATTTTAGGAGTTACAATTATCTGCTTTCACATTCCTTTTGTTCTCTCATTTTCTGTTAATTTTAGGAGTTACATTTATCTGCTTTCATATTGCTTACAATCATATACACGCTTTTAGTTTAAACATTTTCTATTTGGAAGATATAAGAAACAACTGTTCGAATTCTTGAAAATTCGTCAAACCATTTCCAAAATTTGCTTTGGGAGCAGAATCTAGATCGCTTTTGTTTTCGTGCTCTCTCTTCCGTAGTGTTTGTGCTCAAACTTCGTCATATGACTTACCATATGCAACTCATGTAAGTCGACGACTAGAAGAATAGTTATAGCACTGCTGGCCAACACGGCGTAAGCATATTTCAGATATTTACTCAAATCCTACTTCTCTTAAGTTGACATTTGCCTGTAGGTCCCACTTTTTCGGACAAAAAGTTGAAAAAGAAGACATTTTGTTATTACCCTTCGAACGAATAAAAGTGCTTGAAATAAGATATTACGCTATATCAGTATATGTTGCTCCTATGAATCAATTTTGCCTCTGTTATTACTCCATTATTTTGTAAAACAAAAAGACAACAAACAACCTCTCAATTTATAAGTATTCAGCTGAGATATCGCATGCCTCAGCCATGTTGGAGCTTGAATCAGAGAAACTCCATGGAAAATGCGGTTTCACACACTTTGACGCCGAAAAAACAATGAAAATGCAGTTTCAGATTAGGACTAGTATCGTGTACTTAGCTTCTATGAACAACTCGCAGAAAACAAACCAAAACAAGCCAAAGCAAAGGAGGTCACTGTTTGATGGTTACTTGAGTTGGCTGAGCTTTCTGCTACTAGAGAGCACTATATTTAATCCAGTGAAGTTTGCTCTTGCAAAGCAAGGTTTTCTTGCTGGTTAAGGACCGGTTTGGCAATCATGTTTGCTTCTTGAATTTATCAATATCATTTTTTTTTTTTTTTTTTTTTTTGTGTTTAACATGAACTTAATTATTTATTAAAGCTTAATGTAAATATTTATTTTTATTGTCATTCTTAATCCATCTTTAGTGACATATATATATATATAAAATATTTAAGTATATGACCAACATAAGACAAGGTGTAGAGTAAAGTGTGAAATTTATATAATAATTCATCTTTGATAATTTCAGTCAAACATATTCAGAATATTTATAGAGGGACTATTAGTATAACAACATAATATTTTAATCATGATGTGTAATTTTCGAGCTATTTATAAAGTTAACTTTAAAAATACTGGTAAAAAAAAAAGGACAAAATTCTTATTCTGGAAAAAAGTTTAAGAACCAGCGCCATCATTAAAAAGTTCAGAGGACAATCGTAATAATTTACCTAAAAATATAAATAACCCGTCTTTTATTATTTATAATTTATATTTAGTCATCAATCTTTTAATTAATACAAGATTCAGCACGTGACATAGTTATCTCGTGCAAGTTGCAACGTATGCGGGACCCATAGCCCAGTGCTTTTTAAAATACGAGAAATTAAAGAACCAAAATTATAGTTGCCCGAAGTCGTCCGCAAGAGAATAAAAAAAAAAAAAAAAAAAAACAGGAAGGCATTGAGGTCAGTCGTCATCAGCCTGCCACCGATACTTTTTATATACTTACAGAAGCATTCAGAAGGAAACAAATAAAAACAAAAAACAAAAAATTAAAAAGTAATAGTAGTGAATGCTGACGTCAACATCGCATAAACACACAAAATGAAACTGGCACTGCTATTGGTTAGTACTAATACGAAATAGACAAATCCCCCTCCCCCTTGGCGCCAACTTACATCGCAAGAAACCAAATACCAAAGGACTTTTCCCGTAAGAAATCCTTTTTAACTCTAAAGTGACTTTCATACAACTTTAAAAGTTGTAAAATCATTTTTTTTTTTCCCTTGCGACTTTCTCCGCCAAAGAGCTCTCTTCTTCCTCCGGCCAAAACCAAAATGCAGATGCGGAGGATTATCGCCGGCGACCGCCCCGGCTCGACGGCGGAGCAGCAGCCACCACCGCCGTCGCCGCCATCTCCACCCGGCACCCTCATCCCGACCCTTCCAAACGACGTCTCTCTGCTCTGCCTGGCCCGCGTTCCGAGGCCCTACCACCCGGCCCTTGCGGCGGTCTCCAAGCCCATCCGCTCCCTCCTCTCCTCCCCACACTTCTTCACCACCCGCCATTTCCTCAACTTTACCCAACCATCCCTCTACCTCTGGGTCGACTCCGACCATCTCCGACGTCCCCGCTGGCTCGCGCTTCACCGTAGATCCGACCCGACTGACACCACCCATTCAGAGCCCAGCTTGTTCCGTCTCACTTTGTCCCCGCCGATCCCCGTTCCGTACCACAACTCCGCCCTGGCCGCCTTGGAAAACAAGCTCTACGTCATCGGTGGCAACAACGACAACGGCGACGGCGATAACGGATCCTCTGACGTGTGGGTCTTCGACTGCCGGTTCCACAGGTGGGAGCGCGGCCCGAGAATGGGGGCCGCGCGGAGCCGGGCCTGGGCGGGAGTGATCGGCAGCAAGATCTACGTGATGAAAGGGGTCGAAGATGATCAGGAGGCTAACTGGATGGAAGTTTTCGATCCGGAAGTTGGGCGCTGGGAGGCCGTTCCGACTCCTTTCGGCGGAGTGGACGACTGGTTTTATATATGCAAGGTGATTGACGGTAAAATCTGCGTAAGAACGGGGAGAGAGGACTTGGAAGAGTTCAGGTTCGACCCGGCGACGAGCACGTGGGAGGGGTTTGAAAGCGAACCGCAGTTGATGCCAGAAGGGCAGACATGCGTGGTGGATGGGGTGTTGTTTTGCTGCGATGTGGAAGGGACTATTAGAGGATTTGACGAACAGAATGGTGGGGCGTGGAGAGAGGTGAATGGTGTGGCTGAGAAGATGCCGGAGTCGATGGTTGAACCGAGAATTGTGAACTTGGAAGGGAGGTTAATTATGGTGTGGGGACAGTTTGGGAATGGGAGTAAGACTTCTGTTAGATCCGGAGAGAAAATGGAGCTATGGTGCGCGGAAATTGAAGTGAGGATGGGCGAAGATGGGGAATGGTGGGGACAAGTTCATTGCTTGGAAAGTTTTCTTTCTCTTCCCAACCCGGCTCTCAATTTGCCGGAAGGGTTACTCCCTATCATTTTCGGGTTCTTCTACGATTCCGCTTGCTTCTCGGTTTCTTTGTGAGGAAATATTGGGTATCAAATCTTTCTTATGAATGGCATATTTAACTATTACCATGCTTTGTTTAGCAATCCAAATGTTTGATCAACTTTTTTAAGCTAGAACTGTTGGAACTCGTTGACTTCCCTATCCAATCTATATGACAGTGAATGGATCAATGTTTGTTTTGCATTTTATTTTGTTTTCAGTTAACCTACTATCTGCATTATTATGCTTTTTTACTGCCTTTCAAGTGGAAACGACTTTGTCGACACTCGACAGTTGAGTAAAGTCGAATTCTTTTGTAGAGGGAGGGTTTCTATCTCATGATTATTGAAAAGCGTAAAATCTGTTCAGCCCCAGCAAAGGGTAAACTTTTTGTTTCATGTGAATCTTTGCTAGAGTTTCGTAAGGAATAGAGGTGTAATAGGCTTGTGCGCTGAGCTCTAATTAAGAATGTAGAAGAAACTGAATTTCTATATTACTCCATCGTAGAAAAGAAAGGTAGAATAGAGGGAAAATAAAAGTCGTTGCAATCACAATGAAAATGATCTCAACTTGAAACCGATCTGTTATCAATTCATGTTACATTGGTGTCATCTTCATGAAATTGATCTTTTCCATAAATTTGAGAAGTCCTTTCAAAAATTGGTGTAGAAACATTTTGAACGATTTTACTTCCGACAATTAAGGTGTCCTGAAATTGAAGGTTTTTCAAGAATTGGTCATGGTATATGATCTAGTAGGGTTAACAAGCAAGATTGCTAAACCCTGAACTTTTTCTTCTATTTTGAATTGATCTTTTTAACTGCTTAGTTTGAAATTTTGTTGTTATGCTTATCAATGGTGGTGGTGCAATCGGATTTACACCATGATGTCGTGTCATGCTAAAGAGAATTTAGAGAGATATATGCTGTTCCATCAGAATTTTTTTTATATTTAATCTGTAACATAGAAATCTTATTCACAATAAAAAATGTGAGATAGGAGAAGAAGAGAAAATTAAGTCGAGTTCATTTGTTCTCGCCTCTTGTAATTATCATTGAGAACAGCAAAGCATCCAAGCAGAGCAAACACTTGGAAACTCCAGGATTCAGTTCTAGTCATGATAGAATAGCCTATGTAAGTCCCATCAAATAGCAATGAAAGCCAAAGTCCAAATCGATGTCATGTGCCAGGTCTTGAAACCACAAGAATTGTACAAATGACGAGCATATTTAGAACTTGTATCGCTCTTAAAGGTCGACTTAAGCTTCATGAATATCTACATTTACGCTGAATCAAAACCAAAATCGCTACAATTTCATAAACAACAAGTTACTAGGGAGATAAAGGTATAGGTGTAGATCTGGTCTATTCATTTCAACAGTATTTTCTTTTATCACTTTTATGTCATGGATTTAAAGTATTACAAATGCAGGCACGCGCAACAATTCATTCAGTTACACTTGAACAGATTGAGCGCTTCTAAATGACAGGAAGTAGCATTACCAATCTAAGACGTGTCGAGCGAAAGCTCGTTCCTCCTATGGAGCTTGCTTAGAAATTCCAAGCTCGAGGTGCACCATTTTCCCCTTTTGCAACTGATACGTAGTAAGAGTTGGTGTAAAAGAGTGAAACTATTCAAACTCTCACTTGCTTTATGTCCTCGCAAGTCTCACTATTCTTGCGTTCTTCCATTTTGGTATTTCACACAAAATTAATAAGCTCATAACAGTGCCAAATCTACAAGCCTAACCATCAAATCATTCCATCAAATAAACAAGGAAATCTTAACACAAACATTTGGTTTGATAAATCACTAAACCTACAGCAATATCATAGAAAAGAAATCATTAAACTTTCAGATAATTGAATGCCTCACCAGTCCTCATAAAGAAACCAACATGCGCTTGCACAAACAGCTGAACGGCGACTCGTAAAAGTTCTCTTCTGGAATTCCCCAGGAGATTTCGGGAAGCAAAAGAACCTTATCCGACCAATGAATTCGTCCCCACCAATTCCCGTCTGCATCATCCGTCACGTCGATTCAGCGCACCACACCCCGACTTTTCCCTTCTTCAAATCAGTTGTCTCGGCGAAAGTCACAGCCAACCTCCCATCCAAATTGAGCAATGTATGATCACACAGGTTCTTCGGCTTCCCTTCCGTTGCACCCTTGACCTCCTTCCACCTCCCAATTTTCTCATCAAACACTTCAAGGCTCCCTCCTCTATACCATCTATATGACACCCCATCAACCACACACCACTCCCGCGTCAATGCCTCCGCCACAATTGGAAGAACCTCCCACGTCTCCGACGTCGGGTCCAACCTGAACTCTTCCCCGCGCAACCTGATGCTGATGATCTTACCATCCACCAATTTGAAGTAAAAAATACTCGTTTCGATGCCGTCAAGCGGGCAGGGAATGGCCTCCCAGCGTCCGACCGCCGGGTCGAGAACTTCGATCCATGATTTCCCCGGGACACCTCCGACCACGTAGACTTTCCCGTCCATGGCCGCCGCTTGGGCATTGAAGCGCGACGTCCGCATGCTCGGGCCGCGCTCCCACGTGTGGAAGCGGCAGTCGAGGATCCAAACGTCGGAGCAAGGCTCAGGCATAGAGTCACGATCGGAAGTCCCGGAGTCAAGGTATCCGCCGATGACGTAGACTTTGGGTCCGACCGCGGCCTAAGCAGACCCATACACCTGGGGTTTGACGGGGATGGGTGGGAGTGGGGCGAGTTGGAGGAGGTTGTTGTGTTTTCGGTGGACGGCGAACCAGTGGTGGTGGGTGTGGCAGAGGAATCTGACGTTGAGGTAGAGGAGGCTCTCGGAGCAGTTGAGGATGGATCGGACGGCGAATAAGTGTGGGGAGGAGACGGCGGACCTGAAGGGCTTCGACACCGCAGAGAGGACCGGGTGGTACTGCCTTGGTACGCGTGCCAGGATGTTGAGAGCGACGTCGTTTGGGAGGGAAGGGATGAGGACCTCCGTCGGCGGCTCCGGCGGCAGTTTGGTGGTGAACATTTTGCAGGCGGTTTAGGAGGGTTACGATTACTTTTTTTTTTTTTTTTTTTGAACCTGGGAGTGGGGATTTACTCTACACCTTCTTATTTTTTAAAAGAGTGTGTGATTGGGAGTGTAATTTATTTCCCACCATATGTATTAAATATTAATTTCCTGAATATCCCTGAACAACCCTTATATAATTCAAAATGTCCTTTTTCGTCCATTTATGCATACTTAGGTGGAGTTTGGTTCTCTATCTTCACTCAAATTAAACTGTATTTTTTTCATCATATTTTTTATCTTTTCTGAAAAAGTCAACAAAAATAACTATTCAAACTTAAAAATTTCAACTCAACTCAAACTCAACTTGTGCACCAACAGGCCCTTAACCTCAATAGAGGTGAAGGTTTTCAACTCACAAAGATTATGTTCCTTTAAAAAAAAAAAATTGAGAGTATCACGTTCCAATTTTTTCACAACGCGATCATGCCACACTTACCCTTTGTTTGCATAACATATTCAATTTCAAAAATTGAAAAATTTCAACCAAAAAAATATTTTTTCAATTATTTTCATTATTATCTCATTTTAAAAAATAAAACTAATTTCATTTTCAAATTTATTTTGTACAATATCTTTTTAAAAAAAGAAAAAAAATCTATTTAAAATATTCTAATAATACACAATTCTCAACACCATTTTTTCTCATTCCAAACAACTTTTTGTTTTTAAGAAGAAAATTTTTTACATATCTAAATACTATCTTATTTCAAAATGAAAAAATTTCTAATTTTAAAATAAGAAAATTTTTCTTATCGAAAACTGACATACAATTCAAACAAAGCCTTAGAACCCTTCCCATGCTAAGTCAGCCTAAAACAACAAATGCTATGACTATGGCAAATGGCTATGGAAATAGTAAGAGAATAACGGAAGAGAGATTTTGATGAAAGAACTTATATTAAATCAAGATGCTGGGATTCTACTTTTTTTTTTCACCAAAAAAAAATGTTATAGGAATAGAGGTTGGAATGTCGGAAAGGTAGATGCCCCTCGCGTGATATATGGATTTCTCACGAAATAGATTGCCCATATATTCCCGTTAATGCGGTAATGACGACTCGAATTCAAGCATTTAACGAGGAGAATGTTGATGTCGTTTTCTACTCCGACCACGAAGTACCGTTTCCGACCACAATCGGCGATCTGCCCACCTTCTTGGTTACGAGTCCGGTGGCCGGCCGAGTGACCGACCAGAAGTGTTAGCCAACCATGTCCCACGACCTCACGAGAACGGGCGGTGTACTTGGACCGTGCTGTTCTCGGATCAACGATTGAATTGGTGGTTTTCAGACCTGCCTAGGTCATCCGGGCCTGCAGTCCACCTCACCACAGCAGATGCTAACCCTGTCCTGACACCCGTCAGCTACAGGCGCCGCCCACCTACTCCTGCAGAACATCACATCGCCACCCGTCACCACCTACTTTGACAAAACCTGCCCCTGCAGGCGCCGGCGACAATCACCTTTCTGTTCCCTACATTGAGTCAGACCCCACGTGGCGCGCGCCGATTGGGCCAATAGCCCCTGCAGGCCTAGAACCCTAGCCACCCACCGGGTGCCCTAGGTAGCCGACCCGACCGGGTCACCCCGAGCACCCGAATCGGGGGAGGACGCCTATAAATAGAGGAAAAATACACAAATTCAGGTATTGTCATTTCTGCCTTGCCAAATCTCTGTCTCTCTCTACGCTCATCAGTTTCTTAGCTGACTTAAGCATCGGAGTGCCCGCGGCAGACACCACACCGGTGTCCCCATCATTCCGAGGTGCTTCCATTTTGCAGGTGACCGACGGCGGAGAGACTGGCCTGACCTGACCGGACGACCCTGTTACATTGGGTGTTGCTGCCGTAGACGTTTTCGGCATCAACAGAGAACAAGTGCCCTATCAACCAGTGATGAAGCCAGAATTTTTTATTAGGGGGCTAATAATTATATCATAGATAATAAGAGGGTTATTTTGAGTATTTTGTTTGGCATTTAAGTTTAACTTCAACTGAACTGTACTTTTATATATCAATTTTTATCTTTTTTTTTTAAAAGTCAATAAAATTTATAACTAGTTTTTTAAAAGTCAATTAATTCTAACTTAAAAATTTCATCTTTCAACCGGTGAACTAAACACAAGTTTAATTTTAATTTTTAGTGGGAGTTATTATGAAAGTTTAATTAAAATCATGGGCTATTCTTTAAAAAAATCAAAAGTTGATTTCGGGAAGCAAAGGAACCTTCTCCGACCAATGAATTCGTCCCCACCAGTTCCCGTCTGCATCATCCGTCACGTCGATTTCAGGGCACCGAACCCCGACTTTTCCCTTCTTCAAATCAGTTGTCTAGGCGAAAGCCACAGCCAACCTCCCATCCAAATTGAGCAGTGTATGATCACACAGCTGGCACTTGGGCTTCCCTTCCATTGCACCCTTGAGCTCCTTCCACCTCCCAACTTTCTCATCAAACCCTTCAAACCTCTATCCACCAAAACATTTATATGACACCCCATCAACCACACACCTCTCCGTCGTCAACGCCTCCTCACTTGGAAGAACCTCCCACGTCTTCGTCGACGGGTCCAATCTGAACTCTTCCCCGTGCAACATAATGCTTTTAATCTTACCGGCCATCCACTAATTTGAACGCCTCCCACGTCAAGCGGGCATGGAATGGCCTCCCAGCGTCCGACCGCCGGGTCGAGAACTTCAACCCATAATTTCCCCCGTAAATAGCTAGTAATTAAATAGATTTGCAAGTAATTAAATAGATTTGCTATTTACTTTTTTTAATGTCGTAAAAAATGCAATTTTCTTCACCTTTCGTTTTTTTTTTTTTACTTGGAAAGCCCAACGATTACATCCTTATGTTAAATAGTTTTTCCGTTACAGTGCTGCCAATCTTTCCTGAATCCTTTGACAAATTTGGATTTTATAAATCTTCTTCTGCTAGTTTTTCATGGTCATTCTTCTTGTTATAGGATTCGGCAATTTCTTGAATTGTGCCCCGCATTTCCATTCTTTTGCTTTCACATTCCTCACAAGCTGTATTGTTTTTGCATTCCTTGAACGCTAAACCTTGGGTGAAAATTTTGATAATTATATGTTTTCGTACTCTAATAATAATAAATTCCCTATCAGTGCTCAACGATTTGCGAGTTATATAGATGTGCCATTGTTTTTAACATCTGTTAAGATTTTACCAATATGAAGGTTACGTATTGGACCACAAATTGAGGTATATTATATATAATCTAATTCATGAACACTCCTAGGTGGTGTGACCTTGGTAAACATCTTTGGAAAATTCAAGTACACGTTTAATGAAGTATTAGTTATCATCCCGATTTCTTTTAAAAAAGAAAGAAAAAGAAAAACACCTCTATTCGGGTTAAACATAAGTCTTTGACAGAGTGTCGGACCCATCTAAAGGGACCAGATAATTCATGCACTTTGTCAGAAAACCCGACTCAACATGTCTGTCTTAACAGGTTTTACGCATGTGTATGTGAGTGACGAATTCAGAGCAATGTAAGCTTAGACGCTCCACATAAGGCCAGTTGAACGGTCCATTGTGACACGTTGTAGGGTAAAATTTTGAAGTTGTTACAAAATTTCAACACATACCATATATGAATGTAACAAACTCTCATCAGTCTTGGCTCTCCCATGCAAAAGAGGTGAACAAAGTTAAAACGGCTCTACAAATACATAGAGAGTTTACATAGAGAGTTTCAACCAGATGAGCAGTTCATTTTTTGTCAAATGAACTACGACATATCTATGTAACTCACAAATCTAACTCACAAATCGTTGTACAGCTATAGAAATTTAATACTATTAGAGTGAGAAAAGATATAATTTTCAAAATTTCATCCAAGGTTTAGCGTTCAAGGAATGCAAAAACAATACAACTTGTGAGGAATGTGAAAGCAAAAGAATGGAAATGAGTGGCACACTTCAAGAAATTTCCGAACCCTATAACAACAAGAGTGAGCAATGAAGTTGTTTATTTAAAGGTGACATAATTTACTCATTTTCACGTCTCTATATTTTGATATGCAAATGCTATAGTTATTTAAATTTAACCAAATTATTAAAAGACTTTTACCATATTCTCTGATAAACTATGAGAGGAATATTCATAAAATCCAAATTTATCAAGGATTCGAGAAAGACTGACAGGCACCAACACTTATTGCTTAAAAAACTTGACCAAACTTTATCACTCAAAATAATTCTTAACAAGTCTCTTCTCAAGAAAGTCCTCTCTCATGACATTTCAATTTTCAGCAACATTAATATTTCTCTTTTCAAAAGTAAAAACGTGTAGAGATCACTTCAGCTCGGTTGACGAAGTATATCTCTCTATGCTGCCTCACGATTGCCTGCTCTAATTCCCGTAATCGAGTTCCAAACCTTTTTTTTTTTTTCTTTCTTTCTTTAATGACTTGGATCAAAGCTTTTCCTTAACAACGAGAAAGCATTACTACTACAGAACTAAAGAAAGAGCTGCTACTATGCCACAAATGGCATCTCTCTCGCAGCTCCGAGAAGCATGAATAACAAGGATTCAATGAGATTATAATTAGTTTCTAAAACCAGCCTTCTAGAATGGACACAAAAGTATTATTTTCTTATGCTTCTTGTGACAAAAAAAATGTTGCTTCATATAAAAAAAAAAAAAAAAAAAGCCTTTCAAGACAGGAAAAGTCCAATTGTTGGCAATTAAAATCAGTGTACATGAAAATTAGACACTGAACAACATATACACTAGTTCAAGCAAAAGACATTGAACAAACATATATCAGAATGAGTATATATATGAACAATTTTTACTGTATCTGGTATTAGGAAATAAAATTAAAAAGTTAGCAACTGTGACGCATCTATAAATTAAATTAGCATACAAATCACTGATTCGTTATAGAAGATATTATCAGAGTGAGTATATGTACAACTTTTACAGTCATCAGCTTTTGAGGAAAGTTTACTGCTGGTAAGGAATGTGAAAGTAAAATTATGAAAATCAGTGGGGAAAAATACAAGAAATTTCTGAATCCTAACAAGAAGCATGACAATGAAGTAGCAAAGGCCCCTCTTAAAAAAGTCATATCCAAATTACCAGTCTCTCAAAAACTAAAGAGAACGCAGAGAAAAGATTTAGAAAGACAAAATAATCATAATAGCCAAAGTGCATCCCTCAAACAATTCTTGAAAATTCCCTTCATCTCATTCTTTAAGAAGTTCTCTCAGCTATTCCGCTACGGAAGTGGATCCTCACAAAGAAACTTTCAAGCAATTAAAGTACAAGTTCTCCCGATCTGGCAACGATGCACCACAAGAATAAATCCTATCCGACCACACAACTTCTCCCTGGAATTCCAAAAACTCCATCTTCTTCACTTCAATTTCCGCAAACCATACTCCTATTCTTCCCTCCCATTCCGAACATCCAAAATCATCCCGCCCCATAATTACCAACCTCCCTCCCACATTCGCCATCGAATCGACCAGCAAGCCATTCGGCAACCCTCCATTCACAAGCTTGAGCCTTTTCCAATACCCGGCTCCTTCATCGAAGCCTTTTAAACCCCTAACCCCGATACCGGAGCAATACAACACCCCATTCACCTCGCATACATGTTTAACCCACGGCATCATCAGTCTAAAGACCTCCCACGTCTTCGTCACCGGGTCGAACCGTAGCTCTTCTCCCTCAACCCACACGCAAACCTTACCACCCCTAATGCCACACCCGGCAACCATTTGGTGGTACACCGTAAGCTTGGGGCAAGGCAGGGACTCCCAGCGGCTAGCGACCGTCTCGAACACGTAGACCCAAGAGTCCTCCTCTGTGAACCATCCGAACACGTAAATCTTGTCGTCCAGAACTACTGCTCGGACGCCGTGCTTTCGGGCCGTTGGCATGTTCGGACCGGGCTCCCACGTGTGGAATCGGCAGTCGAAAATCCAAACCTTGGCTGAATTTATGCCACAACTTTGGCCGCCAAGGACGTAGATTTTGGGGCCCACGGCGACGTACGTGGACCAATCGTTTCGGTTGTTGGGAATTCCTCGGACCCGGACCATGATCGGTGCGGAGTTTGGGTGGGGTCTCCGATAGAGCGTGAACCAACGCGCCGGCTGGAAGTCTTGGCTTCGGATTCCGACGAGAAGAAGGAGTTCGGTGCAGTTGAGGGCTGATCGGGCGGCGAAGAACACAGGGGAGGAGAGGAGGGATCTTATGGGCTTCGACACTGTCGAGAGGACAGGGTGGTACCGTCTTGGGACGCGAGCCAGACATTGCAAAGCGATGTCGTTTGGCAGTGATGGGATGAGGATCTCCGATTTCGCTTCGGCGGCGGCGGCGGCGGTGGTGGTGGACATGGTGTTTGTTAATGAGTTTTCGCTGGAAGAGAACGTGAGGGGTAAGTGGTAAAGTAGTGTGACATTCAAATTAACTTTAAAATGACGAAAATATCTCTGAAAAAAGGGAAATCGTTTGAAAAAAAAATCCATAATTAAAAAACAAAAACAAAAACAAAAACTAATAATTTTTTTAAAAGAAAATCTTTGCCCTTATTATTTGAATGTTTTTTTTTTGGTTGGTGATTAAATATCCAAGTGATTTAATTATTACTTTTTAAAAAAACGACATCACACATTATTTTATCTTTACAATATTAAAATGTTACTTTTATGAAATTGTTACATTTAAATTTATATATTTAATCTGATGATAACATTTCAAACAATTTAAATGTAACGTTTGATCCTTTTTGTTTTGTTTTATTTGTTTTGTTTTTTTGTTTTTTTTTTTTAATCGTTAAAGTGAAGCCTGACCTATTTTAGGAGGTTGCTCCCCTTTATGATCAATGGTTGGGCTCCTAAGTCTATATCTACTATCTTTATTTTCAATGTTAATAGTTATTTATTTAATAGTATTTTGATAACTCATCAATTTGTTAAATAATTTTTAATATTTAGTATTTTTTATATGGTTAAATTTTTTAACTTCAAATAATATGATATAGCACTTTTAGGAGATAGTCTATGAGATAGAATATCTTGAATAACTGATGTTGACTCCAGGTTCTTATAAACCATATCATAAATTGTTAATATTTATTTTTCAATGAATGCCATAGATAAATCGTTGGCTATTCTTTCTTTTCTTTTCATTTTTTTGAAGTGAACTGTTTGACTAATCTTGTCGGGGGAGCGAGAGAGTAGCCTATCTTTTAATTTTATGAAATTACAGCATATAACATATTTTTAATTTTATGAAATTACAGCATATAACATATTTTATAAGCACTAGTCAAATAGAATAACAAGTTTTTCAAATGATAGTAAATAATGGCATTTTTTTATAAATAATTTATTTCTTGTCCATATTACTTTTTTTTTTTTTTTTTTTTTTCAGTTTAAAGCTATCCACCCCGCACCCCTTCGAAAAATGCTAGGGAACATCAATGATGTTCAATATCACACTAATAGAGAAGTAGACATATCTTTTATTCATATGTGATGTCATTATTGATATAGCTTCCCACTCACACCCCTCTCTCTCCTAGCTTTCTCTTCTCCCCTTGCATCTCTCTTCCGCTGTATCTCTCTCTCTCTTCCATTGGACCAAAGCTAACTTTCCTTTTTTTTTTTCCTTTTTTTTTTTTTTTCATTTTCATATATATATATATAGATATATATATATATATATATATTTCATTGGACCAAAGCTAACTGGTGTGGCACATCAGAAATCAAACAAGTTAAAATGTCCCAACCAAACATCGGTCAACATATATTACGTCGTGCCAGCAAAAATTGAAAAATTTTGTATATTTTTGAGCGAAGTAGTTATGGGTGGCATGGTTTTTATTTCAAGTAGAATGAAAATCTAATTTAAAATCTTCACTAATATCCTTGGTTAAGCAATTGTTAAAAGTTCTTTTCTTAAGAAAGTCCTCTTTATGTCATTCCCATCTTAACTATTCATCTACATCAACGCATTAAGGTTAGTTGGAGCTTAGAGCATTAGAGTTGACACTTGAAAGTTCTTTAACTTGGCAGTTAAGCATGAGCATGTGAAGGTGCCCGCTGAACGACAGGGTAAGAGTTATTCTAGTCCCGATGTCTATACGCCATCTATTACATTCCGAGGCCAAACTTTGAGTTGAACTCCGGAGCCGGGAGGTGATGCATCAAAGGATATGAATCAGTATGCAAAATGTTTCTGTATTTGCCATTGTTAAATTACAAAATGCAATCAACAGAACGAGCTAAAATAAGAATCTGCACAGGTTTGATATATCTTGTCTCTCAAATGAAAAAACTTACTAGCTTAGTCAAAATCATTGGAAAGACTCAAACTTAGGGCATTGGCTGGTGCAATCTATGCTTACAACAAATTATGAAGACGAGGTACAATTCAACTTAAACGAAAGAAAATGACAAATATCAGCCATAACAACGCAGATAAGAAAAGTTTTAAAGTATCAACAATAACAGGACTAAACTAAAAAACTAGGCTAAGTCATTGTTTTAGGCTTCAATAATAACAGGGTATGTAAAAGAAACTATTCGCCGACTCTAAATGGATCTCGAGGTTTCCCTAAGAAAAAAAAAAAAAAAAAAAGATCTTGAGGATGGAGAAAGTGCAAGAGAAAGGAAGTGATAGGCTTCTGTTAGTAGTTAGTTAAGGGGAGAGTAAACGGATTAGTAGTTTCTATTAATGGTTGTGCGAAAAATCATGAATGGTATTGAGCAAATCACCAGGCCTAAGACTTGTTCTCTTAAATTCCAAATTTTTTCAGGAAAAAATAAAATGGAGTGTGCGTGTGAATGCCTCATGGACCAAAGTCGTGCAGCTCTAGCGACCAAGGAATGCAGAACAAAAGCATTGGAATCAGTTTGACCCAATTCATGAGTTTTCTCATTCCAACAACTGGTATGACCATGAAGTGGGAAAGCCTCCTCTGTGCAGTTTGATAATTCTCCTGCACTCGCCTTGGCTCTAAAGAAAATGCAGATGAAAAAACTAAACAGGACAAAAACAAGAAAAGAAACGAATGATTTTGTGTCATGTATGTTCTAATTCGACAAAAGCAGTACACAAATGCAGTACGCACTACTCATAAATCCAAATTTTAATATCTACGAAAAGAAAATCTCTAACAGTCATCTTTTGGCAATAAACGCATTTGATTTCCACAACTTGAGCTCGTTGTACAATCCCAATTATACAATCACAACAAAAACTACCACGAAAACCAATTTGATAAGGTGAAACGAAGCAAGATATAGCACACACAACGAAAGGAAACAATCCAAATCTGAGGTGAAAAGAACGTACTCCATTGGGATCGCTACAAAGAAACTGAGGTACAAGTATAAATGGGCATCATATGTAGCGACCACATGCGCGTCGAATGAACCATCACCGACCACAGAACTTCTCCCCGGAAATCTCCATCCTGATCCTTCTTCACTTCAATTTCCAAATACCAAATTGCCATTGTTCTTCCCATATTCCTTAAAACTGCCGACCCCAAGACTACCAAACTCCCTCCCACATTGCTCATCCGAATTCTCTGCCACTGACCCCGAAGCCCTTTATTCGCAAACTTGAGCTTTTTCCACACCCCAGTTATTTCATCAAAGCATTTAATCAGCCCCCTATGATAATCATAGCAACACAACACCCCATTCACTTCACACATCTGATAACCCCAGTGCACTCCCAATCCGATGCCACTCTCCAACACCTCCCATGTCTTCGTCTCGGGGTCGAATCTGAGCTCTTCTCCGGCCACCCAAACGCAAACCTTACCACCCCTAACGGCACACCCGCCGCCCATTTGAGGGGAGGCCGTAAATTTGACGCTAGGAAGTGCCCCCCATTGCCCGGCCACCGTATCGAACACGTCGGCCCACGGGGTCCCCTCCGTCGGCCATCGGATCACGAAAATCTTGGTGCCCAAAACTACGGTCTTGGTGATGCCCCTTAACGCCGTCGGCATGGACGGACCTCGCTCCCACGTGTGGAAGCGGCAGTCGAAGATCCATACATGGGTTCTGCTGCCGAGGACGTAGATCTTGGGTCCGACAGCTGCGCACTCGGACCAATCTAGATCGTTGTCGGGAACAACTCCGGGGATGTGGGCGATGATGATATTGTCGGGATCGGAGTTCGGGTTGGGTCTTCCGTATATAGTGAACCAACCCTCGGCCTGGCAGTCTCCGTTTCGGATCCTGAGGTAAGGCAGGATTTCGGTGCAGTTGAGGGCTAATCGGGCGGCGAAGAACTCAGGGGAGGAGACGAGGGATCTGATGGGCTTCGACACCGCCGCCAGGACTGGGTGGTACTTTCTCGGGACGCGAGCCAGACATTGCAAAGCGACGTCGTTTGGCAGTGATGGTATGAGGATCGCTGGCGGCGCCTCGGTGGTGGACATGGTGTTTTCGTTGAATGGTCAACGTAGGTCACGAGCTCTCTCTCGTGTTGTTTGCCCTATGCTGTGTTTGGTGTTCGTTACACTAATCACTTGTCAAATTAGCTATGGTTATGTTTCCTCACGCGCAATTGGCAAATAAAAACTTTAAACTGTCATGTTTGCAGACATGGACAGAAAGTACTGTTATTGTATTTTTCGTCCTTTTACAATATGCAGAAAATGTAGCAGATTTCACAAATGCTCATGCAACTTTTTTTTCTCCCTATAATTTAAAATTTATTCAAAATACTCCTGACACACATAAAAGCATACAACTCATAAGTTCTGGTTAAATTCAAAATATCATAAATCAATTGAAATATTATATTAATTATATACGTATCATATTATTATTGAAAAGATATGAATGATAACACAAATAAATGAATATATGAACTAAATTCCAAACAAAACAGCTCAAAAACTACCTTCCATGCTTCCATCTAATATAGAATATAGAAAAATCTAACACTCCATTGGGTTCAACCATTCAAATGGAAATATATGACCAGAAACATTTGAATTATCGTATGAAACAGTGTTTAGAACTTTAGATATTTGCAATCTCAACAAAAACATCATATATGATTGGAGAAAAAAAAAAATCATCTCATCGAATTTGAAACGAAAAAGAAATTGTATTTTTAAGTTTAGATGGAAAAGAGAAAAAGTTTTCAATTAAAGACAACTGAAATGTAACTGTTTTAAAAGCCAAATTTAAATGGACCCTTGTGATTGATCTATCATGTGAGAAGTTGTTTATGTGTGCTTATTGTGTTTACTAAAAAAGTATTTTATTATGGTAAATTGTAGCATAATTTCATTTCTCTCTTTAAAATATGAGTTGTCTTTTCAATTTTATCCCTGTTTCTCCATTGCATATCTATCTTCTTCTCCCCCTCTCGTTACTTAGGGGTTGCGCCAGTGTCGTTACCTAGATGATGTGTTGGTGGATAGGGTGACAATGATGAAGAGATCGGTGCAATCTCGTGAAGGTGGTGATATCGGTGTACTAATCATCGTTTTCTATCGCGATATGCTCTTTGGAAATTATGGGTAAATAAATAATGTTTTTATTTTAAATAATTATGTTTAATTTTGTGTTTTACATGTCAATATGTAGCAAATATCTATATCTACCATCAAAATAAAAAAATAATAAATAAATAAATAATGATTTACTTGAACATACATAAGCTAAAAAGCAGTAAATAGTGGATGTACCATTAAATATCAGATTTATAGTAAATACTAGATTTTCTATTTAAAAAGTACACATAATTTGATGAGATAAATATATTTTCTTTCATTTACTTCATAAAATCTTAAAAAAAAAACCCAAACTAAATATCGAGTAAATGAAAAATATAAAATTATAAGTGTGAAAAGATATTTTAAGTGATAGATTAGTATTTAATTAATTAAAATAGGTTGGTGTAATTATAGAATACAAGGGCGTGTGTAATAAGTAAATTTAAATATTCTAAAATCAAGAAGGGTGTGCATTTCGAATGAACGAGTTTAATACCCGTACATTGCACGGGGAAGGAAGAAAAAACAAAAATGAAAAAAATTGAGTATTATATAATAAAAGCAATTGATTAAGATATAGATTATACGGGGAAGGAATAAAAAACAAAATGAAAAAAATTGAGTATTATATAATAAAAGCAGTTAATTAAGATATAAATTATAATTACAGTAAGTATATTTTTTTAGTATTTACTATTATAATATTAAAGTACATACATTCATATTTATAAGCGTAATTTTCTTGAAATAAAAAAGTTCAAATAATAAATAAAATTAAAAAATTTGAAAAATCAAAGGGATAATAAAGTTGCGGGTTAAATTTAATAAAATAAAAACCAATTAAATTAACAAATAAACGTAAAAATGAATAGAAATTTTTAAAAATTTATTTCTAAAGATTATAGATATAAATATAAAAGAAATTTATTGAACATTTTGTTTAAAAAAAGAAGAAAAAAATAAAATAAGTCGAAGGATAAAAAAATAATAATATCAAATATTAAAATAAAATATTAAATGTAAGAATTGTTGTTAATAGAATAAAATATAATAATATATTGTTATTAAAAAATCAGAAAGAATAAATAAAATTAAAAACTTTAAACTTAAATAGTCAAAAAAAATTTTAATAACTTAAATAATTTATTAAATTTAAACAAAATTAATTAAATCAATAAATAAACCTAGAAATGGATTAAAAAATTTTAAAAAATTTTAATTTTAAATAATAATATTAATATATGACATAAATAATTATTTAACTATAATAATTATAAATATATATTTTTGATAATTATATTTTATTGCAGTAGAAAAATTATTTATTAATTTTTAATTTTATTATAATTTTATAGATCTTTTTATATTTTAAAATTTCTGTAAATTATTATTTAATTTCAAATTTTTTAGTTTGTTTGTTTATTTCGAATATTATAATTTAATTATATTAATTTATTCTTTAAATGTTTATTTTAGTTTTTTTTTCGTTAAATTTTTATTAATTTAATAATTTAAAAATTTTAAATATTATTTAATGTACATAATTTTATTTTTTATAATTAAAAATAATTTAATAAAAAATAATTTTTTATCTTATAATTTTTTTGTGTCTTTATTTTTTAAATTTATTTTAATGTAAAAATATATATCTTTACTTTTTCTCTCTATTTCTATTTCTATTTGTCTTTGTCTTAGTCTCTCTCTAATGACCGGACAATGTCAAAAGGACAAAATCGAAAACTCACTGTGCAGCTGGGAAAATAAGGGAAATTGAAGGACAAAAACGTTATTTTACTGTATAATTACTGTTTAGTTCTGTAGAATAATGTAGTAAAACAAAAAAAAAGGAATAAAAATCTAAAAATTACTGTATATTTCTGTACACTATACAGTAAAAGTTTACATTTTTTTTAAATATATAATAATAATAATGTGTGGAGGGTTGGAAGAGGTGTTTTAATAAAATAACGGAGAGCATCCAAACCAAAACACCATGTCCTCCACCACCACCAACGAGGCGCTGTCGGATATCCTCATCCCGTCACTACCAAACGAAATTGCTCTGCAATGTCTGGCGCGAGTCCGGAGACAGTACCACCCTGTCCTGGCGGCGGTGTCGAAGGCCATCAGATCCCTCCTCTCCTCCCCTGAGTTCTTCGCCGCCCGATCAGCCCTCAACTGCACCGAAATCCTTCCTTACCTCAGGATCCGAAGCGGAGACTGCCAGGCCGAGGGTTGGTTCACTATCTACGGAAGACCCAACCCAAACTCCGCTCCGAACAATGGCGAAAATAGCAATATCATCGTCGCCCACATCCCCGGAGTTGTTCCCGAGGACGAGTCCGATTGGTCCGAGTGCACCGCCGTCGGCCCCAAGATCTACGTCTTCGGCGGCAGAACCTGGTACTGGTATCTCCTCTCAACCCATGTATGGATCTTCGACTGCCGCTTCAACACTTGGGAGCGAGGTCCGACCATGCCGGAGACGCAATGGGGCTTCACCAAGACCGTAGTTTTGGGCACCAATATTTACGTGATCCGATGGCCGACAGTGGAGACCCCGTGGGCGGACGTGTTCGACACGGTGGCTGGGCGATGGGAGTCTCTTCCTAGCGTCAAGCTTAGGGCCACCAATCAAATGGGTGGCGGGTGTGCCATTAGGGGTGGTAAGGTTTGCGTATGGGTGGCCGGAGAAGAGCTCAGATTCGACCCCGAGACGAAGACATGGGAGGTGTTTGAGAGTGGAATTGGAGTGGGAGTGTATTGGGGTTATCAGATGTGTGAAGTGAATGGGGTGTTGTGTTGCTATGATGCTTATAAGAGGCTGATTGAATGGTTTGATGAAAGAATTGGGGAGTGGAAGAAGCTCAAGTTTGTGAACAAAGGGTTTCGGAGTCACTGGCGGAACATTCGGATGAGCAATGTGGGAGGGAGGTTGGCGATCATGGGGTCCGCAGTTTTAAGGAGTGTGGGAAACACAATGGGAGTTTGGTATCTGGAAATTGAAGTGAAGAAGGATGAGGATGGCGATTTCCGGGGAGAAGTTCTGTGGTCAGAGATGGTTCATTCGACGTGCATAGGGTCGCTATATATGGCGCCCAAGTATTCTTGTACTGCAGTTTCTTTGTAGCGATCCAATGGAGTACGCTCTTTTTGCCTCATACTTGGATTTGTTTCTTTTCATTGTGTATATCTTGCTTTGTTTCACCTTATCAAAATGGTTTTCATACTGGTTTTTGTTGTGATTGTATAGCTGGGAATGTACAGCGAGATCAGGCTGTAGAGATCAGATGCGTTTCTTGCTGAAATATAACTGTCAGAGATTTCTTTTAGAAGCCAACGAACTTTGAAATTTATGAGTGCACGTACTGCATTTGTCTAATGCTTAGAACCTACATTACCCAAAATCATTCTTTTCTTTTCTTTTCTTGTTTTTTGTCCTGTTTATTTTTTTTTATCTGCATTTTCTTTAGAGGCAAGGACAATGCAGGAGACACATATAGACAAAACACACACGCACACATGTATGCTCGTTTTTCTTTTCCTTGAAAAAGTTGGAATATAAAAGAACAAGTCCTAGGCCTGGTAATTTGCTCAATGTCATTCATGATTTGGAGCAACAAGCTCATATAAACGCTTTTGCTTATGTTAACCTTGCCCTTGTCATTATTAGTTACATTTACCTAGGTTTTAGTTTTGCATATAATACAACTTCATTAGGTTACCGAGGAATTAAATGAACTATAGTCATTGTTGAAAATGAAGTGTTGATTGCAGCCTTGGATGATTTATTTGAAATGTACCATCTACCTAATCTATCAAGCACAATTTGGATAAAAAAGAAGCACTTTTATCAAGAATTTTACTGATTACAAGCAAGCAACTAGGAAACCCTAGTCGAGATAGTATTCGAGATACTATCTAACTCTCCCCATCTTGGATGCCCAAGCCCAAATGTTTACCAAACAATTCCCCTCTTCCCTCCTTCGTAGTCTCTTTACAAACGCTACTCATGGTCTTACAAGTCTTAACTACTGACAGAAACTATTAGTTAGTTACACTTCCGTTAACTAACCATTAACGGAAGCCTATCACTTCCTTTCTCTTTCATTTTCTCCACCCTCAAGATCTTTATCTTTATCTTTCTTTTTTCCCTTTTTTTTTTTTAAAGGGAAACCACAAGATCCCATTTAGAGTCGACAAATAGTTTCTTCTTTTACATACCCTGGTATAATTGAAGGCTAAAACAATGACTTAGCCTAGTTTTATAAGTTTAGTCCTGTTGTTGTTGATAACTTAGACTTCCTTACCTGTCTGATGAATATTTGTCGATTTCATTCCTTTAACTTGAATTTTATCGTGCCCCCCTAATTTGTTATAAGCATAGATTGCAACAGGCAATGCCCTTAGTTTGAATCTTACTAATGATTTTGACTAAGCTAGTAAGTTGTTTCATTTGGGAGACAAGATATATCAAACCTGTGCCCATTTTTATTTTAGCTTGTTCTGTTGGTTGTGTTTTGTAATTTAACATTGGAAAATACTGATGCTTTTTGCTTAATGATACATCTCCTTTGAAGCACCACCTCTCAAGTCCGACTCAAAGTTTGGACTCGGAATGTAAACAAACAGCAGATAGATACCGTGATTAGAATAACTCGTCCACCTGTTGGTCAGCGGTCACCTTCACATGCTCATACTTGACTTCCAAGTGTTTACTCTTTTGCTCTAAGCTCCAATGAACCTTAATGCCTTGTGTAGCTGTATAGTTAGGATGGGCATGACATGAAGAGGACTTTCTTGAGAAAGAGAACTATTAAGATCTTTTTTTTTTTTTTTTTTTTTTTTCTTTTTTTTGAGGGTATTAAAAGAATTGTTTTGAGTGATAAACTTTGGTCAAGTTTTTTAGCCAAGTGTTGGTACTGCTATCTTTCCTGAATTCTTGGTAAAATTTGCATTTATATAGATCATCTTCTCACAGTTTTTTTGAGAAAATGGTAAAAGTCTTTTAGAGGGGCCTTTACCGGTTCATGGTCGTTCTTGGTGTAAGGATTTGGAAATTTCTTGAAGTTTTCCATGCATTTCCTTTCTTTTGCTTTCACGTTCCTCAGTCTCACAAGCAGTATTGTTTTTGCATTCCTTGAACGAATCATGGATGCAATTTTAAAAATTGCATATTTTTTCACTCTCATAATATTAAGTTTCTATCGGGGATCAACGATTTGCTTGATAGTTCATGTAGAATGTATCACAGTTTTTGAACTTCTGAATTCAATTTACTACTGCTGCCATTAACTTTTGGAGTCGATTCTTACTGATGGTGTGTGTGTGTGTATTTTTTACTGTGAAATTTATCTTTTTGAATTGTATTGGTTTGTTTCTTGGACATTTATTTCAAAGCTTTCACAATGTGAAGCAATTTTTTCTTTTTTTTCCCCTTTTTACTACCTCTGTTTTCCTTTTCTTATTAAAAAAAAAAAAAAAAAATCTAAATTGAACTTGCATGATGTTATTCTCAGTCAAACAACCAAAACTGTTTCCTTATGAAAACTACATGTCGTTTTGTGGACGAGAGGCAGTGTTCATTAAAAAAAAAAAAAAAAAAAAAAAAAAAGGATGTACATTGAGTTGTAAAAACTAATCCATTGTCCATCCAACATTCAACATTCTTCTAAGTAGCATAAAGTAAGGGAACAAATTTGCTGAGAAAGCATTAAACAGGGTTTGAGCTTATTAATGATTTCAGGAACTAGGATGTCAAGGAAAAAAAAAAACAAACAAACATAATAATAATAATATTATAAAAGAATAAAAAAGGAAGAAAGGAACAAAAATTAAAACCAATTGAAAAAGGATATTGGAGTTAAAATTTTATTCAAGTTGCAGTATAAACAGTGACTTCCAATCCTCGTTTGTTTTTTGTTTGATTGTTAAATGCCAAAATTTTTCATATTGACAAAAAGGATGGTAAAATCATGATGAAACAATGTAAAATCTTAAATCAATTGTATAGTTCTTCTTTTGTGGTATTTGCATGACTTTTTCCTAAAAACAAATTGCATTACTTTGCTTGAAGTTGGGTTTTGTGTTCTTTTAAAAGTACTCTCTACAAATTTCTTATGCAAAGCAGCTATAAAAGCAAAGCATGTTGATGAATGATAACAGTAAAATTTTGGACCCAAAAAAAAAAAAAAAAAGAAAAAAGAAAAAAGAAAAAAGAGCAGTATAAAGGATCTGTTATTTGCACATGACTCATTTGCATACTATTTAGAAAGAGATTATAAAATTATAACAAACAAAAGGTCATGAACAATCAACGTTTTTGAGGTCAGATATCAAGACAAAGGACAACAACTGTATATTCAGATCTCTTGAATTTTTTTAAATGGTTATTTTGTAATTATAAAGATCTTAATATAAATTAACTTTTTTTTTATACTACTGTTATACATCAGTTTTAAGTGGACAAAAATAAGTGATTTTGCTCATAGCATAACATTAGTTTTTCAATGTTAATAGATATAGTTATAAATGTACTAAAATTTAAGAGGAAAATAAAGTTTTCCCAAGTCTTATATGGCTAAAATATGAGACGTGATATTTTTGCTAATGGTTTATAGTTCGAGGGGTATTTTTACTAACAATTTAAAGTTGGAGGGGCTAAACACTTGTTTTCAAAATTTGGAGGGCAAAACTACAAGAGTGTTAAAGTTCATGAAGAAAAAATAAACTTTGTCATTAATAAATTACGCTTCAGTTATTTTTATGTCATCTATTTAACTGACGGAAGGAGCAAATATGATAATATTTCATAATTCATAGATCATTTTAATCCGTTTTTGAAATTCAGAGAGTATAATTATAAGAGCACCAAAATGGAGATATATCCTAATGAAACTATTGTAATACATTATCTTTTGAAGACAAAATTGAATTTATATTTTAAAAAATAACGAAGGTTGGATAAGACAATACTAAATAAGAAATAACGAACATCCATTAATTTATCAATTTTGACCATCAAGGTAATGGGACTGTTGATCAGGTGATGGATTCCCGTTGGGCAAAATCGTGACCGGCGGCAGCTGAAAGTGAGTTCCTAAATTCCCATGAGAATTTTCTATGTGTGGAATAGTCTCTGGAATGGGCGAAGGCTGGAGTGATGCGGTATGATGACTTACGTTGGGAAGACCTTCCCCCGATGGAAACTGATCGGTGTTGCCGTTTTCATGGTTGTTGCTCTGAGTTTCCCTCCCCGAAACCGTATTCGTGTTGGAGGGCGCGACGGCGTTCTGTGCCGAAGTATACGTTATTACTGTAAGAGGGAAAGAATACGGTCTTAAATTTTGCATTGACAAGAATACTTAAAAAGACTATAATTAAATGCAAATGTTTGATATGATTTGGACTTTAATTTTAGGATCATCGAGAAGTTAAACAATCTAAAACATAGAGCCAGAGAGAGTCTAACCAGGTCTTCGGCCAAAAGAATTTTCGCAATTCACACACCGACAATTAAACGAACATCCAGCATTACCCTTCAAAAGAAACATATTATATTCAGTTTGGCAAATCGTTGTTCAATAGTACCATAAATGAAACATGTTGCAGTTTTTGTTTGTAATCGTTTTTAGATGACAATATAAGTTTGATAACTTCGTACCTTGTAGCATTCACAGTATTTTTTCACACACTTCGACTTATTGCAATTGCAGCCTGTTCTATGCCTTAATGAGCTCCGGTTCGACACGGTCCCATCTTCCTGCAAAGAGTTTCCGCCATCAAATTACTGTAAAGTAAAAGTTAAGAAACAACATATAATTCGTATGAAAAATCTTTTGAGGGATCACCATAGTATTGGCTGGAGATCCTATGCCCTCGTTAGTGACCTTTGGAGCAAAGGCAAGTGGATTGCGAGATTCAATTTTCTTGCGTGCATCTTGAACCTTGGGCGCGCTAGCACTTGTGTTTTCGCAGTTTTGGCATGTGCAAGAATCCAAACAAGGAAGTCCCGCGGCAAAGCAATCACAATAACTATCAATGAGAAAGAACATGGTTGAGACATGAGAGACTTTAACTTGTTTTGATCTTTGCCATAGAAATTGGTTTTGCTCGAAAGATTTACTAAGTTTCATATCAAATTTTCGGCATTGCCCTTTAACTTGTTGTTCAAGAAACGACTAATCAAATAAAAATATGGGGGGAAAAAAAAGGAACAGAATATGCGCTAGTGACAACTTTCAATGACTTACAGTTTCAAGCATTGGCTACTTTTACACTGGCAGCGTCTGTTGATTCCATCCTTGCCTGAAGTGCTTTGCGGCCTGGATGCATTTCAAATGCAAAGCCATGTTAAGCGCAAGCGAAAGTGTCAAAGTATTTTTACATTTTACTAGAATATCTAGCACGTACCTTTCACTCCTGGGCCTTCCTTGGTTCAACTCCTCAACCAAATTAGCGTCCGGAAGATGAGGCATATTTCCATTGCAAGGAACTATCACTTGCTCGGCAGGTGACGCTTGCGTAGGTCCGGAGATAGGCTCCGTACTATCAATAGGATGAGAAGGCGTGGGACTGGCAACGACGAGAGCTTGACTTTCCGAATGATTGGGGTTGGTTACATCCGCAATCGAACTAGTCTCTAAGTCCACTAAATCAGTGTTCCTCTCACGTATAGCCTTCCTTTCTTGTGAAGTCCCATTCATCCTGTCAATGATATTTAGACGCAAGTCAGCACCCAAAAAGTATGAAAGACGGGAAAAAAGAATTTCCACCATTGAAGAGTTGCTAATTAGCTAATTTTCGAAAAGATATATACCGGAGAGAGTTGGCTGCCATTTGATTTATGGAGTAATTTGTTCCATAGTTAGACTGAACGAAACTACTCGATGAAGCTCCAAGATTGGCATCATCATAGGACGGACCACGAAAACTGCTTCTATTATTACTAGTAGTTAACATTGGCGTTGGTATGATTCCCATGTAGGGTGATGATCCGGTTCCGAATTGGAGACTTCTGCGTGTTCCATGATGGCGGGGAAAGTTTTCCTGCGTTTAGAAAAGGAAATTAGCACTTTACATAGGCTTAAGCATAAAATTCATTCCACATACAAAAACCCTTTTTCTTTTTTAAGTGAGGGGAGAAAAAAAAAAATCTCTCACTAAAATTTGTTAAAATAAAAAGAAAAGGAGAAACATTAAACAAAGAAATTTAGAATCCTACCTCAAAGGCAAATCAAATAACAAAGGAAAAAGGAAAAGCAACAATCCTAAATAAATAAAAACATAAAAAACACATGAACCCAACAAAATATTTAGGTTCATACATTTTATATGTTTATACAGAGGATTTGGTAATATTGATTTGCAAAAGAAAAGCAATGCATGCTAAAATACAAGTAAGCTAATTCTTTGTTCTACCAAAAAGAAAGAGGAAAAAAAAAAAAGAAAAAGAAGGTAAGCTAATTCTTAATTAATGAAACAAAGGCTAGAAATAACGAACATGATTTGATTTTTTTTTTTTTTTTTTTGATCTGTTGGTCAAACGGGATTGACTTTGAATGTCGAATTTTTGCATTACGTTGTGGAACTCAATTTGCTCTTTTACACACCCTTTGATACTTTTATAAAATTCCAATCTGATTCTTCATTATAAGATTCAAACGAAGTAGATATTCAAGACATGATCAGGCAGTACTATTTCGTTTTTTTCTTTTCACAACCTTCATTCAGTTACTTGACATCCAAGCAAACCGGAAAATTTAAACCCAA
Organism: Ficus erecta; assembly: GCA_008635985.1. NCBI lineage: Eukaryota > Viridiplantae > Streptophyta > Magnoliopsida > Rosales > Moraceae > Ficus > Ficus erecta. Next base: position 4,468,575 of record BKCH01000005.1, on the reverse strand, counting down.
AGACTACCATTTATAACATAAAGGTTCAAATCAAATTCACATGCCTAAGACGAAAAAAGTACCTGATCAGCTGGTCTAGAAACATGGTTCCCATTCATAATTCTGGACCCGAATTGTGAATAATACTCGGACCTTAAATTCCCTCCCCGATACTGTAGCGCACTAGGGTTAATCAGCTCTGGTGAAGCAAAAGCTGGTTGGAAGTTCTGGAAATCGAAATCTATCCAATTCGTATCGTAGTCCCGAATATAACACGAATGACTATTTGAGTTGATTTCATTGTTTTGATTATTATTGTTGAAGTTAATTCCATGACCAACGTCACTGTCCATGAACACACAATAACGTCTCATAAAAAAAAAACAAAAAAACAAATAAAAAAAAATTATAGAACATATATATAGTTTAGAAAAATAAAAAACCTTCTTTGCTGTGTTGATGAGAAGACGAATGCCGGGTGGTTTGAAGAAGACGGACGGCGGGGTGGGGGTGGTGGTGGTGGGTCCATAATGTTGTTGAGAAGAAGAGAAGAGAAGAAAAGAAAAAGAGGAGAGCGAAAGTGTGGTGAATGGTAATGTTGCAAGCTTCGGGGTTTAGCAAAAATCGTAAAAGGGTTTATATGTATAGACTAATCAAGAATTAGTACCTTCAGCAAAAATAATAATAATAATAATAATAATAAAGAATTAGTAAAAAAGATTTTAGGACTTGAGAATTATCTTCCTCGTCCAATCTCTTTTATCTTAGAATATATATATATATATATCCCTCGTCCAATCTCTTTTATCTTGGAATATATATATATATATATATATATATATTTCTTTCAGAGTTCAGACACTTTCCAAGCGGGATATTCTACTTCTTTTGTTTTTGTTTTTGTTTTTTTTTTTTTTTAAGTAGTTAATACACGTTTTTCCTTTGTTGTGTTTTCCAATTTTTTGGTGATTTAACTCTAAGTGAACTTTTTTTTTTTTTTTTGAGGAATTATCCACTAGTATCTTGCTTCGGGATAATTAGTGATTCCAGTTTTCTTTCTTTTTTCTTTTTTTTTTTTTTAATTGAGAATTATCTCTTTTTAAATTTTGAGTGAATTTTTTTTTTGAGAATTATCTTTTGAAAAAAATTAGAGTTGGGAATTTAAATTAAAACTATGTACAGATTTTCTTTATGTTTGTTTTTTTTAAAAAAATATCATTGCCGTACGTGTATATCCCTTTTGAAAATATTGTTATATGTTTTTCTTGAATATAGTTATATGTCCGACCTTTTGTCATGTATTTGGGGTATATCATTATAATATGATTTGGAGTGGAGAACTGTACAGCCAAAAATTATTTCCTGATATGAAGTGGAGAAATTTACGGCCTCCAAATAAATCTTGCAATGTTTTTCAATTTTCAAAATAAAAAAGAAAAAAAAAATGCTAGTGCTCAAGAAAAGCCTTAAGTTCCATCACTTGAATGATCAAAGCATAATGCAAACATACAGTTTACTTTGAAAAAAAAAAAAAAAAATCAATATTCAACAGAGGACAAATAAAGCAAAATCACAGAGAAAAAGAAAGGAGCTCAGCTTCTGATTTCAATAATCAACAAAGTCCGCCAAATACCAATGTTCAGACTTCAGAGATGGTTTCGGGCGGTAGACCTGAGCTCAAAACAGACACAAGAGCAACAAGTAAAACGACAAATGTTTCTACAAAGACAAAAACAACTCTTTAAAGGACCAAGCAGCACAAAACGCTGCCTCTTATGACACCAATGAGAAACGACACCACGCACAAACGGGCAAATAGAACACAGAACTCAAGTTCCTGCATCAGATTAAGGAGTTGAAATGCTGTTGCTAATAAGCTAAATCGTATCTACTTAGATATATCTTGTCCAAATCCATGGCTGAGGGTAAATGGAGGCACACCTCTATTTCTCAATAATGCAAATACCCCAAATCTGATCTTTCTCCTACAACCACAGAGCTTTTAAGCTCCATAAAACGACACCAAATAAAGAGTTATTAAACTCCATAAAATGACACCGACTAAAATAGTTGCTTACTAAATCAACATATACAAAACAACAAGTAGTGCATCAATTTAATCACTGGAGGAGTTGAAGAAAGCTTGATGAGCAACGGGTAGAAACTAAAATGTAACATTCCAAAACCCGGACTCCTCTCTATGGCTGCCTGTCTCAACTACTACTTTCATCTTCATCAAACAGATGTCTACTAGCCGAGTTCGCTCTAAATTCCCAATCATGAAATTACTCATTTAGTATCAACAAAGACTATCAGGAAAATAATTCATCGGGTTAAACATTTGGATTGTCAAACAGAACAAGATTATAGTTATATAACCAAAAAGAAACCCTAAGGCTTCATTCTCTATTGCCAAAAAAGTCCTCACAAAGAAACCAACAACAATCTCAATCACGTAATGGTAGCAAGTGACCGTAAAGTACCTCTTTCTACACATTGAAATCCTATTGGGAATGTGAACGAACCTTATTATTGGAGAAATCATAAATAAAGCAGATATGAGCAGAGAAAATTTTTTCAAAAAAAAAAAATGATACGACAAACAAGAGAAAAGGAACTAAATAAAATAAAAATAAGGAAACAACAAACCAGATCTTAACAACACAAACACTAGTTCAAGCAAAGGACAACTGACGAATATATTCGTACAGATTTATATTGGCAATGTCAGCAGCAGAACTCCAAAAGCATTAATATAAAAAAAAAAAGGCGCGGCACAAGGAAATTAAATTTCATATCACATGGAGAAATTTTTTTTTTTTTGGGTGAAATCACATAAAGAAGCTTAATAATCAGAGAGTAAAAAGTATACAACTCTCAAAATTTTTTTCGTAGGTTTAGGGTTGAAGAAATGAAAAAACATATACTGCTTGAGAGGAACGTGAAAACAAAAAAAAATGAAAATCAGTGGGAACACTGCAAGAAATTTCCGAATCCTGACAACAATCATGACAATGAAAGAGGAAAGGCCCCTCTAGAAAAGTCTTTTCTACGTTACCAATTTCTCTCAAAAAACCAAGTATAATACAGAGAAATTTTACAAGGCAAAATAATAATCATAATGAAAAAAGCATATGATCTATACAATGTAAATTTGATGAGAATTCAGCGATCAGCAGAACCAGTGCTCAATTGCTTAGAAACGTGACAGAAAGTTTATCACTCAAACAATTCTGTAAAGTTCTCTTCATCTCATTCTTAAAACTACTCTTAGCTACTCCGCTGGCACTATAGAAGTGGATGTCCGAGCATGCGAGGCTATAAACTGCTGTGAATACTCAAACCTCTTTAAGTTAGGTAGTCAAGCATCAGGAGGTGAAGGCGCCCGATAAAAATGATCATATTATATTAGATGTCAACTCCCAAGGAAAATACTCCAAAATAAAAAACATATATAAACACAAGATATGCATATATATATATATATATATATGTCTCATGCACCAAAACATACATGTCTAGTAAGCTAGGAATGTAGAACCAAAGCATGGCAATCAATGTCTCAATTCATGAATTTTCTCATTCAATAACTGGTATGACCGTGAGGCGTAAAGCCTCCACTATAGAGTCTCTATTACTCTCCTGCACTCTTCTTGGCTCTAAAGAAACTGCAGATAAATCAAACACTAAAGAAAGAAAGAAAACACTAAAAGATCATTTTGTGCCATGTAAACTCTATCAAGGATTCAACATATGCACTCATAGCTTTCAATGTTTGTTATCTACCCAAAAAATTCTAAACAGCAATCTTTCCATCCACGAGAAATCCATCCGATTTATATAACTTGTCGTCTTTGTACTTCCCCAATTTGACAATACAACAACAACCATCAGGAAAACCATTGACCAATAAAGCAATATGATACAATGAAAAGAAAGACAAAAAAAAAAAAAAAAAAGATAACTTACTAAAATTTAATCCTCACAAAGAAACTTGCAAACAGGTATAGAACAAGTTGTTCCCATCAATCATCGATGTGCTGCACGAGTAAACCATCTCCGACCACACAACTTCTCCCCAGAAATCCGAAGACCCCTTCTCCTTCACTTCAATTTCCGCACACCACACTCCCATTCTTGTTGCCTCCATATCCGAATCTACAATCTCATCCGGCAAAACTCCATGCCCCAGAATTACCAACCTCCCACCCACATTTTCCATCAGATGGATTAAAAAGTGATTTGGAAACTCTGCATTCATAAGATTGAGCTGTTGCCAAAACCCAGCTCTGTCAAGGAAGACTATACACGATTCATCAAGAGCATGAAGTCTATACAACACCCCATTCACCTCGCACATCGGTGACAACTGCCACACTACTAGTCCAAACGCCTTCCACGTCTTCGTCGCGGTGTCGAACCTCAGCTCTTCTCCGTCCATCCAGACGCAAACCTTACCACCCCTAATCCAACATCCGAGAACCAGTTTGTTGTAGACCATAAGCTCGGGGCTAGGAAGGGCCTCCCATCGCCCGGCCACCGTGTCGAACACGTCGGCCCATGAGCCCTCCACTGTCAAGCTTGCGAACACGTAAATCTGGCCGTCCAGAACTACTGTCTTGACGCCATGCTTTCGGGCCGTTGGCATGCTCGGACCGAGCTCCCACGTGTGGAAGCGGCAGTCGAATATCCACATCTCTGTTGAGGCGAGGTGGCCACCAGTAATGCCGCCGAAGACGTAGATTTTGGGGCCTACGGCGGCGTGATCATACCATTCTAGGAAGCCATTAGGAATTCCTGGGACAGGGGCCATAGTGAAATTGCCCGTTGCCGTTGCGGAGTTTGGGTTGGGTCGTCGATAGAGCGTGTACCAACGCGCCGGCTGGAAGTCTCGGCTTCGGATTCGGAAGTAAAGAAGGTGTTCGGTGCAGTTGAGGGCTGATCGGACGGCGAAGAACTCGGGGGAGGAGAGGAGGGATCTGATGGGCTTCGACACCGCCGCGAGGACAGGGTGGTACCGTCTTGGGACTCGAGCCAGATATTGCAAAGCGACGTCGTTTGGGAGTGACGGGATGAGGATGTCCAACGGCGCCTCGGCGGCGGCGGCGGCGGCGTTTGTTAAAGGTTTCATCGGAAGAGAATCACAGAGGCAAGTAACCACAGAGTGAGTTGCAGGGGCTACTCTACAGAGTAGCAAGGGTTAAAGAAATGATAATTAATAATTTGTTCGCTTGTGACTGTGTAAACGACATTGAGATTGCAGTCGTTCTTGGGTACTCTTTTCTTTCTTTTATGGTTCTTCTTGGGTACTTTATAAAAGTAATTGGATTTTTTTTTTAATAATATAGTCTATTTTGGTGGAAAGAGAAGAAAGTCTAATGTACATATTTTTTGGTGAATGAGAAGAAAGTATAATTGAATATTGGTTAATGTTAGTCGAGCAAAAAAATATATATATTTATTAGAAAAAAAAAAAGAACAAAATAACATTTTTAAAAAGAATAATAGTAAATTATAATATAAAATTTTAAAAATAAACAAACATAAAATCATCCATAATATATTCACAATATGTTCCTTATGATAACCATGTTCATGAATTATGGTCAATAAATAGTATGAGCGGCAAGTTACATAGGTAAGAGTTTCATGATTACCTTATCCCATGTAAATCATGTACCCATAACTATTCAATATCCTTATGAAAAGGTAATTGCCACGAAGTATTTCCGCTGTCGAATCCATTTTGAATTTGATAAATGTATTGCTTGTGAAGTATGTGTTCGTGTCTGCCTTATAGATCTACCCATCATTGATTGGAAATAGGAAACTGATATTCGCAAGAAACGATTACTTAATTACAATATTGATTTTGGAATCTATATATTTTGTGATAACTGTGTTGAGTATTGTCCAACAAATTGTTTATCAATGACCAAAGAATATGAACTTTCTAAGCATAATTAAATTTATAATCAGATAATACCAAACGACTTATAATCAGATGTTTGTTTGGACAACTCAAATCATTCAACTCAAAATTTTTTTTTTTTTGTCTTTTTTCCAAAAAGTTTTTGTCTTTTTCCTAAAAAGTTTTTTATCTTTTCTAAAAATTCAAAAAAATTTACTATTTAAACTTAAAAATCTCAACTCAAACTACTCCACCAAACTCCCCTTTCATGCCCTTTCGCGAAAGCTTTGTTGGTTTGGTGTTTGGTGGTGATCGCGGTGGGAGAATCTTGTCGTCGGGATGCCATAGAGCTCGTAAAGCTTCTTATTGAACCGCCTAGAAGTTTTCCTCGGCACGACGCTCTTGAGGTAAATTCTGGCCATGTGTGCTTTCATTATTGATGGGATTAGGACTGCTAGAAATGATATGTTGTCTAGAACTCGCAGAACATGCTGGTGAAGAATGGCTATGAATATGATCTTGGTTAAGCAAGAACGTTTTTCTTCCGATCCACCAATACAATAGGGACATTACAGAAACTTAACATCTTATGAATAAATCGTTTGGTTATATTATTTTCCACTTGACCAAATTCTCTCCAAAGCCAAGGAGAAATAATGCATATATATAATTTTTAGACAGGACAAAATAAAAAAGATGAATGTGGTGAATTTGTGTCAAGAGTGTGCAACTGATATCTAAACTGTTTATTCTTTAGTTTGCAAATTATAATGCAATTTTTCCATGAAGATACACTATACTAAATCAAATGGAATGAAACATTCTCTGTGGAATTAGCAAGTCTCAACATTTCAGCTACATTACTAGTACATTTTCTATTATGCAAAACCGTGCTAGAAATCACTCCAGATGAGCCAAAGAATTAAGCAACATGAAAATGATTATCATTAGAACCTGGAAAGCACTGATGCAAAATTGCTACTATCCGACAAATCAGCATCTTTCTCGCAGCTCCATAGAGCATGAGATAACCAGGATTCAATGAGATTTTCTGTGAAAATTAAAGATAAATTAAATAACATAAAAGTTTTCAATGCATGTTATCTTACATACATACCAGAATTGTTTTCACTTAACACGACTCAAACACCAAATCACAGTAGAAAGAAAAGGACTGGTTATGCTAACACCCAGGAAAAATATCCAATTCCAGATTTCCTCTCCATATCTTTGCTTTCTGTCGAAATATCCCATCAACAAATAGATTTCTAAATAGCTTTTTGGGCTATCTAAAATCAATACCAAAATGGCCATATGAGCTGTAGATTTGACACTAGCATTGGCTAGAGCTACTACTGAATCTCTAGGGTGGAATTCTCAAAGTCTAGTAGCAGCAAATTTCAAAGTTTCAGCCACAGTAATATAACATTCCCTGTGCAAAAACACGTTAAAATTGCACTCTTTTGAAGAGAGGGAAAAAACCGAGAGTTTCACTATGCCAAATACAATGAGCTTGGTGTTTATATTCTTGTTACAGAGAATGATAGGATTCTTGAGACCAAAACTTAAGGAAACTACAGAAACTAAATATCAAAGCAGGAAAAAATTCAATGTTTAGGCAGAGTAATCCTACTTTTATTGAGTGGTTCTCACTTCTCACAAAGAAACTGGGATACAAAACGCCCCACCAACTGACCATGGGTAATGGAAAAAACCATCTGCGACCACAAAACTTCTCCCCAGAAATCCCCCATTATCCCTATCCTACATCACTTCAAATTCTGCACACCATACTCTCACATGTATGTAAACATCACAGCAACACAACACCCCACTCACCTCACATATATGTGAAAACTCCGGCATTACCAGACTAAACACTTCCCATGTCTTCGTCACCGGATCAAACCTGAGCTCTTGTCCCTCCACCACCCAAATGCAAACCTTGCCACCTCTAATCCCGCATCCCAGAACCAGTTTGCTATAGACAGTAAGCTCGGGGCTAGGAAGAGCCTCCCAGCGACCAGCCACCGTTTTGAACATATCGGCCCATGAGCCTTCAGATGTCAGCAATCCGAAAACGTAAATCTTGCCGTCCAGAACTACTGTCCTGAGTCCGTGCTTTCGAGTTTCGAGCGGTTGGCATGTTCGGACCACGCTCCCACTTGTGGAACCGGCAGTCAAAAATCCAAACCTTTGCTGAGTTCTTGGAACTGTCGGTCACGAGCTTTTGATAATTCAGCTAGTACCTATCTTTTCATATGGTCTGGCAGTGCATGATCACGAGGGAGACCAGACTTGACAAAAACATTTTGAGTTTTAAAATCTGACCGTAAATGGAGAAACAATCCTATTTAGCTGTAGGAAGGAATTTTAGATGATAAGAACTATCAATTTCCTCCATTCAAATTCAGCTATACCATGACAAATAATGCAAAAACAAGTTGAGATCGGTCTAGAAGAACAAAGAGTATATCTGTCAAACATTTTTATTTTTATTTATTTTTCAAGTAAAGACGAGGCAATATGGAAAAGTATTACCACAGAAGTCAAAGAACACGCTGGTGCGGAATATTTAAGATATGATCTTGGTTAAGCAAGAAGCTTTTCTTCCGATCCACCAATGCAATGGAACTTAACATCTTTCAAGCAAATTCTCTCCAAAGCCAAGGAGAAATGCAGATACATTCTTGGACAGGACAAAAGAAAAACAAGCAAAAAGGAAATAAAAAGATGATGACGATCTCTTTCATGTCATTTACGGCTTATTGTAATCTTAGTTAAATTATCTACTCATGTAATTCTTTAACAGTGAACTCCAAACAAGAAACTCCACCTTGTATCTGTACCTGTCTTTTGTATTCTTCAGCAACATGAAGTGGAAGTCCGGGATCATAGATGAATGAGGGGCACGGTGACCTTTAAAACTGCCATCGACTGCTCAAACCTATTTAAGGCAGGTTGTGCCTAATGAATACAAGTGAAAAATCAGTCTGATTTCAAAACCAATCGGCTGTATACTGCTAGTCCCAACTTATCGAGAGTTTGGATTCAGAATGTGCTATTCCATATGAGATATATGATCGCTTAGCACAACACTGCCATATTTGCCGCTAACAAAAAATAAGAACATGGCCAAAATAAGATGGACACAGGTTTTTTAGGTATTCACACAAGCAAGTGACACACAATCCACCATGCAGAATGACCACAAGGGCCTTCAAGAGGAGGAAAATAGTGGACGCATAAGGGAACCCTACTAAGTTATAACATCCAGGCAATTGCTGACCGGAAGAGAACTTGTGTCATTTATAACCCACTTAGAGTCCTCACTCCCGCTGATGTGGGACTCGCCTTAGTGGCTACCTTTTTTTGGTAAGATGGACACATGTTTGGTTTTATTTAAAATGAACAAATTTACTAGCATGGTCAGATGAGGTTACGAACTAAGGGAATGTTTTATCAGTATTCACTATTCAGAAAAGATAAGAGCTAGTCATTTACATGCATATATGTTTTGTTTGATGTAAAATCTCCATCCGATTTCCAAACGTTATCCACTTGAATAAAATGATTTTTATACCTAAAAGTTTTTGGCGCATATGTATCTTACACACATACCAAAATTGTTTTCACTTAACAAAACTCGAACACCAAATCACAGTAGAAAGAAATACTAGTTATGCAACACAAATGAAAATATCCAATTCCAGACTTCCTCTCCATGTCTTTTCTTCTGTCAAAATATGTTGATTGTACTTCTATATTTCTCTACAAATATTTGATGACTTTGTGTTAGGGTGGAATCTAGCTATGGTTTTTTTTTTTTTTTCCTTTCGCTCTTTCGAATCAAAATTTAATGCCTACTTTAGTTGCATTGGCTGAATCGTTCTCTATTAAACTAACTGGAATAACACACTCTAGAACAATAGTAATGGTCCTGATCTCTAATTGCCATAAAGCGTAGCCAACTCCACAATGAGACTAAAATTGTACAACAAAGTGAACTTGGGCTATCTAAAATCAGTGTCAAAACGGGCTATTGGAGCTGTAGATTTGACACTAGCATCAGCACTAAATCTACAATCTGCGGTGGAACTTTCTATTTTGCTACTGGAATTCTCAAAGATAAGAAATAGTAAAGTTCAATGTTTCAGCCACATTAATATAATTTTCACCATGCAAAACCACGTTCAAATCACTCCAGATGGTCAAAGAAGTATTTACCATAGACCTTGAGAACACCGGTAAAGGAAAATTGCAACCGTTTGAAGAAAGAGAAAGAAAAACCAAAGAGTTTCACTATCACAAATACACATGACCATGTTGTTTACATACTTGATACCTAGAATCACAGAATTGCTGACACCAAAACACAAGGAAACTACAGAAAACTAAATATCGAAGCAGGGAAAAAGCCAATGTTCAGGCAGAGTAATCCTATTTTATCTTCCAAGAAATATAACAAAACTTTATGATTCCGTCTGCATTTTTTTTTTTTTTCAATATTGTTCCTTCAAAAGAATGATGAGGAAAATTGTTATGATAATACTAACTAAAAGGAGGGACAAATAAATTGAGCAAGTCCGCGGAGTATTAGATATGACAAATTGTTTGTCATACTGTCGGAAATTTAAACCAACTTAAATGAGAATAAATAAGCTAATTACTAATAGGAAACAACAAGTCTGATCTTAACAACACGAGCACTAGTTCAAACAAAAGACAATTGACATAAAAAAAAAAAAAGAACTTACACTATTGACAGAGTGGTTCTCAATTCTCATAAAGAAACTGGCATACAGGTATTGAACAATGACAACCTATATAACAACGATTCGTGCATCGAATAAACCATGTCCGACCATAAAACTTCTCCGAAGAAATCCCCATTATCCCTGTCCTGCTTCACTTCAAATTCCGCACAACATATTCCGATTCTTCCCAATCCCACAACTACGGACCTCCCTCCCACATTCAGCGTCTGAAGCACCAGAAAGTCATTCGGAAACCCTCCATTCACCAGTTTGATCTCTTTCCAAAGCCCAACTCTTTCATCCAAGCCTTTAAATTCCTTAATGTAAACATCACAGCAACACAACACCCCGCTCACCTCACATATATGTGAAAACTCCGGAATTACCAGACTAAACACCTCCCATGTTTTCGTCACCGAGTCGAACCTCAGCTCTTCTCCCTCCACCCAAACGCAAACCTTACCACCTCTAATGCCACATCCCAGAACCAGTTTGTCGTAGACTGTAAGCTCGGGGCTTGGAAGAGCCTCCCAGCGACCAGCCACCGTGTCGAACATATCGGCCCATGAGCCTTCAGATGTCAGCGATCCAAAAGCGTATATCTTGGCGTCCAGAACTATCGTCCTGAGGCCTTGCTTTCGGGCGGTTGGCATGTTCGGACCACGCTCCCACTTATGGAACCGGCAGTCAAAAATCCAAACCTTGGTTGAACTCTTGCGGCCCATTTTGCAGCTGAGAAGGTAGATTTTGGGACCCACAGCGGCGTGCTGGTACAATTCTAGGCGGTCATTGGGAATTCCGCGGACAGGGGCCATGATGAAATTGCCCGTTGCGGAGTTTGGGTTGGGTCGTCCATAGAGCGTGAACCAACGCTCCGGCTTGAAGTTTGGGCTTCGGATTCGGAAGTAAAGAAGGTGTTCGGTGCAGTTGAGGGCTGATCGGACGGCGAAGAACTCGGGGGAGGAGAGGAGGGATCTAATGGGCTTCGACACCGCCGAGAGGACGTGGTGGTACTGTCTTGGGACTCGAGCCAGACATTGCAAAGCGACGTCGTTTGGCAGTGACGGGATGAGGATCTCCGATGGCGCCTCGGTGGTGGTGGCGGAGGTGGACATGGTGTTTGTTAAAGAGACCACCGGAAGAGAAGCAGAGCATTACGTATTGCTTGTGACCGTGTAAACGACATTGAGATAGCAGTCGTCGTTCTTTTGGTTTTTGTTTTCGTTTTTCGTTTTTCGTTTTTCGTTTTTTTTTTTTTTTTTTTTTTGGGTATGGTTCTTAACTGTGTAAACAACAAATAATTGATTGATAATTTCTTTTTTTTTTTTTTTTTGAAAAAGAAATTGATTGATAATTTCATGTTGCCAAGTGTTGGTGTGTTCTATTTTATGGGGGGAGAGTTTCAACGATTAAATAAAAAAAAAAACAAATAGCAATGTTATTATTTTCAAGTGACAAAGCAACAAATAAAAAAAAATAGCAATGTTATTATTTTCAAGTGAAAAGAGCAACAGATTAACCAGTAAACAACCAAATGGTAAAAGTTTGGAATTTTTAAAAGCTATCTTCTTTTTTTCCCTTATTACAGACCTAGCCAAATGATAGTATCACACTTAATTATATTAAAAAGTACAGAGTTTAGATACCCATTCTCTTAAGTTTTTTTAAAAAAAATGCTATCTATTTTATAAATATTCTTTACGTTACATCTAAATTAACCCTCTCATATCCTCACTTGATTATGAATGTAATTTTCTTTTTAAAAATAACTTAATTAACAAATCTTATAACTAATCACGTTTCTTTTTATTTGTTAAATCCGTCACATTTCTCAATGTTTAAAAGAAAGAGAGCAAGAAAATTGTTCTTTTAAATTAAAAATTCCGTACCCCATTAGCTACAAATATAAATTTTCAAAGAAATAAAAGATCATAACCCCGTTAGCTGCAAATAGAAATAGTATTATTCATTTATCCAAAAAAAAAAAAAGTATTCTTAAAATAAAAAGAAACACATGCCCCCACATCATTGTATTTCTAATCACTTTTTTTTAATTTCTTAGAATTTTGCATATTTTTCTTTGTTTTCAGCACTTCACCGTTTGTTTTGCGTGTAATATAGTTCTAACCTTATCTTTGGCGTTCCTTTATGTTATTGATTTAGATTAGTCCTTGAGTTTTTTCTTTCCCTCTTGGTTTTAATTTGTTTATTTTTTTATTTTTAATTTAGATATTAATGGAACTATATAATACAAAACAATATTAAGAAGAAATGTCTTCTCTCTTTCGATCTCTAGCACGTGAGGGCTAGTGTTTCGTCATCATTTCCTCTCTACTCCGGTGATGGTCTTCGGCCTGTCTTTATTTTCTTGGCCTTAAGAATGGAGGTGGAAATCATAGGATGAATGTCTTGAAAAAGGTGAGCATGTTGAGGAGAATTTGCATTGTGGGAGGGAGTAAGATAAGGATGAGAAAACTGACAGCAGTGTATAGTCGTCATGTGCTAAGGAGGTCCTGCAACAGTTTTAGTATACATGAGTATTTTTCATATTTTTGGTACATATAATTATGTAGTTTTAAAAAGAATTGATATTTATTAACATTAGTTTACTTCCTGCTATTTAGTTAATTATTTAGACAAATTAATTATATGGCATGTGTTTCGTACTTGCGAAATAGACAAAGAAAGCAAAAGTAAAAGAAACGAAAAAAAAATCACGTGATGATATAACCATTAGATGACGATGTCGTAATAACTACGTGACTGTCACGTGACAAATAAAAAAGGCATGACTAGTCAATGGCTTTTTTAAATATAGGTAGGAGATTTGTTATTTGCTTCATTCTCCCTGTATATTCCATACTTGTAACCCAGCGGGTAATAAGTCGGGTTAGACCTTCCCTTCCTATATTACGGTATCTTGATCTAGTCCCTCTAGATCGCACGGTTAGGCATATATATATTTGTAGCTTCATTTATTATATCCAGATTGATCGTTTAGCATAAATATTTTATTGGAATTATCAAAGTGTTTTAAAATTAAAAATATGTAAAACGGTATAATTTGATTGATTTGCAAATCAAGTTGTAGCAAAATGCTTTGCACCTATTTGTATTTGATCTAGACGGCTAACTAATTTCTTTCCTAGCTTATTCAGACAAAAAAAAAAAAAAAAAAAAACTCTTGCCGAACACATTTTTCATGTGTGGTTATAAATATAACACAACAGTATATCATATTTGACACTATTAAAAAATACAAAATTAAATCTCCGACTCGCTGTAAAAATAAAATAAAAACCGCGCACATTCATTTTCCATTTATGTACAGCATAGGAAGCGCTGGCAGAAACTTCCAAGCAGCCATCGAGTCAAAAAGTTTGTTTGTTTTTTTTTGGTTCCGTCGGTGAGTAGTCAAATAAGCTAGCTATAGAAAGTTTTTTTTATATTTTTTATTTTTTGTTGAACTTGCTAAAAACATGCGCTTTTTTTTTTTTTTTTTTTGGGTTCTTCTCAGCAGCTTTTCAAATTTGGGCAGACAATCTCTTCACATTTTCTTTCTCTACCCTCTCAAGCCCACAAAACAGGAACCACACAAGAAATAGGAATTCAAATTTCAACAAAACAGTCCAAGTTTCCACCCCTTTAATGCTTTGGAAAATCAGGGATCTTGAGCTTCCTAAAGAACCTTCCCGGCACGGTAATCTGTTTTCTATGCTTCTCGTGATCAATTCATGTTCATGTTGGACAAGTTTGTAGCAAAAACTGAGCAGAAGTGTTAGTTCTTTACCAAATTGATAATCTGCGTAATCTCCTCATTTTCTATGTTTTTATTTAGTTTACGGAATGTTTCTCAATGCTCAATTCTCATGTCCATTTTTTTTTTTAAATCGTTTTTAGCAATTCTGTTTACCGCTTACGAACTCATTAAGCAAACATCATGTCCACCACCACCACCGAGAAGACGTCGGAGATCCTCATCCCGTCACTTCCAAACGACGTCGCTTTGCAATGTCTAGCTCGTGTCCCGAGACAGTACCACCCTGTCCTCTCGGCGGTGTCGAAGCCCATCAGATCCCTCGTCTCCTCCCCTGACTTCTTCGCCCTCCGATCAGCCCTCAACTGCACCGAACACCTTCTTTACTTCAGAATCCGAAGCCTAAACTTCCAGCCGGCGCGTTGGTTCACGCTCTATCGACGACCAAACGAAAACTCCGCAACCGGCAATATCATCATGGCCCCGGTCCGTGGAACTCCCAATGACCGCCTAGATTGGTCCGAGTACGTCGCCGAGGGGCCCAAAATCTACGTCCTCGGCGGCAAACTTGGCCGCAACAATTCAGCCGAGGTTTGGATTTTTGACTGCCGCTTTCACAAGTGGGAGCGAGGTCCGAGCATGCCACCGGCGAGAAAGTTCGGCGCCAGAGCGGTGGTTCATGACGGCATGATTTACGTTTTCGGACACGTGACAACGGAGGGCTCATGGGCCGACGTGTTCGACACGGTGACCGGAAGCTGGGAGGCTCTTCCTAGCCCCGAGCTAGAGGTCTACAACAAATCGGTTGCGGGATGTGGGATTAGAGGTGGTAAGGTTTGCGTTTGGGTGAATGGAGAAGAGCTCAGGTTCGACCCCGTGACGAAGACGTGGGAGGCGTTTAGATTGGGAATGCCTTGGTTTTCGCATATATGCGACGTGAATGGGGTGTTGTGCTGCTATGATGATCATATTAACACTTTTAAAGGCTTTGATGAAGAAGGTGGGGTTTGGAAACAGCTGAAGCTTGAGAACGGAGGGTTTTCGAATCCGAGTTTGAATCCGAATCGGTTGTTGGTCTATTGGATGGCCAGTGTGGGAGGGAGGTTGGTAATTATGGGAGTTTTGCAGGATGAGCATGGAAGTTCAGAATTGGAAGGAAGAATGGGAGTATGGTGTGTGGAAATTGAAGTGAAGAAGGATACGGACGGGGATTTCCGCGGAGAAGTTTTGTGGTCGCTCATGGTTTTTTCGATGCGCGCATGGTTGTTTGATAGGGCGTCCTCGTTCAATACTTGTATTCCCGTTTCTTTGTGAGAATCACTCTCTCAATAGTGTAAGTTTTTTTCTTTTTCTTTTTTTTTCCTTCGGATTTGGATTGTTTTTGCTCATTGCTAGCTAGAAATAGTGTATATGTAACCATAAAGTTTTGTTTCATTTATTGGAAGATAAAAGTTGGAGTATTTTGCTTAAACATTGATTATTTTCCTGCTTTGATATTTTGTTTCTGTAGTTCCCTTGTGTTTTGGTGTCATTCTATCATTCTTTGTAACAAGGATGTAAACACCATGCACATGTGAAACTTTTTGTTTTGTTTCTCTCTTTCTTCAAAAGATTGCAATTTACCAACGTTCTCAACATCTATTTATGGCAGTATATATTTTTCATATTTCTTTCTCTTTGTCGAGGAAAAGCTTCGACATGTATACTTTCTTGAGCAATGATGTGATTTCAATTATTATTTTTTTTGGCATAATGAAAACTGTCTGAAAGGTTGAAATTTGCTAGTTCTTATCTTTGGGAATTCCCGGAGCTAAATCCATAGTGATTCAGTAGTATTTTGATAACTAAACGTTCTAGTTTACTCAATAAAAAAAATGAAAGGAAAAAAAATAAAGTTATAAAGTTAAGTTTTTTTTTTTTTTTTTTTTAAGTTGATTTATTATCACTCATTTTTAATTTTGAAAGAGCATTGAAGTTTTAAAAACAAACGTAGGTTGTGTTTTTTTTTTATTTCTTTTTTTTATTGTCATTTTTTAATTTCTTAAGTTATATTACTATGAGATAAAATACATTAAAAATATTATATACAAGTAATATATTAATTATTTGATTATATCTAAATAATTTAAAAATAATTTTTACTGATATATTTTAATCGTTTGATTATATTAAAACAGTTTAAAAAGGAATTCTATATATATAATATATAAAATGAATTCTACGGTAGACTTGCCCTTAACATTTCTTTTTCTTTTCTTTCTTTAAAAACCGGTTAACATGACATCGCAAACCAAGAACGTTACAGAGCAGCAACTCAGTAGCCAAAGTCAAACTAGTTTTCTGCTCACTTCTTTTGTTCTCTTCCGACGAGAATCTCATTAGCAAACATCAGGTCCACCACCACCACCACCACCACCGAGACTCTGTCGGAGATCCTCATCCCGTCGCTTCCAAACGACGTCGCTTTGCAATGTCTGGCTCGAGTCCGAAGACAGTACCACCCTGTCCTGGCGGCGGTGTCGAAGCCCGTAAGATCCCTCCTCTCCTCCCCTGAGTTCTTCGCCGCCCGATCAGCTCTCAACTGCGCCGAACACCTTCTCTACTTCAGAATCGGAATCCTAGACTTCCGGCCGGCGCGTTGGTTCACGCTCTACCGACGACCCAACCCAAACTCCGCAGCGGGCAATTTCACCATGGCCCCTGTCCCAGGAAACCCCAATGACTGCCTCCAATTGTACAAGCACGCCGTCGTGGGGCCCAAGATCTACCTCCTCAGCGACGAAATCGGCCACAAATATACAGCCAAGGTTTGGATTTTTGACTGCCGGTTTCAGACATGGGAGCGTGGTCCGAACATCCCAACCTGCCAAAAATTCGACTGAGGACAGTAGTTCTGGACGCCAAGATTTACGTGTTCGGATCGCTGACAGCGAAAGGCTCATGGGCCGACGTGTTCGACACGGTGGCTGGTCGCTGGGAGGCCCTTCCTAGCCCCGAGCTTACTGTCTACGACAAACTGGTTCTGGGATGTGGGGTTAAGGGTGGTAAAGTTTGCGTTTGGGTGGTGGAGGGAGTAGAGCTGAGGTTTGACCCGGGGACGAAGACATGGGAGGTGAATAGTCTGGCACTGCCGGGGTTTGAACAAATATGTTAGGTGAATGGGGTGTTGTGTTGCTGTAATGGTGATATTAGGACCTTAAAAGGCTTCGATGAAAGAGTTGGGCTTTGGAAAGGGATCAATCTAGTGAATGGAGGGTTTCCGAATGACTTTCTGGTGCTTCAGACGCTGAATGTGGGAGGGAGGTTGGTAATTGTCGGTTTGGGAAGAATGGGGGTATGGTGTGCGGAATTTGAAGTGAAGCAGAATAGGGATAATGGGGATTTCTCCGGAGAAGTTTTGTGGTCGGACATGGTTTATTCGATGCACGAATCGTTCTTATATAGGCTGTCATTGTTCAATACTTGTATGCCGGTTTCTTTGTGAGAACCACTCACTCAATAGTGTAAGTTGTTTCTGAACTAGTGTTTGTGTTGTTAAGATCAGACTTGTTGTTTCCTAATAGAAACTAGTTTTTTTTTTTCCTCATTTAAGTAGGTTTAAATTGCTAATAGTTATACATATATTGTGTGGACTTGCTCAACACAGTTTATTTATATCCCTCCTTTTAATTCGTATTATCATAATAAATCTGCTCATCATTCTTGTAAAGGAACTAAATGAAAACACAGTGCAGATGGAATCATAAAGTTTTGTTACATTTCTTGGACGATGAAGATGAAGATGAAAATAGATTACTCTGACTAAACATTGATTTTTCCCTGCTTTGATATTTAGTTTCTGTAGTTTCCTTGTGTTTTTTTGCTGCAATTCTGTCATGCTTTGTATCAAGGGTATAAACACCATATGCTCATGTGTATTTGTCATGGTGAAACTCTTTGCTTTTTTATTTCTCTTTCCTCAAATGATTGCAATTTTAACCTTACCAGTGTTCTCAAGGTCTATGGTAATACTTTTTATCATATTTCATCCTTTTTGTTCAGGAAATGCTTTGACTGGGATACTTTTCTTTGACCCATCTGGAGTGATTTAAACATGTTTTTGCAATGTGAAAATTATGCTAATGTGGCTGAAAGTTGAAATTTTCTACTTCTCATATTTGAGAATAAATTAGAAAGGTGATCCATAGAGATTCAATAGTATTTGCACCGCAGATTGTTAAATTTAGTGCTGATGCTAGTGTCAAATCTACAGCTCATAAAGCCCATTTTGGTTTTGATTTTTGATAACCAAAAATCAGTTGTTGAACAATTTTAGGCTGAATGTGGAGTTGGCTTATATTTAAGGCAATTAGAGATCAGGGCATTTACATTGTTCTAGAGTTTGTTATTCCAGTTGGTTTAATAGAGAACGATTCGTCCAATGCAGTTAAGGTACGCTTTGCAATTTGGTTCTAAATAGCCGAGGGGACCAAAAAAAAAAAAAAAAACTATATACTAAACTACACCCTAACACAGAGTCACCAAATATTTGTGGAGAAATATAGAAGTAAAATTACCATATTTTTACTGAAGAAAATAAATAGAGTCAAAGTCTGGAATTGAATATTTTCGTTTATGTTGTAGAGTTGTGCAAAATGATCATATATCTTATATGGAATAGCACATTCCGAATCCAAACTCTCAGTAAGTTGGGACTGGCAGTATAGAACCGATTGGTATCGGAACAAGACTGATTTTTCACTTGTATTCATTAGGCACAATCGACCTCAAATAGGTTTGAGCAGTGGACGGCGGTTTTTAAAGCTCACCAGGCCCCTCATTTGTCCGTGATTCCTGACTTCCACTTCATGTTGCTGAAGAATATTAAAGACAGATAGAGATACAAGGATGAGTTTCTTGATTGGAATTTGCATGAGTTAATAATAAACTATGGTTATAAACAATAAAAGTTGGTGCTCCTGTTCTCAGTTTTTGAGTTAGTTTTTATTTTCTTTTCCTTCTTTTTTCTTTCGTCCTGATAAAGAATTTTATTTGCATTTCTGCTTGGCTTTGGAGAGAATTCGGTAAATATGTAATCAGATGATTTTACTCGGAAGATAATACGTTTCTATAGTTTCCCATTGCATTGGTGGATCGGAAGAAAAAGCTTCTTGCTTAACCAAGAACATATTCAGAGCAGTTCTGCACCAGCGTGTTCTTCGAGTTCCGTGGTAACACTTTTCCATATTGCCTCCGCTTTACTTGAAACAAGTTTGACAGATATACTTTTTGCTCCTCTTCTGGACCCATCTTAACTCGTTTCTGCATTATATGACATGGCAGAGCTGAATTTGAGATGGAGGAAATTGACAGTTCTTAACATCTAGAATTCCTTCCTTGAGCCAAATAGGATTGTTAATTTGTTGTTCCATTTACAGTCAGATTCTCAAACTCCAATGTTTTTGTCAAATCTGGTCTCCCTCATGATCATGCACTGCCAGACTTCTCCCATCGATTTTCTATTGAGAATTCTTCCATTAGCATCAACAATTTGAGCATCAACTACATTGTCCGCAGCTAATTAAGCGTATTTTCCCAGTAACGAACCATAGGCTCCTCCAGTGATGTGCCCGCCAATGGCTACAGTCGCCCAAATTCCTGCAGGGAAACCAAGGACTTTGCTTTTCTGAGCAATCCTATAGTAAACTTCGCCGTTATTAGCTCCAGCTTGAACCCATGCAGTGTTGGTCTTTTATGTCGATTTGACTAACCGAAGATTGACAGGGTCTATGACAACGAAAGGGCTTTTGATTCGGGACACGTACGAGAGGCCTTCGCAGTCATGGCCTCCGCTTCTGACTCTGAGATGAAAGCCTAGCTGTTTTGAGCAAATAACAAGCGGCTTGCACGTGGGAATCATGCAAAGGGGTGAAAATGAACTCGGGTTTCGGAACTGCAGGCTCTAAGAACCTGAGATTTGACACTGGAGATTGCAGAATAGAAGAGTATAAAGAATCGTTTGGGGTGAAAAGAGTGGTTATGACTGGAACTGAAAGTTTAGAGTTGATTGAAACACATTTGATGAAGTTTTCTGAAGTTGAAGATGCCCATGAATATGACAGCAAAAGAAGAGAATATGGTAACAGTTGAACAAGTATTGACGACTTTAAAATCATGATTAAAAAATGATGAGTTGTGTCTGTAGAAAACCAAGAACCAACCAAAGAGAATGCTATGATTTCTTATTCCAATCCATAAACAAAATAATACATTAAAAAAGGTTTATATAGGCTAACTAGAAAATATAAAAAGACTAATCTATCAAAAAAAAAAAAAAAAAACTAGTAATAATAAGAAGTAATAAATAAATATAAAACTTCAATGTCATGTTTTTGAGCAATACAATGTAGTAGTCTTGTGTTCTTTCCCATATTATGTCATTTGATGTCTTGCATATGTTGAGCTCTATTCTCTTAATTATAGGGTGTCGATGGAATAATTGAAGAAAAGTCATTTGATTGAGCCACCGATCATTGTACTCACATATTTGACATGTGACTCTGCTTTACTCTTCCATTCTTATCTTCATGGATTCACCTTTCTTGTAGCTCAAAGGAATGACCCAAAACATAATGAAAAGAGGACATAGACCTCGAGCAAAAAACTGAGAAAGCGTTTATCGTTGGGATTGATGACTTTAAAAATAGGTAATTTTAAAAAATAATTCTACACGGTAGTTATCGGACCGTCACGTGATCACATGATGATAATTGGATTGTCATGTGACAGTTCAGAAGGAAGGATGAAAGCACTGTTGATAAGTGTTTTTGTTCTTTTATATATAATAAAAAGACATTTAATCTATTTTTATCATTTCTTCTATTATGACATTATTCTTAATAAATAAAAAAAAGTTTGTACGATTTAGTTTTATTTGTTTATAAATTTTGTGTATTAATTCATTATAATTGTTTGTAATATATCATAAGGTTTAAATACTGAACGGTTGCTTTAACTATATGAAGGCGTAGAGTTCACAAATATAAAAGACAGGATAAAGTAATATGAAATAATAACAGTTAACAATCAATTAATAAAGTTTGGCACTTTATTTTGATACGACCATGGTGCAAGTTTATTTATTCACTAGTGACATGACTTTATGTTGGGTTATAAAAATGGTGATTACAAAATTGAAAAGCAATGGTGTGAAGGGCATTGAACTGGACCTTGATAGATATTAATTCTTTAATGTACAAGCCCTGATCAATTGAAAACTTATTAGTTGTTCAGTTTAAGAATAGAAGATCTATCACTAGATGGTCAATTTATAAAGAGACCTTAATTATGACCTTGATCTCGCGGCGGCAAACAGCCTCGGCCCCTGGCCTACCAGATCTTGCAATGACGTGCAGCCCTCAGTCGATCGCAACAATGGTAAGTAGCGCTCGCCCGGATCTCGTGACAACATGCAACTCCTCCGGATACCATCGATGAGAACGAGCGCGCCTACGTCCCTCGACGGCAAGCACCCCCTCAACTACCGGCAACTTCATCCCCTCCCCCATGACGTTATGATATATGCAAAACAATAGATGTGAATAAATTATTCTAAGTGTTTAAATAAGAATTGGAAAAATGTATGTAACCAACGAAGTGTGAGAACTCTTAATTAATAAATAATATTTCTTTTATCATATTTATTTTGATCATTTTTCACGCACAAAACAATTCATCTTACAAGTTTATCGAATATTATTTTACAACTTTCTAAATTAACAGCACTTTAAAAACTACACTTAATTAAACACTCAGCTAATTTTTTCCATAACAGTTTTTTCTTCAGCATAATTTGAGCTACCTTTTCAATTGCTACAACAAAATCAAACTAACCCCTTAAAATTGAATATTAATTAAATTCTCACAGCGAACTTTTTCCACAACAGTTTTTCCTTTGGCACAACTAATAGCGACTTTTTCAATTGCTACAACATAATCAAATTAGTCCTTAATACTAAATATTAAATAAATTCTCAAATCTTCATTCATGATTTATTCATAAATAGGTAGTCTCTTGAAGTGTTAACTGTACTAATAGATAAAGACGTAATTAGAGAGGCGCAAACAGAAACTACAAATAAATCTAACTATGAATATGCATAATAAAGAGTCACATTACATGACAATTGGTTATATCGATCGGCACATGCTTTTTATACAAAGAGTTTTTCAGAAATATATATATACATAATATGATTGTGCAGTTTTGTTCCCTTCATGGCCCGAAATCAAAACTAATAGTTATATATTTGTTTTATTATGGGATTAATCATAATAATTATTAACTATTTGAGTTTGAATTATGCAGATCCATCTGGTTCCCTAGATAACTTTATAAACCTGTAGAAGAGTTAATGGAATTATCCTGAACGTTTTTACAATCTTTTGGGAAAATCATGTGAAAATCGTCCATAATGAGTTCTAGTCCGAGTGTCGCACTAATTAATATTGTCCAGGACACTGATGAACGTACTATGTGAGATCCAAAAAATTTAATGTGACAGTACTGCAAAAGAAAATATTGAAAAGTGGTGTTAGATTTTAAATAAATTTTTTTACATGTACTATTATTGAAATAAAAAATAAGAGTAAGTATTGAAATTAAATTGTTATAAAATTTTAAACTTAGGGATTATGCTAGGTTTGAAATAAAAAAATTTTAGAAGTATTATTGTTAAAATTAATCTAAGAGAGAATGAACTATCCTTTTGGTGTAACCATTTAGAAAATTTTGGGAAATTCTATTTGAATGGTCATTCCAAATATGCATTTGTTAGAAAGAATTGGAAATTGACCATTCAAATGTCATTTAAGTTTTTGTTCTTAAATGACTCAGAGTCGTCCCCAAAAATTTACGTTTATTCTGATATATATTCTATAATGATTTAAAAAATAAATTAAAAAAAAGTTCTTACAATCATGACCATCAACACCACATATTTATTATTATATAAATTCTATATATATATATAAAGGCCATTGATACTTCACTTTAGGTAGTTAAGATTTCAATCAATAGTCAGGATTGAATGAGGGTAGTACTGCATATGCTTTTAAAACTGGTCGTCCAAATGGCCCGTTAATAACTCACATACCATAAGAGGAGGAGCCTTTTGCTATTCGGTAGCAGTTCTGGGGTTTGAGTAGTACATAGTTGGATTTCTATAGGAATTCAAGTATTTAGATTTAGAGCTATTATTTTTATTTTGAGATTAAAGTTTGATTAGTTCTTGTTGATGGATATATATATATATATATATATATGCTAGTTAGGGTATGATTAGTTAAATTCACTGCATTCATTATCCTTAAAAAAAAAAAATTCACTTCACTCATTATGTTCAATCATCAAAATAAATTAAGAAGGAATTATCAGTTCATGTAAAATGTTTTGTTTTGTTTTTGTTTTTGTTTTTTTAAATAATATCTAGACGACAATTGATTGAACAATCATAGATAAATAGAAAATCAGAACTCTCCAACTCCTACGAAGAAAAATGGCAATAGTACTAAATCAAGTAAAGTGGATTTCAATCCTGGAGAATTGTAAACTGATCCTGATTATAAACTCCAGTTTTATAGACTATAATAAATATTATTCAAGTTCGATGAACGCAAAGGCAAAATGCTCCTTGTTAGCCTCGGAACCATATGTTTCCATTGATACAATTTACAAAATAAACAATAAAATACATCTTATTGGTTAGAATATTGTAATAGTTTATGAATATTGGAGTTGGTTATAATACTTTATTATACACTAGAGCATAAAGTATAATGCTATTTTCACACATATTTATTACAAATATGTATTGACATGAATATATATTGTTGTAGAAGTGACATAATAATTTATCCCAAAAGTTATAACTGATGAGATATATATAATCAACTCTTTTATAAACAACCAATTATCAGACTCAGAAATTCATCCAAAATACCATCCGTTTGGGTCCTTATTTTGAGTATTTTTTTTTTTTTTTTTTATAAATCTATAGACGCACCCAACAAATGGTTTAATATACTTTTTCGAGACACAAGCTAAATAAACTGCTTTCCATATTCAAATGTACTCATGTATTATATATTAGAGATGGTCTTTAATATTATCTTCTGTTTGGGTATAAAGTAAAGAATCAATAATTTCTAAGCAAAAGCAAAGATAAATTTAACATTCCGACAACAAATACAAGAGTGCACTACATAAACAGCAATTAACTTTACAGGAAATTAAAGAAGAAAGGGGAGGGGGGGGGGGGGGGGGGGGGGGACCAACTTCTCCTAAAACGGAAAAAGAACAGGAAAGAAAAGAAACAAGAGTGACATAAAAATTTATGTCTTTAATGTTTGTACATTCTGTGGGTGAGATTATTACTTTGTATAATCATCACTATTCTATAATGTAATATTATAGTTTGAATATTCACATCAAAGAAAGCATGTCAACAAACATGTAACAGCATATAATAACGGAATTATATTCATACATGTCATCCCTTGTATATTATTTAAGACAAGCACGCCTAATCAAAATTCCCTTAATAATATTAGGTTACATTGACCCCAAAATAAAGGAGACAAATTAGGCAAAACATGAGTTTCTTTTTCTTTTTTCTTTTTTTTTTTTCTTGTTAATGTGCGATTCTTAAGATTATATTTAACAACAATAATATTAATTAACTAATTAATTAATTATAAAGTTGGAAATGAAGCATCATCAAATAGATCTCTCACAAGTCTCTCTCAAATGATCAGCAGCCCTTGCGGCTTTTATATCTCTGCTCCTTTATTTCACATTCAATTCAAACCGTCACAGTACTCAACGCGTTACTTGAACCCCAAGCGTTATTTTATATATATATATATATATAAATATCTCTGTCGTTTCTTAATTTTTTTTGTTTTGGAAAATAACATGTCTGTCTTTATATCTAGACAATAGTTATAACAATTATATTAACAATATATATATATATATGGGAAATTGGTTCCCCGTCTTGAGCCTCAAAAATCTATGTTCTCATTTAATGCTATTATAATTTTAAGATCATACTTACACATATGCCTTTCTCTATCTCAGCAGCTTCCATAACGCCCCTCATCGCACCCCAACCACACATCTCTTACTCTCTCTCTCTCTCATGCAAATCATAATTGTACCTCTTCCTCTCGCCACGTGAATTTTCCCCTTCTAATTTTAATATATTTTTATTTATTTATTTATGTTACAAAATTTTCTCGTTATTTATAAGCAATATATATATATATACAAATCCCAAGTATAAGGAATAGAATATTAATTTCACATAATCCCTGTATATATTTATTTAAATCTATTAGAAAGTAGTACTATATATATACAAATATTAGAAACGCCCAATTTCCCTTTCTCTTTATATATCTCTCTCTCAAGTCTGACCCCCAACACACCTCTCTTGCACTTCACCAACTACCGAAAAAACAAAAACAAAAAAAAAAAAAAACCCAAAACCAAACTCTCTCCCTCTCTCTCTCTATCTCTCCCTGCCTCTCTCTCTCTCTCTAGAAAAGAAAAATGGAGATGAGTGCTACGGCTCTCGTCACCGAAGACACGAGCTGGTGGGTGTTTACCCTACCGGCGTTTTTCGGCACCGAGACCCTTTTCGACGGCTGCGTTTTGCTCTATCTGAGCCTGGGTTTGGTGTCGTTTGGGCTTCTCACGTGGGCCTTCTCAACCGGCGGCGTTGCATGGAAGGACGGGAGGAACCGGAGAGGGCCAACCGCCATCAGCGGGCCCAGGGGGCTACCGGTGTTCGGGAGCCTCTTCACCCTCAGCCGCGGCTTGGCTCACCGGGCCTTGGCTTCCATGGCTTGGGGCCGAGCCGAGACTCAGCTCATGGCTCTCAGCCTCGGCTCGACCCCTCTCGTCGTCGCCTCCGATCCCCACACCGCCAGGGAAATCCTCACCTCCCCGCACTTCGCGGATAGACCGCTCAAGCAGTCGGCTAAGAGCCTGATGTTCGCCCGAGCCATCGGCTTCGCGCCGAACGGAACCTACTGGCGGCTCTTACGGAGAATAGCCTCCTCGCATCTCTTCTCTCCCCGGCGCATTTTGGCCCATGAAGGCGGCCGCCGGATAGAATGTGCCGCCATGCTGCGAAACGTTTCGACCGAGCAGAAACTCCTCGGTTTCGTCTCCCTGAGAAACCACCTCCAGGTGGCGTCGCTGAGCAACATCATGTCGAGCGTTTTCGGCAAAAGATACGAGCCGGCGCACGATAACGAGGAGCTCGAGGAGCTCAAGGACATGGTTAGAGAAGGGTTCGAGCTCTTGGGCGCTTTCAACTGGTCCGATTATGTTCCATGGCTGAGTTTTTTCTATGATCCGTTTCGTATAAACGAGCGGTGCGCGAAACTCGTCCCCCGAGTCAGGAAACTCGTCCTGGGCATCATTGAACAGCACCGACTCACTCATGATAACGAGAAAAGCAATACTAATCCTGACCATGGGGATTTCGTTGATGTTTTGCTCTCTTTGGATGGCAACGAGAAACTTCAAGACGATGACATGATCGCTGTTTTGTGGGTACGTCATATTTTCTCTTTTTTTTTTTTTTTTTTGTCTTTTTTGGAATATATTTGTTTTTGTTTCTTTGCTGCGGGAGTTGACTCACCGAGTTGACTCGTTCAGGAGATGATATTCAGAGGAACTGACACGACGGCGCTGCTGACGGAGTGGGTGATGGCGGAGTTGATTCTGAATCCAGAGAAGCAAGAGAAGCTCCGGGGAGAGATAGCCTCCGCCGCGGGTGACGGAGCCGCGGTGACGGACGCTGAGCTGGCGAAGCTGCCGTACCTCCAGGCGGTGGTGAAGGAGACGCTGAGGGTGCACCCGCCGGGGCCGCTGCTCTCGTGGGCCCGCCTGTCTACGTCGGACGTCCAGCTGAGCAACGGGATGGTGATCCCGGCGGAGACCACCGCCATAGTCAACATGTGGGCTATAACCCACGACCCCCACGTGTGGGAGGACCCGATGGCCTTCCGACCCGAGAGGTTCCTCGCCGCTGACGTGGACGTCCGTGGGTCGGACCTCCGGCTGGCTCCATTTGGGTCGGGCCGGCGCGTCTGCCCTGGGAAGAACCTCGGGCTCGTGACGGTCACGCGCTGGGTGGCCGAGCTGGTGAGGAGTTTCGAGTGGACTGAAGGCCCGACCCGACCCGTGGATCTAAGCGAGGTTCTGAAACTATCTTGTGAAATGAAGCACTCTCTCTCCGCCGTGGCTACGCAAATTAAGGAGTTTTAGTTTGGTTTTTAAATTATTATTAATAATAATTATTAGGGTTGATTTGGATTAATATTATAATTATGTGGGTGCTTATTAATTATTATTAGTGTTGTGGGATATGTTTTCTTTATTAGGAGATTGATATGGAAGCTGTATATTTATTAGTATACTGGGTTTCCTTCCTTTTGAAATATTTTAATTTTAATTTTTGGTTTTTAAGTAAAGTAGGCATGGATATTTAGCATGGTTTTATGTTTGTTAGAGAGGTCTCCAGTTTTGGGAAACGGCATTTGTTTTGGAGAACTCCTGTGTAATTTGTGAATCGTGTGATAGTAAAAATGTTTGCATGTAATGTTTGATCTCTCTCTCTCTCTCTCACTATGTACATATATATATATATATATATTTTTTTTTATATCACCTTTGGACTTATGTTACAATCATCTTTCTTAGCTTTTACCATATGGAATGTGTTTCTCCCTAGAAAAAGGTCGTTATGAAAACAAAATTCGTTTGAGAAGGCAATTTATAATACCTTAAACTTTTGTCTTACAGGACCTAATTGGATTTGGCATATTATAATATATAGACTATAAATAGTATATGGATGCGTTATTAAGAAAATGAGTTATAAGCTGACGACCTATGTGATATATATATATATATATATATTCATCACAGTTATGATTGCTTTGGGCTCTAACAGTCAATAAGTCGTTATAATTTCCGAAGTCACAATATAATTTGCAATTATGTTGTGAATGAATACAATATAGGGTGAACGACTCGTTGTATCACAAGTTACCGTTGTTTCCCAACAAAAATAAAAATAAAAAATTGCCGTTAATATTTCGGTTTAACAAAATGCAATCATATTTACTTTAAAGGATCTTATTATTATAAAAAAGGAAAAGAAAAGAAGAAGAAGAAGAAGAATTCTTAGAAGGAATTAACTATGTTAGAAGCATACGTTTACCTTATTAATTTGTAAACTTTTACATTAATTTTTGTTCATGGAATGAGTGTCTTTGAACGTGACTGAATTTTTTTGCTAACGCAGATATAAATTGTTGTAGACTATATAGCTAGGTAGGTCACATTTCACTCGCCAAATCTTTGTCTATTTTCAAGTCGTCATTAATTTTGCTGGCTTTTACATTCCTTAGACACGAGAAACATATATATATATATATATATATATTCCCTATCAACATTTATATATACATATATAAAGATTTTACTAGCCAGTTGGCATTGGCCATAAAAATAACTAATTATATGGACTAAACGGAAATATTTGCATCCATTTTGTTGGATATTAATCAATCTTAAATAACGACTATTTTCCATGGAGGCAACAACTGAATTTCGGGGAATTACATTTGGATTAAGAATAAATTCTCTATTTGGCTACTGAATAAATTTCATAACAATTCTATCTAAAAAATTTTAAGATAGATAAAAAAAATTATAACAATTAAATATTGAAACTTGATTAAAAGAAAATAACATTTCAAAATTATACCTTGTTTATTAATAAGAAAAATAAACTATTTTTTTTCTACCATAACCCTAAATGCTCCTGATGTAGTATACCTTCCTTTCATAAAAGAACAGAGTGCTCATGACTTATGTTAATTAATGTTATTCTTTACTTGCATATGTATGCACACATGTACATATGCCTAGAATTTAATCATGATAAAGGTATGTTTGACATAGCTTTTTAGAAATTATTTTTTGGTTTCTTCAGTCTAAAAGCTGCTTCTAAAAGTGTTTAGATGGTCTGTCGAAAGAGCTTTTAGTTTTCAGAAGAGCTTCCTATCAAAACTAAAAAAGATGACTTATGAAAAAATTTCTTCTAAATAGACTTTAAAACTTGAATCATAATTTAAATTAGATCTTATAAATTTTATTTCACTTATAAGAAAACTTTAAAGTCATTTTGATTTTTAAAATTCTTTTTTAAAATCTGCTTTCCAAACATATACTGAAATCTGTGACAGTTGCTTCTCTTTTTTATTGACTAAAAACAAACGCAAAAGCTCTACCACACAAATCCTAATTATATTAATATTAATCTCATAAGCATACATTTAGATCTAGTTAGTTCTCTATATATAAATTACGTAGGTCTCACTTGAAAAAAAACATTGTATTCATTACCGCTCTATCAACTATTTGTCTTATGTATAAGAGAAATTTATAGTATATTTACCTACAGGCAGTCTTTTATATATATATATATATATATATATATATATGTGCATATTTTCTCATCCAACAGCAGGATTTATATGTAACTTTTTTTAGTTAATGTAACAATT
The DNA here is from genome assembly GCA_008635985.1 of Ficus erecta. Classification (NCBI taxonomy): domain Eukaryota; kingdom Viridiplantae; phylum Streptophyta; class Magnoliopsida; order Rosales; family Moraceae; genus Ficus; species Ficus erecta. Next base: position 4,438,541 of record BKCH01000005.1, on the reverse strand, counting down.
AGTTAATTACATTGCAACATTTTTTTAATCATAATTGTTATTAACATTAATAATTATAAAATGTCTATAATTGTTCCAAGATTTTTTTTAATTACATATAAATTACCTAATAATTATAAAATATTAAATAAAATATTACAACTGTCCAACTTATTAACTGTAAGATATGAGATTTTATATTAATAATAATTATAAAATAAATATATGATCCAAACACATCATTAACTTGATTTTTGTTTGACTCTCTATTTTGGACCAAAAAAAAATTTCATTTCAACTTCGGCGCATTACAAATATGAATTGTGTTAGAGTTAAATAATAGTTACGGGAGATAGGTGATGGAAACGGACAAAGCACGGAGATCATATGACGACAAATGCCCAATCAGTCAGGGCTCAGAAGAACGACGCGTGGCGGCTGTAGAGGTGGGTGAAGGAGAAGAGTATGAAAGCAGGTGAGTAGTCAAGGGCTCAAGTGCCCTGCTCAAACACACAAGTTTTTGTCGTAGGCACGTGATATTCAAGTGCTACACAACACATACACTCGTAGTGGGCCTCAGGCCAGTATGCCAGAATGGTGCTTTGCTTTGTCCTCCAACGCCAACTGGTTTTTCTATGTCAAAATTTTATAAATAGAAATGCACTCCGAATATTACAGCTATATATACGTACCTGAGTATTATATCTATAGATTTTTTTTTAACAAAGTTTTTCTGTTTTGTATTTTTTTAAAAATTGGGAAGATAGATAGATTTCAAATATATATTTTGAAAAAATTAAAATGTTCATTGATCAATTCGATTAATCAATAATTAATTATAATCATTAATTAATGATCAATAGAAAAATAAAAAATAAAAAAATCGATATTAATCAATCAGTTCGTATGACGTGATGAATATCATTTTATCAAAAAAAGACAATTTTTAGTAATTTTTTAAAAATTTTGGTTCTGAAAAAAAAAAAAAAAAACAACAAACTTAAGGCCCTATTTGGTAGTTTGAAACGTTTTTCATGTTTCACTATAAAGTTATTTTCATAAACGATCCAAAATAGCATATTGCATCAAGTCAGAAAACATAATCGGAAAAAAAAAAAACATTTTTCACATTTTGTTAGGTAATGAGAAGATGAAATGACGGGGTTTTTTTTTTTTTTTTTTTTGTTCATTTTCGTTTTTTATTTTCTAAAGCTTATTATACATCTAATAATTATTTTCAAAAATACATTGAAACACAATTTTAACTTTTTCTTATGCTCAAAACAATCTTTTTACAAATACAATCAAACATGATTTTATCTCAATAGCATTTTCAAAATGTTCTTATTTTTATTTCACACTCGGAATAAAATCATTTTGAAAATGCTCTCAACCGTCCTAAAAAACAACCTTACCTATATATCTTTTTAAAAAATAATTATAACATGTATATATATATATATATGCCTAGTCATGTATATTTATACATGTTGGCTTTCCTAGGTTTGATTTGTGAGTATTCTAAAATTTGAGACTTTTAAGAAATTAAACTTCTATTTTACATCATGAGATACGAATAAGGGAGCTAGGAATTTTTGTCAATTGGGGCTAATATTTAGAAAATAAAATTTTTAAATTAATAAGATTAATAAAAAATTAATTGATTAATAAGATTATAAAAATAGGATTATAAGATCAATTTTTTTGATGTTTAATAAGAACTCTGTGTACATTTTTATAATATATATAAGTTTTGTAAGAAAACATAAATTAAAGTCCTCATGATTAGTCTTTATTAGGCTCCGTTATAATGCTATTTTCGATTATAATTTAGACAGTCAAAAATTTATCAATTATTAACCAAAGTAACATTTAGTTTGTGTTTGAATCTAAGAAATTATAATTTATTTTTTTATCTTTTTATGAAAAATCAATCTCAATTTTACTATTTACAGTTACTATTATAGTTTTATAATTCAAATTTTAAAAATTCATAACTTTACAAATACAAATATAACTGAGATGATTTTTTTAATTAAATATAATTTCTAAAAAAATAAAATAAGTTCAATATTGATTTTTTCTCTAATAATTAAAACATCTTATCAAATATATAACTCAATTTAAATCAAAATTTTACGGTCTAAACTCATGTACTAACCATATGTTTTTTTTTTTCATAAGTTCAAATAATTGTACCATCAATGAAATTTTATTTATTTTATTTTTTGTTTAAACAATTGTACCATCAACGAGATTTTATTTTATTTTTTTAAATTTAATAATTTCAATATTAATTTTATTATTTAATAATTCAAACATCTTAATAAATATACAACTCAATTTAAATCGAAATTTTACTATCAAACTCATGTACGAAATATATGTTTTTTTTTTTTCATAAGTTCAAACAATTGTACCATTGGCGAGATTTGATTTGATTTGATTTGATTTTTTTTTTTTTTTTTTTTTTCTCTCTTGTGAAAAACACATTTGATTGAAGTCGGCACGTGAGAAGAAAAAAAAAAAAAAAAAAGGCCAAAACGACAATAACAGATGTCACAGTCTTTGCTAATATTTGACTAGAGTAGGGCTCACATGACTTTTTCACTGTATGAATGATAGGTCATTTGCAGTCAATGATTCAGATACGATTTGTCCCTTCGGCAGTAAAAAGGACTATAGAGGAAGTTGACCAACCCCACGCCAAACCCATATACAGTCACTTTTAGTCTAATCCGGTTGCCATTGCACCGGCCACAATAACTTGAAAGATATGCATTATATGTTGGCTAGTCAGCTTTGTCAATGAATCGTACAAATATATAATTTCATTATATATAAATAAAAAAATTATAACAATTAATATATTTTATAGATAGTTTTAAAATTTATAATAAATTTCTTTTAAAAATGATAAATTATAATATATTTTTTAATAAATTTATGTATTTCTTTGAATTTTTTATAAAGTAATCAATTTTTAATTAATTTTTAATAATAAATTTATGTGTATAATTTAATATTAAAGAAAAAAAGATAAAGAGTGAGAAAGAGAAGAAGAAGAATAAGTTTATTTTCATATTACGTTCTCATAAATTTAATTATACTATTTATTATTATTTTTTAAATATTATTTTAGGCATTATTCCTTTAAAATATAGAATTTTCATATATTCATCTTAATTCTCAAATTAAAAAAACAAAACTAAAAAACAACAGCAACAACGTTAAAGTCACTTCACATTTCTTTTTCTTTTTATTTCTGTTTATTTTGGTTCAATAGACGTACATTTCATGTTATGAAAACATACCCTTTTTTTTTTTTTTTGCTCTCAATTGTTAGAATATAACTAACTTATGCCATCATTAGTCTGGCTTAAAAATTGAATAAGGGAATTGATGAATAGTAAAATAAATAGGCATACTGTTTAAATAAAATTGTATTGAAGTATATAAGGGACTGAATGCATATTCCATGATATTAAAATATATTGTCAAGTGAGCGTCATATGTATACACACCATTAACGAATAGGGAGATCTTGAGGGTTTTAAAGTTTAGAATTTATCTATCAGTAAGGATATTACCCTATCATCATTGAAAGCTCAATGGGTAGACGAAATGGTCTCCAATATAAAAATCAATATCAATATTTAAATTATCTTAAAGTCATGTGAAATCAACATATATATATTTGATATGTTATCTTTACTAATTTGTGATACAAAACATAATTTTATTTTTATTGTTAGATTTATCATTTGTCATTATTATTAAATTTTAATAATTAACTCATTTGGAAATGAAAAAGTGAAATTAACCAATATCAATCAAATGTTAACTTTACTTGATGTAAAATTTAAGCTATAGCAATTCACAAATTCGTTATTGAGAAACATCATTAGTATGGAAAGTATTTTTCCAACAGAAGTGCAAAAAATAAATAAATTAATTAATTAATTCAAAAAAAAAGATCTTAGCAATGAATTTGACATTGAATTATAGATGCTCTATATATACTCACCTGTCCTCAGATATGGGTTCGAGCTGCAACCGACAAAGTGATTAAGATAACAAGAAATCTTATATGTCACACAAAAATGCCTTGGCTCTTTTGAGATTATCACTCTTTTTTTGATATAGAGATTATCACTCTTTATCTCTATTAACTTTTTTTCCTACCCTGTTATCTTATACTCTTCTCTATACACGAATCACTCTCATGTACAATGATTTTATCTTTTATTCATGGATTCTATCTTGTTCTCTTTTCTATATTAAAAAGACTAATCACTCATTCATAATAAATCTGTCTTTTATTTAAATACTGCTATGTGAAAGTCTTATCATCCGTCATATAATAAGTCCTTGAATCGCTATATGTTTTAATTTAGGGTCCGTTTGGTTCGCAAATTTGAGTTGATATTTTGAAGTTGAAATAGTAAATTTTGTTGACTTTTCAAAAAAGATAAAAAACTTTTTAGAAAAAAGACAAAAACTTTTGAGGAAAAAAATAAAATTTGAGTTGAAAAATTGAGAATGAACTTGCGAACCAAACGAAGCATTAATTTAATTTAATTTATCTAGTCTGTATGTGCTCCGTGTCAACTAGAATTTCAAAAAGAAACAAATGCCAAAGAAAGTAGGGGTTTTTTGTTAGGAAGAAGATGGGGCAAAAATTAAAAAATTAAAGGAAAAGAAAGCAGGGTTTGGCTTTGTGAAAAGGAACCCAAAAAATGGAATGCACTTCTGCAGAGATAACTCACTGTCCCGGTAAGGCTCGCGACCCAAGACTACCCCAAGTGATCCCCCTCCCCTACACGTTAAAATTAGAGCCCCTTTATGTTAGAGACTTTGTACAAAGACAACAAACCCTAGTCAAGCATGAGTAATTGCTTACGTATACATCCATATATATAATATTATTTGATATATCTACCCCTATTCAATGCAAAAGCTGATCAACAACTGTTGAACCACATACAAAGGGCCGTACGATATCCCAGGCTGGTCTTTGGAACACAAAGAATCTTTAATCTCAAACCCTACAGCCCAACTCTACTGTGTGCGTGTGTGTGTGTATATATATACACATATATATACAGATCTATATATATATATATGAATAAATCGTCTGAACTGGACAGAGGCCTAAACCCTAGGTGCCTCGCGGTCGTGGTTTTGCATGTCAGTGATGATTAAATTTTCGTATGGTGTTATAAAGGCATAGACGAGAGAGAGAGAGAGAGAGGAGAGAGAAGCTCAGGGATCGAAAAGAGAAACAAAAGCACGTGAAAATGGCAATAATTTACTGCAACCACCTTCATTTTGTCATCTCATTCACGCACGTACGAACAAGGCACAGTGACTGAGGTGGCTTCTTATATTGGCTATAGAGCTAAGATCAGCAGTTGGGAGAGAGAGAGAGTGTTAGAGAGAGAGAGAGAGACTGAAGAGACTGTTAGAGAGAGAGAGAGAACTTTTACTTACTTTTAGGTTTGGTGTCCATACATACTTGGTTTTAGACAGAGCTGGTTAGCTTTTGCTGTGCCAGTTTAGTTGGATCCGAACTCTCTCCACACTTATGACAACTGGTGTAGTTAGTTTAGTCGGTGGCATCTTTTTCTTTCTTGCTCGCCAGTCGGCAGATGCTTTTTAGGGTTTTTCTTTTTTTAACTCGGTACTATGAAATTGAACTTTGTACCTTACAACGGAATTAGGTATAATATTCTCATATTACATTACATATATAACCACTTTTTTTATAGTTTTATAAATGGCGTACTTATGTCTCCAAATATTTGAAATAAAAAAATTATCCTCTCATGATAGCATATGGCGTAAAATTACTGAGTGACAATGCCAGACATTTTTATCAGAGGACTAATGTTATATAATGGATAATTAAAGGATATTATGAGCAAGTTTTCCTTTTAGGGGAAGGGGGGAATTATTAAATTTTCTTCAACATTGTAGGATATTTTTTGAAAATAAAAAAAAAAGGTTTAGGGGGGTTTAAGTCCCCTAGTACTTAAGTAACTACGTTTCTACCGTTAAACTACGCATGTAATCATATATTTTAAGCATATATATTAATCATATTAAAATCCAACAAAAGATGTCTAATAAAAATATATATAAATTTATATATTCAAACTACAGAAATGATCAGAAGAAGATTGAAGTCTAATATATGGTTTAGGAAGAAGAAAATTTCTATAGCATGACATCTGATTTTATGTTTAGTAGAAACAGTTGCTTAGTACTGTCTGATCTTTGACGAGCAAGTATGTATTATGCGTGGTAAATTTTTGAATCTCACGATTCCTAATAATAAAGGGGACTTTGGGAAGAAATGATGGTAACAAATTTTTACGTTTCTCAATAATAGCAGAATTCCGTGATCATTAATTGAACTTCTCATTTTTAGTTGAGTAAATATTTGTGGTGCGTAAGAAAACAACTCTTTCTTCTTCTTCTTCTTCTTCTTTTTTTTGAAACCTATTAGTCCTATTGACCTCATTGTTCTTTTATTATTATTTATTTTTATAAGTAAATAGAAAGAACTTCATGCTTCTAAAATCTTGTTACATTTTTCATTTTATGATTGTGTCAAATTTATCTATTTGTTGCTGTCTAATGAAACAACAAGAATTCCCCCATTTAATAAAGAGCGAGCTAGCGTACTAGTAAAAAAACACAACACACATGATAATAATGCTTATGTGATGATAATTTACAAGCAACGATTTAAACACACCATCAATTATGTAATTAATTAATGGATGGAAGTAACAATATTTGTTAAAACACAAAAACACACACATTTATAAATACATAGATCATATACTTATATGTTGATTACATTAAAAACGGTGAAGAGTACTAAAGCACTAGATGATAAAGAGAGCTGCATTTTTTATCTCCCATGTATATATTTATGTTAATGTTATATTTGTTATAAAAAAATAGTATATTTGATATTTATACTCTAATCTATAATAATGTTATTTTTAATACTATATTACTTTTTGTCTTCATTATTAAGTTTTGAAAATTATAATATTTCAGTCTAAATATTTAAATAATTTTTAAAATAAATTTTTTTATAGTGAAAGAGGATTATAAGAGTAGAGGTTGACATATGCAGATAATCTCCGGGGTTGAATGCCTCCCCGCATGCATTTGGATCCTTCTCACAAAGTAAATTGCATATATATCCCGAATAATATGATAGGAGTGATTCGGATCCAAACATTTAATAAAGAGGACAAACATCTTATTAATCCACCTAAAAGACATTGACAAGTAATTTAAAAATTATTAAATTACAATGATTATATGGAAAAATTGAGATATCATCAGATTTGACACATAATAAATTTGAAATCAAATATATCCGTTATTAAAGAATTTTTTCTATCTGTAGTATCAAAATTTTTAATTAACACATGAATTTAGCGGTTCACTTTTTTTTTTTTTTTTTTTTTTTTTTGGGGTGGTTCACTTTTTTTTTTTGGGGTGGAATTTAGCAGTTCATTTTAGATTTCAGATGGCTCTTACAATGAGAATAATTGGTAGTCTAGCCGGGGGTGTGAAAATATGTATGAGAAGGCGTGCATGCATAGTGCAGTGAGATACCTCACAGCTATATATATATATATATATGTATATATATATATGCGTTCATATATATGTGTCAGCCAAGCCAATCATCTGCAGCATCAAACTGAAAGCGAGGTCAAGAAAGAGAGAGACGCAGAAATATCTCTCTAAGTCTATACTATACTTCATGAATTAGGACCAGACTTTTGACGGTGGAAAACTGTGGAGGAAAATCAAAGTGTGTGCCATAAACTTTTTCTTTTTCTTTTTCTTTTTCTCGGATCTAATTTTGGTGGTTTTTATTTTTCTCAAAATATGATATTCAGTGAACCGTTAACATTTCCTTCGCCGGATTGGTCGAGCCTGTTGGCTGACCAGCTTTTGCAGCTGTTCACTATTATTATTATTATTATTATAAATGCCAAAATATGTACAGGAAGGGAGATTTTTACTCTAAGACCATCTTTAATATATTAATATATATTAATGTTATATATAAAAGTAAAAAAAAAAATTATACCCTTCTAATATTATTTTTACATCTTATTGTTATAATTGTGCTTTAGAATTTGCAAAAGTGATTATTTAATATTTAAATAAAGTGAAAATAAAAAATTAAACTAATATATGATAAAATCAAGCCAACAACTAATTATAATAAAATATTAAATTTGACATTGACGATTTATTGTGATATATTTGTCAAAAAAATTAGCATCAAATATAGTACTTTATTGGAGAGTCTTTTTTTTCTTTCAAATATCAAAACTTACCATAGCATGTGCTATTCCATTAAAAAAAACATGTTTTAAAAATTAGAGAATGAATTTGGAGTTGTATAATAATATAGAAGGTATAACAGATACATCTTAATATTCAGAAGCATGTTAGTTCAAGTGACATAATTCACGGGTTGGTAAAAAATTTTCACATACATATTATCAAGTTAGATGGTCAACTACTAAACTTATGATTGTTAAATTCATCTGTTGCACTAACTCAACCGATGATGAGGAGGATCGATGTTCAGAATTTTCAGTCATAGATCTAAAATGTAAGTTTTTTTCGTTTAAATTAATAAAAGTGAATATGAGTGAACATCTATAAAATTCTATATAAAAAATAAAATCAAAATTGTTGCATTCCATGAGAATATATATATATATATATATATATATATATTGGTTGCAATTTATTGCAAGGTGATATTTCTAGAAGACTAGATTGATCTAGGAAAGTCTCCCGCATTGTGCTGCGCCGCTGGTGCGGTTGGACTTTGCTGTTTGAACTGCTTTGTAAAGAAGTATATTTTTCAGTTATTAAAAAAAGAAAAAAGAAAAAAAAAAAAAAAGATTGCCATGATAGAATATATTTTCAAACAAAAAATAAAATAAAAACCGTCAGAGTATACATCGAGAGGGGGGGGGGGGGGGGGGGGGGGGGGGGGTGGGGAGGGGTGTGTGTGTGTTATTTATCTATATGACAAATTGGAAGGGTAAGTGTGAACTTGATTATTTTTAGTACTCTTCTAGAAAAACTTAAAAGAATATTGAAAAGTAAACTTTTTTGGTGACTATATTGAAAAGTAAGATTGCTATAAGTAATGTTCTATTATTAATGGTGCCTTTAATGTGTAAGAGATGGAATAACATGATAGGATATTCATTAATAGAAAGATTAATCATATTGGTTTTCGTTTGTCCATTAAAGTTTGTCTGACAAAACTTTTTAAAAATTATTTTTGACTTTATGAATTTAAAAGTTATTTATAAAAGTATTTGAATGATTTATTTGAAGTGTTTTTAGTTAAACATTATAAATTTTTATTTAATATCGTTGATTTCATAAGCTCTTGTAAGAATGTGGTACCCTCTGAGAGGAAGGAGAAAAAAAAAAAGAGGTATCCAAACATATATTTACTTAAAAATCATAGTTTTGTTAAGCTCTACGTAACCGTCCTAACTATAAATTAGTTAAAGAAAATTAATTTATTGATAGAAATATGTGGTGTTATTCTTATTATTAAAAGAGGAAACTAATCATTTAAATGTCACCTGTTTGACAAACATTTTCAAATAAAATAAAATTTGTTGCAATACATGCCTCCAGGTGATGCACGAACTACATATAAGATCTAATAATGAACATCTTTTGAGGGTCCATGTCGGGGCAAATTAGCTACGAAATGAGCACACCAAAAAATAATAATAATAATAGTATACTCCTATTAGCAATGTGAACCAAAGATTAATTATTCTCAAAAGTCAAAATCTCTGCAAATCCCATTAATTAATCTTATATATAAATATAAATATAAATATTATTTTGAGGAGATAAATCCCGAAGTCTAGATAATAGTTAAGTATATAATATTTTATGTCATCATTCTGTCTAGTCATTACCGCTTTAATATTTCATTAAAAAAAAGGCATTACTTAATTAGTGAATTGCCCTGTTGAATTAAATTGGATAATGATAGTACATCTCAACTGCCCTGAACAATTCCTAGTAATATTTTTTTTTATTATAAAAAGAGTCATCATTAATATCCACATATGCCTCCTATTATCCTATATTCTTTTTCCTTTGAATACGTCTTATAAATTGATAGAGGTCTTTGTCATTTTAGCCAAAGAGAATCCTCATCAACCAAGCAACAATATATATTTTTGCAGACAGCTTCACTTTAAAAAAGAAAAAAAAAAAAAAAACAAGAAAGTAAAGAGGAGACATTGTATAGAAAAGGAGACAAAGTGTAACAAACATATACATACATACATACATACATACATACATATACACACACACAAATACACACACAAAAGTACATCTATTCATGAACTTGTGGTTTTGCAATTCAAGTCATATTTATGTGATGGTTTCCTTGTCTAAAACTTTGAAAATGTATTAATATAAGCATTATAGCATATTGATTATTGTGATATATGTTAGATAAATGGAAAGGTATACATCATGAATAGCCCGTAAATGTTTTGAAATCTTCAACTAAAAAGTAATAATACAAAAAATGTGTGTAATGTAATAAAAATCACATCAAATCTTCCGTTAATTGTTCTAAATATAATAAGTCATGACCAAGTTTTCAAAGGAATACTTGGTTTGATTCGTTGCATCTTTTTTGTAATAATGGTGCTACTATTATTTTATTCGTGCTTGTATAACTATTATTTTCTTTATAAAAAAATAGATAATATTGTTTTAATTGTTCCTTCAACCTCATGGGAATCTCGAAGAATAATACCATAGACGTCAATTTTTCGCCTATTTCTTAAAAAAATGAAGAAATATAATTCGAGAATTTCTATTCAAATTTTATATTGTCCTACCTGCTGAGTTGGTCTGAAGAGTCATAGACATCAACTTGTTAACTTAATTAATACTTTACGTTAGGATCTATCTATAATCTAAAAAATTCGAATTATATAGCTAAGAGTGGATAATTAATGTGTAAACATATATATATATATATATATATATATATTGAAGGACCATTATTATAAATAAAGTATATATGAAGTCTGCATTCAAGCATTTAGGGGTCAAAACCACCAAGGACATGGATTCAGAAGTACCCATTGGTTTTAGTTTTTCTATTGGTTTATTCTAAAATAAGAAAAAGAAAAAGTAAAAGAAAAACCCCTGGTTTTAAAAGGACAGGGTTGTTGGTATGGCAAATCAGTGTTTGAGTTCATTAATTTTGCATATATACCATTTCTTGTCTATATACAATAATATACATTCAAATATACATATACTATAGTGGACTACATAGATATACATACATCGGCTTCACTTTAAACTAAGCGACATAATTAATGAACGCACATGAAATCGTCACCCCCCTTCATATATTGTCCTACCCACAATTAAACACAATTTTTATTTTTACTTTTAGTCGGTAGAAAAAAAAAACTAAATTTAGTATTTTTCGATAAAAATTTATAATCATATTTTAAAAAAAATTTTAATAAACCAAAATGATTTTTAAATTTTTATTAAACAATTAAATTTTAGAATGAAATTTATAATGTCATATGAAACTCTTTTTAATGATTTTTTTAATTTTAATTAAACAATAAAAATATTTGAATAAAATTTATAATGTCATGTGAAACTCTTTTTTTTTAAAATTTATTTAGAAGAGTTTTTTTTTTATAAATAATTTTTTAAACTCTCACAAATAATTTGTGGATTCAAGAGGTCAAAAATTGTATTCAGACAGTCATGCTTAGACGGGCACTTAACCCGGTAACTTGTACCAGGAAAAAAAATGATATTCTTTTGTGTCTTGCAAACATATTTAATTTTAGGGAAAGATTGTGGTACAACTCCTTTTATATACTTTATCAGTAGAGTTTATTGTTTATACCATTCGATATATTTTAACGGCTGCTAACTGATAACTTAGAGTATAGTTGAAATTCTAAATGAATGAATATTATGTGACACCATGCAATTCTTTACTATATATGTGTGTATACACACACACATATGTATATGGCAAAAATCAATCCAAGAACCTATGGCATTCCTGTGAAGTTTCCCAATTCTGATTTTAAGATATTGTTGGGCCAGAAAGGTCCAGCCCAGGAACAGATGAATACTTCCAAGTATCCATGGTCATTGAATAATCCATATCTGTTATGTGGTATGACTTTTTGCAGGGAAAACTAGAAATATATATATATATATATATATCATTGATTAAAAAAATGAAAAAGTACAGAAAATTATGAAATACCTTTTAATCTTAAAAATATATAATGACCTAGCATTAATTAAAACTTCATACAGTTAAGTATAAATTTAAAAACACATTATCGACAAAGTTGAGATGGCCGAGTTGGTCTAAGGCGCCAGATTAAGGTTCTGGTCCGAAAGGGCGTGGGTTCAAATCCCACTCTCAACAAATCTTTTTTCCCCACCTCTGTTTTTTGGTTTTTTGGTTTTTTTTTTTTTTTTTTCAACCTAGAAAAATGTCGTTTGTATCTCTTAAACGCTCTGAATACTATTGTCGTTTACACAGTAAATTCATCCAAGTGGCGCCAAACCTTATCCGTTAACTAAAAGGTTGTGTCGTCCCACAACACTTAGGGACATAATTTTGTGAACCTAAATAACGACCACAATGTTGAGCAGCTTAACCATGGCTTCTCTGTTGAACACCGGTGTAGCTGCCGCCGCCGACTTTCGTCTTCGAAATCTCGATCTCAAGTGCCACCACACAACATGGCGTGTCAGAGCTTCTTCCTCTGCTGCCCCAGGAGTCGACCTCTCCAACCTCCAATCTGCCATTGCAAAGGTTAAGTAGAGAACCCCACAACCGTTTATGTGTTCTTTGTTCTTTATTTATTTATTCTCTTTTTTTTTTTTTTTGGGGTTTTGAATTAGATTGCTACATTTGTATGTTCCGTATGATTTTGAGCTGCATTTTGTTGTTCTCTTTCATGTCAATTGGAAAGTGATCCATTCACGTGGATATATATATATATATATATATATATATATATGTTGCAAGTGCAAATTTGAGTTTAAAGAATGTATTCGAAAATAGCAGAATTTAAGCACATGGACGTAAAAACGATTGAAGCTATATTGAATTTCGGTATTGAAGAAATAAAAAAAGACAGTGGCAGAGGCACTTAAAAGCCGATTGGAGGCCAATGTCTCTTAGGTGAGTTAGTAGGACACGCTTTCTCCTTGTTAAATGTTTAGGTTTGAGTCGTCACCACCGTATTAATCAGAGTATATAGACAATTCACTTTGTGAAGAATTCATATATCATGCGGGGAGTATCCACCTCCCGGGATAATCTGGGTATTTAAACTTCTACCTCTATAACCCATTTAGCTTTATCCACAAAAAAAAAAAAAAAAAAAAAATCATCGTGTGGAGACCGTTGTCCCTTGATTTTTTTTTTTTTTATATTTTAAAAAAAGTTCTATAACTTTTTATTTTTATGTTCTGTCCTCGTTGACATGAAGTTTTTACACATACAGTCTCGCTAAACTCTACATTTTTTTTTTAATTTTCATTTCTATTATTTTAAAAATAGTTAGCATGCGCCTCACTGAAGTAGAAGGCTGGCTCTGGTGCTGATTATAATATATTATTGAGTCCTAATTCAGGATAAAGCTACTTGAACTAATTAGGAATTTTTTAATAGATATTTTAATTAGAATAATTGAGACAAGAAGATATTTTGCACTATTCTTCCTTACAAAAGAAAGTAGTAGTTCTGCCATTCTTAAGTTGTTAATTCAAACAGCTTAAATTAATGGAAACCAAAATTAGACCACTTCAATTTCATACATGGTATCAAAACAGAGTTGGGTGTCGTCGTGCTTGTTAAAGAATTTCTGATTCTGCTTTTGCTTTAAAATTCTAACTTATAGCTTCTCAAAACTGCTATAAAAGTGAGAACTCTTTGTGAATTACATGTCTTTTACAAATAGACTGCTTCTGAAAGAAGTTTTTTTTTTTTTTTTAGTAACTAAAATTCTCTGATAATCACTTTTAGAACTACAAAAGCCAGACTAAAAACTTTTTCGTTTGTTTTAGATTTCAAATTCCAATCGGTATTTGTTTGATAATTTGAACAGAACTTTGGCATGAACAAAAAATTAAAAAAAAAAAAGTATGGTAAGTTGTACTAAAAGAATTTCTGATTCGAGCACTTAAAAATTTGAACTTTTAGCTTACAAAAAATGCTACGACAAGTGATTTGATGCTGTGTAAGTTACTTGTAGAATGTGTTGTCAAACTGATTGCTTCTAAAAGTTGCTTAGTCGTTACTAAAATTCTCTAATAATCACATTCAAGACCTGTTTATTTATTTATTTGTTTATTTTAGATTTATTATTGGGAGATAACATTGATGATTTTGATGGTGTATATGTGCAAATTTGTTGTAGAACGATAGCACAGGTGTTAAGGAGGCACTTGATCAGCTGAATGAATTTGGGTGGGCCAAAAAATGGGGTTCTCAGCCATATGTGTCACGTCGTACGGTCAGTCTCCATTAGAAGTATGAAGTTCTGGGAAAGTGCTACTCAAAAACTGATATACAGAAATATAAATATATATATATACACACACACACATTTACGCGAATTTTGTACATCTGTTAATGTTCTGCTTTGGATGCTTATGCCTGTGTTTTACCTGGAAAATTCACAATTGACTGTCTCATGGTCATCTGTGCGCAGACGTCTCTCCGGGAGCTGACAACTCTAGGTATTAAAAATGCAGAGAATCTAGCAATCCCCAGTGTTAGAAATGATGTAAGTACTTTTGACACGATTCAGTTTTATTTTTCTAAGCCTAATCGTTCTAATTTCATTTCATGTCAAACCGCTGAGAAGGTTTTATATAAATGCATAAAGTTATGGCACGAGCTGTATCTTTATCCTAAAAAATCTATAACTGAGAGTAGTTTTATATACAAATTTTTAACTTGAACACTCATTAAATAGTAATTCCAATCGGTACGGCTAAAAAAACAGTTCCTACAGTAAGTGTTCCCTAATTGTATTCACTTGGCCAATTGGGACTACTTCTTGATAGTATGTCTACGATTTTACAAACGTTTGAACTACAAAGCATTGCAAAAACATTGGTTTTAAAACTAATTGATATCTTTCAGTGGTACAGGCGGCTTTTCTTTTTACAGTGGTGGGAACAACCGGATTCTTAGGTGTTCTTGCTGGCCAACTTCCTGGGGTAAGAAATTACTTTTCCTTCCGTTTCTACTGTAAAATCGTACTCCTTTCACTTTTGGTTCTCTTACTCCTCATTTTTTCAGGATTGGGGCTTCTTTGTGCCATATTTGATAGGAAGTATCTCTTTAATTGTTTTGGCTGTGGGTAGCATTTCTCCTGGGTAAGAACAAGTTTTAAATACCTGGAAGTTGTAACTTAGTAGGGTCTATTTATAGGTTCACTATTTTCCTTATCTTGAAGGCCATTGTGGTCGATCTGTTTCGTGAATTTGTGTGTACCCTTGTTTGTGTGAATACAAAATATATGTATATCTCATCAGTTGATGTTTATTTTATTTTGACTATTTTCTAGAACCGCAAGTGACACTTAGTCTACGATTTTTAGGCTACTTCAAGCCGCCATCGACGGATTCTCATCTTTCTTTCCAGATTACCAGGAGAGGATCGCTAGACATGAAGCAGCTCATTTTTTAGGTACTCTACACGCATATTATAAAGATCTCATCTTTATCTCTCTTACATTATGTTTCCTTGAATGATGGTTTACTTGATTTCTTGACACTGATTTCAGAAAAATAAACATGTTGTCTTTGATAATTTAGTTGCTTACTTGTTGGGGCTACCAATTTTGGGGTATTCTCTGGATATTGGAAAAGAGCATGTTAATCTCATTGATGAGAGGCTTGAAAAGTTGATATACAGTGGGCAGCTTGATGCCAAGGAGCTAGACAGGTAATATTACAATACTCATCAAATGTATCATTTGCTTGTTCACATCCCATTTTTGTTTCAAATAGATGGATTATATGCAAGATATCCTATAATCACTCCAATAAAAAAAATATTTATTTATATATGTATTTATATAGGGATGGGCTACTATTCTCCCTAAACGCCACGTGTAACTTCTTCTTCTTCCTTTTTTTGTTTTTTTGTTTTTTTTTGTTTTTTCATATATTGTACCAAGGAAAGGAAGTGATTCTACGTTGTCATTTTCTATGCACCCATATTTCCTCATTATGTAGTTTAAATTTTATCCAAATGTTGGATCTTTGCAAACATGATCTTTGATACTTTTGCCCCCTAAACTCTAGTGAATTGGCAAGTTTCTCTTTTAACTTTTAATCTTAACAAGTTACCCCCTTAAATCTAATAAAAGGTTACAGATTCCTCTCAAATCAATGACGGCTGTTAAAATTTGAACGGAAATACCCCCATGCATGTTACATTAGCTCGTTTAAGGGCAAAAAGGGATGGTGACAACACAAGGGTATTTTCAGCGAAATTTTAACAACTCTTGTCAATTTGGTAGAACTCTAGAACACCATCAAAATCAAGTAATCATTTGCCAGAATAAAACGTTCAGAGGGTAACTTTCCTATTCACGAAAAGTTCAGGGCAAAAAAAAAAAAAATGCCGAGAACCCTCACCAACATGTCCTTCTTTCTAGGTTGCTTCAATCATCATTGATTAAGCAAAATTATGTGTGGTGTGTTGTTAGGTTGGCAGTGGTGGCGATGGCAGGACTCGCAGCCGAAGGCTTTCAATATGACAAAGTGGTTGGACAATCTGCCGATCTTTTCACTCTTCAGGTACATAAACTATCACTTACCCAACACCCTTTTTTGGCAAGTATACTACAACTTAGTGATAATCTCATACTCTTGCATTATTTATTTTGATCTTTAGAGATTTATAAACAGAAGCAAACCACAGCTAAGCAAAGAACAGCAACAGAATCTCACCAGATGGGCTGTAAGTTTCTCACAACCTGCATTATATGACAGACTTTTTCACTTTTCATTCACGATGCCAGACCTTCTATTTCCCTTTCTCAAGACTTTACATTATTATGTGTGAAATTTAAAGTAAAAATTTTATTTTTGATAAATTGCTCATGTACTTTTAAGTTTGTACAACTTTGTCTCTATTCTATTTTTCGTAGCTTGAATGACCCTAAGTTATTAAAATGCTATTACAATAGTTATTTTCATTAATTTTTTGACAAATCCGTTAGTAATTTGGTCAGAAGGCTATCTAACAAATGGATTATGTCCAAGAGTTAACATAAATGACTACTGTAACTACGTTTTTAATAGTTTAGGATCACTCTAACTACGGAAAAAATAAATAAATAAGGACCAAAGTTGCACAAACTTAAAGGTTTAAGGACCAACCTAGTAATATACCCTTTTATATTTTGTGTTTTGGATAGCTGATTTTGGGGATTGGTACTACAGGTTCTACTTGCTGGATCCCTCTTAAAGACTAACAAGAATTTGCATGAGGCCCTCATAAAAGCAATGTCAGAGAAGAAAACTGTCCTGGAGTGTATTGAAGCTATTGAGAAAGCATCTTAAATCTACACCCAAAAAGTCATTTTGGAATTCAGAAATCAGATTTACATTATAATCCCTTACTCTTACACTTAATCACATTTTAATTTGCAGTTACAGAAAATTGGACGACTTTCAATACTATTTCCCGCCTGTATCACCACAAAGCTATTTGTTTATTTGTTAATTATTATTTATTTCTGAACAAACAGAACGTAAATTTTTTATTAAACAATTGTATTATTACATTTTGCAATAATTTGAAAATGACTAAGCCCTTTAAGGTGGCTATCCGGGGGAGGTATTAGAACCGGATTATCGACGCTCATTTTCTTTTCTACCAAACCAACAACTTGAAAGATATTGAACCTTTTACTAATTAGGATGAAGTTTAATGAATAGAGTGCCTACATGAATGAAATAGTTAGTGTCTACTTATACCTTGCTAATGGAGAAGAAAATGAGCAAGTAAATGAACAAATAAAAAGGGAATTTCATTTTATTTAGCATAAATCACAATAACCAGCAAACTTACTTCGGGTTTAGCAAAGTTTATTTATAAATAGTCAGCAAGTTCACAATAAAAGATGATTAAGGCTAATCAACCAAAAAAAAAAAAAACGAACCGTGGCTACTTCAAGAAGAATTCTCGGTTGCTTGATTTACAGTCGACCATACATTGATTGCAGATCCCTCAGTTTTGCAGCTTCATGCTCCAGACTATCAAAGCTCATCGAACTAGGTATCCTCCAACTCCAATTACCAAACTGTATCAAATAAAGTGCTACAGTTTAAACTCTTAAATCCAAAAAGATCTTCTAATCATGTCAAGAGATTAGGAAAATAGGTCCAAACTTAGGTTTTACTCTAGGTGGGTCTGTCCTTGGAGCAATTCCATGTGCGAGGGAAAATTTTGCAAACCAATAAATTTTGATGTTTATATAGGAAAAGGAACAGTATAAAGATTATGGCATGCAGAGGAAAAAAAAAAGTGATATTCAGCTCGGTCCATGATCAGAAACTGCAGGATATACAAAGAAATAATAAAATTTGAAATTACATAAAATAAATTAAAAGAATACACCACTACAACAATACATCAATCCTATGCATCCATAGGATAAATTGCGAATCCAACATAATGATAGAAAGATTGAAGTTGCTTCATCTTCTACTTTGAATTCAAGACCTTGTATAAAGACTGTTAACTATTTCTCTACATTTTGCAAGTGAACTAATAATTTACCTGAGTTGCAGGAAGGTTCATCCTTGCAGAATTCCCTAACTTAAGAATATCCTGCATAGGTATTATTGTGGTTCGGGCCACTGACGATAACGCAGCTTTGATGAGTTCCCATGAGATATCATCTTCATTGATAATCAACAGATACTTCAGTACCTAAGGCAAGAATTAAGTCGTAACAAAATTAGAAGTGTTGAACCTTGCCAAAACCAAATTCATTTGCATTAGAAATTTTGGAAAGCGAATGCGGTTTCACCCACATTGGACTTCTCTTCTTTTGGCAAAATGTCCCACCAACCACGGATCTGTAATAAAACAAATCACAATTAGTAAGCTCTCTTTTAAAATCCGAAAAAAAATAATATAAAAAAAAAAAAAAAAAGATAAGTTCAGCTGAACGGTTAATAAGGATAGAATAAAGTAGTCCTATGCCAGAACTACAGAAATACGATCCCCCAGATGTAATTTTATAGCCAAATAAATTCAGTGGATCAAGGAGGCAAAATGCCAATCATTACGTAAAGATTTCAGTCCATACAACCATACCATATACGTAGAATTTCCAAATTAATAATCATCAAAGATGAAAATCTAGCAACATTTCTAAAGAAAGAAGATGGAATAAAAGGACTAATACCGTGTCATTATCATGAGTTCCAGTGTACACAACTTGATTCTGTTCATGGTTATGGGGTAAATGAGGATTAGCCGCGTCACTTCCAAAACCTGGACCAAGAAAGTATAAAACAACAGGAAAATAAAAGCATGAATACTTGAGTTGTTCTTATATGTGTATGAACCATATGGAGAAATATACAAAATCAACACCAATTTAATACCAAACTGAAGGACGGCCATTCCAGGTGCCCCAATGGATTTCCGAAGCTCAATGACATCCTCAGTAATAACCCCCTGTCATGTAAGAAGAAAGGATGAGAATGCATCCAGCAAACGCCAAAGTGTGAAAAAATAAAAATAAATAAATTGCATTCAATATGCTAACCATACCAGATCTTCAGCTATTATATTAATCTTTCCAACAGCTCTGGAGATGGCATCAAATAAAGATTTTCCTGGTCCTGCCTAATGGCACATAAAATTCCATGGTTTAATAACGTGATAATCTAAGTAAAACCATCACTGACTCTCTGACTAAGGAACTACCTTCCATCGTCCAACCATTGCAACTTTTGCTTCTGTGAAAGTGAACATATTAGTGCAACAACGTCATATATGTGCCAAGCAATAATTGCAAGAAATCTAAACTTATGAGTCTCACCGGAAGGAACAGCCCAGAAACCAGTAAATCCTCTGAAGTGGTCTATCCTAAATTCATCATATAGATCCTGTGCACGTCGTAAGCGTCGTATCCACCATGAAAACCCATCTTTCTCCATTGCTTGCCAATTGTAAAGAGGGCTTTTAAGTTGAAATTTATTTAATCAAAAAGCCATATTAGAAGTGGAAAAAAAGTAGATCTTTTTTACATGAAATATGTGATGACAACAGAACAAGAAAGCTAGGAACAAAGAAACAAGATAAAAACAAAATATCAATCTCCAAATCTAGAAACCAATTATTGTTCCCGGTATTTACATCAAAACCCTTTTATGATCCAACAGGAGCTATGTAGAATAGCATCGAAATAGGAATTCATTTGATATAGTAGGAGAGAAGAAAGAAACAAATATTAAAACGGAAAAGCAAAACTTAAGGGTAAAGAACACCTCAGGACACCAGATTGACTACTTCTTCTTCTTCTTCTTTTTTTTTTTTTTCCTTTTTTTCCTGTTAATGGACGAAGTAAATTTAGTGTTGCAGTGAAGGCTTATTAGTCCTCGGGAACTACACCAAGTAAGAACTCAATCATTTAACCATTGCATTACAGTGTACCTAAGCAACAATGATCCCAGTTTGGCTTGAAACACAAAAACGCATAATAAAGGTATGGACAGAGTTTAAAAACTGAATTTCCTAACCTTGCTTCTTTACCTGTAATCTTCACAGTGAAGTATATTCCAACATGAACATAGAACATGCTCAGTCAGCATTTAGACAAACTATAATATGAGTACATGGGATCCTTCCACAAGTGGCTTTCTAAGGATCTTCCTAAATCATATGAACCGAACCAAAAAAATTTTCTAATGTGTAGAATAATACGCACCTGTCCCAAAGCTGACCAGTTTCACTGAAGGCATCAGGAGGAACACCACTAACTAGTAGAGGAAAGCCATTTCTGTTCTGCAAGACAAATACATAATCAGTATTAAACATGGTACAGGATAAGTTAAAAGCATGGGTAGATTATTAGCAACTATCGCCAATTGATGTAATACTCACCAGCAAAAATTGTTTTCTGTTGGCCCAAACATCAGCACTGTGATAACCTACATAAATGGGCATGTCCCCCATTATACTGATTCCCTTCTTCTGTGCATACTTCCGAACTTTCTGCCATTGCCTTTGGAATAGGAATTGTTGGGCAATGAATATATCAATCTGTAAAAGCGGCATGCTTGAGCTGGTAGTACACAGACTTCTAGCATCGATGAAGATGCTGTATAGACATACAAGTAACAATAACATAGGAAATTCCAGAGTTGTTAATCTTACAAAATCCTTTTTGCTTTGGTAGATGTTCTCCAAGGCTGCAAGATGTCGATTTTTCAAAGGCTCAGGCCACTGATACCAGTTGAAGGTATTTAGACTGTCATCAATGGCAGCAAAGTAAGCTGCATCTTCAAGCCAGCCTGAAACATTGCCAAACAAGAATTGACATGAACTAGAGATATGAATTTCTGCACAAGAAAGCTACATCTAACCAAAGATGAGCAAACTAGATATTTTGTTTATTTAACTACATTCTTAAACGGGTGTAAAATCAATTTTGCAACTGTGGCTAACAGAATATAGCTAAAAGATCTAATGATATGCCAGTCTTACTTGATATATCATGGTCACTGCGGAATTTTTCAAGCTGACTCTTAAGATCCCCTTCACTTTCGATAAGTCTCTCCGCAGCCTAAGAAAACACAGGAGAAGATGCATCAGTTCAAAACAATTATACACTACGATAGTGCACCACCTGATTCTCGGTTTGTCAAAAATTCAAATCAAACACACACATGCTATGGATAGGTTACCTTTGCTATTAAAGGATCCTTAATCTCGGCCACTGTTGAGAAGTTCACACGTTCCGTATCACTGAACAAGTGAGTGACACAATTTTTGGTAATACAAATGGATGTAGCAAAGTATTTTGTCTAATTATTACGGGCATGGAAACACAAAGTTCCTCACACTGGTTTTGGTAGCTCATCTTTCTTCAACAAGCCGTCTTTCACAAGCTCTTCGAGGGATATCAAGAGAGTGTTACCACAATTTGCATCCTGGAAATGATCTCCAAAGACAGTTATCCAGTTTCTTCTTGGAAGAGAGAGAGAGGGAAAAAAAAAAAAGAAAAGAAAAGAAAAAGGCCACAGCCTAGACATAAAAGGATTATCAATAACAAAACAGAGTCTTTCAGAGTAGCTAATTGCTTAGCGGATATTGACAAACTCTTAGAAGCTGATAGAAAATTGTCCCAAGCACAAAGCCCACTTAAAGGATTCAAAAGTAAGAACGGAAGCTTATCTCTGAAATGCAATTCATTTAATGAGAAAAAGAAAAATTCCACTACACGCAATGTTTCAGTCCTAATGAAGAAAATAGTAAAAATAGAAGACAAGCAGTTTGCGGAACTATGTCACCTGGCCGGAGTAGGGAGATCCCTCTTCATTAGCCCTCCTCCCTGGAGGAACAAGAGGAAGAACCTGAGAAAAATATATATATTCAGTCATAGAACAAAAACATAGAGTTTGAAATGAGCTACCTTTTCTCATCTAGCAATGCTTAGAAAGTCTTATACATCAAGGAACAAAGTATCCTGAGAATAACTTGAGAAAGAAGCTTCTCAATTTTTACATATGTCAATTTCTAGGCAACCAAACAGAGCTTAAAGAACTTAAAAATCGATTTCTTCTTCTCACGCATGTTCTTATCAAAGAATTATGCGCAGATAACTGTTTTTCGCAAGTGGATCAAATTATGTGCAGATATCTCCACAGCCAAATGGAGCTAACTAATATAATTGGATTAAAAACTATACTTTTCCATTAACAATTTCTCAGCAACCAAACAGAGCTTAAAGAACTTAAAAACCAATTTTATTCTTCTCACGCATGTTCTTATCAAAGAATTATGCCCAAATAACTGTTTTTCGCAAGTGGGTCAAATTAAGTGCAGCTAACCCCACAGCCAAATGGAACTAATTGGTATAATTGGATTAAAAGCTATACTTTTCCATTAACAATTTCTCCGCAACCAAACAGAGCTTGAACTTAGAAAACGATTTCTTCTTCTCACGCATGTTCTAAACCAAAAATTGAACATGAATAATTGCTTTTACGGATGGAGCATATAATCTACAGCTTCTTCTTATAAAAAAATAAAAATAATAATAATCTACAGCTTCCTCCGCAGCCAAATGTAGTGCTGTGGAAATTAACAAAACTAATTCGATAAAAGAGAGCTCCTTTTTTTTTTTTTGAAATCTACAAATGCACTTCTGCTTTTGCCACACTTAAAATAACCACATAACAAGTACTTTTCTCGACAGCCAAACGGATTTGAGAAAATTCAGTTACCTGCCAAACGGAGCAACCAGCTTCGTGAAGCCAATCAACAAAACGAAAAGCCTCGTCTCCAAGATCACCGATCCCGTCGGGTCCACGAAACGACGTCGGATGGAGCAGCACGCCGGCTCTTCTCCGATCGGAAGGATCCGGCTTCGGAAACCGGTCGCCGTAATCGAGAGGCAGATCCTCGCCGACGCCAGGAAGTGCCAAAACGGCGTCGTGCTTGCATTGGCAGCGGAGCAGAGGAGTTCTCGGCCGGAGTTGGAAGCGAGAGAAGAAGGGGACCGAGGAGAAGAGAGAAGAGGAGGAAATGGAGGTTCGGGAAGAGAGAGAAGGGGAGAGGAGAGAGAACGACGGCGAGCCCGCGACGGCCATCTGTTGTCGGAGAGAAGAGGAGGGAGAGAGAGAGAGAGATTGGAGTTTGCAGTAGGCTACTTGCAAGTGTCAGTGGAAGGTGGTGAAATACACGTGATTTGCAAGCTGACGTGGCGAGATTTCTAGAAGCTAGCGGATCGAATCACATTTCGTTCTCCAAAAGCAGAGGTCGGACCATAACAATGCTGATGTGCTTTGATATTGTTTTTCGACCGTGAATTATTTAGCTTCAGTTTGCAAATTTTTAACACCTTATTTGATATTTAAATTTAACTTTAATTAAATTATATTTTCTCATTTTAACTTTTTTCATTTATAATTAGTTTTCATAAAATTAATTAACTTCAACTTAAAATTTTTATCTCCAACCAGCGAATCAAATCCAAACTAAATTAGAATTCGTTGACTTTTCAAAAACTAGTTATAATTTTTATTAATTTTTCAGAAAAAAAAATAGAAATTGAGATAAAAAATTTTGAATTGGAGTTGTGATACCAAACGAAAGCTTAATTTTTCATATATTTTTTTTTGCTCTTATTTAAAAAATATATCTTGTTTTAAGAAATTTTACATTTTTATCACATTAGGTTCAAGTTATATTTAAAACACAAATTTATATCATGTTTTTTTATCAATGCTTAATCTTAAGAAAATTTCACTTTTTCCCATCGACCTTTAGGCCTTGTAATAAATGCCTCTCGAACTTCAATTTGTTGCATTTTTTCCTCTTGAATTTTTTGTGAATTTCCTCCTTCCATTAAATTTTTTTTTTTTAAACAAAAAATACACATAGCAAATTTGAGTTGGATATGTCAAACCAAACGGAGACTAAATGTGAGCCTCTATGCCATGCGGTAATGATTCCTCTGGCATTACGACCTTTACCATAATGATGTTGTCCATTAATCAAATTATTTCATGGATTGGATTTCACTTACCTGTCTATGGCTCCTTTACGTGTGCTCAGGGTAAAAGTTTTGTATATATGTATTGCCATGCTATTAAGTATTTTAATTTAAGATCTTTTCTTTAAAAGATGTGGAATATAATAATCTGGTTGAAGCGTAATGATCATACGTCTGTAATGCATTTTATGTCCCATAATAGGTCACATTCTTTTACCCTTTCTCGGGATTCGATGACTATTCATAACTATTATCTTGACACCAAAGAAGAGTTCGATCCAATGCTATATATATGTATATATGTTATATATATATATATATATATATATATTGCTCTCTTGTTAAAATTTTCCCTTTGCGTGAGTTGGCTCAGTAGTCGGTACTCTTGAAGATCCCATGGACTAGTTGTTTAGCCAAAAAAAATAAAAATGATAATTTGATCTTCAGCTAAATAATAATAATAATAATTGGCGTCTATTAATAGTATTCAATTTATTTTTTTCACCCATTTTTTAAATTATCCATCAATTAAAATTTAAATTGATAATTTGACTAGAGGAAAATAGTTAACAAAATAGGATGGAAGGCGCACTTTAGACTTTTAAAAAAAAATTAACGGGGGCAAAAATACATTTAAAACTTGAGTAAATAATATAAGACAATTATCAAAAAACAATATAAGACAGATATGAAAGTTCAGATGCTTAGATAAAATTTACAAAACTTGACCAACAAAAATTGTAGTTAATTCCCTAAAAAAAATGTAGTTAATAAATTTACATGCGAAGTGGAATTATTTTGGATTTAGGGATGTGAACGATATATTTAGAAATTAACTTAAATAATGAGATATAATTGAAATTCGTGACAAAATAAAACAGGACAACAAAATTTTAAATGCGAAATTGGGATTTACCTCATAATTTATGATGCTTACATTCCCTATAATTTGTAAAGTCTTGCCACTTCTACATTTCTCTTATAACTATATCTATCACTGCTATATCCAAATTCTTCCAAACCTAAACATTCGGCGGAACACCATGCCCTCTTTCTTACCTTTTTTTTTTCACATTTTTTCCGATACATTTAAGAGCACTATAAACTGCTACTATAGCGCAGTCGAGCAGTGAAACATCATCGGACCAAATTATGTATCATCGGAACAAATTACACATCATCGGACCAGTCACTGAGTTCACTATCGTAGAACAAGCCATCGACGATTTGGTCGATTAAGGTGTCAATGAAGGTGCTGCAAGTGACGGTGAACATCCGACCGACTCTGTTCCGGGCGCTACTGAACCACGCGAATATCGCGGCGAATGCCACGGCTCCGACACAAACCCCTACTGCTTCCTCTATCCCTTGCACATCCATCTTACTGAACAACGAATTTCCCGTCACCACTTCAGTTGTCACAGTTGCCGCAAAAACAATCTGTAATGAACATGAACAAAATGTTTTTGTCAATGAGTGTCATACTGGTTATTAAAAAGTAAAAATTTTGAATTTGTAAAAATAACAAATTTGTATGATGTTTACTTTGTTCGATTTGATCTTCACTCTCGTAACTGAATTTAACAGATTATTAATATTTTTAATTTTAATTTAAACAAAAACATTTTAAAAAGAAAAATTTGAAGCGTAATATAACATACAAAACTTTAAAAATTTAATCATAAAATAAATATTAAATACTAAAATTTTTTACACCTGTTGATGAGTTATAAAATTACTTTTGAAAATACAGTAAAATAATATAACAGATCTAAACTCAAATTAAACTTAGAAATGGTCCTATGAAGGGATTTTTTTTTTTTCCCTTTTGTGGCAAAACAATATCTTATTCCCCGTGTTTTATCATATATTTTTTAATAGGAAATTCGGACGGATCAGATCATTCTGCTGAAGATTCTGTCCAACAAGAAAATACGGAATCTTCAGAACCACTAGATTCTAATCCAAACAAAGAATTACTTTTTTTCAGAGAAAAAAACGAATTAATTTTTTTAGAAAAATGAATTTATTTTGAGATCAACTTTGAAATCAACATTGAAATCAGGCTATGATCCAGAGATTAAAAAATAATCTAAACCAGATTTCTTAAATGAGAAAATCTACCTTAATAAAACAGTAATTAAGAGGAATCCAAAAGAAAAAAAACTGACCATGGCGAGTCTGCCAGAGATGATCTCGAAATCCTGGCTCTTCTTGGAGCTCTCGATGTATTCCGACAAAGTCTCGAAGAACGGCGACGCCTCATCTCCACCGTCCCTCCGCGTCCTCATTACCGCGATCGGATCAGAGCCGTACGATCTCAGATTACACATCCGAGGCTGCAACATGATCTTCCCTCCGCTCTCCGACTCCACCGCCGCCGCCTGTTTCGCCACCGAAACCCTCGCCGGCGGAATTTCCGCAGCCTCAGGCCTCCGAGACACCGCCGCATCAAGTAGTTTCGGAGCCCTCAGCTCGCAGCGGAGAGCGCGCGTCGCCATGGAAAGCTGTTTGGGAGGTGAGAAAAGGGGAGAAAATAATGAGGAGGAGGATCCCAATCTCCAGGAATATGGAGAAATGGTGCTCTTTTTTTTGTTTTTTTTTTTTTGAGGATTTGGTTTGACTGGGGGGTGGCGTGTGAATATACACGTTTGTAGTTATTGAGAGTGGCTTTTGTGGGTCCCACGGGGGAATGACGTGGCGGCGGCTTTGTTCGGTAACGTAGTTTTCATGGGAACATTCGAGGAGGATGAGAGTAATGGTGGAAAGAAGGAAAGGTGTGATTTGTGGATGGTCATTATGGTGAACACCACGTTGCTTTCGTTGAAAAGAGTCTGTAGGTTTTTGTCGTATATTCGTAGGTTTAAAAGTGATGTTGTTCGTATCTATTGTGGTTTGTTTGATTGTCTTGAGTGACGTGGAGAGATGAAATGACACCACGTTAGTACATTTTGGGAGATGCGCAGGTAAGAAAAAAACTAATTAGGAACACTTCCAATGTTTAATATCAGAGTGAAAGTAATGCTGTTGACATCAATTTCAATCTAATTTTTTTAAGTATAAATTTATATGTAATATTTTTATTAATAAATCTAATTAATTGATATATTAATATATTAAATATTTATTAATAAAAAATTAGCATTTTTCTTAGAATAAATTATTCATTTAGATTTTAAAATTTTTAATTTTGTGGAATTTTTTTTATTTTTTATTTTTTTATAGTTTGAATTATGCTAAACTATTCAGATGTTTATATATAATTCTTTTTGTTAATTTTTAGATAGAATTTATAAGTAATTTGATCACAAAGTGATACTCACTAATAGATTTCGATCAAAAATTAACAGAAAAAAACTATTGTAATTAACAAAAAAGACTATTGTAGTAATATTTTTATTAATTTAGGGTCATTACAGCTATCAAAAACAGAATATAGAAAAAATTATACAAATTTAAAAATCTAAAAACCAACCTAATAATTTATCCTTAATACCAAGTGGAACAACGTGAGTTTTATATGTCAATTTCTTATATGTGAGATTTTTCATATGTTATTGGTGGATAACAAAATGATACTCAGCATCACCGCACTATTTGACATTGTTCACCCAAAAAATGGCTTAGGACTAGGGGTGGCAATACGGATCGCAGCACGACGACACAACTTGAAAATGACACGAATTTTGCGGGTTCGGGTTGGGAAAAATAGGGAGCGGGTCGTGTTCGGGTTGGGAAAATTTGACACGCAAAAAAAAAAAAAGGGGGGGTCGTGTTTGGGTTGGACCCATTTTTTTTTTCGTGTCAATTTCGGGTCAAAATTCGGGTCAATTTCATGTCGCGTGTCAATTTCGGGTCAAATTTTGTGTCAATTTCGTGTTGCGGGTCAATTTCGTGTTGCGGGTCAATTTCGTGTCACGAGTCAATTTCATGCCGCGGGTCAATTTCGGTTCGTGTCGTGTCAACCCGTGTCGAGTTCGTGTGCGGTTTCGTTTCGTGTTCGTGTCGCGGGTTGTGTTCGGGTCGGAAAAGAAAAAAATCGACACGGCTCTAACACGACACGAACCCGACACGTGACACGAATTGCCACCCCTACTTAGGACTGTACAAGTTTTGAATTATTTTTTGAGAAATCATAAAATATAACATATTTTATATAGATACTAATAAAATAAATAACATATTTTATATATACTAATGAAATAATTAACATATATTTTAAATCTTGATTAATTATAGCATAAGTTGGATTTTTATTTTAAAAATAAATTACCTTTTTTCCATTTTTACCCTTATATCTAATTTGTCTCACTTCTGTGTTTCTCTGATTATCTCCATATGTAACAGCGTGTTAGGTATGAGAGAAAAATGAAAAGATAGGGAGGGATGGAGGGATTGATGGAAAGATTTTGATAATTATTATTGTTTGATAAGAGAGAAGAGAGAAATGAAGGGATCAAGGGAATGACTACTAATGTATTAAAAAGTCTCAATTTTAATCCCTCTAAATTGGAGAGATTTTGGAGGGATTCAATTTATGTTATTGATTAAATATTATATAATCATTTTTTACACCAAACAAGATATGTGATTTTTGTTTTATTTCCTTCTTATCACATCATACATCATGAAAGAAATGACATCTTCCTACTTCCTCATCTCCCTCACTTAGGTGATCTACCACTCCTTCCTTCCACTTTTCTCTCCCTCCTACCATACATAGCCTAAGACTGTAACTGACTCTCTCTCTCTCGACAGGAGGTGGTTGTGCTAGCCGGAGAGCTTCAGATGGAGAACGCGAACCATCGGCTAGATCCACGATTGCGAGCTGTCGCGAGGGTGAACCAAAGAATGGAGAATCACGGGGCAGAGGCCAGAAATCACAAACCTTCGCCTATGTTCTGGTGACGGAGCTCGCAAGATTCACGATCTTCGTCCTTCAAGTGTCGCGACGGCAGTGGCTGCTTTGCGACGATGACTGATTCGAAAACTTTCCCAAACAGACCCTTAGATATGTACATTGAGTAGTTTGACACTCGACGTTTTCTTTTTTTGACAAATTTGCGTTGAGAATATTTTTATTCTCGAATGCAAATATAAGACTTGACTCAAAAATTCAGGTTTCAAAATTGTTAATGAACATGAACATGAACACAAAGCTTTGCAAATCATTACATATAGCATGAGCTGGCTGGCCTCTTAATAATGGCGTTACAACAGTTGCGTGAGTAATAATAATTCATCATGATTCTTTAAACCATTGCCAAGCATTTATCGCTTCAATAGCAATACAACTTTTTTTAATTGAAAATCAATAGTTATACACACACACACATATGTGTGTGTGTGTGTGTCGAGTGAACAAACTAAAAAGAAGAGGAAAAAAGAAAAAAACAAAACAAAACGTTAGAAACTTTGTTCTGCATCAACTTATTATATCATTACCACAACTAGTTTTCTACATCAACTTGTATCATTACCTTTAACAACTAGTTTTTAATTAATTACCACCATCAGATCCTTTTTTCAGCTAAAATAAAAAATATTATTATTATTATTATAATATGAGAACAAAACCGCTTGCTTATCTCAAATAGATCTTCTCAATTTTGAGTGAAATTACAAAGGAACTAGATATCAATTAGAACAAACAACTTATTAAAGTGGTGAAAGTGAGTACAGAGATGAAGAGAAAACACATGTAAAAAGTGTGTGTGTGTGTGTGTGTGTATATATATATATATATATTTATCAGAAAAAAAGAAAACAATTTTCCATAATCTCTTCGAAAGTTATGATCTCTTTCAGCTGGTCTGCGGAGGACCACCTTTAGGAGCTTCTGGGCGTTTTGGACCCCTGGGGATTTTTATCCGGATGCCTCTACCTTTTATGCTTACTTTCTATAAACCAGTCATGTAATAAGAGATCCACACATATTTATATGTATATATATATCAACTCTAACAAACTGAAGTCAATTACAGAAATAAAAAGGGTCGTGAAAAGCACCTCAACAGATCTAAACTTGGGCTCTTCTGCATCTTTGGATCCTGTATTTTTTATTTATTTATTTATTTTTTAGTGTGAAGAAAATATGTGAAAATCAGAAGGAAAAAAATAGAAGAAGTATATCACAATGATTTCTAACGGGATGTGAAAATAAAATTAATTGGTTTTTACCTCTAAAAGTGTTGCAACCTTTGAAGCTCTCAATCAAGTGGAGAAATCCCTTCTTCAGATCTTGAGCAAGTTTCTCCATTCAGTATAATATTATTCTCAATTTAGCTCTCTTACAAAACCAGAATGAGTTTATAACAGCTAGTTCCTTGACGCCTGTACGGCCCAACTTGCTGACACATAAAAAGGTGAATGCACCATGTGCTTCACCTTTTATATTTTACATGCTTTAGAAACTCTAGTAGGTGAAAACTACATGATGGCCACTCATTAGCACTTGAAGTTCTCACTTTTTTTTTTTTTTTTTTGTGCTAAACTTGAACTTTTCACTATTAAATAGATTTAAATAAAACTCATTGTCAGAAATTAACTGAAAAAGAAAAAGTGTTCGATTTATATAAATATATTATAACAATCTAATAATTTAATGATATAATTTAATGATATAAGATAAATTTAATTTATAATGATCTAGCATGTATGATAAAATGGATCGGATCCAAATCTGATTATGATATATATACAGTTAAATAAATTTAAGTAAAACTAACTCAAACATTAATGTACTATAACAGTTCAGTAAATTCATATTTTAATATTCATTATCAGTAATAAGCATGTTAATAGTATAAAAACACAGGATTATTTTGCTCGTTTATGTACTATGTACGTGCATTATCATATTATAAAGTACTAATTATCCTGTTATGAGTTCAAAAGAGCTAAAATTTCAATATATATTAGGAAAAAAAAAAGTTCGGAAAAGCCAAAATGACGAGTGTAAAGCACTGTTTTTTTAGTACACTCACAAATCACTGTGGCATTTATGAGTTCTTATGTATTATATAGATGAAGCATGTGATAGTGCTTCAGGTACATTTCTGAAAGTATATAAATTATCAAAATTTGATTTATATGTGCATATAGTTCTCTTTCAGTCAGTAATTATCTGAAAGTTGTCACTTAATAAAAATCACCTAGTTCTTCTTCCGAAATGTCCTTTGTGATCAAACTATTAGTGAGTTTGTATGTTGTACTTTCTTGTGTACCAAAAAAAAAAGTTACCTAAGAAAAAAGTACATTTTCTTTATTCCATTATTTTTTTAACATTTCTAATAATGAAGTATGCGATAAGCTTCATTACGAACAACGTAAATTAGACGTTTTACGAAAAATAATTATATTGTTTTTCAGAAACTAAAATAGAAAATAATCCTCATCTTTTGATACCCTCTCTTCATTAATGACTCAAATTTCATTCAAATCACATCATAGACTTGAACAAATCATATTCATACACACAAAAAGAAAACAAAAAAACAAAACAAAACAAAACTCACCAAAAAACTAAGTCAAAGAGGCATAAGGGCAATTTTCAGGTGGAAGGTTTCATCATTGTTGAAAACTTTCAAATACCCTAAACAACATATACAAAACACGAAAATCTCCATATCCTTTTTTTTTTTTCCTGAAAATTAAACAACGTTTTTTTAAAAATCGTCATTGTGTACAGTTGTCTAAGCTAGACAGCTTAGATTTTGTAGTAGTGATATCTGTAAATCCAAAAATTATATATGTTTTCATCATAAAGGTTACTATTCTCACTAGATTGACATCGAAAGAAACAACATCGACTAATTTATACCGATTCAAACTAATCTTCTCATAATAGTTTTGATTGCCTTACTCGAACAATCTGTTTGACACTATTCATGATGAACATCAATTTCAAAACAACAACAAACAATGAACATCAACTACAAGGGCCTTCATGAGGGGAAATAGGTGGACTTATAAGTAGACCCCACTAAATTGTAACTTTCAGATAATTACGACCGGAAAAGAATTAACGAACTCTTATATGTTACATAAAGTTCTTACTCCCACCGATGTGGGACTCGTCAAGTGGGGAAAATATGTATGTGTATATAATAAAATAAAAAAAGAATGAACATTGATTGAATTCAATATTATAGCAAAAGAAGACAAATCAAAAGAATACACAAAAGACCTAACACAGCAAAAATTAACCTGAATTAAAATCAAATCCTAACAAAGAAAATACTCAACTCAGGCCCTGAATGCCCATCAGGGCTCAACATGTAGAAAGTCTCTGAATCTCTGGACCCCACAACCCTGTCAAAGTGGGCCCTCATGTAAACCATCTCTCCATCAGGACCGTCCACGTCAGAATTGCCGGGCAAAACCCCAGCCCCCATAGAAACCGCCTTGAGAATCTCCATCACATTCAAGTCCACATCATCAGCCTCTCTCTTCACCCCGTACCCACTCTTCTTCCCGTTGCAATACATCGTCCAAACGGGCTCCTCCAACAGCGTCGTTTTGTCCTTTTCATGTCGTTTCTCGCTCTCCAGCGCTATTCTCACCATCCCGGACGACATCTCCCTCTGCAGGGCGTTCGTCAGCATGGCCAGCTCCACCACCAGCGACGGCAGGCACCACGACGTCTCCTGAATCGACAGGCTAACGCGCCCCTTCCGGTACCCGAAAAGCGTGCCCGTCACGCGCTGCCCGTGCGACGATCGGTAGTGCACGCCGGAGTCGTACTCCGGTAGGCTCCCGAGGGCGGCGGGGATCGCCGGCATCCGGCAGGCTGTCGGGGCGATGATAGGGAGGGAACGGAACACGGAGCGGAACACCCGGAGGACCTTTGTCGTTTTGTTGTGGTGTCGTTTGCTCTTGTGGGAGGGCTGGACTAAGGACACCGGTGGCCGCGGCGGCGCAGGTGAAAGTTCCGGCGGCGGAGAGGGGAGGGAGTTTGATTTTGGGGTTGTCCTTGTTGGTGTCGTTTGTGGGTTGTCGGAGGTTTGGTGGTCCGCCATTAATGGAGGTTCGTTCGAGGTTTGGAAGGAGAGAGTAAGAGAGAATTAAGGATGAGATCAGTGTGTGATGAGTTTGTTTTTTAGGTCGTTAAGTCTGGTATGAGTTCGCGGCTTGAGATTAGCTTTCGGAGTAGTTTGAATTTATACAGCTGTTCAGGTAGTTTTTTCTTTTTTATTATTATATATAGTTTTTTTAAGTGTGTCTTTGGGAATTAGATTTTTTTTTTAATCTAGTGTGTGTACGAGGATAAAATGATATGTTTGTTTTAACCAGGGACAAAAAAAAAAAAAAAAACAAAAACAAAAAACAAAAACAAAAACAAAAGAAACAAACAAAAGATAAATTTTTTTGTCACCCACAGTAAAAATTGTTTTTTTAGACATCCATTAAATTACTTGGATTTCATAATGTCTTTTTTTTTTTTTTTTCTTAACAATAAATCATGTACACCAACGATTTTTATCCAGCAGTCATTTTAGTCATATTCGTTAAATTTTAGACATTTTTTTTGTGCATGTGACAACTTAAAAATGACACTGTTAGTCCTTTTATTTAACTTCGACAAAAATTCATTTAAAACTAAAATTTAATTCAAGTATAACTAAAACATAAATCTAAACTTTAAAAAAGTTTGTAATAAGTAGAAGTGATCGGTTATATCCTTCTTGCTCTACACGTATATAAATGCCATCTAAAACATAAGTGAGCAAAAGGACTAATGATATAAAAATATATATATATAACTTTAGCGGGTTGCTTATAAGAAAAAAGAAGTATAAAATTGTTAATTTCAAAAATTTGAGATGGTATTAGAAAAAATAAAACACTTATAAGTTTCGTGAATCATTCGTTGATTGATCATGGAAAAAAAAAAAAAAAAAAAACTATAAGAAAATCCAATTCTCTTGGGTGGGCATATGATGAGGAAAACTTAAAAACAAAAATATATGGATGTGGCTGATCCTCACTTGGTCAAATGAGACGTGAGATTTACTATATGAATAACAAGTGTTGTAAGAGAAGATCGAAAAAAAGGGCCATATGTATGCGTGTGTGCAAAAAGACTTCTACTAGCGCTAACGACTCGGACACACAATCTTAGCTCTCGCATTGCAAGCAAATTGAGGCAACTGGCTTTCACACCCAAAAAAAAAAAAGGCCAACTTGCCTTTACTATTTCCATTTTCAACAGCAAATTCTAGTTTATATATAGTTGATTATTTTTTGGAACTTCTACGATGGAGTAAAGCTACTTTTCACCATGATGGGGTACAAATTCTACGGTCTTAAAATTTAAATCCAAGAATTAAAAAGAGCTAAAGACAACCAATCTAAAATAAAATCTCCAACACAATAAAATAGGCACCTGCCCAACAACGAGTGTGTGGGGAGTCCTAGCAACCCGCTGACGCGACAATCGCAGCCGTCCTCCATGGGAAACGGCATAGTCGAGCTCCTCCTCTAGCCACCGAATCTCTCGGCGACGCGAACATATATAGCTAGCTATATATCCTCCATAATGTGGTTGAAATGCTGTTGACAATTAAAGTACCACATAATGGAATTTTTTTAGAACCTTTTTGGTAATAAAATCTTCTATATATCAGTAAAGTAATTTTCTAATGTCACATCATTATTAGATTTTATTTTTTTTTCCCCATTATATAGCTTTAATCAAATCTAATATCGATAAATTCACATTATCAACCGGGGTGCCCTCTAATAGCAAGCTTCTTAATTAGATCTTCAGTGGCAACACAAATATTCCTCTAATGGATCTTGTTAAGTTTCTTCCCGACAGATCTAATAATGCTAGAAAGAGTGTTTAGCAAAAATAAATAATAATAAGAATAATGCCAGATATAGAAACAGAGTTAGTTATGAAAATGTTTTGCATGCTTAAGAAGTACTATCGCCTTTGTTTTTAGACGTATTGATATTTATATGCACTTGGTTCATGGCGTCAAATCTTAACGATCCGTATACTTGAGAACTGCATATACAATTTTAAAAGATAGATATGAAGTAGTATTTGAATTTTTGTAGCATTATGTAAAGAACCAAAATTGATTAGAGGGTTGTATGTGGCAAGTTACAACTACCTTAAGATAAATATTAAGTGTATTATGTTAATTTCTTTTTTGTTGGATTATATAGCCTTGGATTACTCCAAATTGAATTCTAACTACCTTTTCTCTAAGGCAATTTTTATCGTTAATCCATTAATTCATGGGACACGCTTTAATAGGACGGGAAAAGTTCCGATCTAAACATATTAAAAGTTTAAAGAATCGTGGGTTATAGATTGGACACGGATTTAGAGGTCCTCGACCCAATTCTTTGTGCACCCACCCCATCTAATTGCATAATTACTTTTATATTTTAGACGTTATACATGATGTTATACAATATATCTGGTTTCAAGTATTTAATTTTAACTCATTTGATAAATGAAAAATAAAAATATCATGATTTTGATTTATTTAAACTTTAAGTCTTATATATAGATTTTTTTTAAAAAGAAAAAAGTTTGTATAACGTAATTGGATAATATTGTAAATAAGATACCTCATGAGTATCCCGAATTCATGGCGAGGAAACTCACCCTGTCCCGTCCAACCCAAACGGATCACAAAGTGGATATGGATAGTGTTTTTATTCGTGGGACAAGTAGGCGAGAGGACTACTCCATCCCAAACCCTCCCTATTACAATCCTTACTTTCCTCCAAATTTCATTAATACAGAGACCGAGACAAATATTAAAACAACATCATAAATTAAAGAGAATATTATCTAAATAGTCACTTTTTTTTTTCCATTAATTCATTGATTAACATGATACAAATTTTTGCCATGATATAAATTTTAATTATATTTTAATGTCATATTAGCCTAGCTAGTATCAAATTTTACTATCATGTTAAGATAATGATCTTTAAATTAATTTATATTACTTAGGTGCTTTCCCTTTACTTAAAAGGGATTTCATCAAACTAGTTAATAACATATAACCTGTTACGAGCAATTCTGAATGGTAAGTTGATTATAAGCATATTGTACTGGACTTTGGAGGTGACAATAATACTTTCACAGCTTGTTTTGGGGGAGGGAAACATGGGAGAGAAGAGAGATAAGTGTAGGCAAAATTAGAATAAGAACTTCGAAACTCATGATTATTTGTAGGGGGAAAAAAAAGAAATAAAAAAAGAAAGAAAGAAAGGGAATGAATTGAGTGAAAGGTTTCAAATCCCTCCTAAAATGCAGAATATAGAAAATTTTCATACTAAACACAATATGAAAAAAAATCCTTTTTTCTTTAAATTTTTCTCGCGTAACTCGATAACATATCTTTCGTTCATTCCTGATTTCCTCCTCTTATGCCAAACACAACCTAGTCATCATGCACTGTTAACCGTGAAATATTATTAATATTGTTCTTGCGATATTAACTTCAAATGACAAGAATAATGTCGTGACTATTAAACATTCAAGAAGAAAAATAAAAAGAGCACGAGAAAGTTATTCAAAACTATCTAAGTCTTCTTATAATCAAGAAATTTCCAAACATAAAATATTTCAATTAAATAAATACAAAACTCCTAATAAAAGTAATTCTATATAAAAAAATTTTTTGCTTTCCTTAACATTGCACGTGCAACATGGAGTTCTGATGGGAGATAGAAGGAACAGTTGTTGGTATAACCACAAAGATCTTTTTCTTTTTTATTAATTGTTTTAGAAAATAATAGACAAACAGGAACAATGGCATAGGAATGTCAATTATGGAGGGCAATGCAGGGAGGACATTCGTTACCATAGTAAAAATTCAAGAATATATAAAACTTTGAAGAACAAGTGAACATTAAAGATTAAACTGTGAAAATTCACTAGTTAGTAGTATTAACAATAGGCTCTTTATAACAGTCTAAAATTACATAATCATGTAATTAACTATTAAGGACTATCAAATCTACTTAAATCAATATATTTTCTAGCCTAGAACAAATAAAAAATAAGTACAAAAACTCCTAATAAAGAAAACTCAAATAGTAAAAGGTTTTTGTATGTCTGATCAACTCAATTTAAAAGGTGAACTTTCCTAAGAGTGACGTTTGTTACTAAAGCAGTTGGTCACACCATACGTACATTGTCTTTGAACGGTTTTTTATTTATGCGAAATAAATGCAAACCTTGTATCCAAAATTGATGCAAAAAAATCAGTACCTTTTACTGTATTCTTTTTTAAGGAAATTGACGTATTGTCTCATAAATTCAAAAAATAAAAATAAAAAAAATTATGGTTAATAATTTGCTATTATTCATGTCATGAAGGTACTAAGCATATAATTAATAAAGTTTTAATCAACAATTAAAAAAAAAGATTTACTCTGCCATGCATATGCACATGCAGGCTCTAATCTCGTCTGAGCAAACAAGAAAAAACTA
The DNA here is from genome assembly GCA_008635985.1 of Ficus erecta. Taxonomy (NCBI): domain Eukaryota; kingdom Viridiplantae; phylum Streptophyta; class Magnoliopsida; order Rosales; family Moraceae; genus Ficus; species Ficus erecta. The sequence goes on along the minus strand of BKCH01000005.1, from coordinate 4,400,207 downwards.
ATTAAGCAGTGTCAGCCGGCGCCGCAACTTTCTCTGCGGAGGTCTCTCGTTCGACGGCTCTCTTAAGGAGGCCATCCCCATCCAAAATCATCTGAACCGGCGAAAACCCTAATCCATTGGCAATAGCTAGCATCATCTTCTTCGTCTCCGCCATGTACTCTCCCAGGCTCACCACACCGTCCGAGTCGTGATCGAAATGCAAGAACAGCGAGCGGTAGACCTCATCATCCTTGGCCGGATCAGGCTTCCGTACATCCCCGATGTCGCCGGATTCCAAAACCCTAAGACCATGCAGCTCCCTCAGCATCTCGTCATAGGAGAGCACACCGTCCTTGTCGGTGTCTAGTTCGGCGAAACGACGTCGTACCGCCGCAGTGAATGCTTCCTCATCGTTGATGAAGTTGAGGATGGTGGTGGAATCCAAGATTTCTATGTCCAACATGACTGATATTGATCGCAAAAACAAAAAGCAAATTAATTAATCTTGACGTGTTTAATAAAAAAGAAAGGGGCTTTTAATGGTTATATATAGACTAAACAATAGAAGAACTTGAAATTATAGTCCTTTTGGAATAAGGGAACTTACTTTTTTTTTTTAGTGAAAAAACGAAACTGATAATTACTAATTATATACAGAAATTATGTTTTAATTTAATTTCTAACTGGATAATTCACCATCATGTAAAAAGCTAGGCCCTAGGGTGGCAAATAAGAGAATTCAATTTATTTGTGGGAATGAATTTAATTTACAAAACTAAAATTTGTGGATAATTCGTGTGTTTATGAGTTTTTTTTTAATTAACCGGGCCACAATATCCTCTAATTATTTAAAGGAAATTGGATAATAATGTTTGCACCATATAAACTATTTTTTTTTTTAAATCTCGCTTATAATTAAGAAAAGAAACAAGAAGAGAGAACTCGAGATTGGATTAAAAAGTAGAAAATAATTTGTCGAACTTTATTTTGGCTGAATTTGGTTCTCGAAAGACTTTACTTTTTCTATACACACACACACACATTTGTTTTACTAAAGACGTTATTTGTTTGATTTCCACTTCCATATATATATATATATATATATATATATTATAAGTTCCACTTCCATGTTTTGACGAACTGATTCATAATACTTGTCAAACATTAAATTTCTTTTTTAAAAGGGATTTAGAACTGCATTACTAGAAGCATTAATTACTATTTTTTTTCTTTTCCGTCTAGCTTAATTAGGTTTCGGTTAAATTTCAAAATTAGAAACAAAATTATAAGAAAAAATCATACTGAAATTATATGGTGGGGTCAATTTGAAATTACTTGTAACAAAAATTGTATTAAAAAAATCGTGAATGTTTTTAATCTAAAAAGAATAAATTAAAATTTACAGACGGAGCTGAATTTATTAAATGTCAAAAATTAAAATTTTGATTTTGAAACTTGTTGGTTTGAGAAAAATAAGGAAAATACTTAAACTTGTTGGTTTAAATTTAGTTTAATTTTTCATGCATATACAGGCTCTATCTCTCGTCTGATCGTAAACAATAAAAAACTAATTAAGCACTGTCGGCCGGCGCCACAACCTCATCGGTGGAGGTCTCTCGTTTGACGGCTCTCATAAGGAGGCCATCCTCATCCAAAATCATCTGAACCGACAAAAACCCTAATCCATTGGCAATAGCCAGCATCATCTTCTTCGTCTCCGCCATGTACTCCGCCAGGCTCACCACTCCATCGGAGTCGCGATCAAACTGCACGAACAGTGAGTGATAGACCTCATCGTCCTTGGCCGGATCAGGCTTCCGTACAGCCCCTATGTCACCGGACTCCAAAACCCTAAGACCCTGCAGCTCCCTCAGTATCTCGTCGTAGGAGAGGACACCGTCCTTGTCGGTGTCTAGTTCGGCAAAACGACATCGTACCGTTGCAGTGAATGCTTCCTCATCGTTGATGAAGTTGAGGATGGTGTTACTATCCAAGATTTCTATGCTCAACATGACTGATATTGATCTCGAAAACAAAAGCAAATTAATTATTCTTGATGTGTTTGATGAAAAATAAAGAGCTCTTAATGGATATTTATAAACTATATAATCTTAGCCTCCGTTTAGTTTGTTAGTTGGAGATGAAATTTTTAAATTAGAGTTGGTAAAGTTTTTAAAATCTAGTTATAATTTTTGTTGACTATTTGAAAAAAGACAAAAATTGAGATGAAAAATTTGAGTTTCAATTAAAATACCAAACAAAAGCTGTTTAAGAAGAACCTGATATCATATTCCTTTTCGAATAAGGAAACATTGCTAATGGCAAATAGATAATTAATCTGATTTATTTGAGGGAATGGATTTAATTTATAATATTTTTTTTGGATTTTTTTTTAAATTTGTGTCTAATTCTTATCAGGGTCATATATAATCTAATATGATGTTATTTGCATTTAATCTTAACACTATAAATTATATCTAGATCTGATTCAACGAATGAAAATTATGTCTTATCGATGCTTATGGTCTTTTTTATACCCTAGGCACTACTACAAAATAGAGATTCGACGACGGTTAAAAACCGTCGTGGTAATACTTAAACGACGGTTTTCTAACCGTCGTGGAATCCACAGTCGTGGTATATATTTGGATTCCACGACGGTTCGAAAACCGTCGTAGTAGGTAACAATAAAAAAAAAATTACGAATGGAGCTACCACGACGGTCGAGTAACCAACAACAAAAAAAAAAAAAATTTATTAATTCCCACTAAATCAACACTTTTTTTCCGGAACACATTTAAATCACAAAATCAACACTTTTTTTTCGGAAATTTCTCAAATCCGTGCCTTACCCAACCAATTTAATTCAATCTAAAACACAACCACAATGAGCAATCACCGAAAATGTAGGGGACGGATTTTGACCATTTCAGACGGAATATTCTCAACTCAACAATCAACAAAATCAACATTTTGGACGGAACATTTTATCAACAACCACAATCAACAAAATCAACATTTGGACGAAAAATTCCCAAATCCGTGCATTATCCAAGCAATATACATTACAACTTACCGGCTTGTCGAGCGTCGGTATGGGCGGAGTGCGGCGAGAGAGAGAGGGAATGCCGCATGAGTTCCTTGGTGGACCCGTCGGAGAATGGAGGAGGCCGCGTGAGTGGTGGAGGAGGCCATCGGAGAGAAATAGAGGGAAGAAATTGGGTGGCTTTGGGTATGGAGTTAGAGAGTGAAAAAGTGAAAAATACTCTGAATGTAATGGGGTGGGAAAGATGATATTTTTTTGGGTTTTAATACACGTTCCAAAAAATTGAATTTAATTTAAAAAATTTCAAAATTCCCCGCCTTAGTACCTACCACGACGGTTTTTGGGGAAAACCGTCCATACCACGACGGTTTTCCCCAAAAACCGTCGTGGTAGAATCCAAAAATTTTAAAATTTTTTTTTGAAAAAAGACCCTTCCACGACCGTTTTTTAAAAAACCGTCATGGAAAATGCGGTAAAAACACGGAGCGGAACAGAGTTTCCAAAAACCGTTGTGGAAGCCGAAGCTTCCACGACGGTTTTTAATAACCGTTGTGGAAGCTTGCAAAAAAAAAACAAAAAAAAATTTTTTTTGCAAAAAAAAAAAAAAAAAAAAAATTTTAAGCTTCCACGACGGTTTTTTTTTTTTGCAAAAAATTTTTGTTTTTTGTTTTTTTTGCAAGCTTCCACTACGGTTATTAAAAACCATTGTGAAAGCATGCTCTTTCACGATGGTTTTCGAAAACTTTGTTCCGCTCCGTGTTTTTGCCGCATTTTCCACGACGGTTTTTTAAAAAACGGTCGTGGAATCCAGTGAGGGGATAACACAGAGAAATTGCCAATGACAAATCATTTGCCGAATTTTTTTTTTTATACTTAATTCTACCTTATTGTAAAATAATCAGCACTGATTTGAAAAAGAAAAGCTCCATGAAATAAATAAGTTGATAATAATGTTACTTTTTAACGTTATGTGATCATCCAACAAGCATAGTATATATTACTCTTCCCTAATGATTAGTATCTAGATTATGAGTTCAAATGGGTCTCTGAAATTCAGTTTGAATTTTTGTTGGAAATCGATTGAGTTTGGTTTATGAAATTGGTCTGATTTTGTCATTTTTGATATTATATTTCGGCATACTTTCTTAGGGGATAGAGGCGTATTTTGACCAATAAAAAATATATTTTGGAGTTAAATACATTTTCCATAATATTGATCAGAGGTGTTGTCTCTGAAATTTGAATTTTTTGGGGGATGGTAACATGAAATATTTTTGATGCATGAGTGTTTTAATAAGTTAAACAAAATATAAAAAGGCGTCACTAGAGTGTTCATAGCTGGTTTGATCGATTTGAAAGGCAAACCACAAACTAAATACAAAGGGAACTAAATTTTTTTGATCGATTTAAAACTATTAATAGAAAACAAACCAAACTGAACTACGAAAGCTCGCTATGTAATCAATTCGATTTGGTATGTTTAGACTTATTATTAATCTTGGTATGTGAAAATTTGAGTCACACTTGTTAAATTTAAGTATTAATTGTTCTTATAATATTTAAAAGTTTACGTAATTCATAAAGCATAAAATAACACTAAGCTATAAGAATGAAAATATGTTCGACTGAGTGGAATGAGATTAACGTGAAATTAATTATTAACGATTAGAGTCCTGAATGATCCATGTTAAGGTTTTTAAATTTGAATATTTGTTTTCTATCGATTTAGAAATACTCCGATTTAGAGAGTATGTTAGCACCACAATCTCACTTATCCTTTCTAGCCAACATTCCTTTCAACATTTGGAGAGTTAGAGTTTGAAATATTTAAAATATGATCATTGTCTAGAGGCCATTTTTGGACAATCTGTAGAAAGCATTTTACAGTACATTTTTTAAATTCATTTTTCAAATTATGATTCAAATGGAACATGAACAAATTAAAATTTAAAGTCAATTTATTTTTTGAATTTGAGAATAGATAAATTCAAACTCTATATCTTTAAATAGGTCAGATATTATATTATCACTTGATTATATTTGTAATTATTAAATTAATTTATTGAATAAATCGGTTTTCGTAATTTGTTGATTTTTTTAAACACCCCTGTCAAACCTACTTCACCCCATAGAGTAGACATTGACCCTCCGCACGCTCTCATTGGCACATCAGTTTGCGTAGCCAACTGGCCATTAATTTTCGCATACTGGCCATTAATTTAAGGAGCATATAATTTAGCTACACCTCAACTTTCTTGTAAAACGTTGATTTCAGACAAAGCCCACATCATAATCCAACAATCTTAGCCGTCGATCTGCCGACCAATATCCCACCGCCCTTGAAGCTGAATGCAACTACTTGTGGTGGCCACGACGGTGCCCTGTCTGTCGCCACCACTCTCCATTACACGTTAGAGCTGCCCCTGAATCCAATGCATCCCCCACGCTTCCATCCGCGTTTGTCAATACGCGCTCTAACTTTTTAGATTTTATGCAAAACATTTTAAAATATTTCTTTTTTTTTTTTTTTGGTGACTTAAAATATTTCATTTACACCTGTACATTATTTGTGACAAAATCCTTATTATTTTACACATATTTCTACGGAAATTTATATAATAGGGTAAGGTTTTTTTTTTGTCATTGATAGGATAAAAATTCTCTATCTTTCGATCTAAATCCAGAGGTTAAAAAGATTAAAAAGATCACCAGATCAAAATAAATCCTCCCACACCATAAAATTTCTATGTCAAAATAAAAAAAAACATATTGACTAAGAACTCCGGTGGCCTTGGTGGGTGGTTGGCCTCGACGGCTCAAGTGGCGGTGGGCGATCGACGGCTTGGGTGGCTCGATCGAAACCCCTTCGAAACTGCGAGTTCCAGGCGACGGCCACAACCCAGCGCGAAGGTTGATTCAGCGGCGACCCGTGGCCGACGGATCTAGAAAACCAATGAAGTCCACTCCTCTTAACCAGTGTGGATCTGGCCAATTGAGATCGCGATCACGATTTTTGGACTGTCGCGACGGAGAAGGCAAGCGCGGCATAAAGCTATCGCGATTCTCTGTGGCCTTCGTCATTGGTGTTTGGGAGGAGGAGAGGAGGGTGCAAGCACTGACGACGTGAGGGTTGGACGGTGGGGCGAGATGTGGGGCTTGGGTGGCCAGACGAGACGAGATGCGGATCTGGGTTGGGAGGCGCAGATCTAGGCAGAGCCGCTTTTTTTTTTTTTTTTTTTTTGTGGGGGGGGGGGGGGGGGGGTTGGTGTGTGGTCGCCAGAGTGTGTTTTTTTTTTTTTTTGAAATTTTTTATGAAGGAAGAATCAGGTGTGGTAGGATTTATGATTTATTGGTGTATCTTTTTAATATAAGTCATTGCAAGTTGATCTAACAGTCAAAATTTTTTTACACCATTAATGAGGTAAAGTGGATTGTAGAATTCCCCTATTTCTAATTCTAAATTTGAGTTTGCCTTCAAAAAAAGAAATAAGTCTATCGAGTTTCATACATACGGAGGAATAAAAATTATATAGATTAATAAAAAACGAAATAAACAGAAAGACGATAAAAGTGAAATACGATAACTGTTTGGATTATATGTCTATTTTTAGAAAGGAAAATTTTGTTTTTCGAAATGAGATGATCATTTCATTTTGAGAATGAGATGGTATTTGGATATATAAAAAAAGTTTTCTTTTTTGAAAACAAAAAGTAATTATGAATGAGAAAAAATGGTGTTGGAAAATAGTGTACTGATTGAAGATGTTAAAAAGATTTCAAAAGAGTACGATACAGAGTAAATTTGAAAATGCAATAACATTTCTTTCAAAATGAGAATAATGATGAAAAAAGTTAGGAAAAATATTATTTTACTTCTTTTTCCCCCCTCCCTTTTTGAAAATGAATATACGAAACAAATAGGGAGATTTTCTAATAATTTTATGCTAATAGTTTAGTTTTAGTTTTTGACTTTACTCAATCCCTCAATAAAAATTTATGGCTCCGTTTTTGAAAAGAACTACCTGGTTAACTGTGAAGTTCAAGTAATGATTGATGATGCCTCGTAATTGCAATTCGATTTTCTTCTTGTGTCTTTCTGTTGTATTCTTAAGAATGCTCGCTCTTTTCTCATAAGGTAGGTTCATGGTCTCTTTATAATGGGTTTGTTGTTGGGATGATGGTGCTATAAATCTAGGTCGAACTAGATGGACCAGGGCTTGAATCGACTTGGGACCCACCTTTTTCGCCTGGTGCATGCCTCATCATTCTCTTAGTCCCGACTCAGGTATAATATCAGAACTCGGCCTTAGTTTTAAGCCCGCCAACGCGACCCATCACCCAACCTGTGTTTGTCCTACGTCCTCGGCCTAAGGTCTAGGGTCGCCTTTGTTTATTTATTTATTTATTTTTTAAGGTAAAAGTACTTAAATGACATAAATTTAAAGATTATTGTACCAACATGACACAAAAAAGTAATTTAGTTCCGTTGATATTTTGTCTTCTCAAAGAGCACAAGATTGTTTACAAAAAAAGAAACTCTCAATTTTTAACCATTATAAAGGGGAAACAATTTCATTTTTTATTTGTTTTTTTGTTAACTTTGTTCAACTACATATACCCCTCCACCAAAATTTTTCAATTCCATCAATTCTCTAATTATTAGGACTCTCCAATTTTTGAATTTAATTTACTATTTTTCAAGTTCAATTTCTTATTTTATTAATGAATGATGACCATAAAAACAATCATTGAGAAAACTAATTTAAGACCAAAAAATTATTTATAAATAAATAAATAAATTTTTTTGAAAAAAGAAGAAAGAAGTAAAATGGTATTTTTAAAAAATATATATATATATAATTGAGATAAATAGATTGGTTTAAAAATATTTTGAATAAATAGTAATAAATAATAAATTTACTAGACAAACAAGCTATATACTTCTAGTAAATAGATTATAAATTTACTAACATTAATTTTAAACATTTTTAAATCGTATTTTCTCATCACTTTTTAGTCCATTTACATGGGTGCCCACCCACCCACATTAGGCCTAGTTCAGCCCTGGCTTGTATTTAACCTATCGGGCTATCAACTAGGTCGGACCTTATTTTCTCGGGATAATTAGGATGTATGCCACAAAAATGAGGGGTAGATTGATTTTTTCCGCAAGTTAAAAAAAAAAAAAAACCATAATGATGATGTCATAAATTCATTTAAACATCTTTCCTATTTCTCTCTTTCTTCCCCGATCACCCCCTAAATGTGACAACCATTCTCTCTCTCCCTCTCTCCCCATTTCTACGACCTCGACTTCTCACCACAACCCTTCAACACAGCACTGGTGACGCCGATATCCTTAGACGCCGGATCGGCCATCTTGCCACCAACGATCTCAGCTCTGATGAGGCCGTTGTCATCTCGAATCAGAGGATTCGACGCTAAGCAACCACGTGAAGAATATAGAGAAAAATATATATTGATATCTATTAATCAGTAATTGACTATCAACCAAATGATCAATTATTGTTAGGATCATTTTTTCTTTAAAAAAAATATTAATTATTTTTCTAATTTAATAAAATTTGAGATATTTATTAATAATATCTTTAAAAAAAAAAACATCTAACCATATATCTTAAAACAGACCAAATAGAAAAGGTACATACCACTCTCTTGGAAAATTTATATTCTAATTTTGTAACAAATTTTCCTCTTTTACACTCGTTTTAATTAGGTCCATACCACTCTCTTGGAAAATTTATATTCTGATTTTGTAACTAATTTTCCTCTTTTTACACTCGTTTTACACTCGTGTTAATCATTGAAAACACTTTACGGCATTATCTTCCCGAACTTCATTCCATAATTTGCCTTAAACGGTTAAGGTTTAGAACATCTTTACAAACATTTCAGTTTCAACTTTCAAAAATTGCTTAGCAATTGATTTACGCGTCTTAATTAGCGCGTGGCTTTGTAGTACAACGTTTTTCAACCAATGTTTCCTTTTCCTCTCTTTTTTTTTTTTTTTTTTTTTTTTTTTCACTAAAATGCTTTTCAACAATTTCAACACCACTTCTATTCTTTTTCTTTACCCACTATGCTTCTTGTTTTATTTTGGCCACAAGTTTTAGAATGTTACGAATCAGACCTTTCTCTATCAAGAAATCTTATATTTGGCCCTTTCGTCATAAAATTTTCCAAAAATTCCACCGATCACTTACATTCCTGGTTAATAAAAGTGTGTTGTAGACACATTCGCTAACTGCCAACAAGTTCGTGAAGAAAGAGCATGACATTTTTTTTTCCCTTAAAATACTTAATTAAACTTGATTTGTCCAAAATACCCTTGATTAACTAGGATCTAGGCTCGTGTGGGTCTTCTGGGTGATTTCAAGGATGCACAAGCAAACAATTTAACAGTTTGCAGAAGGGTAATTGTTTTTATAAAATTACGGTTTAGGAAAAGGCAGGACGGTTGTTTGAGCCTAATTGAACTTTATTAAAAAAAAACTTGTAAAATATTAAAAAAGATTTTTTTCCCAGAAATTAAAAATTATTGATTTTTAAAGATTATTTTGTGATCATGTTTTTTAGTGTGTTTAGTTTTATTAACTAACTAACTTTGTAAGAAAAAAATCAGTAACTATCAAACACCATTCATAGTTAAGAAAATCCCAAAACACATGCAATGAAGAAAAAAATAGAGCATGATGAACAGGATGATTCGATTTTGTTTTGTAAAATCATGGTTTAAAAACACCCAAATCGAGACTGGCCGTTATCAATGGCAAAACGGGCGGTTTTGAACCTGTTATTTGATGATTCGATGATGTGGTGGTTTTCATGTTCACCCTTAGTTGACTTCATCGAATATTTAATGATTTTGTGAGGGAAGGGCCATAAGTAGGTCCTTTTAATAAACCAGGGTATGATTTATAAATAATATAACATTTGGGCCCCCAAATACGATAAATAAGCATAATTCTGGACCAAAATTAAAATTAAGCCCATTTAAAAATTTATAACAACCAGTCGTCTCTCACTTTCTTCAAAGGCTATTTCACCGTCCCATTTGCCTCCTCCTCTCTTCCCCTCTCTCTCTCTCTTTACTCATTTTCTTTTTTCAATCTTCTCTCTTCCATTTTTTTTTTCTTTTCTTTTTTCTGGGAAACAAATCATCTCTATTGTACCAGAAAAGAAAAAAAAAAAAGGGGAAAATGTTTGATTTTGGAGATGAACTGACAGTTGAAAGCAACAGAATCTCATGGCTGATATGGGTCCAGGTCTTGGTGATGCTCCTCCTTATTCTCCTCCTTTATTGCTTCACTATCATTTCTCTAGATCCCACACATAACAAAGATTCTTCTTCTTCTTCTTCTCCTTCTTCTTCAAGTCAGCTCGTTTCAAATTTCAATACCCACATAGCTTCCACAGTCGTTACAAATCGATTACAGAATACCCAGGTCAGATATTCTTTTTTATTTTTTATTTTTATTTTTTTATTTTATTTTTTGATTTATTGGGTTGAATTTGCAATTTTGGTTCTCCTTCTAGAGTTGAAAACAACCAGGAAGATAAAGGTTCAAATTTGGTTTCTTGTTTTGGTATTTCAGTAAAAAAATTGTTTATTAAGTTTGTGTGGAGTTGTTGTTTTATGTATTTGTGAACAACAAGCTAAGCAAACTTATCGACATTGGTTTGGTACATTTTTGTGCGCAAAGATTTTCAGCTTTCATCCTCTTTTTTTTTTTAGAATTTTATTTGAGTTTTTCCTATTTACTCTTTTTTTCTACGCTAAAAATGGTGCAGAATTTCAATACAAGAAAGTAATTTCTTAATTGGGGTCTAAAGTTTTAGGCTAAAAAATTAATAGATAAATGAATAAGAAACTGAAACGAAAAGGGTATAAAGGTGACAAAGTCGTGTACTTTATTTAAAGATCCTTCTGTAAATCTTGGAAACGTTTGATGGCTTACCAATATTTATGTGGTGAAATGGCACATCTTTTTTATTTCCAATTTTATTTTATTTTTAAAATTATTAGGCCCAATTTCCAACTAAAAGTCTCTGTAGACACTCATTATTGTTTCTTGGATAATGCTATTTTAGCCATATATTGTTTTTATTTTTATTTTTTCCCGTTTTGATTACAGATAATTTTTTTCTTGTTTTCTCCTTTTTCAATAGTGGAATTATTGTTGAGTTGAGCCTAAATAGCCCTTTCTTTTTCTTTTTTTTTTTTTCTTTTTCTTTTTTGACCTTTTCTTCAAAATTATTCAATTTTTATTCCATTATAAAAATGGATTCTTGATCTTTCCTGGGCCCTTAATGAATAAATTAATTAAAAAACGAAATGATTAACAGATTTTATAAGCATATTTTAGGAATATTTGGTGAATGGATTTCTGTACCTTTGCGAATATGTCTTAATAGTCACATCACTACCATATAATAATCCAATTTTCATAACAATGTCTGGTTAGCTGTTTATTGTTCCCTGTGTGCGTAATATTTTATATCTATCAATATAATCTTCTTCTTGTTTTCTATTTATATATAAATATATATATATATATATATATATTTTTTTTCTTGTCTGGGCTTTGTTAACATTTGATGCATCACCAAACTGCTATATTTATATAGGTGTATATGTATGTTAACATTTGGTGAATATTTATATATGTTGTGATTGCTCATATTCAGACTTTTGTCTCTTTCATTTGGCTCACATGTTACCTGAACCTAATCTTTTATCTTTTCCTTTTTCAAAGATATAACTTGACTAACAGACAAATAGATGAAAATTGCAAAGATGAGGGCTTTTTGATAATGTTTTTGGTCTGTTGTGTTTGTTTTTGTTTTTTAATTGAGAGAGAATGATTTGCAGCTCACGACGAGTTATTGGCACGTATGTTTTGTGTAAGCTTGCGGTTAATTTATTCGTAGAAGATTAGTTAGGGGTCTAAAGACTCTTAATTGCTGTTTCCACAACAATTAGAAGAAGATTAGTTAGTTTATTCGTAGAAGATTAGAAGAAAATGACTTTTAATTGCCGGTACTTAAAGAATCGCTGTTTCTACAGACTTCATTTCTCCAGTTTGTTTGAAGATTTCAATTTTGAAAACTTTCGGGAGAAAGTTGTCTTGGTAAAGCTGGTAATTGTCTGTTTAACATTTTCAACACGAGGAACTGCAAAGAGAGCCTTTGGTTAAACCAGTTTCTGAATTTTGGATTTAAGTACAACATTGAAATCCCATGTAGAAGTTAAAAACAACAAAAAATATCTACATTGTTCTCGTTGAAGTATTTTCAAATTGATCTCGTTTTCGTTCATAATCGAAACATGTTTTCTTTTTGCGAGTTTTTATGTTCAAGTTCGTACCGCATTCAGATTTTTTAACCAAACACTAGCTCTAATTTTATTAGTCGCCGAAGTATGAATTCTAGTTTTAGATACTCATTCCTTCTTTTTTTTTTTACTGGCAAACAAATTATACATGTTATTGTAAACGTATAGGCAAGTAATGGTAAAACAATAGCAAGTAATGGTAAAAAAGAGAGAACATATTTTGATGGATTGGATGATCTTTTGATCAGGTTGGGGAAAGCCGGAGTATAAAAGGGGAGGTAGCGGCGGGGACAAGCAGAAGAGTAGTAGTTAGACGAGGAGAAGACATTAATGCAGATAGGGAAGGCCAGTTTTCTTCAGGAGTCCACATGTATTTCCATCCTTGCTACTACGTTAGGCTCGCAAGAACCGCATTTCTAAAGTGTTTGGGGTTGGATTCCGCTTCCGAGAGTTCCTCAAACCAACAAAGAAAGAAGAAAGAACAATGAGACACGAACATTGACCTTCACAGATCGGAAAGAAATTCCATGTTCAGCTGACTGGAAAAATACCCTCCTAAAATCACACCCCTTATTCGGGGTTAGGGTTGTAAAATTGGTGAACTCGGCCGGAAAATCAAAGATAACGAAAATGGCGCGTGATATCAGACAGAGATGTTCAGAGCCGTTCGAGCCGAAAGCACATGCTCAACAAGAACATTTACAAGGTTAAGCACGGCCACAAATTGGTTCATTCTGTCTCAACTGTAAAAACAAATCACCAAGTTTGTAGCAAAAGGAGGTAGTTCTGGTGATAAATTGGAAACTTATAAAGGGGATACCAAAGGCTCGTTATATCTCACTGAACTGTCGCAGCCAAAATGAATGTTCACTTATGTAAATGCCATTTAGTTTAGTTTAGTTTAGTTTAGTTTTTTTTTTTTTTTTTTTAAACCCTAAAGATGCTAATTTAGATTTAGGTTGTCTAAAAGAATATTGGCTTGGCTTTGTTTTTTGAAAGCCTATCCGTTTGGGAGAAACAATTAGATGAAAATATTTATGATGAATATAATTTGGACGAAAACATTTAGGCTTTAGCACCTAGCACCGTGAAAAAAACACTCAAATGGTTAAAATGCTGTCCTCTTAACATTTATTTTGACCAAAAACTAACCTCGACCAGGCTTCTGCCTAAAAGCCCATTTAAAAAATTTTAGTGATTTTATTTGTTTATTTATTTGCTAAATATGTAAGTGATGTTAATTGGTGACCTCTTAGAAAATGATATCCTTCAGTCAACTTCTCGTAAATGCTATTTGCAAATTGCAGATATATTGACCTCCTGATTCCCTATTTAAATGCTTTATGCCACGTGAAAAGAACCTCCATCAACAGCTAACTTCATAGCAACCTAGGGACTATTGTACTTTTATTGGGTGCCTTTTCAATTTATGCCGAAAAATTCAAAGAAAATACAATGGAAACCAATTTTAAATCCAGCTTTTAAGTATCAATTTATGTAATATGTGAGTTATCATTTTTTTTTTTTGTAATTAAATGTTTAAAGTATTATCACATCAATTGATCACATTATCAATGAAAAAAATGACAACTCACCGTCACGTGAGTAGATATTCAAAAGTTAGGATTAAAATTGGTGTTTCTAGAACTACTCTTTAAGGATTTGTGTTACTCATCTCTGTATTATTCTAATTTTTCGTATACTCAAAGCCTCACAAGTGGATTAAGAGTCTAATTGGGTCAGATAAATGGACCCGTTCACGTTCTTCAGCCTCCAACCATGACCCAATCAAAGATCTCTAAAGTATGACTTGTGTCTAAGTGCCGCTTTTGGCTCACGTCGTGGGATGTGAGTTGGGCTCGGGCCTATCAAGTTTCGGACATAAATCTTACAAAAGAAAAAACACCATGATATAACGTGAGGCTTTAACATGGTAAAAATCTTGGAAGGGGTGCCAATTTGAGAAAAATAAATATATATAGATCTTATTGTCTTGGTTGTGAGCTTTGTTTGGGGGATTTTTGGAGGAATGTCCCAAAAAGAGCACATCTTTAGAATATTACCCTAGTTATAACGGCTTTAGAATTTTTGTCATTTTACAATGTTAAATAAAAGTGACTAACAGCACAAAAATCACAACAACACAAAAATCATCAACATATACACTAAAGAGGCTATTCTCACCATTTCCTCTTGTTTGAGATAGGAGTGTGAGAACAGAAGCCGCACATTCACTAGGTAAGAAATTTCACACTGATTTTAAAGCGCTTTGAGATACATTCTTAAATAAGTTGTTTATTTTCCTACCAATGATTTTTTACCTCGGCTTCAGCTAAGTTGATAAAGGGAGTAAGATATTGATAAAAGGGTCTATTCTAGTAGTTTATGCAGACAAATAAAATGTATTTTTGGTGTAGTAAGTGGTTGGGAAATATTTATGTGGGTTTTATGCAGCCAACTAAAAAAAAAAAAACAAAAACAAAAACAAAAACAAAAACAAAAACACATGGTGATGAGGTTAGATGACCTATAATCCTGCCAGTATTCCTTTTGGGATTGACATGCATGAAATTTCATTTATTTATTTATTTTTATAATTTCATGCATGATTTTTAATTTTTATTTTTTCATACACAGACAGTCCCAATATTGAATTTTAGTGTTTGGCTTATTCCTAACAAAGGAGTCTTATGAGTTGCAAAGTGTTTGGCTTCGAGTATCTCAGTTGCAACTGCGGAGGAATATTATTTCTTTGTGTCTTTCAAGATTTACCCCAAAAAAAAAAAAAAAAAAATATTACATGTATACATATACGTATATATATATATATATATATATATGTACATATATGGATTGTGTATGCATCAAATGGTCGCCTCGATCCAGATCATTTCGATAAGTGGATTGTTACATATGTCTCTCTCCCAACCATGCACCTTTTTCATAAAAAGCCAAAAATAATATCAGTCCAAGGAAACAAAATAAGGGGGTGTTTGGTGTGTAAGTTTGAGTTAAGATTTGTAAGTTTAAATAGTAAATTTTTTTGAATTTTTTTGAATTTTCAAAAAAGACAAACAACTTTTTGGGAAAAAAGACAAAAAACATGATGAAAAAAGTACAGTTAGTTTAAACTAAACTTTTTACCAAACAAGGCCTAAATAAGTTTAAATAATTAGTCTCGTGCTTTCAGAGCCAAAAAAAAAAGTCTCGTACTACATTAATTTGACAAAAATATAATACAATGAGCTGTTAAGAAAAATAGCAATTCAATTTAGGGGGAAAATTTCCTATGTATTGAAAATTTCAGATGCTTTAGTGAACCATGCAATATGTGTGTGTGTGTATGCATATGCTAATAATGTCATACAAAGAGAATTTAACCAAATCAAAACATAAAATAAACGAACAGAAAAAAGAAAAGAAATATAATGCTAACATTAAAGCTTAGACCTTGTTTATCACTATTATTTTCAATTTGAGGGTGAGAAAATTAATTAACTCTATATCTTATGATAAAGTCATGAATCTTTACCTTTAATTTTGTGGTTTGAGGAGAAAGGCTTAAATTCTTTTTAAACAATAATGTGAATTTATCTCCATCCTTTGTTTACATATATAAATAAAAATAATAAATACTTTACCAAAGGAAGAATTTAGTTTGTTTCATATCAACCACATTAACTTCCGATAATATGTCAACCAAATCTTCTTCCCAATAAATATCGATCTTTTCAGTTAATCCAACCAAGAGAAAATTGTCAAAGGTTAGCAGCATTAACTTCTACTAAGGTCAACAATTTGAATTTTCAGAGACCCATTTGAACTCCACGAATGACAAGCAGCCGTCTCTCTCTCTCGCAACGGCCAAGAGAAAAATGGGCAAAGGGGAGAAAAATAAAGTTGGGAGAGAGAGGAGAGGAGAGAGGAGAGAGGAGAGAGATGGGGGAGGTGTTTGGGATTTTGAGAAAAATAAAAATTGATCAAACAAAACATAGATATTAGGTCATTTAACTAATTAAAAAGAAATTAAATTATCTACTAAATTAGATAACAAATATAAGTCACCATCTTAATTTTTTTTTTATTTACATATCACATTTTTTAAACTTTTTATTATTATGCCTGTCAATATTAGACAAAATAAATTAGATAAAAATTTAATACGTTTTGATCAGATAAACTTTAGTTATAAATAAAGTCATGATCAAACAATTTGTGGAAGGAAATTGTATTTCTATCAAGGATATTTTGGAGTTCCATTCTTTTGTCTTAATTGGATTATTTTCTACCGGCAGTACTATACGCGTTTGTTTTCCCTACAATTTTTTATAGTAAAAAAGTTTGAAATAATGCAACGTATAAAACTAAAAGTCAGTAACCTGAATGTATGATTTGAAGGATAGTTAGAAAATAACCCAATTAAGACAAAAGAAGGGAACGCTTTGCATTTAATATAAAGAGGCAGGTGTCTAGAAGGAGATACATCTGAAACACACACACTGTAGCTGGTTAAATAAATATCCCCTAATACTTATAAAAAAATAAAATAATAAAAATAATAAATATCCCCCACTGACCACCGCAGAAGAAGAAAAGAAAGAAGCAGAAGAAGAAGATCAAGATCAAAGAAAGAAAATTATGGAAACCCCACAAAAGAATGACGAGAGAGGAGAAACAAATTACAGTAATAATACTGATATACCAACCTTTACAGTCCTTGCTACTTGTTTAAACAACTGGTAAAGGCTTGCTTCAAGTGCTTGGGCCATGGCGATGACTCCACTAATAATAATGTTCCTTCTCAGCAGCAGCCTCCTAATGAACCTGCAGATGCATCTGAAATGAATATCACTGTAAGTTAAACAAGTGTTATATATATATTTACACACACACATACATATTTTTTTTTCTTTTTCTGATTTGTTTTATTTTATTTCCTTGGAATTTGGTGATATTGCAGAGAGGGTTCTTTGTTGCAAGTTTGTTGAGAGCAAGAGGAAGGCCATCAAAACCAGATTTGGGCATTGGATCGGGTGGTCGGACAAACTGATTTCCATGTTCTTGAAATAATAAAAAAAAAATTAAATCCTTGGTTTTGAGGTTTGAAAGTACTCATGTAATTACATTTATGGTCCTCAGAGATATTGTTCAACTGTACTGATCTAACTAGCAGGAAAAGAAAAGGGGTCAATTTCTATGGCTTTAGCCAAAAAAAAAAAAAAAAAAGAATGTGAATATACATGTTTGAAAAGGTTTGAAAAAGGTCTTGTAGTTATCTGTTATCATCAAGTACTTTTATAATTTTTTATTTAAAAATTTATAACATCTAATTTTTTTTTTAATTTAGAATCTTATATAGTAATTTTTTATTTAAAATTTTATAGCATGATAATAGTTAAAAAAATATTAATTTAAATTACCTGATTGATATAACGTATCATAAAAAAGTTACTATAAAAAAAAATTATAAAGTGTCAGGATAGTAACACTCCTTATACACTATGTTTCTAACTAGGAATGTTTAATTATATTAAATAAGAACCGAAAATATGATTGAATTTCATGTATCTCTTTCCCAAGCTAATGACAAATTATTTGAGCAGCTCATTTGTTAAAGTACTATGGCCAGTAATATGCATGCACTCGGAATTAACATATATATGCAAACATATATGTGTGTGTGTATGATGAAGAAACTTAGAAGTTCAACTTCACTTTGAGATGATTTCTAGGTGCTTAATTCTGAACTAAATCACACACAAACATATATATATATATATATATATATATAAAGTTCTAGATCTAGTAGTTAAGCAGTTGGGAGATATTTGTGGAATTTTATGTAGCCAACTAAGGTTAGATGAACTAATCCTGCCAGTAATTATTTAGGATTAGACATAACATGAAATTTTAGTTCATACACAGACAGTCCCAATATTGAATTTTAGTGTTTGGCTTATTCCTAACAAAAGCATCTTATGAGTTGCAAAGTGTTTGGCTTCGAGTATCTCAGTTGCAACTACAGAGGAATATTATTTATTTGTGTCTTTCAAGATTTAACCAACCCCCCCCCCCCCCCCCCCCCCCCCCCCCCCCAAACCACCTCCCCCGCGCCGCTGCCCCCCGCGCCCCCTCTTCCCCCAAAAAAAAAAATCATTATATGCACACATACATACATACATATATACATATATATATATATATATATATTTATATTGTGTATCCATCAAACGGTGGCCTTGATCCAGACCATTTCGATAAGTGGAGTGTTACATATGTCTCTCTCCCAACCATGCACCTTTTTCATAAAAAGCCAAAAATAATATCAATCAAGGAAAAAAAAAACTATAACAAAGTCTAGATTTTTTTTCCCTTTTTTTTTATAATTGGAAGCACACTATAATAAAGTCTAGTGGAAGTAGTAATCTTGTGCTTTCAGAGCAAAGAAGAAAAAAAGTTGTCTCGTACCATATTTGACAAAATAATAATAATATAATAATAATAAACACTAATACAATGAGCTGTTAAAAAAAATAGCAGTTCAATTTAGGGGAAAAAAAAATCCCTATTCAGAATTTCAGATGCTTCAGTGAAGCATGCTATATGTATAGATAATAGTCTCATACAAAGAGTATATTGACCAAATCAAAACATAAAATGAAACAAAAGAAACATTTCATTGACATCAATGCTTTAGCCTTTATTATTAACGTTAATATTGTTGTAGTTTTTATAATAAATTTAAAGGTGTGGAAATTTGAACTCCATGTCTTATAATAAAAAAGTTATGAACCTTTAGCTTTAAGTTTGTGGTTTTGAGGTAAAAAATGATGAAAATTTTCTTTTACAGAAAATATAATGAATTTCTCTCTGGCTTTTTTATACTTTCAGGAAAATAAATAAATAACTAAAAGCTTTATCAACAAAGGATTTTGTTTTCATATCATCTACGTAACTTAGAGATGTCAATTGGATCGGGCCGGCCCACGAGTATGATGGCACGGCATGAAAAATTATGGGCTGGGCACGACACGACACGAGATTATATTGAGCCGGACAAAGCACGGCATGAAATGGTGGGTCATTAAGCACGATGGGCTAACACGGCAAATACAATTTTTTTTTTCGGTAATTCCCTATTAATTCTCCATAATTAAAAAAAATAACATGGTTGTAATAGAAGGAAAATTTAAAAGTTTGTCTAGTCTTTATCTTTCATTTGGAATGGTTGTAATAGAAGGAAAATTGTATATTAAGAAATAATGCCAGTTTATGATTTTTGATAACATAAAATCTTTTTTAATAGTAAAGTATAAAATTATTTCTTTGATGACATTATTTTTTACTCGAAAAGTGTCAAATTCTTCTTTTAATCAAAAAATAAGTAATGGTTCATTGAGCCGGCCCATAATTCTATTGGACTAAGCATAATAAAAGCACGAGCATAGTACGACACGGACACAAGATGTGCCTGGGTTGATGGGTCATGCCGGGCCTAAGGATTTTAAACTTGGATTGACATCAGCACGTCATGAAACTTTAACAGACTAGACTTAATACAGTATGAAGCACGTATGGACCTAACTGATTATGAACCAGATTGACACGACACAACACAACAATTTACAAGTCTACATTAACTTCCAATAATATGTCAATTACCAAATATTCTCCCCAACAATTTGAATTCTCCTTAAAAAAATATATAAAATATAATTACTAAATATATGATGACATAACATTAATTGCCATGCATTTAATTCAATATTTCAAAAAATAAAAATAAAAAAGGAAGGGAACTCTTTGCATTAAATAGGAAGTATCAAGTGTCTTGAGGGAGATAAATCTGAAACACAACCCCCACTGACCACCACAGAAGAAGAAGAAGAAGAAGCTGAAGAAAAGAAAGAAAATTATGGAAAACCCACAAAAGGAGGACCAAAATGAAGAAACAAATTACAAAAATAATAATAGTAATAATTATTTTAACAGTCCTTGCTGCTGCTTCCAACAAGTGGTCAAGGCTTTCATCAAGTGCTTGGGAGGCCATGACGATGACGACTCCACTATTAATAATGCTCCTTCTCAGCAGCAGCCTCCTAATGAATCTGCAGATGCGTCTGAAATGAACATCTCTACTACTACTGTAAGCCAACAAGTCTTATATCTACTCTTATATATATATGCGTGTGTGTGCATATTTTTTTTTTCTTTTTCTGATTTTATTTTATTTTATTTTCCATGGAATTTGGTGATAAATTTGCAGAGAGAGTTCTTTGTTGCAAGTTTGTTGAGAGCAAGAGGAAGGCCTTCAAGACCAGGTTTGAGCACTGGATCCGGTGGTCAGACCAACTGATTTCTATGTCCCCAAAAAAAATAAATAAATAAATTAAAATTTGCTTTTGAGGTTTGAAAGTACTCATCTGTTTAATTAATCTTCGTCTTTTTTCACTGATCCTTACATTTGTGGTCCTCGGAGATATTGTTCAGCTGTACTGATCTACTAGCAGGAAACTCTATCCAAAAAATAATAATAATAATGGAGGGATCAATTTGTGTGAGGTTGTAGATGTATGTTTCTAATTATGAATGTTTAGTGATATTAAATGGGATCTGAAAATGTGCTTCAATTTCAAGTCTTTTCTTTCCCAAGCTTAATGACAAATTATGAGCACCTCATTTGTTAAACTAGCCAGTACAAATGCATGTACTCGGAATTGATTAACATATATATATATATATATATATATATATATATTTGTATGTATGTGCTGAAGAAAACTTAAAGTTCAACTCCACTTTGAAATGATTTCTACGTGCTTATAAACAAATTCACACACACACACGCACACACACAAATTAGATAAAAGAAGCTCCGTTCATAAGAACGAGCAGAAACAAATTTGGAAATTTACTTTTGTGAAGAAAAATAAAAAAATAGATTAACCAAGTAAAATTCTAGAGGTGCAGCAGGCATGTAAAAAAATTTCTTCTACATATTAATCAGTTACTTGCAATCCTTTTTCTTTCCTTTTTTTTTTTTTTTGGTTTATGATTCGTTGGTTAATTTTTTTTATTATTAATATTTTCTGTCATTTAGTTAAGTAATACCAATAGGAGGTTCCTTCCCCAAATTATGTTCTTCCGTATCAACAACAAATCACAATCTTATATCACCAACTGATGGTGAAACAATAAGAATTGATGTCTTTCTTTCTTCTTATTTCATGATGTGTTCCAGATTGATATTCACTAATTGTTCTAGTTAAAAGTCTCATCTGGTTGATAAATTGTGTGACGCCAACGTCACAGTAATATGAATGAAATTATATTTATTTTTTCAGTAGAATTTTATCAAGTTTTTTCTATTTCATTGATTGATCCCAAATTTCTTTTATAAACATGGGGAACAGAATAGCATTTTGATCCCCTTTCACAAGCAAAAACAACTGAATCAAAATAAAAATTGCATTGTGTCCCTAAAGATATCTTAGGTGCTCTGACCAATTCATTTTGTGCTATATCAAATTGCTTCTTCTTACTCTTTTTCTAACCAAACAAAAAATATATATGTATATAGTTTAATAATATTAGGAGTCAGGACACTTATTAATTAGTTGATATTCTAACACTTCCTGTCACTAATAAGTCAGATAACAGACAGTGATCGGGAGTCAATTTAAAAATATAAACTCAGAAAATCCTACTATAACACCATGGTAGTAAATTTCTCGAAGCCTAAGCTTTAAGGAAATTGACCGATATAAATTTTATATTTTAATATATACATATACCACACATAGTACATAATTGTCACGGAGATTTTCCATGTTCCATGGAGTTAGATCGAACTCCTTGTTGAAAAGCACATGGAAAATTGATAAGAAAATATTGACCATGAGCTAGGCATCTTTTCATGGCTCTAGATATATGAAGCTGTAATTTCACCTGGATATTTCAGTAAGCCTGCCATGATAAGTTAATAAGCCTTTTTTTTTTTTTTTTTTTTGAGAAACCTTATTGTAAAACACCGCCCTTATTTAGAATAAAGGTTGAGAAAAATCCGAATCATTTTTATTTTTCTCTTTTTCAAATATTAATCCAGTTTAGATTCTCAATTCAAATTTGTATTTTTTCAATTCAAACCCATACTTCAAATAAAGTAATTATAGTGCAGACATTACAATTTACACATCTTCTAAAGAAAAAGGAAAGAACAAGTTTAAATGCAACGTATTTCTTGTAATGGAAACATATGATTGTTTTCCCGTAGTAACTTGACTTCTTAGATTTATTTTAGAAAAGAAATAAATTTGTGAAGAGAACTATGATATATATGAGAGAGTACTCTCGAGTCCCCCACCTAGCTAGGCCCAACTTTTCCAAAAATAAACACACATAAGAAGCTAGCTTGACCTTTATTCATTTCTTCTAATGATAAACACATAATTCCTTGAAAACTTATCTTTTAACATGAGTATTTTTCAAGTTTTGTTTCTGTGAATAAATGACCACCATTGTTAGCTTACCTTAAGAGAAATAGGGATATGCATATAAATGATGTTTTTTTAAGATTTTTTTTTTGGTTGTAAATAGCCGAAGTTTTATAAAATTATTGAAATAGTAGTTTTTTTTAAATGTCAGTCATTAAATCAATAATTAATCATGATTAATCATTGATTGACTTATTGACTTTTTAAAAAAAATAATTAATTATGTTAATATATATTTTTAATTTACTGATTGACATTTTTTGAAAAAATAAATATGTTAACATGTTTTTTTTTTCGAAGATATGTTAATATGTATTATTAACTATTTAATTAATAGTCATTTTCTTAAAACATAAAAAGTTCGCTCATTTATTATTAGAAAAAATATTTATTTACATATAATTTTTCTAAAATAAGGGATATACATAGTGCAGTAGAAATACAATCTCTTTCACTTTTTTTTTCCCCCTTAGAAAGAAGGTTTTGACTAATTGCATAATAGTAACTCTAATTATTTTATACCAATTAGTCGCACTAAGTTGTCATCTATCGGTTAAATTAGAAGAATATTAAACAAAAACTGCAAAACATTAAGTAATAAAGTTAATTAATAAGTAATAGAAAAAGAAGGAAAAAATGAGGAGGAAAATTTTTATTTAAAAAAATAGAAAAAGAAAAAAATGAGGAGAAAAAAAATTTATTTAAAGAGAAAAAGAAAAAGAAACTCCTTCATTAGGCGGTTGTTAAGTGAAGTGAGGTAATTTGTCGTTTTTCACTGTTATGGATTTTGGTGTACTCTCCTCGTGTGTTGTCTCTTCAATGAATGAGCTTTCTGAACCATGTGGGTGCCATTAGTTTCTGTCTGTCGTTTCTGGCCCCAATTAAATAAATAACACCTGCCTCCCCTTCCCCAAGGACTCTCTCTCTCCTTGAATTTTCAATTCCCTTTTGCCAGGTAAAACAACAGAAATTGGAGCTCCTTCACTCGTTACTAGAAATGAATTGTCAAAAAAAAAAACAAAAAAACAAAACAAAACAAAAAAAAAAGAAATGAATTGTGAAATGCACAAAAAGTATAGCCCCACAACCCACATACTCAACTTTCTGCTAGATTTGTACGAGAAAAATACAGTAGAGAACGAGAGATGATAGGGAATTCCATATGTGTTTAGTAAAAAAAAAAAAAAAAAAAACCAAAAAACCGAACAACCAATCTTCTTTAGGGGATAGACAGATAGTTATAAAATTTTTAATCTCTGAACTATGTGTCAAATTGTATGTTGGTTGTCTCAGAATAAGTACTCTATCGACTATGAATGATTTTCTTCTTAAAAATTGTGGCCTAAAAACTATTAAACAACAGAAGTAAGAGAGGCATGACTATATTATCAACCAGCTTACTGAACTTTCTACTGGATTTTTTTGTATGGAAAAAAATACTTTAAAGGGAGAGAGAAGAGGGGACATTCTATCATTGTTATCAACCAATCTTGTTTAGGGGATAATTGCAAAAAAAAAAAAAAAAAAAAAAAAAATGGGTAAATTTGAAAACGACGTATAAACTTTTCACATTTAACATTTAAATTTCAATTTTACCCTTGTGCGGAATCGGACTCAAATTAGGTATCAAGAATACCATTTTGATAAAACGAGCAACACGAACGACTTTTAAAGGGCTGCTTTTTTTTTTTTTTTTTTTTTTTTTTTGGAGGGAGCATACGGTAGACTTCATAAATACAGATATCACCAATTCAAGAAAGAAATACATGCCTTTCTTAGAGAGAAAAAAATGTCTCTTTGGGTTGGGTCCTTGTAAACTCAAACATTATGCTCTAGGCTCCTTTTTGTCCTTTTTAATGGCTTTTTTTCAAGCCCTTTCTTGTATCTTCATTTCAAGAAGATGGAATAGCTCTCAGTCAGTGTTTAGTTCCAATTTAAAATTTTGGTGTGTGGTCAAGATTATGAATAAGCTAAATTTTTTTCATTATATGTGCAACGAAAGCATAAACTCAAAAGGTATCCGAACTCGGCGAAAACTTCTCGAGCAATATGCAAAATAAACAATGTCTTTCCAATCTAATCAAAATCTATATGATTTTCAGAACCTAACAATCTGCCATAGAAACACAAAACATAGCACAAACTCACAGTGACAGACCAAACTTAATGAAATATGAACATGATTAAAATATCGATGTCCCTCTGCTTGAAGCTCCTGCAAAATTTCATCTATCTACCCGCTTATTTCGTCCGGCTAAAAAGTTAAGCGCAAACCTAGAAAATCGGGCGACGCTGAAAAACATTTGCCATATAGCTCGACCCTTAACAATCCCCTCTCTCACTCCCCTTACTGTTGTGGCCAACAAGGTCCAGATGACTCAGTTTTTGAGTTCGTTACCTCCTGCAACGATGCTAATCAAGTAAAAAACAAAGAAATATTCATTCATTGTTCAAGACCCAATTGCCAACCCAGAGGCTACTAAAAGTTCACTGAAAAACGAAGTAACCTGTTGGAGCTTTGTTCGTCAAGTGGCGCAGCCTCTCCTCCGCCACTCGGACAGCTCGAGTAGAACTCCTAACTCCTTGCGTGATTTCCTGGCTGATAATCAATGACAGTCATCAGTGGTAATTGAGTCAAAAGATAAACGTGGAGCTAACATAAGAGTGCAGGGTTTTGGAAGCCAACCCAAGATCGCTGAGCTCCATTGTAAGGTCACTGATCTCCATCCCAGATAATCTAACAGCCGCCATTGTATCGGGAAGCTCTTCCCTCATGACATCCATGAGCTTCTCTAGTGATTCAGCTGCTCTCTTGAAGGCCTATAGCATTTTACAATGTCGAGTTAGTAATCCAAACGAGCACACGCGCACACAAACACACCACGCTGCCACTTGAAAGATCAATGTGTTTTCCTTTATGAACCAATACCAAAAGGAGAACTCTATGGTAGAATTTCTGAACCGCCGGATCTTACTAGAATCATACTAAACTTAAAAAAAAGTACGACTAGTTAACGAAATGTGATGAAAATCCAACAATTCATAAATGTGTTCTACCGGTAGGGTATTTTTTTCATACTCTACCACGAAATTCGGTTTCAAAAAATTAAAAAAGGAATGTGTTCTCTGAGTTCAGGATACTTGACATTTTTCTCTCCCCTGAAAACAGTTAATGAGAAAAATCGTTCGGCTATTCACCCATTCCATAGCAACAATGTTAAACATTGTACTAATTTCTAATAAACAAACAAATACGCAATAGTGCAGGGGCAAATCAATTCTTCAAGTGTGTTACTGTTTTCAGAACTAAGAAAGAACATAAATTAGTTTAAAAATTGTATGAAAAAAAGTTACCAGAAAACTGAATTGACAATTCCTGAGTTGCAATTTCCAAAAATAAATTGTAAATAATTAGCTTAAATTCAAGAGTACGAACCAAAAGCGCAGGGATTGCAGAGCAGAAGAGCCAGGTCGCAGAAACAGCCACCTAAAATCATCAACCACAACGGCATTATCTTCTCACCGCCATCAACATACCTCAATTTCTGATGAAGGTTTTCGTTCACAATTCCCAGAAAATTTTCCTTTTCTTACTCAAATTCGAATCAGAGCGCGAAAAATTCGAGACAACAAGAAGCAAGAACTGAAAAAACCAAACGAGAAGAAGAAAATGGAGTGAGGAAGAGAGAGTGAGAGAGAGAGAGAGAGAGTTACCGCGCAAGCAACGACATTGAGCAGGAGGATGTGGCGGTGAGTGAGGTTCCACTGGAGCGCAAACGAAGACGAGGAGTGAGAGGGAATTCCCACCGCCGTCGTGAAATACGACGGAGATGAAGAAGGCGACTCCAATTCGACGGCGAGGGACCTCGGAAGCCGCGCCGGGAGTCTGAGATCGTACCGAAGACGGCCTGAGTTTAGGCTTCTGGCGAAGGTGGAGTTGTGGCTGGGTTTGATGGCAGGGTTCGATACCTGCAACTTCAGAGAAGAGAACATCGGTACTTTCTCTCTACTCTCTCTCTCTCTCTCTCTCTCTCTATGTTTCTCTCTCTAGAGCTGTGCGCGGAGGGTGAGAGTTGAGTCTCCGTCTCTCCTCGCAATCTCCGGCCCTACGGCTACGGTCCCAAGGGAAGGGACGCTGAAGTTTGGGTTTGATTTCTGATAAAATTGGAGGACAATTTCGTACTTTTACATGTGTTAGATTTATTTATTTATTTTAATTTTTGCATTGTTAGACACGAAGAGTGATGAAGCGTTCGAAATCCCCTCCCTTATGTACCCAAAAAAAAAAAAAAAAAAAACCGAAGCTTTAAGACCTACTATTTGTACTACTAGTGCAGACAATCAATAAATATACACGTTATAAATTTGGTTGCATGCTACACATTTATTACATACATAAATTGTATAATTAAAAAATTAATCCAAAAAATTAAAGAGTTAGTGATAGTCATTTGGACCGGTCCTCACGTCCCTGTCCTAGTGGTCATTTGATAAGCCCACTAGTCGTATCGATGGGGTGATAGGGAACCTGATCTTGAATATTTAAGCTAGTAGATCCAAGACTTCAAGAACAGACAGTATATGATCTTGACTTGAATCCGAGACCTCACATAAGCAAAAGCTCCAAATAGGTCTTTCTTACCACCAAGTCACCTTCAATACTGGTTAAAAAAAATGTTTATCATATCTATACACCACATCTATCTAAAATCCGTTGCAATTGTATGTTATATTCATATATTAATACACATGTACTTGTGTATTTACTCAGATGCATAGGAAAATTACTAAAAAAAGAGCAAAAATTTATAGAGTTGAGAAAGAACTAAAGGATTTCCTTTCCATTTACATCTCGTATTTACAGAATAATTGCCCTCTAGCTTTTCCTCTACAAAATTCTTTAACCAGAACAACTACAGTCTCCCTTCTGACTGCTTACCACTTAAAAACAACCTCATTTACACACGTATTTACTATATAACTTTAATAGCACCTTCTCAAATTTAACCTTTTTTTTTTCCCCTGTTTTTCTGTTTTTTTCCTCTTCTGTCCCACATCATTTTACAATCCTAAAGGGCTTGTTTTTGACCAGTGGCTGATCAGTTTCAGATCGAATTGAAAACGACGGATCTGCCCCTAACCAGCTCATGATGCATAAACAGGGAGAGTGTGGGTATACATTGTAAGCAAGTAACCATAAAAATACAAAAACATTCTTCTAATTTGTCTTCTCTCCAATCCTGACTACTTCGAGAACCGTCGCGTTGCAGAAGAAGCATCTATGGCAATTCAACAGATGTCTTGTTATGCATCCATAACAAGACCTGTGGGAGCATGGCACAAATCTGGCATTGGCTTCCGAGGCATAACAAATACAGCAGATGCTATCATCAACAACATCTGTTTCATCCTCGCTATTACCAACTTCTTCCAATTCGCTCCGACTGACTAGGAGAGCCAAGAAATTTCTAGCTGTCCGAGTTTTGCAGGATAAGAATCCCCTCTAAAAGACCCAGCCTGAAAAGGAGAACAAAACAAGTGGAAAGAAAATGGTTAAAAATCAGAAAAATCAGAAAATTCACTTCCGAGTGTGAAACAATAGGAAACCGTTATTTTCATTTGTTTCCTTATTCAAGAATCCATCGACATATACTTCTTTCTGTCTTTTGTTTTTTCATTTGAGATCCCACAGTTAACACACAAACAAACGTTTTAGATATTGTTCACGTGCTGTTCCAAGTTTTGAAAACAACAATAAATGGCCTAGGTTGCTTCGCAGAAGAAGAAAATCCTAAACAAAGTGAATCAATGCTAAATACCGAGATTGCAAAACAGCTCGAACACAAGGAAAAAAAAAGAAAAAAAAAGGGCGAAAAGGAGCTAAAAGAGACTAATATTATCAGAAAGTTTAGCAACTTCGAGACCAACAGAGTCAGAGACAGACACAGATGAATGAACAGTGAACAAACCCAGTTGTAATCCAATAGCAGCTGGAATCCGCAATGAACTCTGCCAGGGCAATCCATGCTAGCAAAAAAACCCACAACATCATTTTGCGGCACGAACTCCGTATCTTCACTGGCATCCAACAAGTTCAATATGATTCCTACAAGGGGTGCCAGTATCATTCCCCTGTTTACTTTTTCTAAAGATTGACCGTGTCGTCTAAGTGACCTGCGAAAAAGTAGGAAGCTTTAAGCTCAGTCGCATAGTTGATTTCATCATACTTGATTTTGGTATAATTTAGGAAGTGTCTTGACAACCAATAAGAGGGACAAAAATAATTCCAGAATAACCGGAGTTCATCGCCAAAAAGACGGGGCATGGATGGGAGGTTTAGCTTCCCTCGTAGTAAAATAAAATAAAATAAGTTTCAAGAAGAGTAACAAAAGAAAATAAAATGAGAGAAAAAGAAAATAACTAGTAAACAAACAGCAGACCAGTGTCATATCTATAATAGCATGGAAACATACAGCTCGAAAAACTCGGCATCTGCTTCGGAAGTTATGTGGTTCAGTATAAAGACAATCAACTCTGTTAACCTCCGGAGGTTTGTATCAGTTCCTCTCAGAAATGCCTGAGGGATCTCACGGGTGCAGAATTCCAAAACCCTCGTAAGATTACATGAGAGGTCAAATATGAAACAGCATTTCTTTTGCTGAAAGTCCACAACCTGCAAAGATAATTTACAATAATTATACGGAAATTATCTAATGAGAATAAAACTGGGCAAAAAAGAGGGGGGGGATGGTGAGGATCTGCTATTCCCCAAAGAACGTGTACTGCTCAATACCGTTAGTCGCTACACTAAATGTTATGAGATAGGACTTAAAGCCACTTTTCCTTGGTTAAGGAAAAAAAGGAAAGCAAGAATAGAGGAACTCTT
Organism: Ficus erecta; assembly: GCA_008635985.1. Classification (NCBI taxonomy): domain Eukaryota; kingdom Viridiplantae; phylum Streptophyta; class Magnoliopsida; order Rosales; family Moraceae; genus Ficus; species Ficus erecta. Next base: position 4,370,448 of record BKCH01000005.1, on the reverse strand, counting down.
CCCCGCACCCCACCATTCCTCCTCCCCCCCACCCTCTCCTCCTTCTACCTACATTAAACAGCATATTTCACCTAATAATTAAAAATACCTTAAACGTGTTTGAAATGGTTAGATTCCAATATTGCCTAGGATTGGCAGATTTAGTTACCCGCATGTTCTACTAAATGACCATACCAGAAAGTGGGCACACTTAAATAGGGATGTGGAATCCTCGTATTCACCATAAAACTATATCATGGGCCGGGAATCTGGTTACACTATTTTATTCAACTATTATGCCCAGTGACACTGCAAATTTTAAATTGCAAAAAAGAAAAATGTTCATGTAGTCAACAGGTTCACTGTTTCAGGTCTAGAATATGGTGCCTCAAAAGCTGATTTCTGTCTAAATGAAACGTCATTTCCAGTATGTTGCGACCCATGCAATCGAATGTTACACTTCCTTATTAGTGAACCATTAACCTAACCTACAATAATAACTTGGAGCCGATTGAACAGCCACAACTTAGTTTGAGCTCCAACTTCCATTGTCGTGATCCCCAAACTTCTCAATAACTCCTCTTTAACAGCTTTACATTCCCTGTTTCTTGTTCTTTTAATTATCTTCCTCTTCTCCACTACTTGTTCGCTTTGGTTTTACATGAATATGGCAATCCCTCTCCCCAAACCATCATTCCAGGTCATTTGTGCTTCACGCATTCCCACGGGCAAAAAACAACCGGGTTTAATGTGTAAATTAAACATGTTGAATAAGTAGCAAGCGAAAGAAAGGCTACACCTAACATGCTGAAATTAAAAAATAAAATAAAAATAATAAAAATAAAAACTTACCTGGTATTTTTCTTGCATTTCCCGAACAGAAACTGAAAATTCAGTCATTGTCCAACTGAGGGTGTTAAATAGGCGATTCAGAAAAGCTGAGAACAATTCTTCATCATTGACGCAAGCTTCCCTTAGCAATCTCTTTATGAAGTATAAAGCCAAAACAGGAAAATGACCGTCAGAAACTACACCATAGTAAAAGTATAAATGATTTGGAGAAACACCAACGACATACACCTGGAAAACAACTGATGACAATGATGATTCTCCGTGCTTTAAAGAGCCAAAGCCGGATCCCTTGCACAACCGCAGAAGAATGTTCGTAACTGGGATCCAGGATCTGTTATCAAATGCTGAAAGCAGCGCTTTTGGCAACCTTTGGGTCGCTGCTTCATTGCTCTCAAAAGCAGCAAGATATTCTTTGTACTGTACCAGGACCGAGATGGATTGAAGAAGAAGATCCCTTAGTTCTGCACTTGATATCCTAGAATCGTTGAAGTGTGTGACAACAAAAGTCACCTGATAAAAAGGACATCCAAGAAAATCTTTAACTACCATCTCCGGAAGAATTCAAGAATGCAATAAAATAGTCAAATTTCTCAGGAAAAGGACATTTTTATAAATTTTAGAAGTCAGGAACCTATCTATTGGTTATCCATGCCGTTTACAAAAAATAAAAAATAAAAGTGAAAATGGATATTAGACGATAACTTTCTTCACACTGTCCAAAGTACGAATGGCTATAAAATATACGAATGGCTATAAAACAAGATTTATATATGAGACTTACAAAGGAAGCAAGTCCTTGCTTGATAAAAATTGATGAAGGAACAAACGGAGGGTCACCCTTACGCAACACATGGAAGCAGTCAACCTGAAAAGGAAATTCCATATCAATAGTCAATACAGAAATGGATAAAAATCAACAAAAGAAATTACATGCCAAACTAATGTTCAATGCCCACAATGCGAGAAGTAAAATCTAAAGCAGCAACATATGTACATTGGTTTAATATTATGGACCAAAATTCATTCATCATTCATGGTTGTACGTTAATGTAAACATTCAGCAACTATACATAGTATGAAGACTAGGGAAAAAAAATTCAAGGAAACTTGATTATTAGTGTAGATTAATAACTTACAACCTTATAACCAAGCACATAAAGAACGTTCACATAGGCAGGTAATTATCAAATCTAGTTTCTCGGTACTACACCCGAAAAGAATGGAAACGGAAAAAAGTAGCGTAGTTTCGCTTTTAGCACATGTTTACAATCTCAAAGCTGCAGTAGCAAGAAAATCAAACGATCTAAAGATTTTTTAAGAGCTTCTCCATGACTTACCACTACCATCATACAACATTTCAACCAAAGAAAGGATGAACTAGCGCAAGAAGGACAATTGTTAAAAATTAGTGTTTCCAGATAATTGAGTATTTTGTATCAAAATTGACTCCTATTAAGATATGCCATTTTCAATTAAAAAAGAACTGGATTTACCAGAGCTTCCAGATAGTATTCAGGTATATAAACGAAGACCGAATCCATTTTACTAAGAACCAGAAGCAATTGTACGGTCCACATGCACATTGCATACATTCCTCTTTGCTTCCATCGAGAGAATAGAGAGATGCGATACCTGTAAGGAAACAAATACAAATGATTAAATCATATTAAAACACCAATAATTTCAAGAGAAAAGAAACACATACAAATGCACACACTATATATTAATATCCAGTTGGTGGGGTTAGAGCTGCAAAGAATGGCTGGTTAAAGCCAGAGAACCAATTTTATTGGAGAAGCCATCTCCAGGAACAAAGGCTCGCTACAATGAGCTTTCTACGAGAATATCATATGGATGCAACAGAAATTATATGCTCAAGAAATAAGAAACGTTATCTATATCTACCCCTATAAAGTAGAATTTATAGTTTGCAAAACTGCATTCAAGCCAGTATGGCATGCAACAATAAATCATTGATTAAAAAATAAATAAATAAACAAAGTACTAGAAACCCTTGCAACAAGGACAGATGCAATTACCAAACCATATATTGGATTATCCGATATTTTAAGTTTCGGTTCAATATACAGCAAAACATATATAAGTATCAGTTCCATATATAGCATAAAATATAATTTTGCCTAAAACCCTCAAGTTGATAAGAAGAGGGTCAAAGACAATGACCATAAATATTTTAGTGCTTGCCATCTGAAAATAGAAACACCAGTTAGACCCAAAAGAAAAAGTCACAAGCTTTTGTGAAAGTGATCTTACCATGCACAATGTCTGACACTGTCAACAACTTCTTCCCGATAATTATTACGAGCTTCTTTCAAGCGCTTCAATTGCTCACTGCATGCTCGTTCTCTTATTTGCCTATCAGCTTCTTCTAGTAGGGATATTGATTGTGACTGGTGCGACATGTAATACGATGCCTACAATAAGAAGATTTTGAAATTTTCAGTTACACAAGAATCATCACAGGATACAGAGCACACATGCAAGATACAATTCCTAAAGATATAAAAAGAAAGAAATGTCTTGAATCTCCTGATAATCAAATGTTTTGAGAACTGAAAGAGAGAGAGTATTAATAAGACATATACATACGACGAAAAACCAATTCAAAATTCAGTAAACTACACCCTGTACGTAAGAAGGATTAAAACGTAAATGATAACAAAAGAAGTATGAAGACAAACAGATGACAGTAACCCATTTACTGTTGAAATCACTACAACACCATGTGTCCAAAAGGCCTATAGCTGGCACAAATCATTGAGTAATCACAGTCGGACATGACTAAGAGATAAATGTTTACAGAGTCGTAAATTAACAACAAAGGTCTTCTGAATTGCCTATCATGCTAAACTATTTGATCAGAGTAATTCCTTTACAAGTAAAAGGAATTCATTCGAGTAAAATAAATGAGCAAAAAGAAGTAAGATAAGTCGTGCCTTTCATGTCATATTATCAACCACTTGACAAGAAATCGATAATTGCTCACCTGCTTAAAGTTTGGTGCAAGACCTATGTGATAGAGCAACAGCAGAACATCAAAAAGTTCTTCTTCTTTTAAAGTAGCTGACGAGATGTTACTCTCCCTGGGTACAAACCTCATATGCTGCACTGGTCGATATTCAAACTCAGATTGAGATTGATCACTGGAACTTGGTTTATCTGCTATCTCATCGTTCAAACTTCCAGCACTGCATTCAGTAGCAACATGAGCAGACCTCTCCGAAATAGTGCTGCAATGAGAACGAGAACCTTTGGCTGTGTATCTGATAGGGTCCTTCATGCTTCTAGCGAAATCAGTATCATAACTTGAGCAACAGCAAGGTTTTTTCATGCTCAAATGAGTTACTCTTGTTTCTTCATCATCCATACAGCCTTCAACCCACCGAATTACTTCATCATCCTGATCAGTCACAGGATGCAATTTCGACAAATGATTCAATGATCCACCAAGCCTAGAAATGTCGATACGATGGGGATCGTTCTTTAGGAACAAACTAATTGGAAAACTTTGTTCACCGCCTCTATGAAGAAAACCAACATCAGAACCATTTCCACATCTCTTTAACCAGTCGCAGATGTCCCCCCATGCCAAATCCTTCTGATAAAAAATGTAGTAGAACTGTGTACAAAGAAACAAGAACAGAGTTGGAAGAAACTCCAGGGGGCGGAACATTGCGATCTGCTCCTCTGTTCTTCAACAAGAGGTTTTGCAGAAATGTCCTAAACACTGAACCTGGCAACTGAGGAGGTGTTACAGGTGGTATGAACTGTATCACCAAGCGACAAAGGTCCCTATGCTTCTCCTCGATCTGCAAACAGAAAAGTTATTATCAATTCCATGTCCAGGAACACCATAAACTGGATCAAACACCTACATAAGAAGCATACCAAATTATTTTTTCACTAGAGCAAAACATTGATAACCCAAAATTCCTAAAGTCAGATAAAAATATGAGAGTGGATACATGAGACCAAGATAACTCTTAATACTTAGCAGTTTGACCCTAAATCAGTTCTACAACCATAAAACGAGATAATTGGATTCATATATTGGTCCTGAACACATTAATGCTTCTACCAAAAAGTTAAGAAACTTCAAACGGTTGTTTGTTTGTAACAGAACATCCTATAGTTAGGAGCTTAATTTGAAATTTAAGCAGTTAAGCAAAAGAAAGTTTGATTTGTGGTTACATCTACAGTGTGTCGGAACGTGAAAAGACAAATCAATTTTTGTGGAAGAATATTTGGGGTAACACCTCTTTCTGAAAGTTTAAAAAAGAAAAAAGAAACCCTTCAATATGCAGTTTTACTTGAGACGCTAAGTTTACATTTTTATTTAACTAATTAAAAGAATCATAAGGTCCAACTCATCAATCAAGGACAAGAATTTACATTTGGTAGAAAGAACTTGGACCTACTAGTTCGCATCAGCCATGTCCAAAAAGGTTCATAGATACAGCCAGTATCCACAAGTAGCAGGCTTTGCTTCGGAGAAGATGTCATTGTAGCCCCAAAATTATTTTTTATTTATCAATCATTTAAATATCAATTTGCAGAAGGAAGCTAGCTTAGACAAATATATTTTCAGAAGCAACTATCATGTACTTCTAAGGGATTATCGGGCACACTAAATCACATAGATACATTTTCAGGGAAAAAAAAATAAGTGTATGGCTGCATATATACCTTACTGACGGCTTCAGATAAAGCTGTGGTCGTCAACAGCATGCTATTTTCATATGATACGTCCTCACATGAACCAGGCCACCAAACAGATGGCATCATGGACTCGAGGTCTTGCTTGCTTGGACCCTTCTGGGAAAGGAAACCTTCGAACAGGAACTCAAAATCTGTTGACTTCCACCAAAGCACCATTAGTTCTTCTCGCCTTAATAAATGACATGCCAATGCAAGATAAGAGTATGACCCTGAATAAGGGCACTCTGTTAGGACCAACTTGGCTGTTTTGCATTCAGAGGAAAGGGCATTTAAAATGTGTTCGAAAAACAAACTTGATCCTTGAAATTCTAGAAAGACATCAAGAATCCTATCCAAACTTGAATAATCATGAGGTGCTTGCACTCCTAAGACTTCCATCATGAATGATAAAAATGGACCCCACGATATGTATTCTACGCTCTGGGCATTTGCCTCGATTACTGAGAAAAATTCCTCGCATATCCCACGACTAACAGGATAAAAAATATCTTCAAATGAAACAAACCTCTTTAGCCTCCTTAGTTTCTCAAAAGAAGAATGCTCGGCCCGCTCCATACAGTGCATGTCCAACAACCTTGACAAGCACCGAAGCAAATGAACAGCAAAAACGTTTATAGATGGAGGAGCTTGAAAAGGGAGATAGCCTTCAACAGGGTACTTAAATGGGCGAGACCCAAAATTTAATTCGCATCTTTCACCTTGAGAAAGAGAAATTGCAGGAAAAATACCCAAATCCTGGACCCATCTTACGGATCCCACAAAAAGCCACACCGAGGGAGACACCATTCCTGTAGAATGATATTTCATTATGGTCCAAATCTATGCAGCATCCAATAACATCACCAACAACCCATGACTGCCCATATGGCTCGGCGTCTTTGTTCCATTTCCTAACTCTCCAACCATCAAATGCATATGAATCATCAGCATCACCCACACCCTTATGGTTGGTGAAAGGGCAAGAAAGTGTAGCCCATCCTAGCTGTTGGATACCCGAAGTTTCTAAAACAACTTCATACATCCATTTTCCTTTCCACACAGAAGCATTAGCCCTAGCACTGCTGAACATAGCTAAGCTCTCTACAAGCAAGGGTGGCCTAATGATTCTGATATCACCGCAAATACTGGATTGATCAAGACCAATAATCTGGGGTCCACAACCGTTGTCGACGGCACAAATCCCATCTCTACTTCTGAGCAAGACACCAGAATTCGACCGATATTCCAAGCACTCATTCTTTATAATAGCACGGATTAAACAACTGTCAATTTGACCTGATATCGAACCAACTGATTTGTTGGGCAGACCAAATATGTATTCAAGAGTACGTTCCACCGATTGATGGCCAAAATCATCACAATAAGAAACAAGCCGGGATTTCGACGAACCCTCTTTACCATCCTCGCCATTCAATATCACGGCCAACCCAGAAGAAAGCCCACCAATTCGTAGGCTATCCTCTGCCATTCCGGGTAAGGAGAAACACAATTATCCCCAATTCTCAACCTTAGCACTCTAACCAAAGATTCTGAAATCCAAATATTCCTCCGGAGATTTTCAGTTCTGCTTTAAATAATATTAGTCCTTACCAAATAAAACACTCAAATCCTGAGATCGTACCATAATCCTGACCTGAAATTGCCAAGTAAATAAGTTTCAGCAACTAGCTTTTGGAAATGAAAATTATAAGAGAACGCTACAACTAAGCAATTTCCCGATTTTCAGGGTAACATATCAAACAAATTAACCATGTTAACAAATTATTAAGCTACGTTACAAGAAAATATACATATGTATACACTACATAACACACATACACACATATACATATATAATTAAAAATTCGCGAATTTTCACATGGATCAAGTGAAAAGTAATTAAACCGAATTTCGGAATTCAAAAGGGGGAAACAAAGAAGAAGAAGAAGAAGAAGAAGAAGAAGAAAAAAAAACTCAAGCCAAGAAATCTTCACCACTGCAATACTTGACTGCAATTAACGCCGCAATTGAACCGAAAGTTGCACCAATTGAGCAATAATTCCATTGAAGAAGTCGCGGGAGGGTTTGGAAGACGCCTCTGGTTTTGGTACGTACAAAGAAATGGCGGCTAGGGTTTTGCAGAAGCCATTAATTTGATTCGCATCACATCCCGTTCCCAACTCAAGGAGAGAGAGAGGGAGAGGGGGGGGGGAAGGGTAATATCGGGATTTCACAACCCTCCCAAGGAGACAGGAGACACACACGCACTAGAGAAATGGAAGGGAGCGATGAGGCAGCTGCTTCAGCCCCACGCACGCTGACTCCCCCCTTAAAAATGGATTTTGTTTACCGACACGTGTCGTCCTTGCTGAGTTTCACCGGCTGCTGTTGTGGCCTCCCACGCTAAATTGCGCCGTTTTTTTTTTTTTTTGGGGCAAGTGGACGCTGATCTCTGATTGTGAAGGTGACTATAGTTGGGTCAAAGGATGATATCTTCTTCTTTTTCCTCTTCTCTTTTATTTTTTTGGACCCTTTTTCAAGTTTTATTTGTTTGCAGACTTCAGGAGTGAAGATGAATATCTGAAAATGTAGGGTGAGTTTGGTGTTCAAGTCCAAACTCAGATTTTCAAACTTTTTTTTGTCTTTTTCCCAAAAAGTTTTTTTGTCTTTTCTGAAAATTCAAAAAAATTTACTATTTAAACTTAAAAATCTCATCTTGAACTTGTGCACCAAACAGGCCCGTAATCAGTTTATCCAAAAAGAATTGAAAAAAGATTGAAAGGCATTTTTTCTCCTTTTTCATTAGTTTATATATACTCAACATATATTTTCAAGATAATCTAACACACTTTTTACATTTTTTATGCTTAAAATAATCCATTTAAAGCGATAAGAAATATAATCTAACAATAATTTCAATTTTAATTTCACCATGAGATAAGTTCAAATCATCCACTTCAAATTTAAAAAAATAAAAATCCATTGAAAATGCTCTTAAACAAACCCTAAAATTAATTTTGATTTTGTGATTTGACTGCATGAAAAGATAACTAAAACAAAATCAAATACGTCACCCCTCATACGTAAGTGAAGTTGTGAATTTAACAATTTTAATCTGCAACTGAATTTCTAAAAAATTGTATAGTTAATTATAGAATTTTTAAGGAGCTTCGATATCGCCAACTAGCTTTCCAATTTGTATAATTAATTACTGTTTTATTTACGTATATACAAAAAATATTGTTGATAGACATCTAACAGAAATTTTATATTTTTAGATGGAAAAGGTTATATAACGTCACTTGCATGCTCGCAAGATTTGACGATATCATATGTTTGTATATAAATATAAACACTCACATACACACGATAATGTTTTTAAATTTTGAAGTTATTTATAATTAAGAAGAATATATTTAACAACAAGAATAAAAGATTAGGAAAGGGCCAAATTATTTGATTATATTTTCCGCCTTCCGTAATGATGATTGAGATGTAATTTGTAGTTAATCTCATTACGTGCACGTCTTAATTAATTATGATAAGATTGTCTTACATGCATGAAAAGTTCATTTGCAAAACAAAAATTATATATAAGAAAATGTTAATATAAAAGTTATGTGGTATTACTTTTTTTTTTTTGGGTAAATATTTATGTGGTATTACTAACAATAAGAATAGTATCATCTTAAAAAAGCAATAAAATTAATGTAAATATATACATACATATTGTAATTCGAACCTTTTATAAAATTTCCATATTCTCTTGTTATGGCTTTTGTTTCTTAGCTCTTTTATTTCTTCTTATTTTTCATAATCACTCTCTTCCTTTTTCTTCGTTTTTATAAATCTTTATGGAAATTCTTGACCTTGGATATAGGAAAAAAAAATTATTTTGCATAAAGGTTTATAATATAAAGATGATTATATATAACGATATTAGGTAAATCCCGTCAGGTAGCTCAAGAGATATGAAGGGTCTAAATCCCAAATTAGAAACTTTTGAAGTTTTTTTTTAATTAATAAATTCATGTCCATATTATAATATACATTTTTTTGTAAAAAGATAAGGTAGCTGCGAAATACAAAATCTGCAAATTATTGTGTTTTTTTTTAATTACAGGATTATTCTTATTCTATCCTCTAAATAATGAAAAATATAGTGAAAATAATTGAATTTGGCTCATTCATAATTCGAGAACGAAAATGAGAATTTTTTAAATTTCAAATAGTAAATTAAAAATGACATGAGATTTATCCAAATCTAATATTACAATGTATTAAGTAACTTTTTATATTCTTATGGCAAGATCCAAATTGGTGAAATAAATATAAGAACTAATGTATGTTTTTCCTGTTCATTAAAATTTTTTTTTTAACATCTATTTGTCGTTTCTTTTTTTCTAAAAAAAATACATATTTATCGTTTCTCAGCAGAACTTGACATACACTCATCAATTAAAAAAAAAAAAACATCTCATTATAAAAATTGGATAAAATTTAGAGAGAAATATTCCCCCACGTGGTGAAAGATGCGCCAGCCACAAACACATGGAAAGTGGGAAAACGCTACAGTAGGCTAAGGGGGGGCGGCTGCTAAAATGCGCACTCAAAGAAAAGCCTCTAGATTCCCCCCTACCGCTTCTATTTGTCACTCATAGTGCGCAACATTCCCTGTCCTTAACCAGACCTTTTTTTTTTTTTTTTTTTTTCTCCACCGGTTTTCCGTCGTTTTCTTTGTCAAGCACGTTAAGATTTCATTTACTATTTTAATTTAACTCTAATTAAATTATATTTTTTTATTTTATTTTTTATTTTTTAAAAAATTTAATAAAATTTATAATTAATTTTTAAAAAATTAATTAGTTTTAATTTAAAAATTTTATCTTCAACTAATGAAATTAAGTCCCTCCCACCCCTTTCAAAAAAAAAAAAAAAAAAAAAAAACAAAAACAAAGCCCCCCCTACCCAAAAAAAAAAAAACAAAGAAACAAAAAGGAAGAAGGAGAGTCAAAGTTGAACTTTAACTATTATTATCACGGGAAACAATCAACCAACAGGTTCTCGATTGAGCTCTGAAAATGACCGGTTCGACTGCAATTTATGGGCATGTGTCCAAGTTAGGGGGCGTTTTTGGTAATTTCAGTGGAAAGAGTCATTCAAATGAGAACCTGTTCTGTGGGGGTCTGCACGGGTTACACGTAGGGATTTTTTTTTTTTTTTTTTTGACAGTGGATTTCATGTGGCAATCGACAGTTTTCTGTCATTTTTATTTCTGTATATTTTATGTCACTCTACTAAGCATTAGTTTGATTAGATTGTATTAAAATGTTTATTCAACTAGAATATTTACATTCATGATGATGTGGTGTCGTTTCCTCGGTGTTATTTCATGTCACGATTTGCTAAAAAGTTGAGAGTCGATATCATTTGTCAGCGTCGTTTCCTCAACAATGTCTTTGTCGCAGATCTATGGTGTTGTTTCCTTACTGGTGTCACGATTTGCTTGCCATCTTATCATTTCCCGTTGCGATATGGGGGCAAACTCGTGAGTTGAACATCGTTTCCTTAGTGACATCTTTGTCGGAAATCGTGTAGATCAGACGAAGTCTAGGCCAAATCTTGGCTCCGTCTTTGAGCTCTTTGTTGTGTAGAAGATTGAAGCTCGCTTGATCTGGATATGTACTTCTATGACTTGTTTGAATTTTTTGGATTTATTTTGTGGATATATACATTTTGTGATTTTGGTGTGTGTGTGTTTTTTTTTTTTTTTTTATAAAGTATAAGGGGGAGAAAACTAGAGGTAATATGACATGCCGTCATCAATATTAGTGTTTTTTAAGGGATATTAATATTTGTATTTCAGTTGATCGGTTTTTATATTCTGACAAATTATTAAATTTTTGCATATATGTTTGTATGATTTGCGGTCAATTAGTAATTATGTGTGTGTATCTAGTAGATCATGGTAATATATCATATTACTCTCTGGCGACCAGATTCAAAGACGACCAACCATTTTGTATTGGAAATTTTTTTTAAAAAATTTACCAAAAGTAATCCACTAGAATACTCTCTGGTGATCGGAGACCGACAAAATTTACCATATTACTTTTTTTTTCCTACAGTTAATTTTGATAACGTATATTATGTTCACCTTTGACTCGCCTAATTGGAAGTCAAAAACTGAATCTAATATAACTAAAGTAATAATTCGTAAGTGTCCTTTTAAGGGGACAATCCTCCAAATAACCCCTTGGCTCATTACTCTTCCTTCCTTATGTTTTTACCTTCTTGCAGCTGACACCCAAAGGAGAGAGCTGAAAGAGCCCATCGTTGCATGTTTATGATTAAGAAGAGCCCAAGTCATGCCACCATACATACATTCTCCACCTTTTCTCTCTACTGAATCTGAGCAACTAGCGGGATGTGCAGTGTTAAGTTGTGGAGTCTAATTAACGCACTATAAAAAAGAGGGAAACAATTCCTAAGAAAAAGAGGGTATGGGGGCACAATTGATCAGGGATAAGAAAAAAACTTTTACAAACTCAATGGGGGCACATGTTCCCTTTATGGTGTATGTGACTTCGTGTCTGGTTACGGACACTGACATAGGAGAGGTTAGAGAAAAACACAAAGAACTTTTGAGAGTGTGTGATTTCTCTTGTAAAATTCTTGATTATAAGAGTGAATTACTACAGTTGATAAAACATGATACAGTTTTATATTAAGACGAACATGTATAAAAATTTGTGTATTTTGTGATTGTTTATTTATTTTGTAAACTTTATTACTCTTAAGGATATTCAATTAGGACGGTCATACTAAACAATACGAATTCAATTTCAAAGATGATAAAGATACCCAAAATATCACATCCCTAGACTCGTTTGTAATGCTACTTTCTATGATATTTTTTCATAACCTAATTCTGTTGTTATGTTGCCTCTATTTATTTATTCATTATTATTATTATCATTTTTTTGCTAATGTACGTTGCCTCTAGTTTTCTCTATTAATCGATTCAATTCCAAATATGTTATGTCAATTTGGAACACCTAAGCTCGACGAAATGTTACTTTCAGGGACGGAACCAATGAAGACGAAACCAATGAAGGCTTAGGGGAGACTTAAGCCCCCCCTCAATTTTCTCTTTATTATTATTATTTTTAATTTCAAGCCTATATATTGTTATATAAATTTACATATAGTTCCCTTCAAGTTCCTTCAATTTTTTTCTCTCTCTTTTTTAGCCTATATATTTGTATACAAATTTACATATAACTCTCTGTTATAATAATTTCTCACTTTGTCAAAGAGTGAAATCCAATCAACACTGTCATGATCCAGATATTATTAGTTGACCTTTGCAAAGAAAGGCCAAATAAACAAGGCCTTGATGACCTCTGTGATTCCGTGATTAATTGGCTATGCACATCCCATCAGTGGGAAAAAGCAACGAAATTCTGAAACATCATGATTCGTAATTAGGGAGTCTCTCCAAATATTTGTACGTACGTTCCTAATTTATACCTTATTATATAAATACACGTTCTTACATAGTTTACCGTTATGACTTATGAGAATTATCATTAAAATATGTAATTACAATTGATCTGCGTTATCTTTAACAATAAATGCAATTGATGGTTTCTTTTTGCCCGTTTGACACCTTGTTTTTCATCTATTTTTGGAAATTTCTTTTTTCTATTATTTTTTTCTATAGATAGTATTTTCTCTTGCAACTTTTACTCGGTCAAATTTGCTTTCTGGTCAAGCTATGGATAATTATATGGAATACTAAAGATTTGCATGTCCTTTATATTAAGGATTCAAATTTGAAAGATTTACATTAGGTTGAATTGGATTTGGATATTTTTAATCACATATGGGATTTTTCGTCTTCATATGAGGTGTAAAAAGGACTTTCCATCACTAATTTAATAGGAAGTTAAGCAAAGTAATACATTATAATATAGTAGAAAGTTTTAAGGGTGAATTGTTATAATTAGAAGTTTTGAGAGAAAACTATCAAAAGTTGAAATGTTTTGGGACAATATTTCTAAAAACACGTGGCCATATCTTTTACTGGGGAAAAAAATAATAAATAAAAACTTTGGCCAAAAACATTGTAAAGAAGAAAGGGGAAAAACATTTGGTTGTAGTCGAGCACATAACAACACATAAAATTACAATATAATAAAAACAACAAGATGCTATAATTTTTTGGTATCATAATTGTTTGCCGATCAAGGAATAAGGAACAAGTTTTGGCTGTCTTTTGCATATGATATTTCCTAGTCCGTTGTAAACAAAATTTTTTTTTTTTTTTGGTTGGTAATGAACATGATATACTTTTGCTGAGGAGCCATTGAGAACTTAAATTTTGTTTATTTTATTATATCATTGTATAAGCGATTGTATGAAGTATAAAAATTTTGGGGATCTTTCTGAAAATGGGATACCGTCAAAGCAGGAAGTAAGGTCGAGACTGCTGAACAATGTCCTCAAGATAGATTCTACTCTTTCCGGACTAGGTCCGAGCGTAAAACAAGTTTCACAAAAGTTTAAACTCCATGATTTAATGACCTGAGCTTTGTTAGGATGCACTCCTTTATACATAACTCTACAAAGGTCATATAGACTTTGAACTTCTAGTAAGAATAGAGCAAGAGTAGGACAAAAAAATGGGGGGCATGATAGAAGTTTTGGAATAAAACACACCAAGCTTTTACATGTTCAACTCATGAACTATGACTGGAGCTATAGACATACAAAGAAATTGAAGAGAATACTAGGTGATGTATTTGATGGAACTCTCAACATATGTGTACAAAGGCACATGAAAGAATCACCCATGATCGAGTGGGGTTTTGTCTTCAATAAATTCATATATATTTTTTAATTTTATTTTAAAAATTTTTATATTTTTCTTAGTTTGTCCTACTAAAAATTGATTATCTTTTTATACTATGAATTCTTTTAAAATTTTTCTTTTACTATACGTCCCATTAAAATATTAATAAGTTGATTCCGTGGTTGTAACATGTACATATATGAACTTGATTGGGTTATTATTGCACTGGTCTTGGTCATATTTATAGGCATCAATATGCCTTGCATTGGCTTTCCCGACAAACACAGAGAAAGTTTCATGGAAGCATCAGCCAGGCCTAGCAAAGTTAAAGGGACAAGCGTCCATTTGTTGATTTTAACTATATATAGATCAAACAAATATTATAATATTTAAAATAATTGATTAAAAAACGACAACATAAAAAAACCTAAATTTAAGTAAAATATATACGATTCTGCTTTCAAAAATATATATACACGCACGATTCAAACAACAACCCGACACCCCCCCCCCCCCCCCCCCCCCCCCCCCCCCCCCTCTCTCAAAGAAAGTAGTGACTAGGAAGAAAAAAAATCAAGAATTGATTTTAGTGAGATAAATTCATGCATTAATTTCAGAGGGGAAAAAAATATTCAAGAACCTTTATTAAGACAAGAGAGTATACCGGCATTCTTAATTATAGTTTGAATATAACAAGCATAACGACCCTACAATTTAATAGTTTCCATTAAAAAAATTAAGCAGACAGACCATTTATGAGGCTTTTTAAAAAAAAAAAAATTTACGAGACAATTTGATTGCATGAATTGTTTATGAGACAAAATTGACTATATGAATCAAGAAATAACAAACTCAGGAATCGCAGATAAATTTATTCCAAAAAAAAAAAAAAGTTTGATTTCCCCTAGGAGTGAATCTATAATGCAAATAATCTATTGATTAGAAGTAAATTTATTATTAAAAATTGTAAGTAAAGGACTTTTTTTGAGAAATTTTTGATACATGGCAGAAGTTTTAAAATTAAAAAAATGATCATTTTTTAAAAAATAATCAATTATTCAATCCAGTTAATCACTGATTAATCATAATTAATCAGTTATTAATCAATATTAATATATATTGTTATAATCAATCACTAATTGACTGTGATCATTAACTGATTAAAGGTCATTTTATAAAATAAAAAAATTCGATAATTTATTTAAATAAATATTTAAAAATTATCTATTTACCTAATTTTTCCGTAATTATTTACCTAATAAACTAATAAAATTATTATTTATTTTAAATATTTTAAAAACATGTTATTTACTTCAATTAGTTTATAAAACCTGTTATTTACTTCTTTCTCCCCTTTTTTTAATTATTTCCTTAAAATTAAAAATAATCAAAGTAATTTGTACAACTAATGTGGAAGGTGACATAATAACTACTCTAGAAATTATTAATTGGCCGCAAATTTTAACTTGTCATTCACAGTCGAAAGGAGACATGTAGCAAAGAAAAAGATGTGCAAGAAGGGGCCAAAAAAAAAAAAAAATCAAATTTCAAGCACTTGTAATTTCATACTTTGTTTCTCCTCCCTTTGCGTGGAAACTGAAAAACAAAAATTTCAGAATGATTCTTATTTCAATCTGAACATTTGACAAAGTTACTTAGTCTTTGCCATTGACAATTATATTTGAGTACAATTTTTTTTTTGGGTTTCTGTTTCATCTTTCCAAACCAAGATCAGTAATGGCTGAAGGAGTTCTGCTCAATATTGCTCAGCAACTCCTTGCAAACTTGGCTTCTGAAGCTCTGAACAACACCAAACTTAGTGGAGTTAAGAGCGAGCTCCGCAAACTTGAGGCCACACTTTCGACGGTCAAGGCAGTGCTTGTCGATGCGGAGGAGAAGCGGCATACGAACAACCAAGTCAAAGTGTGGCTTGACATGCTTGAGGATGCCGTTTACGACGCTGATAACTTGGTGGAAGAGTTTCGTTACGAAGTGCTGCGGCGTAAGAGGGCGAAGAAGGTAAGATTGTTCTTCTCGAGCTCGAATCATGTTGCTTTTCTATTAAAGATTGGTCGTAAAGTGAGAAAGATTAGAGAAAAGGCGGTTCTAGATGTTTCATTGGATTGCGGTGAGACTAAAGATAGCGTGTCCGTGATTCCCATAGTTGGCATCGGAGGATTAGGAAAAACTACGATTGCTCAACTTGTTTTCAATGGCGAGGAGGTCCAAAAGCATTTTGAAAGAAGAATTTGGGTGTGTGTCGCCGATGTTTTTGACGTGAAACTACTTGTTGAGAAGATTATTAGGTCCTTTTCTTGTGAAAGTTCGGATCAAAACCTTGATTTGGAACAACTGCAAAACCAGCTTCGGAGAGAAATACAAGGAAGAAGATTTCTTCTTGTACTAGATGATGTGTGGAATGAGGACAGTGAAAAATGGCTAAGGCTCGAAAGATTGTTAAAGGGGCGGTGCGAGGGGTAGCGGAGTACTAAAAACTACGCACAACGAAATTGTTGCCAAGATAACGAAAACAGTAGAACCGTATATGTTAAAGGGTTTGGATGAAGACAAGTCCTGGACTTTGTTTCAGAGAATGGCGTTTGAGAAAGGAAAAGAGCCAGTAACGAGCTCGGGGCTCATGGAAATAGGAAAAGAGATTTTAGATAAGTGCAAGGGAGTTCCTCTTGCCATAAAGACGGTGGGAAGATTGTAGCAAACAAGAGGATGGAACTCTCGGAATCCAGAGAAAGAGTGGATGCTCACTCAAGCTAAGTTACAATAGCCTCCCTTTGCACTTAAAACATTGTTTCGCTTTTTGTGGATTGTTTCCGAAGGATCACGAGATAGATGTGCAGAAGTTAATAGATTTGTGGATAGCACAAGACTTTGTTAAACCTGGAAACCAAAGCCAAGCGTGCCTCGAAGATGTTGGTTATGAGTATTTTATGGATTTACTATGGAGGTCCTTTTTCCAAGAAGCAAAAGCGGATGAATTGGGCCCCATAGAGACCTGCAAAATGCAAACTTTGATTCTCTCTGGTTGTACTAAGTTTGTAAGGCCGCCTCGAGGTATAGTATAAAAAAGCCAATCAACTTGAGAGGTGAATTGAGCAAGTTTAATCACTTGCAAGGACATTTAGCCATTATTGGGATGTGGAAAGGAGGTTGCATCGGAATCCAAGACTGCACAATTTGAGGCGAAAAAACATATCGAATCCTTATACTTAGACAGGTATAGTGTTGAAGCTGATGATGATGTGGATGATATCGCGGAAAATGTTGAGAGGACATTAGATGGTTTGCAGCCACCGCAACGTTTAGAAGCTTTGGAAGTGCAGAACTATATGGGAATGCGATTTAGTACTTGGCTTTCTTCGCTGACCAATCTTGTATTATTGAGATTAGAGTATTGTAGAAGTTGCCAACATCTGCCACCGTTACGCTGTCTGTTGTCTCTCAAGGAACTTTTACTGCGGGACTTGCCATCTCTGGAGAATGTAAATGATGATCAGGCCTCGACTTCATATATGTCCACTTCAACAATGCCGTTTTTCCCATCTCTAGAAAAACTTTCGATTATTAACTGCCACAATCTAAAGGGATGGTGGCAGATAAAGAGAGGGAATGTAGGTGAAAAAGATTGACTTTTTGGGATGAACTATAGAGAATTGCCAAGACCAACCTTATTTTTGCAATCTCTCTTTTCTATCAATTTGCATATGCCCTGCTCTAACTTCCATGATATTATTTCCGAATGTCGAAACCCTTGAGCTGTACAAAACTAGCTTTAAGTCTTTCGAACAGACGATTGTGACGAGGAATGATATCAGTACGGTAGCAGCATCAACATCTTCTATCGTGGAAAACCGCTCTTCCTCTTCTTTCTCCCCTCTCTCAAAATTGAAGCTCTTGAATATTGTGAGTGTTGAGGATGTCGAAACTCTGCCAGTGATGATAGGAAATCTCTCTTCTCTTCAGTCTCTTGACATTTGCATGTGTCCTAATTTGGCAACACTTCCAGAAGAGATAGGCAATTTCTCATCACTTTTGTTCCTCCGAATTAAAGCTTGTTACAAATTGGTGTCACTATCGGAAGGGATGAGCAACCTCAAATCACTTCAGTCTCTTCACATTCAAGGTTGCTCTAATTTGGCATCACTTCCAAAAGGGATAGGCAATCTTAGTCCCTTACAATTTGGAATTTCCGCAATTTGGTTTCATTTCCTAAAAGGATGACCAACCTCGTGTCACTTCACTCCCTTGATATCCAGTTTTGTACTAATCTAGTATCACTTCCAGAGAGGGTAGCTGACCTGTCATCACTGTCGTCCCTCCAAATTTGCAAATGTCCCAACTTGGTGTCACTTCCAGAAGGGATAAGCCACCTTTCTTCACTTCAGTCTCTTGTAGTTAAAGGATGCGCCGATTTGGCGTCGATTCCAAGAGGGATAGGTAACCTCTCATCGCTCAAGTTTGTTAATGGTCAAGACCGCACTGAATTAGGAAGTCACTTCAGCATGGACACACTGGCTGACTACCTTCTCAACGAACAACGACGCTAGAGCAGAAATCGAAATCGTGAAGGCTATATTGATTTTTCGAGCTCTAAAGCTCCATTGCTTGTTACTTCAAATATAGGTTAGTTCATTCTTTTCTTTCATTTCTTTAGAGTCTTTTTTCTACTGACTTTTGGAGTTTTTTGTGTTTCTCCAAATGCCCGGAACGGATCAGGTTGTACTGTACTTTTGAGGACAAACTTCAATGGCGTTCATTATGCTTTTGGTAAGAAATTGTCATCAAAATTTCTTGTTAAAAAATTTTGTAAGAAATTAAGTTGAGGAACTTTCTATTTTGTAGATTTGTAACCAGATCAGATGTTTTATTCTTCCAAACATATATAAATATGAGTGTATTATATGTCTATTGACCCCGGAGTAGCTTGTCTTGATTAAACTGGATTGCATTTTCTCCTTTCTAGGTTTTTGCAATTAAAACCTGAGGCCACGTGAAGGGTCAAACTCTAGTGGAGAAATTTGAAGTGCCCGTTTGGTTCGTCCATTGGTGACCGAGTTTTTTACGTTCAATTTCAGAACTTTCAAATTCATATCTCTCTGTCTCTATTCCATTTTCATTAAATTAAAACTATAAAAGTCTATAACTTTTTTATTTTAAGTTGAAATAATATGATTTTTTTTAATAAATCGCTAGAAAAACGAAACAAGATTCATATTATATAATTTTTCCGAACACATTCCAAACTTTTACACCGATTCCTATCTCATAGTTTATTCTTAATTCATACTTCAGTTTCTGTGCAAGTTTTATAAGAATGTCAGTGACATGAAAATTATCTTCTTTCTTCTTTTTTTCCCTTGTGGCCATTCATTTGTCTCTCTCTTTCTCCCTCAAGAAGTTACAAGTCTTTTTTTTTTTTTTTTTTTAATCTTTCTTTCTTTTTTACTCTTTCTTTTACTAGTTGTATGTTCCAGCATGCGGAATAGAAAAAAATCCGCGTGACAATAATGTGACTATTACGTGACGACACGTGACAAAAAAGGAAGACTTGTCCGAAAAAAACCATTGATTCTTTTAAATATATGTAATAATAATAATAATATACTAATATGTATTATATATCTAAGAGATATAAGTAAAGAGATTCAGGAGACATTTTAACGTACGTCCTTTTTTAACCACATTGTGGGTAGTTCTTCTTCTTCTTTTTGAACGGGTTTGAACCATAAAATTTTCATATAAGTTTTTATATTTTTCTGAAAAACCAATAAAAATTATAACTAGTTTTTAAAAAATCAACCAACTTCAATAAAATTCCATTATAAACCCATAACCAAACAGAAACTTGGATGTAGTTCCACACACAATATATTAGTTCTTCACTCAGTTCTATTAATAAAGTGTCAACATGTAATTTATGATTTGTTTTATAAAATTAAATATGATGAGGGTATTGAACATAATCATTAGTATGTAATGCCAGAGTTTCTATTTTTATAGAAAAATTAGGTAATATTATGTGGTCAATCATTGACCATTTAACAAAATTGATTAATTATTTAAGAAAATTATTTATTTATTTTTTTAAAATGATATTTTACTAATTTTTAAAAACTTCAGTAATTAATTAAAAAAACTTTTAAAAAAAGCTATTTATCTCTAAATCCCTTAATTTAGTTATGAAATTCATATAGGAGTAGCTATGGTAAAACATAACCCTAGATTTATACATCATGAATCTATTCGGATATTTAGTTGTGTTATTTCAATTTTATTGTTTATATCAATTTTATTTTTGATTAGTCAATAAATTATAATTTAATCAATCTTAGGGTCCGTTTGGTGAATGAGTTTGAGTTGGAAATTTTAAGTTTCAATAGTAATTTTTGTTGACTTTTCATAAAAGACAAAAAACTTTTTCAGAAAAAGATAAAAACTGAGATGAAAATTTTGGTTTGAAATGGTTTTCCAAATACCCCCAAAGTATCATTTCGTCAATGTGAGCAAGTTCGAGACGTTGGTAGAAAGACAGGCGACAAGTTTTTTGCGCCATTATCGGGGATTTGTTTTACTAATTTCATTAATATTAATATTAATCAATTCTAATTTTAGTTCGAAGTTTTTGGTTTATTTTCCAAGGTGTTCTTGGCTAGTGTATGCAACAAGCGAGAAGCTTGGAACTAATCCCTCTAGATTCAAAAATGGCAAAAACAATTCGGAGACTTATAAAGGAAAGGCAAAGAGCTTCTCACTTCTGATTGACAAAATCACAAGTGCACGAATTGTCTCAAGTAATAACATGAATGAGTAAGAATTTCGTCTCACGAGTTGTAAAATTACTAAGGGTATGTTTGGAGACAAAGTTCAAACTTAAATTTTTGTTTTTTTCTGAAAAAGTTTTTTATCTTTTCTGGAAATTTTTTTTATATTTTCTAAAAAGTCAACAAAAATTACTATTAAAACTTAAAAATTTCAACTCAACTCAAACTCAACTTATTCACCAAACGGACCCAAAATCTGTAATGGAATCTTTGATCCAAACCAAAGAGCCAAAGAACCCCTTAAATTTGAATTTACTGTAGATATGCAAAATTTTCGTTGGAAATAAAAAATCCTCCCAAACAGGTGCCTGGAAACCAAACAGCAAAACACGTTCTTCAAACATCCCGACACATTTTTAAACAAATAATTGTTTATATTGATATTATTTGTCAATTTGTCGGTTTCCCTTTTTTTTTTTTAAACTTCTTTTTTGAGTTTTGGTTAGTTTCTTTTTTCTGACACACATAAAATTTGAGAGGGTGTTTGGTGTGTAAGTTTGAGTTAAGATTTTAAAGTTTAAATAGTAAATTATGTTGACTTTTCAGAAAAGATAAAAACTTTTTGGGAAAAAGACAAAATTTTTTTAGAAAAAAGACAAAAAAAAGTTTAAAAATGTTAGTTTGGACTTATCAACTAAACACCCACTGAAATTTCCATATCTAAAAAAAAAAATTAAAAAAAAGTAAAAAAAAAAAAAGGAGAAAATTTGAAATATTTGGATCCCATCTCGCCCTCTACGCCTCCGCGCCTCTAGAACCTTTCTTTCTCTCTCTTCTTTCTCTCTCCTCAAAATTCAGACCCTCTCGCGTTGATTTTACGCCCACCATCACCAACCCATATATATATGAAAGCCTTCTCTCTCTTTCTCTCTCCTAAATTCGAATTCGGATCCATCACAGCTTTGCGCTCCAAACCCTACTTCTTTCTCTCTCTACGTTCTCTTTTTCTCTCTCTATCTTCTGTAGCTTGCGAAACAGATACCCAATGAGGAAAACGGCCAAGAGGAAGGTGGGCAAGAAGGGGGAATCGAGTCCCGCGAAGGACCCGAAGAAGACGACGACCACTCGCGCTAAGCGAGTCAAGGCCTCTAAGCCTGAATCCGAGCCTGAGTATTTCGAGGATAAGCGCAATTTGGTATAGATAATTCCTTTTTCGCATTCGATTTTGCAGTTTCTCGACTGATTTTTGGGTAGTTTTTGTTGGATTTTCAGATTGGGGGTGGAGTTTTTGAGAGCGTTTTGGAGTTTCCGAGTTTTCGTATTTGAAATTTTGTTAAATTCCTCTTTGGAAACGATTGAGATTTTGCGTGACTGGAGGAAAAAGTAGTCGCATTGAGCTGAAAATGTTGTTTTAGCATCAATTTTTGATTTACTATGGTGGAGGAATATATTTCGTTAGGATTACGAATGTTTTGTTGACTTATGAAATCTTGTTTTGGGGGCAAATTTGGTCTTTTGAAGTTATAATTTTTAAGGGAGAAAGTAGTTCTATTGAACTGGAATCGTTTTGCATCGTTTTTGAAGAGGATTATTTGTGAAAAAGTAAGGTTTTTGAGGTCTGATTATGAGTATGTTGTTGTTTTACTAATCAAACTTGTATTGTGTATCGTTGTAGGAGGACCTTTGGAAGGCCGCATTCCCTGTCGGAACAGAGGTTCGCTAACTTTGATTTTTTGTTTTTTGTTTTTGTTTATGGCATTGCTTCGATGTCGTGCTAATATTTTGATTTTTGTTGAATTCCAGTGGGATCAATTGGACATCCTTTACCAGTTCAAGTGGGACTTTTCAAATTTAGAGGTGAGAAGGAATTTTTGCAGATTCGCTGGTTATTTTCACCGTCTGCTACTGATATGGTGTAGAAATAGTTTCATAAAATTGAAGTATGTTTCGTGCTGAAAAGTATGTATCCGTTGTGGTCAGACTGCTTTTGAGGAGGGTGGGAAGCTATATGGAGAGAAAGTTTATCTCTTCGGTTGCACCGAGCGTAAGCAGCTTACAAAATTTACAAACTCGACAAACTCGAATTCCTTTTTCATTTTTTTTCCTTTCATGCACTTTCCTTGAATTGCGAAGTGTGTCTCCTTTGGTTTTTATTTATCTCAACTTTTGTTACCTCCTGCAGCTCAATTGGTCTCAGTCAAGGGGGAAAATAAAGTTGTCTGCATACCTGTAGTGGTGGCTGTAAGTAATTTAAAATAGTTTTACTTCTGCTTGTTAATTCATAATCTTACGATATTGAATTTTCATTGTATTTTTAGCTGGTTTAGTTGCTATATGTGGAATTAATTCTTTCTAGGGACTGTCTTCATTTTTGCATGTACAACACAGACAGCCTAAGTCATTTAGTTGCCATATATTTAAAATGGCTAAAGTTTTTTTCGGTGTTGCTCCATGTCAGTGCTATAACTTGCTGTGCAGCTAAAAGTTTTATCATAGTCACGCATCTATATGTGTTAATGTACAAATGAACATAATGATTGATAGTATCTTTGCAAGCGTCTGTTGTCCCTCACCGATGCATGCCTTAAGGAGTTGAGGATTTTAATTCTTTTCACCTGAATGTGGAGAAATCTTGGATGTATTTTCATAGTGGTTTGACTTATTCCTTTGGAAAGAGGGATAAGCTTGAAATCCAAGTTCAATTGTACATTATCTCTCACCACTAACTTTTAAACGAATTAAATTGTCCTAAAATTTTTGTCCTTATTGGAATTTGCATAAGAGATATAGATGTATTTTGTAATTTCACATTATTGCATGATTCTTATAAGTAATTAAGTATCGAATGGGATGTGACTTCAAATCTTTGTAACTTTCTTTTTGCTTGTTTGATTTTACTTGCATTTAAAATAATATTATCCCATAGTCATAAAGAATGACTTTTCTTCTGTATGTTGCAAGTTTTCTAAATTTCTTTCTATATTTGTTCTTGTTATGTAGGTTGTATCACCTTTCCCACCTTCTGATAAAATTGGGATTAACTCAGTTCAAAGAGAGGCTGAAGAAATAATACCAATGAAGCAAATGAAAATGGACTGGGTTCCATACATTCCTCTGGAAGACAGGTACGTTTCTTATTGATGCTTTTGGACTAATCTAATGAAAATTTAATCTTTGAATGTTTTATAAGTACCTATAATTTCTAACTTTTGCGTTTCTCAATTTCCACAGAGAAAGTCGAGTTGATAGACTAAAATCACAAATTTATATTTTGAGCTGCACTCAGAGAAGGTGCTGATACTCTCACTCACTCTACTCTCTCTGCATTCGTTGCTTATGCTTTCATGAATTTGGTAGTTTTGTTATTTTCAATACCATGGTAATTTTAGAGTTTGGCTTTTCTGTTAGTATGTCATTGTAAATTTGGACGAATTCTTAAGTTTGTGGTTATTTCTAATTTCTGAAGCTTTATGGAGTACTGTTTTTGCCTATAGTTCTGCTGATTGTGTACATTTTTCTTTGAGTTATGGCTCTCTTTCTTCAGAACTTTTAGTATATCCTGTATAACTGTCTTCAATTGCGAGATGTTTTGCATTATACTTGCATAGTCAGACCAAAAAAGAAGAAGAAGAAAAAAAAAAAGAAAAAGAAATTACCACTAAACAGTTGGCTATTTGGAATTTGAGATATTGAACTTAGGATTGTGCCTGAGTGAATTTGTTGAAATGTTTGTCATATTTTCTTCCTGACATATTGCATCGTATTTACAAGCTAAATGTGCAATATTACAAGTATGTGCAATAAAAAAATAAACCTGCATGTATGGTTAGCCTGCACTCTTACCATAGCGAAAAAAAAGTCTACTGAATTTCTTCGTACGGTTGTTTATGTGTACAAATTCTAATACAGGGCTGCATTGAAACACATGAAGATAGACCGCTTGAAGAAATTTGAGTACTGCCTGCCTTGTAAGTTTTCAAATTTTTTGGGATGTTCTCACTTCCCATGAACTTTGTGGTTGAACTTAAGATAGGTGTTGACGTGTGTTCTACTGACAGATTTCTACCAGCCATTCAAGGAAGATGAGATTGAGCAAAGCACTGAGGTTCAAATAATTTTTCCAGCAGAACCAAAGCCGGTAAGTTACATTAGTTTGGGATTTGTGTTTCGATATTTTGTGCAGGAGATATATTTAGAAGCAACCTCTTCAGAGAGGAGAGAAAGAACCAGGAGATAAGCAATGAACTTACCTTATAAAGTTGAAATTATCCAGAAATTTAACAAATGAGAGGAAATTAGAAAACCAAGAAGCTTTACGCTTGGGCTTTTTGCAATGAAGTTCCATGAATGTTGAGTTTTATCCCAAATATAGAATTGTAGCTTATTCTTTTGTTTGCAAGTAGACCTTAACTTCTAGCACCAAAGATGGCTTTCTGAGCACATTTGCACAAAGATACATCTGTGATTCTGTGACCTGTGCTTTTGTATTTGTATATGCTCATTTGGAGCTGAATGTTTTTCGGTTGTGGGTACTGTAAAATTTTTTCTGAAATTTCTTTTTGTTCCCTGTAGATTTTCTGTGAATTTGACTGGGAGTTGGATGAACTAGAGGTACAAATCAAGTCTGACTTTATCATTTATCATCTCACTTGTAACATTACGACACAATCTGTTAAACGTTTTGTGTCCTTTAATCTGTAGGAGTTCACAGATAAACTGATCCAAGAGGAGGAATTATCAGAAGATCAGAAGGATGCTTTCAAGGTAAGATTTAACAGTGTGATACATTTAATTCACTTCTCCCTTGTTCTATTGATGAAATTATATATATATATATATATATATATATATTATAACCTATTTTTTCTTTTCTCAGGAATTTGTCAAGGAGAAAGTTCGAGAAGCAAAGAAGGCAAATAGACAGGTATTTTTTGTGGAGATATTAATGGTTTATTTGCTCGTTTCCATATCTCTTTCATAAGCTTAAGCAAGAACCACTACTTCAAAATGGAATATGATATTTTTAGATTACTAATTCTGTGTATGGACCTCGTTCCATTTTAGTTTGATTAATCTCATTTCTTGTCAGTGATGTAAATTTCTTTTCTTGCAGGCAAGGGAAGCTCGGAAAAAAGCCCTAGAAGAAATGAGTGAAGAAACTAAAGCAGCATTCGAGAATATGAGGTTCTACAAGTTCTACCCCGTGCAAACACCTGATACTCCCGACATATCAAACGTTAAGGTACTAATATCCCTGATTATCGATGATTGGTCGCTTTAAAACCTTGGCTGAATACAACTTTATCGCTCAAACATGAAACATCTATATCTATATTACTAGCTTGAGCAGATGTTTACCGATGGTTATTTTATTTAGCAAATGGAAGGATATTAGTCCAACCAACATAGCTGCCTTTTTTCCGGTAATCTAATTTTTTTTTAATTCAATCTTTGTTTCTTTTGCAGGCTCCGTTCATCAACAGATACTACGGGAAAGCTCACGAGATTCTGTGATTGGTTGCATTAAGGTTCATGGGGATGGGGTTATACAATCTAAAGCCTGCTGTGGCTGCCAATTTACAAAGAACTCGGGGAGATGAAGTTCGGGAGGCAGCCCCTGGTGCCTCACCTCAGATCTCATCCGTCACCGTTTTGATATCTCTAGGCCAAATGTAAACTTGTAGCTCAGAGTTTTTAGTTGAAAGGAAAACAAGCGTTCTTACTATTAGAGGAACTGTAACATAACGTTCTTCGAGGCCCTTTTTTGTTTTTAAATTCTTTTTTTTTTGTTTTTTTTTTTTTTGGAGTAACTTATTGAACTTGAGTAGCAGTTTTCGTGGCTCAAGTTTTTACCCCCGTCTTTTTTTTAAACCCCAGGCAGACCTGGACATTCATTTTGTATTGGACGGACCAAAGTTGGATGCTGGAAGCAAATATATGAACCATATTACTTGCTACTTTTCAAGATATTGTGAACTTTATTTCTGTTCGTGTGGGGAGACTTAACTTGGAGCAGCGGTTTAAGACTGTTTGCGAGGATTTTAGAGATATCTAATAAACCTACAAAACCGTAGTTAGTCTCGGTGTCTTAAAAATACTGTAACTGGTTTGGTGAAAAGGTCAACTATCTCAAATCCAATGTCTTTACTTGGTAACAGCTTTAAAGGATATTTAATACTGATGCTACTTAAACTTGTTACATTTTGACAATTTTTATTTGACAATTGATGCCCCCAAACTTTTATTTACTATCTACTAAAGCATATTTAATACTGATATCCACCAAACTTTTAATTTTGATAACTTACCTCTTTAACTTGTTAAATTGTGACAATATATCCTTTATAAGTATATTTTAAGTTAAATTAGTTATGAAAAGCCTAAGTATGCCTCATGTGAAAACGGAAAAACTCATTTCCAATCAGAACTTTCTAAATCTAATACAAATCCTAATGTAAATCTTCCAATTTTAAATCTTTTATTTAATATAAAATTAACTAAAAGGTGTACATTGCAACAATTTAGTAAGTTTAATTAAAAATTTAGGGGAGAAGTTGCCAATGAATAACAAGTTTAGAGGGCATTAGTACTAAATACCCTAACTTTAAAGGCGGCCAGAGGCATACCAATTAATGTATCATAATATTATTCATGGCGTTAAAGGGCTTCGCTAGCGGGATAAGCATCTTGGTCTTCCCCTGGTTTTCTGTGGTTCTAAGAGCTTGGTGCTAATGCCGGTGGGGTAAGAAGTCTATATGTTTGGCCACATTTCGGCTAATGCAACGCAGAGTCACGGCTGAAAAAAACGGAATCTTTTCTTGACACCGGGGATGCGATCTGCATACCTAATAGGTGGTCTCGACCGAAAGACTGATTTAGATAATGCGTATCAAGTGGTCGATCATGATTCTCTTTGGAGCAAGTATTATCAAGACAAATACTTGAAGGGAGCTTCTTTCTAAGACTTTGCAGGCAAAAATTCTGATTCTTCGATTTGGAAATCCATCATCTCAATGAGAGACATAGCCATCAAGCCTCAAAGGGGCTTGTAAGAAGATTGGATATGGTTATTCTATTAACGCTTGGTACGACCGGTAGGCACGTTTCATCGACTCTTTCAAACCAATTGTCGTCGTTGGGACACTCCAGCTTTTGGGAGAACTTGGAAGATCTTTGGCTGCCTAGTGGTGGTTGGGACATTGACAAATTATGATCTGCCTATGTTGGAGAGCTCAGTGGCAGCCATTTTACAAATTCCTATTCCGACCTGTTCTAGTGCCGATTCTTGTTGTCTAGTGGTTAAACTTTTTGACAGTTCCAACGTTCCTGAGATCTTTGGAAGAAAATATCCGCTAACCTGTCGATAACCAGAATGGCTGTACTTGTCATGCTTCAGTTTGTATCGACATATTTGGCAGGCAGGAGAGAAATGCGATGTCAGCCGACTTCCAATTGCCAGAAGTTGTTGAAGAGGATTTCTGCCATGGTTGCTGAGCTCGAGAAGTCTCTTCTGGCCACATCTACCAATGCTTTGCCTAACAGTTGGCTCCCGCTCCCGCCTCCCTGGATTTAGCAAAACGTTGATGCTGCTGTTCGTGATGACCATGCTGATCAGCAAGAACATTTGATTTTCGTGCACACAACCTTGCCTAAAATGTACTCAGACTTTTGGTTATCTTCATGGAGTGATCATCCCCTCGGATGTGTTTAATGACTCTGGTCCTTGGAGGCCTTAATTTTGGTACCACCTGTTTTCTTTTTGGCTCTTTTGAGCTCTGTGTTGCATGTTTGGGAAGTTGTGGATTCGATTGGGATTCTTTAAGATAATCACGTTGAGTGTTAAAACAGTATCACATTTAGCAATAAACAGAGATAGAGTTAGAAAATGAATCATTGGGGGCCACCATTCCCTCTTGTTTATAAAAAGAAATCCTAGAGGCCGAAATGGAAAAGAAAGGATACTACTCAATTCTACTCGAAAAATGAGCTCAGTGCTAGTCAAAGCATCATAGGTCCTAACATGGGACATATATTGACCGGGCAAAGACTTCAAAGTGGGACAATAAAATATTGAACCTTGAACCTGTCGTGAGAAAAGAAAAAAAGACAACCTTACCACTACACCAATCCATTGGTAGTTAAACTACAATCTAGCTAAAAATTCTATTGAAGACATTCAAATAATATGAGAAAGGGAAAATCGATCCAAAAATATTCGTTCTTAATGCCACTGACACCTGTGTTGTAACGTGTACTTGAGATTTTGGCTACAATTCGACATCATCTTAACAAATGACCCTTATTTCGTGGGGAACATGTCGTGGTTGTAGAAATATTAGTGTGATTGGTAGGAGAAGGATGAACGGACTAGTGGAAAGATTTCAATATTTGTAATTATTTGATAAGAGAATAGATGAAAGAAGGGTTAAAGGAGGAACTTCATATCCTTTTAACACCTCAATTTTGATCTCATAAAGTAACAAATTATTTGAGAGATTTTATACCAAACATCATAACAGAAAAGACCTCCCTGCCTTTCCTATTTCCCGCACCTTCGTAATCTTTGACTCTCTCCTTTCTACCAGACATACCCTCAAAGTTTTATTGGATTTCATTCCATCAATTTGGTTTTGGTTTAATTTGAATCTCATCAATTTCTGCACCTACAATCAACAAACGTAAATGTCTCGCAAAAACAGAGAGCAAAAAAAAGTTTTTTTTTTTTTTTTTTTTTTTTATGGAAATTTTTTTGGAAGTTTTGTTGATATAAAGCAAAAATTTAATTTGGAAGCTATTTTTTTGAAAGCAAAAAGTAGAAGTGTGATCTCTTATGGTTATGTAAAAGTAAAATCCGAGACAATATTGGGCAATTGTAAGCTTACATTCCTTGTCCATACCAATTGGCATGTATTGGTTAAATACAAAAGCTTCCACAATACATAAATATTGATCAACTCATAAAAATACAACAAAAAAACCCTCGCCTTTATAGCTCATAATTTACCATGACTTGATATGATATAATATACAAGTTATAAAATATAAAATAAAATAAATACACCCAATCCTGCCGGCAGAGTTATTCTGATCTGATACATAGGGAAAGAATGACTTCAATGATAAATATGTAGAAGCTCTTATTCAATCCTCCAAAACAAACAGATAGTTGGAGAGTTGCAACAGAAAATGATCTTTCCATTTGTCAAGGCCCGCGAAAGGATGAAGACCACAAAGCAATGGCAGGAAGAAGAGCAGAGTTCCGTAAAACATGACTCTGCGGATCCAATATGGAACTCTTGTGTTGTGTTTCATTCCAGGAGAGACAGTTAGTGGACCGTGTAGTATAAAGTAAGATGTCGATGTAAAGATGTTGCAGACAAAATGAAGCAGGCAGAGAGTCTCCCAATATACGAGCCAAAGGTATCCACTCCCTCCCCATGTATCCACGCAAATCTTCCCGGCGAGACCGCAGAACAATGCCAAAAACAAAACTATAAATGTAATCGGCATTGTCTGTCTCGAAGATGACGACCGCTGGAAGAGTAAATAGGCAACTGAAAGAATCATTAAGAAACCGAACAACCTTCTGACTGCGACTTGGAAGTGACAACTGAGTGTCTCTATCCCTGAATTGATTGAAGACATTGGATTCGAGATCCACCATGACTTGGATTCCTGAGACATAGATAAAGCATTCAATTTAAAAAATATACATACATATCTATATCCATCAAACACCATATATGCAAAAACTTAAAGGAGTAATATCAGAAACCGAGTAACATTAAATCAGTTGAAGCTAGCTGAAGGACAAGATACTTGCCTTTGATGACGGTTTACAGGATGTTGTAGCTTCGGTAATTTTTTGGTATGAAAAAATATAAGCACCATAAAAGAGGGATGCTGCCATGACAAATAAACCAGCAACAAGACAGTCTATGCACCTCTTGAGAAGCTCGGCATGTCTCACATCTTGTAATTGAGTCTTGAACTTTTCAGCTTTAAAGGATGCCATTGATACACCCATAGCTAATTTTGATCTCTCTAGATCATTCGACTCGAAATTGAGAGCCAATTGTGTCTCTTTCAACTTCAGTTTTTTCATTGTAAGACTAAGCTCCAATGTCTTAAGGTCATTAGAGCGGGTTTGCTCTATCATAGACTTCTCCATGGTGCTAAGTGTGGACCGGTTATTTACAGATTCAAACGGGCTTCGAGACACCAATGACAGTTCGTTTGTTTGTCCATGCAGTGCAAGCTCCATACCGATGGAATCTGTTAACTTTTTCTGTTCCACTGGCGCACTACGGCTTAATAGATCCTCAGTTGCATTAGTGTAGATGAGCTCTTCTGAATGACAAACTTCTATGCCAGAACTGCTTGTATTACCTCCGAATACACAATCCCCTGGATCGTGAGCCATGCCTGAAGTAGACTGTTCTGCATTCAGCTGATGTAGGTGGCTTTTTCCCTTGTTTATGGATGATTCCTGGATCAACTTAAGAGTTCTAAAAGTGCTCCTAAATGATTTTTCAAAGTTTCTCACAAAACTATCAAATGCGTCCCCGAAATCCTGCCGTCACATAGGTAATCCAAAAAGCAGAAACTTTAGCATCTCAGACTTGTCTCACAATGCTAGCAACTAAAAGAGGAAACTTGAAAACCACATTCAACAGATGACTCGGCAGTTAAGGTCGAGGCTTACATTGGCTAAAGATTCTCTGACAGCTGAAGCACAGATCTGCAGGCAAGCGGACAGATAAAAACGTGTTAGTTGATGACCTGTATTCCATACTCCGCAACTACAGAGGAAATGATCCCCACAGCTAGGGGCAGGTATAACCTCTCGATGTGACAATATTTCATCAGCCCAATTGGTACAGGCTCACACAGCCAAGAGGTGGCTGCATTTCAACCATTTGAACTCATTATCTTGGCAGTCATAACAGACCATTAATTTGTTTGATGATTAAATCACATGTTTAGACATTGTCAAGTTAAAAAAGCTTGTGTGCAGAAAAAAGAAGAAAGATGGTCAACAACTGTAGAAAACCATTTGGGGAAGGTAGATAAGAGTATTATTAATGCCGGGCTACAACAGGGCAAGAAGAATACCAGTGCAAGATGATCAGCAGACATCCCTTCATCCAACGCATCTTTCTTTTCCAGAATCTAGAATTGACAATCATCACAACCCACAACATTAATGAGAATTTCAAGAAGCGGACACAAGCATGGGAGTTAGTTTCAAAAAAATTTTAGCAGATAACAGTACAAGATAGGCATGCATGTGAGGACAAAACTGCAAATGTGATACGGTTCTTTATAATCAAGTTAACACCATCACTATGATCCGTGCTTTTCGACTAACTAGATTTGATTGCAAGCCACTATTGCTCGGCAAGCACAAACAAAATTAAAAAAAAAAAAAAAAAAAAGACCGATTGAAACACGTTACAATTTATGCTTCGCTGAAAGAAGACAACCAAGTAGATCTCTAAATGATACGCAAGTAAATTTCATATCAAATGTCACACCACTCGATCTAAAAATGCTCATTGTTCAAAAGCAAAAATAAAATTATCTATATCTATATATATATATATAACTGAACATATTTACTTATTTTAAGTTTCTAACTATAATACATTCCAAATTAGAAACCTAACAGACATGAACTCCATACTTGCATTGTTGTTTTCAATCTAAATAACCAAATATTAAGTCAAACATGAAATCTATCAAACTTTAAAAAAAACAGATTATTGAATAGAAAAATAGAAATCTCATAACAAAAATATTTGGTCATCCCAATTCAGAGAATCAAATTCCCAACCAAAGAAACCTAAAATAACCAAATTTAGCCTCAAATATCGTCAAAAATTGAAACTTTTCCGCACCAGAGTGTTAAATAATCATAAATTTAACCAAAAAACATAGAAATTGCACCCAAAAAAATCATTAAACTATAAAAACTCAAAATTAAACGAAAAAATAAAGATAAAATTTTGCAAAAAAAAAAAAAAAAAACCTGAGCGACAAAAGCTGCGATTGACATCCCCAATCGAAACGAGATCGAATCAGCGACGGCGTTTCTCCTCGCCGGCCCGAAGACGACGCGAGGGCTCCGGCGCTTGGACGCCACGCGCGTGCCTCTCTGGTGCAGACCCAAGGACGGAGAAGACGAGCAAGACGACGAGGACGACGCGGTTGCAGAGGTTTCCTTCATAGCCCTCTTCTTCGCCTTATTCACGCTCTTCTTAACGGGAATTTCTAAGGGGTTTTCCTCGGTGGGTCCTGCAAAAGGTGGAGGATTTGTGACCGTAGGATCCGAAAGGTCGGAAATTGAAGCGGCGGCGATGGGGGTGGCATTGTTGGGGTCTTCGGTGGGGACGCAGGCACCGGATTGGAGGTGGAGGAAGGGCTTTTCTGGGGATTGTGAAGAGGATGAAGAAGAAGAAGATGGAGGAGCATCCATGGAAGGAGAAGGACCAGGAAGGCCGCAAGAGGTGGGAAAATGGGGCATCTTTTTTTTTAAAGTCATACGGACAAAGTCTGCCGATAGAATCGTGTTTATATATGATAGTGTTCATTTTATGACCGTTAAATGAATTTTAATGATTAAGATATTATTTATATATGAGATTTATGATGCACTTTATTTTATCATATTATATATTAAAAAAATAAAAAAATAAAGAAATAAAAAAAAATGTTTTCTTTTTCCAGTAAGGGCCCCCGCACGACTCAGGTTTTTCTGCCATTGGCCCCATGACCTAGGGCCTTCCCTGCTAGATGATGAGCCCCCCCGGTGACCCAGGTGCCCCCTAGCCCACGACCCAGGCCCCCTCTCTGCGGACAACTAGTCCCCCATGCCAAATTTGGCCTCTCCTGCCTGGCAACGATCTCCGCGCGCCCCCCTTTACGTGACCCAAGTGCTAGATCTAGGCCCCCCCCCCATCGGATCTCAACCCCGATCTTTGCTTGGCTTGCCCCAGCTACCTCCGACGATGCCCCCCCTCCTAGCGACCTCTGGCGATATTGCCCCCAGCTCGGCAGACCACGAGTGAGGAGCCAAACACATTGAAGGTTGTTTTTTTTTTAATTTATTTTTTTTAATATCTTGATATGTAATACAATTAGATAAGGTGCATTATAATTATCATATACAAGTAACATCTCAACCGTTTAATTATATATAAAGGTTTAAAAATGAGCTATATTGATAGTGTATATAAAAAGGGTTATACCATAAACTTGCCCTTTTTTTTTTTTTTTTTTTTGAAATGACGCATTTTTTCTTTTAGGGTAACCTTTTTTTTTCTTTCTTTCTTTTTTTGAACTTGTGTGGAGCATTTGAATCCCATGTTTTATAAATGAGAAATTATTAATATTTTTTTAAATTATATATAAGCTTTATTATCTTGAAAAAAAAAATAAGTATGAAAAATATTTAATTACTGGATTAGTCTCAAAATTAATATATTTATGATATTTTGGTTTTATTTTATCATGTTTTGATCTTTTTTTTTTTTTTTTAGTTGAAATCTTAATTTTTATTAAGAGAGAATTTGTGATAGAGACTACTTGTGAGGCACTACTCATAGTTATTAAATATGTGTAATCACGATAAAATCACACAGTTAGAAAGGCTTGAGTTGCACAAAAGCTCAAGTTCACACTGCTACGTACAAACACATCCTTTTTCTTCTCCAACAATGGTGGATTGTTGCTTATACTCGAATATGCTAGTATTTTTGTAATTGTTTTAATGTATTTCTGTAATTGATTATACTCTGATATTTATGCTTAAATTACTTAAAATTCTGATTTAGATTTTTTGAACTTGGATTGATATTACAAATAACAAATCCACGAAAAATCCAGAAAGGCTTGAGTTGCTCTCTGCTATTTCTTTTTCTTTATTTTTTTCTCTCAATATTGTTGAAGTCAAGGTGAGCAAGTGTTGTTTCAATCTCCGTTATTCAAAGCGTGTGGAAGGACAGTGGATCTGGTGAACGGAGCCGTCGGACTGCTCTAGACGGGGAACTGGCATGTATGCCAGGCCGTGGTGGTGAAGTCCTCCTCAGAGGAACTTGACGGTCGATGTTGGAACTCCTCAGAGGCATTGGCGGTGGTGGAGGAGAAGGAAGCCTGACGGTGGCGTCCGACGAGGCATCCGAGGTAGAGGTTGCTTGTACAGACATTTGGAAGCTTCGAGATGTGAGCTCGACCTCCGCCTGATGCTGATCGCCTTACCGGCGAAAGCCACCGCAGTGAAGAAGACCGAGCTCAAATGGTCGTGCTCGCCGTCGATGAACTCCGAGGAGTCCGCGACCACCACTTGCTTTGAGAATGGCTTGGCCGATCATCACCGCCATGCAATCGGAGGAGGAGAGAGAAACCTCCTCAACCTCTTTTAGAGAGAGAAAAACAGGGACCATAAGCCACCAATGGCAAATCCGCTGGCCGAATCAATTGATGAGAGTCTCGAGAGAGGATCAAAACCCAGAAATGGAATTTGGTGAGGTTTGGATTTTGTTTAGATAAACATTTTGGGAGATTTTTTGTGGGCCTTAATCTGCTACTACACGGACTATATCACAATAATTTCTGATCGTAGATGTTAAAGAAATAATTACTATTAACCAATGGATGAGACACTATAGGTAGTTACTCTAAAAGAGACTCTACCACAACCTCTTCATTTTATTAAATGTACAAAACTAACCTTAAGAAAAAAGGGTAAGGTTGCGGTAAAACCTATTTTATATACCATATTGATAGAGATCATTTTTAAATTATTTATATGTAATCAAATGACTGAAATGTTGTTTGTGTATGATAATTATAATACACATTACCTCATACTAATAAAGACTAAAAAATAAATAAATAATATATAAAAATAAATAAATAAAAACTCCCCTATACTGACGGAACCCCCACCCCCCGGCTGATAGCCTTATCGCCTCCGCCTCCCGCTCCCCAGGTCCCCTCCACCCAAACGCCAACCAGATATGCGTTGTCGGCGCCAGGGGGGGTTGGTGTTAAGGGGCTCCGTCGACCTTGGTGGGATGTTTTTTAAATTTATTTTTAATATATTATTTTTAATTTTTTTAGTCTATACTAGTATGAGACAATGTGCATTATAACTATCATATACAAGCAACATCTTAGCCGTTTGATTACATTTTAATGGTTTAAAAAGGAGCTATACCAATATGTTATATAAAAAAGGGTTTTACCGCAACCTTACTCAAGAAAATATCACAAAATGGGAGCCTTAAAAAAGAAAAGAGAAATAAAAAAAAAGTTTTAAAATATCTCTCTTTCGCTCTCCTCTCTTCCCTTTTGTCTCAATCTGGACCCCCCCTCACCTCTATTTCTCTCTTTCGATCTTTTTTTTTTTTTTTGGTCGATCTCCCTCTCTCTTTGTATCTCTTCTTGGTTTCCCTCTCTCTTTTCCCCACCCCACCTCTTGATGTCCCTTTTCATGACCAACCAAGACCCTCTAACACCACGATGTGGATCCTACACCACAACCGCTCAAACCCTATTCCGTTGAGCTCGCCTCCCCGCACGCACATTCGTCCACAGGCAGACCTCTTCATGACCAATCAAGATTGTCGTAAGGCTAGCAGCCCCCTTCGTCATCACGACATCAAGATTTGAGGGAGGAAAATTGACAAAGAGATAAAGAGAAATAGGCAGGGAGATCAAAAATGAGAGAAAGAGAGATTTTTTTAAAAAAATCTAACCCTTTTTATTTTGTTTTATTTAAGCTAAAACAAGAAGAATGGTGACTAAAAATCACAAACAAACGTAATAGTTTAGGAATCAACTGAGTAATTAGGCCGTCGTTAACTAACTCCGTTAGGAAAAAGGACCTTTTGAAACTTTTTAAATATTCAAAGTCATTTTAGCTATGAAATTAAAAAAAAAATGATGATCAAAATGTCGGAAATGTAAGAGCTTAAGGAACTATATACTAAAAGGAAAGACATTATATTTCTTTGGAAAGTTAGGCTGGGTGACCCTTTTTAGTCACTTAATCTAATAAATGGTCAAACTTTTTTTTTTAATTTAGAAAAATGGTCGTTTGTTATTTTTTTGATTTGGGCAATCAATGATTGATTATGAAATTTGGTTATTGACTAATTGTTAATCAATGATTGACTATGAAATTTAGTTATTTATATTATGGTTAATCAGTGATTAACTCAATCACTGATTCACTATCATGCGGTCAATTATCGATTAACTATTTTAACAAAAAAGAAGAAGATATTTTAACTAATTTTTAAAAACTTCGGTAATTTATTAAAAATCTTCTTTAAAAAAATGCTATTTAGCTATAAACCTTGGCTTATAGTTGTTCTTTGTGTGTGTGTGTGTGGTTCTATAGAGGTAGTTTATCTTGAATTGTATTATAAAGTTTAGAATTTTAATGTCACACAAAGTTCAACGAGAAAAGTGAAAAAAAAAAAAGGATAAAGAAAAATGAAGAAAACTGTTATATAAGAAGGTACTTTTACAATAAATCTTATATAAAAAAAAAAACAAAAAAAACAAACACACCCTATTAATAGGATTCGTGAATACATGAATTGAAATATATATATATATATATATATATTAATAAAAGCTACATGTTTAGCATGTATAATTTTGGAAGCCTCTAAAATATAAAATTAAATAAGTTTCCTAATCTTCTAAACGACTTTATTTGAAGTACAAAGTATTTACAACCTTATAATCATCTTCAAAAAGAAATAATTAAATAATTTAAAATTGAAACTATTGACTTCTTTATTACGGATGAGTAAAATTAGTATAAAAAATTAAAAAAAATACTTTGCCTCTACCAATTGCGTTCTCAGATTGTAAATAAATTACAATCACAAATTGTAAATATTAGGTAAAAAACAAGAACATAGAACATAACCAAAGTGACAGAACCTTAGATTTACAACTTTATTTTTTTCATGAATTTCACACAATACACCAACACAAAAAAAAAAAAAAAAAAATCCAAAGCTGCGCTATAAATATAGATATTTACGTTAGATTCAAAACCTACTACTACAAGCAATTACAGGTATAGCCTATCGGTAATAACACACCTGACACCATCTAAATGTGTAAAGTTCGAATCCCTTTACCCCCAAGTTAAAAAAAAAAAAGA
This sequence comes from Ficus erecta, assembly GCA_008635985.1. Taxonomy (NCBI): domain Eukaryota; kingdom Viridiplantae; phylum Streptophyta; class Magnoliopsida; order Rosales; family Moraceae; genus Ficus; species Ficus erecta. The sequence goes on along the minus strand of BKCH01000005.1, from coordinate 4,332,077 downwards.
GAAAAAAAAAAGAAAACTACAACGACAAGCCGGGTTTGGAATGAGAAAAGAAGGGAGGAATAGCTTCTGGGCATAGAAGCATAATTTTGTAACTTAAATAATTTCCGCTTTAAATTTCTGCCATAAAATTCAATACATTTATTATGGACCCATAGGTGCTATATTGGATTTGTGGAATCTGAACGGATCAGATCCAATCGGATCTGATCGTAGCTTCGAGTTCATGTGCCGAACCATGGCCAAACCGGAAAGGAAGGGGGCAGCGAACCTCCTGCCAAGAGGCCAAGGTTGCTTGTTGACTCTCACCCACTTGTTTCTAACGACTTTATTTAATATAGTTTTTATGTTCCAAGTCTAATACATAAAAATCGATATCAAGCCGGGTTTGGAATGAGAAAGGAAGGGAAAAATAGCTTTTTGGCATAGAAGCAGAACTTTGGTATTTAAATAATTTACGCTTCAAATTTCTGCTATAAATTTTACTTAAAATGTACTATTTCTCTCTTTCTCTGATAATTTTAAAATTCTATAGATATAGAAAACATAAATCAGTATGTGTATTAAGATATTTCGACTAAATCAATATCCTCTTAGCTTATCGAAAATTTCGTTGTTGGGAATCGAATCCAGGTCTCTTGGGTGAAAGCTAGAAAGATCCGGGCCCTTATGTTATGTTGGTCAACATTCTGATCAAAAGAACTACGGCCTGCTTGCTGGCCTTTGCTATTTCCTTTCTCCCACTCCAAAGAGGCAAAATAAAAATAAAAATAAAAATAAAGATAAAGATAAGAAAAAGAAAAGAGAAAATATCTCAAAACCAATCCTTATGGGCTGTCTGGGACATTAACTTCAGACAAAGCTTTTTTTTTTTTTTTTTTTTTTTTTTTTTTTTTGTCTTCTTTAAAAATAAATTAATTTTACGATTTTTATCTCCAAATATCCTTTTTTTTTTTTTAAGACTCAAATTTTAAAACTTTAATTTTCTTATTTTAAGTCGAAATAAGATGATTTAAAATTTTTTTTACATAAAATGATAAGAAAAGCGAAACAAGATTTACATTGTTATTTATTTTCAAACACGTTTTAAGTTTTTATATTTTTTAATGGGTAGGACTGTGGTTAAGGGTCTCTACCGGTAAAGCCATTTTTTAAGCCGTTGAAATTTAATCGAACGGTTGAAATATTGTTAGTGTATCATACTTGTCATATATCTTATCTCATATTATCCTTTTCACCCACAAGTCTTCTCCATCGCTGGTTACTGACCTCGGCGACCGCCCCGACACCAGTGACCCACCCCCGACCCCCCCACCACCAACCCTAGCCCCGGCCGCCCCCCACTCCCCGGCCCCTGGCACCCCTCAGCCCTCCCCCGCCGGCCCCCCGCACCCCAGGTCTCCCCTCCCCCGGCACCCCCCACCCCAGGTCTCCCCTTCCCTAACACCTCCACCCCAAGCCCCCATCCTCCGACCTCACCCCCCCCCCCTCGCCCGCACCCCCGACGCAAGAAGAGAGAAAGATGGGGATGGGGACCCCCCCTCTTTCTTCCCTTTTCTATCCCTTCCTCTCTCTCTCTCTCTCACTTTCTCTCTCTTCTCGACCCACGCCCCTCCCCCCCCCCCCCCCCCCCCGACGCGAGAAGAGAGAAAGATGGGGATGGGGGGTCCCTGTCGGGGGTGGGGTGGGGGGGCCGGGAGAGAGGGGAAGACAAAGAGAGAAGAGAGAGAGGGGGTGGGGGGGTCCCGTCGGGGGGGGGGGGGGGGGGCGGGTTTAGGGGGAGGTCGTGGGAGGGGGGCCTAGGGTCGGGGTGACGAGGGAGGGGGGACCTGGGGTGGGGGGGGTCGTTGGGGGGGCTGGGGCCAGGGGGCCGACTGGGGAGGGCTGGGGGGGGGGGGTGTCGGGGGGCCGGGGTTGGGTGGGGGGCAGCCGGCGCTGGGGCCGATGGTGGGGGGTCCGGGGCTGAGTCCTCGGGGTCAGGCACCAGCGGCGAGAAGGTCGCCGACGACGGAGAAGACTGGAGGTGAGAAAGATAATATGAGGTAATACCTACAAATCATCATACACATCCTTAAATCTACACCATTCGATTTAACCTTTGTGACTTAAAAAAAGACTTTACTCTACCACAGTGCTTCCCCTTTTTAATAATCATTTTCAAATAAATTTATATTTTCAAAACTCAACTTAATTCTATTCAAAATATTCTCAAAACTTCTAACTCCAATTCTTATTCCAAATAGACCCTTAATAGTCATATCTTACACAGGGGAAGGGAGGCGACGAGGAGTTCGGGGTGGGCGAGAGATGCGACGCAGATCTCGAGGGAGGGGTGACCGCAATCTTGGGGTTAGGTGTCGACGATTTGCCAGGACGGGAATGGGGGAGCGACGGAAGTTGAGGGTGGGGTGCTGTGGCGTGGCGTGGCGTTGCAGATCTTAGGCAAGGAAGGGGGTGAGGCATGCCGCGATTTGAAGCTACGGGAGTGGGAAGGGAGTGCAGCCGTTGTGGGGGAGAGCACTTGTCGCCGGAGGGGGAAAGTAGTCGTCGCCGGAGGGGAGAGCGGGCTTGGAGGCCGGCTTGCTCTCAAAGGCCGTTGGCGATGCCATTGCCGGAGAAGGAGGGTATTACGTTATTTTTTTTAAGGGAATTATATATTATTTTCTTTCTTTCATATCTATTAGGTTTTTACAAAAATACCCCTTTGAAGTTTAGTGCTAAAGTGCCACATGTCATTTTCAGGGGGAAACTTGCAAATATTTTAAAGTTCAGGAGAAAAAATATTACAAATTGAAATTTAAGGGATATTTAATGATAGAATCTGAAGTTCAAAGGAAAAAAGTGTAATTTGTCCATAATTTTATTTTGGATAAACTTACGTGCTTACAAAAGCAACCGTAAGGAAGACCTCCTCGATAAGAAAACATCGACAACAAACTGCACTAAATTAAACAAGGATCTTGCTCGCAAAACATAAATTTGCTAATTCTTCAGATAAGTGACTATTATTGGCTAAATATAAAAGAGTACTAAACACATGGAAAAATACCCAATATTAGATCAAACTGATATATTCTTACATATAATAAGTCAATGAAGATCATTCCAAACAAAGATATGAAATATCAAGCTTATATAAATATATATAAATAAATATATATATATATATAAATATAACCTATATGTATATATATAGATATAAATCTTCCAGAAAATCTACCATCCAATTCCCTGATGAAGATGAGCAGCCAAAACTTTGTCTGCATTTCCATGATCTCCACCACTTTCATTGTAAGCGCCACCACTCAGTTAATTGTGATCTCCAAACCCATAAATCATCCCGGCAGTACGAGCACTGATCTCCTCATAGCTCTTTGGAACATTATTATTATAATAAATATTATTATTCATAATTTGAGCCCCAAGAGAGTAAAATCCACCATTGAAGTCCTGAAAATCCACCTTATTATTGCCATTATCATTAAATACCGGCACGGAAACCGAGGCCTCAGCATTATTGTTTGACCCATTCTCAAGGTCCTCTTGCCTAGCCATGAAGTTCTTCTCTCCCTCAACTTCTCTATACTTGTTGAGGTAAGCTTTCAAAGGACCAACATAATTCTCAAAGCCAAGAGTGGTCATGGCCCATAAGAGGTCGTCTCCATTGACAGTCTTCCTCTTCTCTCTCTTGCACTTGTCCGAGGCCTCGCCGGTGATGAAGCTGATGAACTCCGAGACGCATTCCTGGACGGTCTCTTTGGCCTCCTTTGAGATCTTGGCATTTGAAGGCAGGGATTTCTTCATGATTCTGCTCACATTTGCTATTGGGAGAAGCCTCTCTTGCTCTTTGGAAGGGTTTTCAGCACTTGAATTACTCATGATCTCAATGTTTGGGCTACTTGCTTGGTTATAATCTCTTTTTGAAGCCATTTTGGAAATGGGTGTTTTTTTTTTTTTTTTTTTTTTAGAGTAATTATAAAAAATGAAGGAAGTGTGTTTGTGTGTTTTCGTTTGTCGCTTTAGAGTGTGGGTGTGTTGGAGTCGTAGAAGACGGAGTTTGGGCTTTTTAAGCTAGGAAGAGTAGGAAAAAGGGGAAGGGGAAAAGAAATGAATTAAAGATTTATGTTAATGAAGTGGAAAGGCGGTTTGATGTGGACAGAAAAAGAAAAGAAAAACAAAGTTGACCTAGTGTTGGAACAATTGCAACGGATGGTTTAGGAGGATTTGGAATCTTTGAGTGGGGGAGAACGGAAAGAATAAATTATACTTGGGTGTTGAATGAGATTTCAAGAAAAATTGTTGATGAAATTGAAAACTCAATTTGGTGACCTTTCATGGCACCAAAAGTTATGGTTTTCAGTGTCTCTCTTTTGACTGTTAGTTGATATAGGTGAGATCCAGATGGAGCAGCCAGTTAATTAGGGAAATTTTAGTGTTGTTTTCAGTCTGCTTCATGTAATTGTTGCATCTCTAATGACTAATGACTAATTGTTTTACTTACTACTACTGCTAGATAAATAACCTTAACATAAAATTAATGTCTTATATACATACATACATATATATATATATATATATAAATCACTGCCGGCAATACTTAGTACTATTGATTATTATATTCTAATTAATTTTTGCTGAAAAATAGTATTGTAGAATAATAAGTTTCAAGGTCTAACTCATATATTTTACATAATAGTGATTAGTGTCCTATTTGATTAAAAAATCGTCTTCAATTACCGAACCCTAATTAGAATGGCGAAAACATCCTCTTCTCGAATTTTAAGTTATGGATTCAATCTCAATGGAATAAGATATAGAAACTATATATATTAATATAGTGAGGTATAAGCTCTTGTCCTTGTATCAATACTGTCCTATTTTATTTATAAAAAAATTGTCCCAAATTACTGAAGTATTAAAATAATGAAAACAAAATATATTCAAAATTTTGGAGTTAGAGATTCAAACACTACATTTTATAGTAAAATCATGTGTAAAAAAATATTATTAGACTATATTTACAACCATAAAAATTATTCATAATTACTTTGAATCCGACACTTCACAACTACTATTATCATATTTCACGCTTTATTCTTCTAGGCTATAAGATGACAGAAATCATAAATAATTGTTGCAATAATTCAAACAGGGGCCATTTTAAAGTAGTTGTATAAGCTCTTCTCCTTTTATATTAAATAGGACAATCAAATAAATCATCTTGAATTACCAAACCACTTAAACGGTATTGAAAATAAAATGTATTTAGAGTATATAATGAGAGATTTGAACTCGACACTTCATAATAAAATCAGCTATGAAAATACTATTAGATTATATTTACGACCACAAAAAGTATTTCAGAACTCTGAATTCGAAGCTTCACACCCACTTCTCCCATGTTTCATGCTTTATTCTTCCAGGCTATAAGACGATAGAAGCCACTAATAATTGTAGCCAAGAAAAATATTACTTTTCAAGGACAAAAAACCGACCCCAAAAAACCAAAAGGTAAAATTTCAAACTTCACAAGTGTAGATTGGACATCCATGGAAGCTAGCAATTATCCTGATTCTCCTGTACTTTTCGTATCTACACATGATTTACATGTTTTTGCAGAAGATATATTTTGTTTCAGTGATTCGTTTGGAGGATTCTGATATTTTGAGGTCCTATTTCCCAGTCTTCACCTCATACCAATGAACATGGTATTTTATGCAGGGCTTTGGAAAAGGGATATTAGGGGAAGATATAGATAGCAAAAGGGGACAGGGCACTCAGATAAATGCTTATATTTGCTTTCTCTTTTCTGTGCTCTCTTTGGTCCTTCCCAATATTCTTGATATCAAATTATCACATCCATGCTAAAATGTAACGAGGAGGATACTTTAGCATGTTATCGGTATTAAATATCACCATTATTAAAAGATGAGACTCGTTTACGGGTCTTGAGCCCGTTTGGGAGGATATCTGGAGATAGTATTTTGGAAATTGGGTTAGAAATGTGTGTTTGAGAGAAAAGCTTTTGGAAAAGTTTTGTAATATAAAAAATAGTGTAAAAATTTGAAATGTGTTTGGAGAAAAATATGGAAAATACATTTTTTCTTGTTCAAACGAGCATTTTGACATTAAAAATCATCGCATTTCGATTTGAAATAAGAAAGTTATGGACTTTTAAAGTTTGAGTTTTTTGAAAATAAAAGAAAGTGAAAGTTTGATGTAGAGTTGGAATTTAAAATCCCAATGGTAAAATGTCATCTGGAGATGTTGTCCCAAACAAGCACTTATATCATGATATCTACTTTTAATTAATGGATAGTGCTCAACACCATCAATTCATTTATCATCTCTATATATAAAATTCACATTCACACCCACATTACATTAATAAGGACGATCAGTCACCATTATCGCTCTCTTGCGAAAAATGTTTAGAGATACTAATCGATATTAAATGTTACCACTATAAAAAGGTGGGTCCCGTCTATGAGTTTTACATTATGATATTTACGTTATATTAGTGGGTGGTGCTCAATATCATTGTTGATGCCGAAAACGACTCCGGCAACAACACCCAAAGTATCAGGGTCGTCCGATCAGTTCAGGCCAATAACTCCGCCGTCGATCACCTGCAAAAGGGGAAGCACCTCGGAATGAGAGGGACACCGGTGTGGTGTCTGCCGCGGGCACTCCGATGCTTAAGTCAGTGAAGGCACTGTTGAGCGTAGGGAGAGGCAGAGATTTGGCAAGGCAAAAGTGACCATACCTGAATTTGCATAATTTTTCTCTATTTATAGGCGTCCTCCCCGGACTCGGGTGCTCGGGGTGACCCGGTCGGGTCGGCTACCTAGGGCGCCCGACGGGGGGGGGGGGGGGGGGCTAGGGTCCTAGGACTGCAGGGGCTATTGGCCCAATGGGTTCGTGCCACGTGGGGCCTGACTCCTAGTGGGGGACAGAAGGGAACTGTCGCCGGCGCCTGCGAGGGCAGGTTGTGTCAGAGTAGGTGGCGGCGGGTGGCGAAGTGATGTTCTGCAGGAGTAGGTGGGCGGCGACTGCAGCTGATGGATGCCAGGGCAGGGTTGCGTCTGCTGTGATGAGGTGGCTTGTGGGCCCGGATGACTTACTCAAGCATGGGAACCACCGGCCCGACCGGTGATCCGAGAACAATGTGGTCCGAGTACGTTGCTTGTCCTCGCGACGTTGCGGGGTGTGGTCGGCAATGATTACTGGTCGGCCAATCGTCCGGCTACCGGAACCGCGCGCCGAGAAGGTTGCCAGACCGCTGCGGGTGGTCGGAATTGGTACTTCTTGGTCGGAGCAGAAAACGACATCAACAATCATCGATGTCTTTTAGTACTATTCATCTCTTGTAATCAAAGATAACCTCCTTTGTTTAGTCGTGTCTTCTAGATATTGAAAATGTCGTTAGATGCAAAATCTAGAATGTGAGTGATTACATGGATATCTAACGGTAATTTCAGCTTAACTCCATTAAATAATATAGAGTTTGAATTCCCCACACTAAATTAAAAAAAAATCTAAAATGTAACGTGGATATCATTATTCCGCAGTCCGTCGGAGGCTTATCTCAAAATATCAAATATTGTTCAATCTATATGTGTCCCACTGTTTTGAGCAAAAATAAAATAAAATGTGCCCCAACGCTTAGATTCTCGGTCCAACAAAACAAAATAGGAAATAAGAAAACAAAAACACAAAACAAAACAAATGGTATTTCATGACCTGAATAGCTACAAGAATTTTCACTTGCCTCATGATTTTTACCTTGGCTATTTGTTTTCAGAAGTCTAGCTATCCGACATTAGTATAACACAGTTGTTTTTTTAAACTTCGAGGTACGATGATTCCAACTTTACATTTTTAAGTGGAGTTAAGTATAATATTATCGTTAGATTATGTAAAATAACATAATTTTAACCCTTTCATTAGTAAACTCATGGAATATAACTCGACCATCGCACATGTTGGTTTCAAGAGAATTAAAGTGGATTAAACATATATATAGTTGAAAAAAAAAATATTTGAAATAAAATAAATAACAAAATAAGCAGATCGGCCTCATAGTCCAAATGTAGTTTTTATCTTTTTATCTTTTTCAAATTTGTTTTGTTCTTGGTAAAATATTTTATCCTTCTCAAAACCTTTTATATGTCATTTTCATGTTAATGTCAAAGGAGTTCATTAATGTTTAGCACCACTAATTAATAAAATGTGGGTCAGTAATGTTTAGTATTGGTAATAAACATCTAGTAATAAAAAAAATAAATAGAAAATTCAAATAAATATTTCACTCAAACAAATGTTGCAATTATTTTAATTTTTTAGATTTTAATTTTTATTCCATTTAATTTTTTTAGTTAATAATAGGTTTTAAATTGGGTTTGTTATATGTTCAGAAGGGTAAATTTGTTTTAAAATTTTAATTGCTTTAACGGGTATTTCATGATTAATTTTATAAACACAGGGAATGTTTTGGACATTTGTGCAATAATAAGAGCAAAATGTGGTATTTTGGCTAAACATTGGGAAGTTTTGGGTGTTTTCCTATATGTATATCACATCTTATATCTATACATATATAATATATATAAATATATATGTAAAAGCCTTTTCGTCACCCCCCCCCCCCCCCCCAAAAAAAAAAAAAAAAAAAAACCTTAAAACCATTTTGAACGAGCTTGCGACAAATGGCTTTTTCCCAAGCAACTACCTTTACCCATCACGTCTTGTATACTTTAATCTATCATAGGGATGTTGTATGATAAACTAACACTACTTGAGAATTAAAGAAAGAAACACTAGATTTCAATGTTAATAGTTAATGTCCCATTAGGGTCTTCTTAACTCATTTGCGTCATCACATGCATGCATGACGAGCACTATTATATTTATATGTGTGTGTGTGTGCGCACAAGATTAGGGCTTTGACAATGATAGGATGTTCTAGCTAGCTGTCTAGTTAGCTAGCTAGGTCAAGTCTATGCAATTTTTAGATTAATAATTGGTTTTGTATTATCTTGCTTGCAAAAGGACATGTCAAAACCAATCTACATTTATGAGTCATCTAATATATAGATATATATTTATATGTATGTATAGGTATATATAATATGAGCACTATTGCCTTGTTGGACGTTGGAAAATCTCAAAATTGTCAGAAAAGAAAGAATCCGAACAAATTATCAATGACACCTATGACAAACAATGTAGATTCACGGAATCTCGGGGATTGCCTCATGTGTAATGTACCTTAATTTCCTTCGTAATAGGTGAACTAGTTTTTTCAATTATCCTTGCGATTAATAATAATCGACCAAAATCTATTTCGATCATACATAAAAAAAAAAAAAAAAAATCTAATTCGATGATAAATAATAATTAGTCTTTAGATAGAACTCATGTTTGATAAGAATGAGAGAAAATAAAACGTACGAAATGATAGATTTCCTAGATGAGAGAAAGAGAAGTAAAGTGAGATCTGTTTGGTATGATATTTGTTTAATAACCTCTACTGATCATACGTAAAAAAAATGATTCTAATTCAATGATAAATTGTCTTAAGATAGAACTCGTGTTTGATATGAATGAGAGAAAATAGGAAGTACGAAATGGTAGATTACATAGATGAGAAAAAGGGAAGGAAAGACAGATTTGTTTGATATGAAATCTGTTTAATAATCTCTCCAATTTAGTAAAGATCAAAATTGGAGTGTCTGAAGGAATTAGAGTCCCAACTCTAATCTCTTCCTTCGACCTTTCTATTCTACCAAATTACAACAGTAAATGTCAAAATCATTTTACAAATCACTCCATCCCTCTCTTGTCTTCTACTTTTCTATCCAACCAAACACACTAAAGCTGGCTTAAAGAAAACAGGTGTCAAATCCATATACTAGCACCATAACAATCCAACAACAAAAGTATCTTATTAAGAACATTATTTTCACTAATGTAAAAAGCTTTTTTCCTTGTATAACTAAAAATAATTTAGTTATGATTGCTAAATTTATTTAGCGATCATTTTTTTCCTCTGTCTAACTTTTCCAGGATTAAAACCGACATAGAGAAAAAAGAGATAACTGTGGAATAACTCAGTTCAATTAATAAGCATTAACTGCTTTGGATTTTTAAGCTTGTAAATGATCATCCCCTAGATATTTTTATCATTATACAACGTGAAATGGTTGTAAAACTACTTGATATATAATAAGATTATAATTTGGCTTTCATCTTTTCTTTCACATAATTATCATAACATTTTCGAATTTTGAATATCTCCACTACTAAATTAATAATATGTAATGCGATAATAATAAGTAATACGTTGAATGTACATTTCTCACTTATATATAATATATTTCATAATATATTATAAATCCTATGTACTGCATAATATTGTAAATAGAAAATCTGTTGAAAGTCAAATTGGGAAAATGACGCCAAACTAATTAATTATGAGTTTAATATTGCAAAAGCTCACAACTAACAAAAAGTTGTCAATTAAAAACTTCTTGATCTCACTCACGATGCTTATGTAGCTAGCTTGCAATTTTGCCTCTTAAACTTCGTTGAAATATTAACGTACCAAAAGTCTATTATAATATTATTCAAGTAATATATTGCATATATAGGTAGATATATATATATATATATATATAAATTCAACAGGCCTTATGCTATTTCTATTAATATTCATTTTATAGCCGGTAGTAATATTATATATCAGCTACCCGTTAGGGGATCTGAAAATGACTTGGTACTTTAATTAGCAAAAAAAGAAAAATGATATTAATAAGCATATGATTTAGTATTAATTAGAAGTTTGCCGGCCAAACAACTGTTTGATTTTATATTCTAATTATATATTGTTTTAGTTTTATTTAGCGGGTATTACAAGCTGTGCGTTTTCGGTTTTCCCACATCAATATTTGCTTTCCCAATAATTAACATGCTAAGAAACCTTTGCTTACAAGGAAACAAACAGCACTTTTGACCTACTAAAATATGAATGTTAAGTTTTAACAGGGGACAGTTCACAAACATTTAATTATGAGGGAGTTATTACGGTATAACCTCCTCCAATAAGAGTTGTTTTATTTATTGTTAGACTAAAATTTTTAATAATCTAATATAAGTGTACATGTTAATTACACTAGTCATAAATTAGATAGTTAAAAGTTAATCAATGAGCTAAAACAACAATTCATTAATTTCCTATTAATGGTATAAAATAGGTGGTTGTACTGTAAAAAATTCATTTAAAAACAACACTTTTTTAACTTAATAAGGGGCTAGGAGATTCTAAGAAATGGACACTCGAGGTTAATATCATGATTTATCATTTAAGTTAAGCCTATAGAACTAGGTTTTTTTTTTTTTTTTTTTTTTTAATTTTAAGAAAACAACTTTTTAGTTTAAAGTACTGTGAAATTTAAATTTTACACCGAATAACTAAACTGTAAAATATTGTCATGTGTAAAATTATCTTCAGAATATACCTTCTACTAAAATCCATCTAGAATTAAGATTATACTGAATTTTTTTTTTTGGGAACTATTGAGATGTCTTCCTTGTTATTGATTAAACACAATTTTTCACAGATAGACTGGTAATTTGGCCTATTAAAATTCAAAAACTCACTTGCTGGGTTCGTTGGTTACTGAAAAACTTAAAGAATTAATGAAATACCGCAGTAATTAATATTCATCGGAAAATGACAATAACCTATAACTTAAAAAAAAAAAAAAAAAACCAGAACTAGCTAACCACATCATTATTAAAAATAAAACATGATTATTTTATAAAATGACCTGATGAGAAAAGTCTGTTTTCATAATGAGTTTTTGAAAACTTTATTTAGTAAAATGATTTCAACGCGTCATGATTTTACATTACGTGTCTTGCTAGGCATTTAGAGTAAGACTAAAAAAAAGATTATTCCGTTAATTTTACTTTTTAAATTTATCATTTTAGCAAATTCTTCTACAGGATAGAAACGATATGTGGTACTAAAATCCCCATATCTTCTCAACAATCCAAGTTTACAAATAGTCAATTATCTATTCCCATATATACATTTTTATTAATTTTAGATGTAAATCTTCCCTACTAAATTTGCTCTACCGATTGCTATTATTTTCTCATTATTGACTTCCGAGATGTAGAATATGCGTGTTTTTTTTTTTTTTTTTTAAATACTTATCAATTATATGTTTGTACTTCACTCTAAAGATTGGACGGGACAACAAAACCTTGACGCTAATGCAATGGGTTACCTATGGGCTTGTTAAGGACTCCACGGCCGTCCTAGGTGTACTCAAGTACTAGATAAATCACGTACAATGGTGGAACTAACCATCTATTTTTATAAGAGTGCATACTAATTATTTGTTAAAATTATATCAATAGAAAAAAAAAATCATCTAAAAACTTTATTCCAATGAGGACAAACAAGAAAAAAATCATAAATTTTGAGAACATGGTAAAGAAAAAAAAAAGAAAAAAAAAAAAAAAGAAAAAGAAAAGGTTTGTTGGGACGCCTGTCCTTTAAGTGATTCCCCATTGATCACATGCCAATCCTCTCACAATAGGAGTTGACAACTTACTTCTCATAGCCTCTATAATACTAATTATAGAAGGACTACTATACATGAAAACAACAAATTGTCAATCCAGATCAATCCGATAGTTTTTGGACTGCCAATTTGATTCCACATGATAACCATTAAAACTGATATGAAATCGGATCGGGCTGTTTCACAAATATATATATGTTTTTCTTTACTTCCACTCTTCTTTCCTTCTTCGCCTCTCAAATTGCTTAATGTTCAAAGAGAAATATATTGGCATTCCATATTTTAGGGGGAAAATGTGGTTGAATAGATAGGAGTAAGTTACTGGTGCAGAAAAATTACAAGCATCAAGTTTTTAATTATTTATTTTTAAGAATAACTACGTGCTTCCAAGTTGACCACTTATTTTTCTTCAAATCTACAAGCGAAAAGAAGAAATTTGAAAGCATGATCATACTTACAAAGTTTAAAATATTCAAAAATTCGGCGTTGAACTGAACTTTATACCATTTACATATTCATTTGTTGGGGGAAATTTTGAATATAGGATGCTTTCAACTTAAAAAAAAAAAAAAAAAAAAAAAAAAAGAAGGTCGACACATGTTGGGCATTATTCTTAATAAAAAATCTATTTGTAAGGACTAGAAAAGTGTCCAGCGTAAAAACCAGACTTCATGGTGCAAGGTCTAATCTCCAAGATACAATGAGTTAAGTTTAGTGTGCAGGTGCATGCTCCCGAATACTCAAGCTCTAGAACAACTAAGCATGACTTTGAACCTCTAGCGAGGAAAGAACAAGAAAGGAGGATAAGAAAATTTCCCAACAAAATGTAAAATAGCACACACCAAGCCTTACATGTTCATCTCATGAACTTTGAGTTATTTTTAGATATGATTGGTGGGATATAGAAAAGAGGAAAGAAGGAACTGGGAGAGGGATATTGGACAAAAAAAAAAAAGGTAGAGTAGCTTGTTTATTAAGAAGACAAAGAAAAAGAAATGAAAAATAAAATGGACAAACTGTAGTACGACCCACCAATTTTTTCTTTTTAATATTTGGTGGAAAACCTACATTCATAAAATGATGATTAAAATTATTTTTTTGTCCTTATTTTCAAAGTTATTATTAGTAAATGGAAAACAAAAAAAAAAAAGAGAGAAAAGAAGTAGTTGTCCATATATCAAATAACCTAAAAGAAAACAATTCTGTTATTCAAAACATATCTTTTGTAAGTTTTCTTTACATCACATTTTCTTTCCTTCCAACCAAACCAAAGGTATTGTAGGCAATTGGAAGAAATGAATTATTGCATGATAGCTATGGCCCAAATGGGTATTAAAGGCCCCATCACTCGCGGCAATTGGCTCACCACAAGCCCTTTCAAAAGCTTCATGTAAGTTGTCTCGTGCGAGTCAAGTGCATTATTGGGTAAGATGAAGATTTGCAACTTTCATAAGTCATCAAGAGAAAAACAACTTGCATTTATCAAAAAATGAGAAAACAACTTGCATCGCATGGAATTTCAAGTAGTCATGGATGGAATTTTGTTATCTCTCACAAGGCTTCACTCAAATAAAGCTGTCATTAAGAAAACAATCCAAGCTTGCTTGATAGTATAGTAGCCAGTGCGAAAGCCACCTTAATGTGAGTAAAAGCACGTGCCTCCACTTAATTTTTAATTTTTTTTTTATATTTTACTATTTGAATTTTCAAAAATTCTAGTTTCATCTTCATTTTGTAATAACAAATATGCTTGCCCATTCAATTTTTTTTTTTTTGTTAAAGTTATTTTGCCCATATTTTACAAGAAAATTTTAGTTGTGCCTCACTAAATAATTGTAAGTTTTTTTTTTTTCGGAAGGATAATTGTAAGTATTTTAATATGTCTAAGATTGAACAATTTTTATCGTATATGGAAAAAACTTTCTAATTCACAGACAATAGCCTTTTAAAGACAAGGATATTTATGTCAATAAAGCCAAGACAAGTAAATTCAACCTGCCTTGTTGCAATGGATGGTTTTCAACAACCAAGTATTGTTTCCATATATCTTTAAGGTAATGGCAATGCCCCAGTTTTTTGACAGAGTTTTCACTACTCAATTCTAAAATTTTCAAATTTATATATTTAAATCTCTCCCTTTTTTTTTCATTAAAAAAAAAACTCTAATTTTAAAAGCCTATAACTCTTATACTTTAAGTCAAAATGAGATTGTTATTATTTTTTAAAATTATAAAAACGAAACAATATTCATATTACATATTTTTCTTAATGCATTTCAAAATTTTACCTTTTTTATATATCATAGTTCATTTTTAATTCACATTTATCTCAAACACACATTTTCAAACCGATTTTCAAAATTCATCTCCAATTGTTATTATTAAGTGGGGAAGAATAACGAGATTAATGTTCTCATAATTTAAAACTTTCTTTCATATATTTTTTTTCTACTTTCCAAAAAGAAATTATTTCTTAAATCCCACAAATGAGAACGCACCAAAACACTTGACACAAAAGAAAAGTAAATTCGAATCAAGATGCAAAGAGACACCTTTTTCTTAAAAATAAAAAATAAAAAATCCCCATGGAGCTTATTATCTAATTTATTTATTTAAAAAGGAGAGAAAGACAGCTGACAAAAAACCTGTACACGTGGAGAGACACGTAAGCGGAAAAGCGTCCAAAAGAATTCTCAAAGTAACGAAACGCCTTTTTGGCTGAGGACATCCTGCTGGGACACTCTCAGCCAATCAGAATCCTCCATTTCCCCTCATGCTCATCTCTCCCCCGCCACGTGTCCTCCTCACCTCCACCCCTTTCCCTCTCTTTCCAAATTTTCCCCCAAAAAAATTAAAATTAAAATTAAAATTAAAATGAAATTAAAATAATTTCATGCTTCATATTCTTCACACGCATAGTCTTCTGTCTTCTTCTTCTTCTTCTGCACTCTGTACTCCATACTCACACCTTCTCTCTCCTATTTCTCTCTCTATGTGTTTACCATGCTATGAAATCTAGGTTTGAGCTTTGATTCCATCGGAGTTGCTTCTTGTCGTTAATGGCTTCTTATATAGCTATACCGGAGCTCACCTTTCTCTCTCCACGGTCGACGTCGAGGCGGTGCTTTTCTCTCTGTAGAAATCCTCGTTCCAGGATCTCGCTCTCGAGGAATCGCGGTTGTGGTTTTGGTCTGATATCGCGGATCAGGGCGGCCAAGGAGGACGGCGGCGGCGGCGTGGTGGTCGAGGAGAGGGAGAGGAAGTTGATCGAGAGTGGTAATGGAGCAGCCGCGACCGCGAGTACGAGCGGAAATGGTTTTCGCGCTTAACGGCTCGGTGGAGAGGCACTCCGATGGCAGCGCGAGTGTGGCGGAGAGTGGGAACGGGGCGAGCAATGGGAGCTTGGTGAAGTACGTGAATGGAAATGGCGCGGCGGCGGCGGCGGCGGCGGCGGCGGCGGCGTCGGCGACTGCGGCGGCGGGGGCGGAAGTGGTGGCCGAGGTGCGAGATGCGGAGGTGACGGAAGAAGGGAGGAAGAAGAGGATTGAGGAAATTGGGAAGGAAGACGCCTGGTTTAAGAAAAGCGGAGCACAGAAGGTGGAGGTATGGTTTTTCGATGTTTGTTTAGTATTCAGTTCGATTCTTTCAAGTAAAATTTTCATGTCCTTCTGAATTGAGTATCATTTTGTGCTATTTGAGATGTAGTAGAAGTTTGATTCTGTTGTTAGCAGAACTGTGGCGTTTTAATGCAGTAGAATTGTGATGAAAAAGAAAATTTGGGGAAGGATTTAATGACTGGTGTTGTTAAGCAATTCAGTAGCTAGGAATAAGTTGTACGAAAGCTCGGACCGAGGTCGTTGGAGATACACCGAATTAGCTTCTCACCATTTCTGTCAAATGTCTTGTGCAACATATTGTACTTCACTGATATTGAAATGTATTGGAATTGAGTTGTTGACGAGGATATGAATTTCTCTCTTTGAGTCTGTTAAATTCGCCTTTTCTGATTATAAATGAATTGAGCAATCTAATGGAAATGAGTGTTGTGGGTTTGTGCCTGTGGATGCATAATCTAATCTACTCCCTTGGTTTATTATTTGTACTTGTGCTTAAAGGCTGCAAAAACACAGTACTATGGCAATCTATGGTTTTTGCAGGTTTCGGTTGCACCTGGTGGCCGTTGGAGTAGATTCAAAACTTACTCAACAATCCAGAGGACCTTGGAAATATGGGGATTTGTTCTAACATTTATCTTTAAGGCTTGGTTGAACAATCGGAAATTCACTTATAGAGGTGAGTGACTTCTATTAGTAGGCAATTGATGATGAAGTTGAATATCGTTTTTGGGTTTTGTCTCACAGTTATCAATGTTACTGAAGTGTGTTTTAGTCTATTTTCTTGAGAAGTATCGGTGTTATGATATTAAATTGGCTTCCAAATAATTAGCGAAAAAATTGGCCTCTAAATTATAAAGGGTATCTGTTTAATGGGAACGATCCCCTTAGGACCATGATTAGTGGTGGTGTTTTGGTTGTGTACCCCTTGCAGGTTTTTTTACTTATCAGCAACTGCACTTGGTTTTATTTGCATCTTTTACCCCTTTGCTATTAGTATGTGGTGGTAAATAATAAAAATACAATTATGCAGGAGGAATGACAGAGGAGAAAAAAGTCGCAAGGCGAAAGGCTCTTGCCAAGTGGCTTAAGGAAAGTATTTTAAGATTAGGTCCAACATTCATCAAAATTGGCCAGCAGTTCTCCACAAGGGTGGACATTCTTGCTCAAGAGTATGTTGATCAATTGTCTGAACTTCAGGTTAGAAATCCTTTTCCTTTTTTCATTTTTGGTTTCCTGGAAGTATGAATGCTTGCTTTGAAGATTTGCAATATCTTTTTGCCACTACAAATGGGGAAAGTGATATTATCCTGTTCAAGTTTCACGAAAGTAGATAGTTTTAGCTACTTGGTAGTTGGTTAATATCTGAAATGTCATTTGATCATATATTGCAGAAAACCTAGCTTTTAAAGTTTATATATATTATTTATCCTTTATTAGGCTGTTAACTTTTTGAGAAGTGATGAATATTGGTTTGTCTGACCATCATTTTTAAATTCACAACTGCAGTCAGCTTTAGGTTACCTGCCTTTTCTATTTAAGGCATTGTGTAATTTGTCTTTTATTTTCAGGATCAAGTTCCTCCTTTCCCATCAGAGACGGCTGTTTCTACTGTTGAAGAAGAGCTCGGAGCTCCTGTAAATGATATTTTTGATCAATTTGACTATGAACCAATAGCTGCTGCTAGTCTTGGTAATCTTTAATTCACAATCTTCGTCTAGTTGCAACAAGGGAATAAAAATAAGCATTTGTGCGTGAAAAAAAAATTGATTGACATTTGGGATTTGGTATCTTTCTTAATGCAGGTCAGGTCCACCGTGCAAGGTTGAAGGGAGAAGAAGTAGTTGTTAAAGTACAAAGGCCTGGTCTAAAGGATCTTTTTGACATCGATCTAAAAAATCTGAGGGTTGATTTCTTTGTTGCTAAAATCATATTACAATTGCTTCAGTGTCTTTTATGTTTCATGAGATTATCATATTTCACTCATCATGCTTTATTTTTCTTTCAACTCTACTTTTATGCTCCGTTTGGTTCGCAAGTTCATTCCCAACTTTTCAACTCAAATTTTGTCTTTTTCCTCAAAAGTCTGTCTTTTTCCCAATAAGTTTTTTGTCTTTTCTGAAAAGTCAACAAAATTTATTATTTTAACTTCAAAATATCAACTCAAACTACCTCAGTTCCCATTGGCTTGGTAAATTTTCATCAGATTAACTTCTTTATAAATGCCAGTGTGCCACATCTTAATTTAAATATTGGTTGTTTGCACGTGTTTTACTTGCATATATGCATCTTAAAAGCTGTTGAAATTCTAACATGTATTTGCAACTTTGGTATTGTTTTTATGTTTTCTACCAGGTGATTGCAGAGTACCTCCAAAAGATTGACCCAAAATCTGATGGTGCAAAGAGGGATTGGGTTGCTATATATGATGAATGTGCCTCGGTTTTGTACCAGGTACTAATATATTCATTTAGCTTTATGTTTATGATATGAGGACTTTAGCCAAGAAACAATTGACTTTTAGTTGGCATGGATTGCCAAAAGTTGTGTTGTTAAATGACTTGGTACTATCCAATCAAGCTCATTCAAAGTCGTTATGTCTGATAAATGGCTAATTTTTCTAGTAGTTTATTCTAACATGATTTTCCTCGTAGCTATTTTTATGTAAAACATCTGATAGCATCTTCTTAAACATTTTCAGGAGATTGATTACACCAAGGAAGCCGCCAATGCTGAACTATTTGCAAGCAACTTCAAGAACATGGATTATATAAAAGTCCCAGCAATAAAATGGGAGTACACCACAGCCCAGGTTATACGTTTAATATTTCTGAAATTTCAACATTCAACCTTATAATTTCTTTTCAATCTAACCTTTTCTTCAATTGTCATTGTAGGTTCTGACAATGGAGTATGTCCCAGGGATCAAAATAAATAAGATCCAAGCTTTAGATCAGTTGGGTCTTGATCGGAAAAGGTCAATCTAATATATCTCAGTGGATGATTCTCACATGTGATAACTGCATTTGTCAATGACTTATTTTCTAAGTGAATTTAGTGATGGTCTTTAACATGCAGATTGGGTCGTTATGCTGTTGAATCTTACTTGGAACAAATCCTATCTCATGGTTTTTTCCATGCTGACCCTGTAAGTTCTTTTTTATTTTTATTTTAGTAATAGCGTGTTTTAAGATGATTTTCTTGATCATGATAACAACATCGGTGATTGTGGAGGAAAAAGCTGTGAAGTGCTTTGGTGAGTGGTTCTAATAAGAGTTGAATAAGTTGCAATAACAATGACGATTCCATCTGTACCAAAGGCAACACCATTATTCTTGACTGAAATGGTGTTTTACTCTTTATGGCTGTGCTCTCTTTGATTGCTGTGGTGAATCTAATACGCAAGTAGGAAATTTTCATTTTGCAGTTGCCTTTTCTACTTTTTGCTTTATTGCAGAAGTTGTTTCAACATGCATCATCCTAACCAGTTTCCTTCTTGCATGATCTAAAATGTGATGTATTACTTCTGGATTGTGATGCAAATTTACTTATTCTTCATGCAGCATCCTGGAAATATTGCTGTTGACGATGTCAATGGTGGACGATTGATCTTTTATGATTTTGGAATGATGGGAAGGTTTGTCCCCAGGCGTGAGCTTTCTGAGTTTTCTTTTGTACCTTCCTTTTAAAACGTTTTTTTGTCTGGAACTTTGCAGTATCAGTTCAAACATCAGAGAAGGTTTGTTGGAAGTATTCTATGGAGTTTATGAGAAGGATCCAGATAAGGTAATTGTTCAATAGTTGTAGCCATACTCATGTCTAGATCCCCGTCAATGGTGTTAATGGTTCCTCATTTGTTGGTAATCTACTTATCTATGAAATCTTTTACGTTATTGCAGGTTCTCCAGGCAATGGTACAAATGGGCGTTCTAGTGCCTACTGGAGATATGACAGCTGTCAGACGAACTGCACTATTCTTTCTTAACAGGTAAAAAAAGAGAAGATTGCAGATAATTTTGTTGTGTTCCCATTTCTCTCTTGTTCATATATCCAGTCTTTCTTTTTTTTCTCTCTCACTAATATACATATCCATGTATAATTTGTTTTTTTTTTCAATCACAAACTGCTAAAGTTGATTGACTCAAATGCTCACATAGGCTGTATCACCTCCGCCTTAGTCAATTTTCTGTCAAATAATTTCAAATTTCATGAACCATTTATTTAGTCATAGATAGAGAACGCTCAGTTTTCTCTTTTCTAAACTCTCTCTCATGTCATCGTTTCGGTAACCATCAATGAGAGTAATGTCATTGTCTACATCTATATGGAAAGCAAGATATTTTTCAATTTTACAATTGTATAAATAATACGATGTCTTTTATTTTAACTATAAGTCATACAGCCTACTGCCTAGTTTTTCTTGATTTTAGAAGTATGGTTTCTGTTAGTTTACCAATTCTCCCAAAAGCTTAAGCTGTTAGGAGGTGGGCCAACAATAGTTTTATATTTCAACACTCCCCCTCACGTGCAGGCCAGACAATGGGCAAACGTGCGAACAAATATTAATTTGAAAGTCCAACACAAATTATAAGAAGCCCGAAACATATTAAAGGCCCAACATGTAATGATAATAAACGGGGTTAAATAGTGCAATTACAGGGGTTCGAACTCAGGACCTCCTGCTCTGATACCATGTAAGTTTACCAATTCTCCCAAAAGCTTAAGCTGTTAGGAGGTGGGCCAACAATAGTTTTATATTTCAACAGTTTCTTATATTAGTAATCTAAAAACTAGAAACAGATACCTTATTTAGTTTGGCGGGCAAAAGATGGAGGAATTTGCAACTGCGCATTTGGATATTTTCTAATTATTCATTTGACTAATTTTTTATCATTACTACTTATTATTTGTTATTTGCATTTGTGTTATAACTTTTTTTTTGGCAGTTTTGAAGAGCGTCTTGCTGAACAGAGAAAAGAGAGGGAAATGGCAAAAGCTGAACTTGGATTTAAAAAGCCATTGAGTAAGGAGGAAAAGATAATGAAGAAGAAGGAACGTTTGGCTGCAATCGGTAACTTACTATTGGAATTTTGTATGCGTGATAATGTGTTTAAACTTGTTGACTAGATTCAGACATTGTAGTAGCAAGTGCATAATTATGATGCGTAGTTTTTTGACTGGTTGATTATTTTTGGTTGTCACCTGTCCGACCTATTTGTAACATGTCAAGATACGTAGTTTTAGAACAGCAATAACTAAAAGTTGGTAAAATTCTTACATGCTCAGAGACAGGGCTAAGTTCAAAACTAACAAGTGTATTACACTTAACCGCTGAGTCTCATTCCAAATGTTTTTGGAATTTTTCTTGTGCAATTTTTCTATTATGTATAAGATGATGCTACTAGTAGCGTCTGGAAA
The DNA here is from genome assembly GCA_008635985.1 of Ficus erecta. Taxonomy (NCBI): domain Eukaryota; kingdom Viridiplantae; phylum Streptophyta; class Magnoliopsida; order Rosales; family Moraceae; genus Ficus; species Ficus erecta. The sequence continues at coordinate 4,310,453 of BKCH01000005.1, read as the reverse complement.
AATGAGATGCCTCCTACTCATTGTTGTATTCTTTTAACAGGGGAGGATTTATTAGCCATTGCTGCAGATCAGCCCTTCCGATTTCCAGCTACTTTCACATTCGTTGTTCGAGCATTTTCAGGTAATACGACGTTAATTGGCTCCATAGATGTTTACAATACATGTAAATTTGAACCCCTTTATATTATTTATATTCCCTGCAGTATTGGATGGCATTGGGAAGGGCCTTGATCCTAGATTTGATATTACTGAGATTGCCAAACCGTGAGTGGCCTTATCTTTACCACGAGTTCGAAAATTATTGTATTTGTGCGGGGGTCTGGATATGATGTTGTATAACTGATAAGTCTTGCATGTTTTACTTTGTAGCTATGCACTGGAATTGCTTAAATTTCGGGAAGCTGGAGTTGAAGTTGTATTAAAGGTAAACTTGAATTATTTATACAAAATGATGTTTGAACTATAACTATCCCCAGAACTATCTTCATATAAGATTTTAATGCAATTCTTATTTTTATCTCGTTTGAATGTTGTAGGATGTACGGAAAAGATGGGAGAGGCAATCTAAGGCATTTTACAACTTATTTAGACAGGCTGATAGAGTTGAAAAGCTTGCTGATATTATCCAAAGACTGGTGCGAACTGTATCCTAGAGGTTTGTTTTGCTGTGTTAATCACAAGAGTTATTCAGGTACTAAAATTAACAAATCTTGCAGGAGCAAGGTGATCTTAAGCTTCGAGTTCGGGCGCTGGAGTCTGAGAGGTCATTTCAACGTGTTGCAACTGTTCAGAAGACCATTGGAAATGTGAGTTTAGCCGGCTTGTAACCTCATTGAATTATATTATCTTACTTGTATACATTGCTCAATATGTTTCAGTTTACGATGATTCAGCTTATTTGAGTCTATCCCCTCTGCCACCTCTGAAACTGAAACTAAGAGAGAAACGGAGTGAAATTGTTCGTTTACATTTCTGAATATGTTCAAGACTACTAGAAAACATTGAAATAATAAATCTCCATACGTTAGTAGAGAATGAAGTTCTTTGGAAGGTTAGATACTTATCGGAACTAATCGCAAAGCCTTGGAATTGTACGTGTAAAAGCTGCCTGTTCCCCAATGTAAATTAAAGCTTCAAATGCGGTAGCTAATAAGTTAGTTTCCTAAGAATTGTAGACAACTGAGAAAAAAATCATTCAATTGGGGGATGGTTTGAATCACATATAACGTATTTGCTGTTGAAAATGCTCGAATATCTTAAGTACCCAATATTTGCTACATCATTATCTCAAAGCTTTTGTCTTCAATTAACAGGGAGTTGCTGCTGGAAGCCTGATAAACCTCGCAACAATTTTGTACATCAATTCCATACGAGTAAGCTACCCTCTTGTTTCGATATTTTCTTTTATACTTCTGAGAAGCTTTACTGTTTATTTTGTTCTATACTTTTAATCCATTTCGTTTTTTCAGGTCCCTGCCATTGCTGCTTACGCCTTTTGTGCGTTTTTTCGGTTTTCAAGTTCTCATTGGCCTTGTAAAGGTTAAGAAGTTGGATGAAAGGGAAAGATTGATAACAGGAACTGCTTAATAGGTAAGTAAAATCATTTTATATAACATCGATATTTTCTTCTCTCGTCTCTATTCATGCGGCATGGTTGGCAGATCTGTCTATTTCCATTGATCAACTTATGATCTCATATTTTATCATTTTCAGTTATTGGGATTATCTCAGATCACAAGCGTATGTTTAACTTAACCGTTCAACTACCGAAAGAAGGTGGGACACTGAAAACACTCTTGTTACGGTTCCTTGTTATAAATTATGCTCCAGAGCTTTTCAACTCGCCAGTTTGTGATGAAGAGTTCGACCACCAAACACCTGGCAGTTCTTTCAATGCTCTCACTTTTGAACCTTTTTGGTATAAATTTCCCCTTGTCACTAGTTATGGTTTAGGTGTTAGCCGATGCCATTTTGTTGTAACCGCGCCGTCGTAAGCATCGTTTCTTCGAGACGCAACTCGTTTGCAGGCTGATTAACGTCGCGTTTGGCAGCTTGTAGTAGTGGCCATTGATGTAGAGGTATTTTTGTAACTATTCTGTAACTGTGGGGCTGGCAGCATGTGGCCTTCCCCATCATAATTTAGCTGGGTGGGGTAGTCCTCTGCAAAAATATTTGTCCTTATGTATCACTGTCTGTAACATATATATGTACACGCACATACATATAGAGTTAAAATTTCGTAAAAACATGCTAGTGGATAATGCCATCTATATCCAAATTGGAAATGGCAGCTTTTCTGTTGTTGCCTTCAAAGTCAGCTTCAAAACATTCGTCTCCTTACAGAACATTTCAGATGTCATCTTTTGTCCTCTTTTTTTTAAAACCCAAAACTTACCTCTTTTTCTTTGTACTTTTTGACCTTTTTGGTTTTCTGATTTGATTAAAGTAAGAACCTTTTTTGTTTTCTGATTTGATTAAAGTAAGAACCATCTGGAGAATATTTTTCAGTTTGCATGTGATATTCCTCCGTTATGTTTTCAACAACAGAAACCCTTCAATTTTTTTTTTTGTTTTTTTTGGGCAATGTAGAGGCACATTTTGAAGACACAGTAGGTTTTTTCTTGGGATTGATGCCTCCATGTCAGCGAAGTGATTACTATTATTTTTTTTTACTATTATTGTTTTTATGCAGTTTGTCTTTTGTGTTCACTTGTCGTTGCTGTATTTCACAACAAGACACCTTTGCTGACAATTAGGTCCTCCGGCTCATTGCTTTTCTCCTTCTGATCCGGATAATATAGTTGCGGTTGCTTTTCCCTTAGGTTTCTTTTTTGTAATTTCTGTTTAGCTTGATGGTAGGGGGGAAAAAAAGTGACTTGGGTAATTATGTTACTTTCCAGGGTAGGAAATTTCGCTAAATCAACTTGTTAACAACTTTCAGTTGTCACTCGTTTCTTGTAGAGAACTAGTTGAAACAAAGCAAAGGAAAACAAAACAACAAATTAATTAAAAAATTAATTTCTTAAATTTTTTTTAATTTTTAAAAATTAATTTTTTAATTTAAAATTGTTACATATCGGGTTTAAGACTCATGTGAAATAGACAAACAAAATAAAGTAAAACAAAACAAAAATAAATAAAAATTAATAAAATAAATTTTTAAAATTTTATTTTATATTTAAAAATGCTACAGGACAGGTTTAGGATGCGTCACGTGGTGGGAAGATAATAATAGATAGATAAAAGTACAAAGCAAAGTAAAGCAAAACAAAAATAAAAAATTTTAATTTTTTAAATTTTTAAAAATTAATTTTTATATTTGAAAAATGTCATGAGGCGGGCTTAAGATCCATCACGTGGCAGGAAGGTAATAATAGATAGATAAGTGCGGAGCCTCAAAGCATTAATGATCACAAATAGGTCCAAAATTTATTATCCATTTGTTTAAGGAGGTATAATAAACCATGGTTTTATTCTGGCACAAGATCTTTGTAATTCAAATTGTTAGTCTACATTCACTTTCTTGCCTAATAGTTTTTGTCATTATATGATGTAAGGTATAATTATAAACAATGTATATTTCTAAAAAAAAATATTTATATTTCTAAACGTTAAATTTAATAAAATAAATAATTAAAAATAAAACCTTTTCAGTAGAGTATTTTTCATATTCTATCGTACAATTCCCAAAAATATCAAGAAAAATTGGTGCAAAGTATCTTTTGACTTAAACTTAACATGGTTTTTAACTTTGTTAATTAACACAGTCAGTTTCAAGAAAAGTAGGGCGGATTCAAACTTTTTATTTTTTATTTTTTGGACAACTAGTGTAAGATCTTAATTTTAAAATGGAAAAGAGGATTGAAAGGAAAACCTGTACTGTGGTCGTTAGTGTAATAACGGATATTTTCAGGGGTAAAAATTTATTGGTCAAGGATGTCTCTATAATATTGACAAAACACAAGGCCATGTAAGTGCATTTCTCTCTTACATTTAAATACTAAAAATTGATCAGATTAATCTTTCTGAGGGAAGTGATTAGCAAAATTGAAGAGCTATATTTGTCACAGATAATGATGATATTAACTTTAAATGTGTCTGTGTATGAATGAGGCCAAAAACAGATCATCACCAAAATGTTGCATATAGCTTGCATTTTCGGTATAAAATTGAATAAACTCTTTCACATAGAACTCGTTCTAAAAGGTAATTATGTGCAAAAGTCGTCTCCAATATAATAATAAATGAACTTTGATTAAGTTCATACTCAAAAACTAATTTAGAAGAAAAGATCCGATCTATATATAAATATCATAATAATTAATAACTTCACAGTATAAAACAAATTCAACTCCTAAGAATATTTAGCATACCTTCTTGCTTACCGATCCCAAAAAAGGGCAAAAAAAAAAAAACTTATTCGATATAATAATACATAAATAACTCTTTTACAACTGTGTCCCTAATACAATACTCATAAAGACACGTGTAAAGCACAAACTCCAAACAGGAAAATCATTTTCTATCCTAATTTTTTATAAGTTTTTTTTTTCCTATTCTAATTTTATATTCTTACAAAGAAAAAAAAAAGATAAAAAAAACCAGATATTAAATTATGCAACTAAATTGAATACGTTACTCAAAGGTGTTAAATAGTGCTCAATAATATTATATATATATATATATAAAAAGTCTTATATCTGATATCGAATACTCTCTGACATTTATAATTTTCCCTTAAAAAACTTATAATAACTCATCAATTTATTTGTAATTTTTTATTTAAAATATTATTATATGATATTATTTAAATATTTGAAGAACGAACAAGCATAACAAAAAAAAATTATCTAAAATCACTTAATTAATATAATATCATTAAAAATATTATAAATGACGTATAAAAAATATGTCAGATAGCAGCCCCTCTCTGTGTGTAAATATATGTGTTGCTCTAAAAACATTTCCACAGATTCTCCAGACTGTCATGCTGTCTCATATCTTCGTCTTCTGTGATTTAAGTGAATACCTTCAAGGATACAATAAACTCTTTTTGACTTTTTCCACGTATTGATTGTCAAGGTCAGTTTAGATGAACCCAAAATGGGAGAACAAATAATCCCCTATTTTCCCCTCAATAAAAGATATGAAAATTTTACGAAAGGACAAGAAAAATAAATATATATCTTATTGTTAGAAATTTATTTTGATTCGTTATATTCGTATTTTTCTGCTTGATATGATTTAAATGAGATCTAATATCTATTAACATAAAATATTATTAAAATATTTTAAGAAGAATCCCTTAGTATATATCTTAATATTCCCACCACCAGAGTTGTTTGTCGGGCAACTCATTTAGATAATCTAATAACGTTTATAATATTTTAACTTTTTTGTATTTAATATTTGATATTTTTCCCTAGTGAGACATTACATGTTTGGTCAGTAAGAACAAACACTAACTTCAAGCCAGAGGCAATTGATGTAGAAAATTCTCTTTTTTTTCCCCCTTAAAAAATGAAAAAAAAAAAAAGAAGAAGAAGACAACCAACATTAGCATAGATGTTACCGAATGGACTTCCCAGATGTTATCAAATATATTTTTTGAATATTTTACATACGGACCCCCTGCCTAACTGGGAAATCCCAAAATAATCTTTTAACACTTAAATATTTTATCATTGATCAATTATGATAATATATTATCATTAAGTCACCACACTCAATTGTGTTGTGAAAATTGAGAATTTATAAGATCTGACTATTAAAAATGACAAATCCATATTAAAAAAAAGATCGGGAAAATTTTTTTTTTCCCTCCTCTTTGTCTTAAAAAAAAAAAATTACAAATCTTATTGATGCATATTGTTTGACAAGTTGTAAAATTATTGCCCATAGCTTAAACAAATCCATTTTAAACTCTAGTGTCTTAGGAATTAAAAGCTCTAATTTATAAAGAACAATAAGAAAAGGAGGAGAACAAAGGGGGTGTTTGGTGTGTAAGTTTGAGTTAAGATTTGTAAGTTTAAATAGTAAATTTTTTTTAATTTTTTTGAATTTTCAGAAAAGACAAACAACTTTTTGAGGAAAAAGACAAAAAACATGATGAAAAAAGTACAGTTTAGTTTCAACAGAATTTTTTACCAAACAAGGTCAAAATGAACACAACATATATACTCTTCACATGAGAATAACATCCAAACGAGAGCTTAATCTTCTTGTTTCTCTCTAAAATACAATCTTGAAAGTACATATGTAGAATTAAATCAAATCGCGGTCACGGAAATGGTATTTCTCAATATATATATATATATATAGAAAAAACTTGAAAAAAAACAAAACCAGAGTGATATAAGGGGACGATTGACACATTAATTCGAACCGAATAATTCTAATGATTATTTGCCTTTTTTAAAAAATAAATCCAATTTCATTATTTATATCTCTAACCTTCATTTAGAAACTCAAACTTTAAAAATTTATAATTTTCTTATTTTAAAATCAAAATGAGATGATTGAAAAAAAATTACATATAATTTTAACAATAACAAAATTCAAAATTTTATATTTTTAACTTCAAACAGTTTTTTTTTTTTTCAATCAAATATATAATTTTAATATTTAACTCAATTTCAATTAAAATAATTTTAAAACTTTAATTCAAGTAGACTAGTCAAACAAATTTAAGATTCCAAGATTACTGCCAAAAAAGTTTTTTTTTTTTTTTTTTAATTTGTTTTGTTTTGTTTTTGTTTTTGTTTTTGTTTTTTTTTTTTTAAGGGAGAGAGTTGGTGTAGGTGTAGTCCTCATCTTCAATCCGTAAAGAAGAATAGTATTAAACTTAAAAAACAAAAGTAGATTCAGAAGATTCCAAGATTACAGCCAAAAAATGATTTTTTTTTTAATTATTATTTTTTTAGGGAGAGAGTTGGTGTCGATGTAGTCCTCATCTTCGTACACATTTCCCTCAAGATCTGACCCACCACTTCCTTTTTTGCACTCTACACCCTTCTCCTTTCCACACCCAACTTTTCCCTGCTTTTCCATTTCAAAATACACAAACAACATATTAATGAGCTGTATATATATATATATATATATACAAATACACACACACATATAAATATATATATAGAGAGAGAGAGAGTGGACCCAACTCACCATATTTAAATAGGTTCCAGAACCCACCATAAGTTGAGTAGGTGGTTCCACTTTTACATGCAGAAGAAACGCCATGAAAAAGAAGAAAACCAAGATCATTAGTACTAGCTGAGCTCTTGAGAATCTCTCTCTCTCTCATTTTTTTTGTTTTTGTTTTTGTTTTTGGTATTACTAGTACTTTGGTCCTTATAGGATAATCCAAACAAGAGGAAGAAAAAGAAAAAGACAGTGCCGACCAAATTAACCTAAAGTTGAAATTACTAAGGGGGTATTTGGTGTGTAAGTTTGAGTTAAGATTTATAAGTTTAAATAGTAAATTTTTTTGAATTTTTTTGAATTTTCAGAAAAGACAAACAACTTTTTGAGGAAAAAGACAAAAAACATGATGAAAAAAGTACAGTTTAGTTTAAACTAAACTCATGGCCAAATAATGCCTAAGGGTCCGTTTGGTGAATGAGTTTGAATTGAAAATTTTTGTTAATTTTTCAGAAAAGATAAAAAAATTTTGAGAAAAAGATGAAAACTTTTTTAGAAAAAAATAAAAATTAAGATAAAAAAATACATTTTTGTTTGAGATGAACCTAATAAAGAAAACCTAAGGCCTTGTTTGGCAAAAAGGTCTGTTTAAACTAAACTGTACTTTTTTCATCATGTTTTTTATCTTTTTTCCCAAAAAGTTGTTTGTCTTTTCTGAAAATTCAAAAAAATTCAAAAAAATTTACTATTTAAACTTACAAATTTTAACTCAAACTTACACATCAAACACCCCCTAAGTAAAGCTAATTATTCTCCTAGATTAATTATGGTAAATATATAAGCAAACATGAGTTTGTGAGAACAGATTTATCTTCTCAACTTCTCTGAACTATATATGTCTGCTGATTCCTCAGCAACAGGCTCGAACTTCTAGGCCATTTTGGCTGGCCTTATCTTGGTTTTATTGTAACTAAAGTTTGGTGGATAAGTCAAACTAATATTTTCAATTTTTTTTTTAATTTTTTTCTTAAATTTTTTTTATCTTTTTCTGAAAAGTTAACATAATTTATTATTTAAGGGTTTATTTGGTTCACCCATTCAAACCACTCAACTCAATTTTTTTTTTGTTTTTTTTTTCCAAAAAGTTTGTCTTTTTTCCAAAAAGTTTTTTGTCTTTTCTGAAAATTCAAAAAAATTTATTATTCAAACTTAAAAATCTCAACTCAAACTACTCCACCAAACTCCCCCTAAACTTAAAATTTTAACTCAAACTTACACACCAAACACCCCCTAAATTTATATATATATGCACCAACAGAACAAGCGTGTGACAAGGCCAAGGTATGGCTGTTTCTGGCTTTGGTTTGGTATGCCCTCCCCCAAGATGCCATGTTGTCTTTCATGTCATTTGTTCACGCTTCTAGTGAATCACCGACTATACTTTTATCCTAACATATATTTATGGGTTCCTATATTTTAAGACATTATTTTATACAGACTTATTATTTTATGCTATCAATTAGAATTGATTTTTAACTGTTAGATAAATTATTTAATTGTCTAGTAAATATATTAATGTTTACCTTAAAAATATTTTTAATGCATGATATAAAATTATTCCACTTATAAAATAGTTCGTTAAAAATATTGTCGGATAACAAAAACAATAATTATGATCAATAATATAAAGAATGATATATCATATCATAAAAAAAATCTCTTTGTTTAGCAATATATTTATTTATGATTTTTTAGAGATCATATATTTCTCACTGTCGATCTGTTTCATACTACCTTTTATGCAGAACTTTTCACAACATTCCAAATACTTAATATATATATATATATATATAGACAATTAACTAAGATAATATTATGATTTATTTATCCAAACAATTTCTGACTAAAAAGGGGTACGTGAAGACTCAAATATTATTTTAGTTTCTATGTAATTTCTAGCAAAAAGTAAGACTCCTTTTAATTCTTAAGGAAACTTGCTTGATAGAGTAACAATCTTTTATACTGATTATTTATTTTTTGAAAACTATAGTGATGTAACAATCCAAAGCAATGAGAGAGATTAAACTGTGACTTTAACAGTAATTCAAGGGATACCAATAAATTAATCTCATGTAAACTTTGCAATCCTAATCTATTTGCCAAACAAGCACTAAGTTCAGGAACTAGTCAACCAAAAAAATAATAATAAAGAGGGACAAAATTATCATTTCTACAAACGTTCCTAGATTGATAACACCGTGCCTTTTTTTCTTGCATCTTCTCAGAAAAATAGGTTAATCCAATTAGTGGTTCCTAAGTTATGGATGACATTCAATTTTAGGGCCCGTTTCAGGGCAAAATTCTAATTTCATCTCCAAATCTTTTTTGTCTTCTTTTTTTTTTTTTTTTCAGTTTAAAATTATTTTTCACATTCATATTTTAGAATGTTTACAGTAAATTCAAACATTTTATAACTTTCTTATTTCAAATCGAAATAAGTTGATTTTTGTGTCAAAATTCTCATAACGACAAAACGAACAAAAACCAATATCCATTTTGCATATTTTTTTTCCTGAATACATTTTAAAATTTTTCACTATTTTCTATGTCACAGCCCACATTTTCAACCCAACCTCCAAAACTTCGTCTCTAAATGTTCCTCAAACTGGCTTTTAGTCCTTGATTTTGAAAACATTTCAGAATAAGTCCCCACTCTATCCGGTTGTTCCAATCCAACTATTAAAATGTCGATGAGAAAGCCACAAATTCCTTTATAATAGTCATTATTTAATATATAAATGATACAATTAACGCTGATCAAATCATATATAAACCTCGCTTTTCTTTTTTCTTTTCTTTTCTTTCTTTCTTTCTTTCCTTCTTTTTTTTTTTTGTTTTTTTTTTTTTTTTGTTTTGTTTTTTGTCAAGACTTTGATAATCAGAAGGATGAAAGGACTAACTTGGAATAAGTTAATAAATAAGAGATTCGTTTTATCATATTTTTGAAGTTATGGATCACAAATATGAGAATTAACTTGCTAAAATTGAATTGACCTTAGAAAAATCATTGAGCGATTGAAGGTTCAACTTGCTTTCATTACCCCCGACCCTCTTCTCTGCATATCATATCTACTTTTGCCCCCCCAAAACCAGATAATTATGCAATAAGACAGAATCGAAACTTAGGACACGTGATGTAAGAAAAAAGTGATCTAAGAAGGTCGCTTTGACTAATTTTGAAGAGGAGAGAGAGAGAGCAAGAAAGATAACTATCTACTAGACGAAGTAAAATAGCTTTTAAATACTTGAGTTGAGAGTTGAGGGTTAATGCACAAAACTTGACTATTCGTGTTAAAACAATAATAAGACTATTATTGTGATTGTAGATATAATTTAACAATAATTTTATACTCGATTTTATCATTATATAAAGAGTTTGTACTCCCAATCTCAAGTTCTAAAGTAATAATTCTAATAATAATTAAAATAATTATAATATGAGTACAATTGATGCTCTAACATTACATATTAATTATAAAAAAAAAAGTTGAGATTTATTTATTTATTTTTATTAAATATCGTTTTTTGGGGAAAATTAATTATGGTTTTTAATATGGATCTTATCTTAAATTTTAGTTTATTGATGTTAAGTCCTTACATGACATCATGATATTAAAGTCCTTTTTTAAAAGATTTCAATTCAAAAATTTTTTTTTTCGAAATCAATAGTATAATCATTTTTCTGTCTTTCAAGCATCAATTTCACAAAGACTTTTAATTTAAGTCGGAGTATTTGTAAAAGATTTTGTTTCCAAACCATGAAACCAAACATACTATAAATAGGAACTCACCTATAAGCTATTACACACTATCATATCATTCATCATCAATAATAAAAGTGGGAATATGTTTTTTAGGGGGTTTTTATTTTTATTTTTTATTTTTATAGAATTTCGTGAGGAGTTTCATACTGGTTTTTGGTTAAAGAGGATTCTGTCCAAGGTTTTTTAAAGTTTCGTCAAGAAGTTTCGAGTTTTTTATTTAATATAAATCTTACAAGGAAATTTCAATCATTTTTTTTTTTTCATATTTTATCGTTTTATTCTACTGCTTTTTTTTTTTTTTTTTTAATTCGTATGTTATTTATATAATATATCATTTCACACGCGCGTTTGGATTAGTAAATAAATAAATAAGATTGTTTGTGGTCAGTGTGATAAAGTAGTATTAGTCTAAAAGACAACTAGGCAAGAGATGAGGTGAGGAGCACTTTTCTCTTTGGGACATTGGACAATTGCTGTCATGCACATTTAGTCGTAAAATCATGATGGTCAAACTTTTTATTTTTATTTTTTATTTTATCTATCCTTTCAAATAAAGGCTGTCCTGTGTTTGTATGTTATAATTAGACAAATATATGATGTCCACTTTTCTGGGTTGAATTTCGCCAAGTCAATGCCGCAAAGCATAGGTGTGCTGACTTAAGTGAAAATATCACAAGGGATTTTGGAGGGGAAAAAAAAAAAGAGATAACAATAATACTAAAATATTTCAAGTTTCAATCCAAAAATTACTTGATTGTTATTTTTATTTTGTTTTTATAAATACTTATCTCACAATGTTTATCTATTGACTATTGTTGTCTTATTAACAAATATCAGCAGAATATATACATACTTTGCGGCAACTATTGTCTTATTATCAACTATCAGCAGAATATATACAAACTTTGCGGCAAGTATTAACTATGACTTGTAGCATACTAGATTGTAAATGTTTTGGTAATTAGTATTATTAGGGTGGGAATTAACATATTGATGTGCTTAATTTTAGTTTTTTAACTTTTTATTATCATCCACTTACCAATAGGGTTTTTAACTTGATTGAGAAAGTCGATATCTTATATCTCTTTCGGATATGGGGAAAATGACCATTTCTTAAGCATTTAAAAAAAATTAAGTAAATGTCACAAGTTCCCTTAAATTATAAAAATGATCATTCTTTCAAAAAAAAATTATCAATCATTGATCGATCTCTAGTAGATGATCAATCACTAATTGATCAACATAAATACATGTTTTCACTTATCAATATGGTCAATTAACATTTTAATAATCTTCAGTCATCTAAAAAAAATTGGCCTTTTTTTTAATTAAAAAAAATAAGTGCCCAAAAATTGTACATATCAACTTAATTTTTCCTCTTTTTTTGTTTTTTGTTTTTTGAGCTTTCATATCTTTTTTTTTTTTTTTTTTGTCCATACTTTTCTCTAATATATATAATCAGATAAATTAAACTTATGATAATAGTTGATTGTGGACGTTGCAAACTCTCATTCCTCCCTTCCTTCATAATTCACCTCACACAGCTTGTCAAAGATCAAGGGAAGCTCATACAATATTTCAAAATAAAAAAAAATCATTAAATTTAGAAGGAATTTTTTTAAACATATTTTTCACAAAAAAAGAAAGCGCTGAGACCATGAAGTAAGCACTTCATTTTAGCTCGATATGAGTTTCTTATCTCACTCAATTGCTTATAAAAAAAATATTAGCACGTTAATGTAAGAGAATCTTCATATTCTATGACATAATTATCCGTATCTCTATCAAGAATTGTCTTTCTAGGGGAAAACTTGAGTTATTTAATAGGAGAATTTAGTACCCAAAAAAAAAAAAAAAAAAGAAACGAAAAGAAAAGAAAAAAGAGCAAAATCATTGATAAAAGTAAAATTAGAGATTATGAGTGATGGAAAAAGACAAGAGCTTGATGTGTATTAGATTTTGACACATACGCAACGGAATATCGCCCAAGCCAAGTCAATGTTTTGTGGAAAAGTAAAAGCTATTAAAAAGGTCTCCTAAACCAATGACTTATTGTAAGAAACATCATTATAAACACCATCACAGCAAGGACACCTCATGGTCACCTACTCTTTGACCTTTGATTTTGCCATCTTTGACCTTCTTTGCACTCCCTTCTTTGTCCTTTCATTTTGAAGCATCCAAGGGACCAAAACCCAAAGACAATATGCTTGTTTGAGACAAATTAGTACTACATCTGCACCATTCTTTGGTGCAATGAGCCAATGACTACTCACTCTTTAGTAGGGACATTTTCACGTGACAAAGTTTGAACCCAAAATTAATTTAGAGTAAGTGCCAAGAAACAAGGAATCTAATGACATGAAATATGTGATTTGGACAGTTTTTTTTTTTGTTTTTGTTTTTGTTTTTGTTTTTTTTTTTTTGTTTTTCTTTTTGGTTAATAAAAGTATCTGAGGGTGACTCCATCATTTTTAGATTTTTAACTCCACAGGCAATAACCTATTTTTCTAGATATGACAGATACATGTCCTTATACTAGTTTTTCTCAGTTGTCCACCCGGGGCCTACCCTATCATTATCAAATCATACTTCAACAGCCGGAGCTGGAGCGAGGCCTAAGAAGAGACAATGAGAATCGAACTCAGATGGACAAAGGAGAGAAGCTCAGCTAAGACTTCCCACCCCTTTGCCAACCCATCCACCCCTATGGGTGTATTTGGATGTATTTGGATAGGTTTTGGTCATTAATCATTTGAACTTAAGTGTAACACTAATTTAAGTTAGCAAGGATCAAATTTTCAAGGAAAAATAAAAGGTCCAAAGTTGAAGATTAATTGAGATTTAACCTAAACGATTTTTAAAATAAAAAAAAAATAAGAAAGAGTTTTTGTGGGTTCTACAAGAAACATCCAAGCATGCAAGTGTTTTTGCCTAACTTAATTTATTTTCCTAACTTAATTTTAAAAAAATAAGAAAGAGTTTTGGATTTTTTTAAAAAAAAGTCATTTATTTCCTAACTTAATTTTAAATCCACATCTTTCTCTATTTCTTCCATTTTAGAAAATTTAAAATTTAAAAGTCCATAACTTGGATCCAAACAAATAGAAATAAGATGATTTTTTTTGTCTAAATGCTCACAACTATAAAAAGAACTAAACAAGATCCACAATACATTTCATGTTTTTAATTTTTATGCTATTTAAATATTATAGTTCATTTTCAATTTATATTTACCTAAATGCACATTTTAAACATTCACTCATTTTCAATTAAAAAAAAAATTCAAAATCCAAACTTTAATTGATGTTCCAACTGGACCCAATTGAAAATTGTGCTTTATCTTTCTATTAGAACTAGGCCAATTTATTTTAATTTTACTGGTAAATAGTAATAAAAGAGACAATGGATAAGATGATACTATTAATGTTCTTATCTTTTTATCAAGGAAAGTTGAAGAAAAATAAGATATCCAACCAATTACACTCGTTTCTCCTCCATTTATTTTATTTTTTGTTGTATTTTAATTTAAGGCCAAAATGTGAGTAGATAGGGCATGTGATTGTGTTAGTTATAGCTTTGGGAGGTACAAAAAGACAGAAAGGATAAAATTTCATTCTTTTTGAATCTTGATTTGATAGGATTCTCCTTTATACTATATGATTGGATGCCTTCACAATAATTTCACCGTTTAATTTCTTTTCTTCCAACTTTTTTTCCAAAAAAAAAAAAAAGGAGAGGAAGAGGAAGAATCATGCAATAATTGGATCTCCCAAATCTTAAAAATACTCATTTAAAAAACGAAAAAAAAAATCTTTTGAAAAAGATATCTATCAATGTATTGCAAGAATTTAAAATGGAAGGATTCTATGATCCCCTTTTCATATGTATACGCATGTAAAGATAGTGTGGCACCGAAATTGTAGAGTAATACAATTTGTATAAGCATACATATATAATATAATATATATATATATATATATATCGAAACATTATTTTTAGGGGTTTATAGCTAAATGACTTTTTTTAGTAAGTTTTTTTAATAAATGTCTCAAGTTTTTAAAAATTAGTTAAAAAAACAATTTTTTTCTTTGATTATTAGTTAATCATAGATTAATCACTAGTTAATTACTAATTGATTATTGGTTAATCATTGATTGACTAATATAACTCATAAAATTTTATAGTCAATCACTGATTGATTAATAGTTAATCAATGATTAACTATAGTAAATCACTAATTTATTATAAAAAAAATTTAAAAAATTCAACTTTCTTTCTCTTCCCCTCTCTCCCTCTCCCACACCAACGCTCTCTCCCTTAACCGGAAAACTGATCTAATCTCTTTCACCATCACAAGACTCATAACGCTAGTGGGAGGCTCATCGCCGGCGATTTATCGTCGCGATCTAGTTGCCTCCACCATGATCTCGTCGCGATCTAGAGGTCGTGGTTGCCATCACCAGATCTCGGCAACTCTCCCATGACCGACGGGGTCTCTGCTTCACGTTCACGAGCTCCGACACCAGACTTTGCCATCACGTTAGCGTCAAATCTGTGTCGAAGACTCCTCATTGTCGTTGTCAACCAGAATCGTGTGGTGGATGGATCTCTATCAATATTGGATCGTGATTTCAAAGAATGGAGATTGGATCGAGATTTTCACGAAAAGATGATCGGATCGCGATTTGGCGAGGCGCTTGCGATTTTCTTTGGCTATTTCACATGGATTTGGCGACTCCAGATCTCTTCTCCGATGACGACATTGATTGCATCCTCCTCTCCGGCAAGGAAACTCTTCTCCATTTTCAATTTGGGGCAACTTTTTAATTTTTAAAGAGCTTTTCTTTCAGAAAGTCAAACAAAGGAGAAAGAGAGAAGGAGGGGTGATGTTTGAAAAAAATGAAAATTAATTAATCAAAATATATTTTAGGTCATTTAATTAAATAAAAAAAGTTAGACTATCTATTAGATTAAATAATAAATATAGATTATCCACTCTAATTATCTTTTTTTGTATTGTAAATTTTATAATTTTTGCAGGACGTGTAAAAGAGTTCTTTTATTTTATTTTTTTGAAAATGGAAAGTAAAAGAGTTGATTTTCTCATGAAGATGCAACTCTTTTGATAATTGATTCTACTTGCAGATGGTTATACTAAAATAATTTAAAATGTAGCTGACTTTTTTTTTTTCCTAGAAGTGAAACAATAGTAGAAATACTATATTAAAATCTATATTGTTTTTATAAAATAATAATAATAATAATAACAACAACAAATAAGCATGTGATTTGGGAATTGTTTGAGTATGAAGTGTGTAATCTAATCTTAAATCGGCAAATATGCCAATTTCCCCTCCTCATTCCTCACTACATATATACATATTTTTGCAGGACCTTACCCTTTTAAAATAATTAATGGGTATTAAATAAATAAATAAATAAACAGAGCTCTACTTTATCTATTTTTTTCTTATTATGCTTAATAATAAGAGTTAATAATAAAAAACTTCCTGATTTTTTTTTTGAAATCTTGCTATCCTATTTTTAGAAAGAGGATTAATTGTAATTGCAGGCCAGTGGTAATTCACATTTGACTCTATCACAAGGTGTAGAGTCCGAATCTCGTCCTTAACTTAGGGGGTAAAAAAAAAAAAAGAAGAAGATCAACATATTATTAAAAAAAAAAAAAAAAAAAAAGAGAAGAAGAAGATTAATCTCATATGTGCTCTATGTATTTTAAGATTAGTCTTATTCTTAAACACTAGAACTCTCATTTTATCCTATGAATTTCAAATTAATCTTACTTAATCTTTTTTATTAGAATTCCGGTTAAAAAAAAGGATAGAAAAGGGCGAGAATTAATCCTAACTCCTTTTGTTAGAATTTTTGTTAAAATAAACAGTTAACTTCCTCTTTCCCCCATTTTTTTTAAACGGAAATTTTTATAGAAAAGAGAGTTGGTAAAGTGACTAGCTCATAATTTAAAGGACAAAATAATAATCTTAAAAGTTTACAAGATAAAATAGGATGAGCCTTAAATGGAGTACATATAAGAATAATTCAAAAAGGAATTATAGACTTTATTGAAAATAATCAGTTTAACCCTTTTATTCTAATTTGACTGTTTAATATATTACTTTTAAGAATCTATTGTAGGAGTTGTATTTTTACCCTATTATCGGTGGCTCTATGACTGTAAGTAGCTTTAAGGTAATAAATTTTTATTATGAAGTGACATATCATAATGTCAAAAAATTAATTTAATAATTAAAACACTATTGCCTATCGGTATAACAAACATTTGCTATCATAAAATTTTCCTAATTTTAAAAACTAAACAACCAGATTAATCAAACGGCTGAGGATAGTTTTTACATTAACATTCTATAAATTTTTACCATGAACAATGATATCTTAGATCATTAAAAAATTAATCAAATAATCAAAATTAAAACACCAGTATTTACATGTAGAACAAGCTCTTTTTTTTTTTTTTCGATAAATCTATAGAAAAAACATATGCTGTCATAAGTTTTCTCCTATTTTTAAAATGATAGTTCTTTTGGCACACCATTCCTTACTCTCCACACATCTTTTCTCAAAACCCACCCATATTAATTTTAAAATGATTAAGGTTCAATTATTGTACATCATTGTGTCTTACAAAATTACGCCTAACTATTTTCTGTTGTAAGTACTATTTCACTATTTCAAATATCTTTCAACACCGACCTCTTTATTTTTATTTATCTTGATATTCACCCAAAATTTTTTTTTTTCCATTTATAAAGCATATAGTAAATTGTAACAAAAAGTATCATACTGTTTTTTTTTTCCCCAAAAAAAGATTATTTAACTAACTTTAAATTTGAAAGAAAATAATTTTACCAAAAAGAAAACAAAAGGAAAAAGGAAAAAAAAATTCATACCAAGAAAAAAAAAAAGACGAAACAACGAATATACAATGAATTTTTCATCCATTAAAGTATTGATAATGTACTGTGATAGTCATCAGCTGCTATAAAAAAATATAAGCTGTGTAGTCCTTTATTGTTTGGATATATAATGATTCTTAAGTTAAAAAAAAAAAAAAAAAAACTTTTTAATGGTATGAGATCTTTTAGGGTGAGCCAAAAAACAAAACCGTGATGGTATGAGATCCAAAGCGGACAATATCATACCAAAGGAAGGTATGAGTCATTACAAATGGTATCATAACTTATACCCAACTGGAAGTGTGGCCAACAAGAATGTTGGGCCCCAAAAAGAGGGGTGATTGTGATAGTCATCGGTCCCTATAAGGAAAATGGTAAGCTGTGTAGTCTCACATCGCTTGAGAATGAATATATGTGATGATTCATAAGTAAATAGATAACATCTTAATAGTATAAGGCCTTTTAGGGTGAGCCTAATAACAAAATCGTGATGACACAAGGCCCAAAGCGAACGATATTATACCAAAGGGAAGCATGAGTCGTTACAAATGGTATCAGAGTCTATACCCAACTGGAAGTGTGGTCAACGAGGATGCTGGGCTCCAAAAAAAGGGGTGTTTGCAATAGTCATCAGTCTCCACAAAGAAAATGATAAGTTGTGAAGTCCCAAATCGTTTGAGAATGAAAATATGTGATGGTTAATAAGTAAAGAGATTATCACTTAATGGTATGAGGTCTTCTGGGGTAAGTTCAAGAGCAAAACCGTGAAAAGTACGAGACTCAAAACTGATAATTTCATAACAAAGGGATGCACGGATTGTTACATATACAATGTACGTTGTCAATATCATAATATGGTGATTATGTTGTGTATAATATACAAATAATTGAGGGAGATGTTTGGGAGACTTTTGAAGACAAAGTGTTGGAGATTAGTTTGAAATTGTGTGTTTGGTTAAAGTATGAATTAGAAATGAATTGTGATATAGAAAATAGTGTAAAAATTTAAAACGTGTTCAAAGAAAAACAAGAAAAATGAATATTGTTTAGTTTATCTCATCATTCAACATTTTGATTTAAAATTAAAAAGTTATGAATTTTAAAAGTTTAAAGTTTTTTAAAAATGAAAAGAAAAAAAATGAGCTATATATTTAAAAATTTTAAAGTAAAGACGGTAAAATATCATCGGGAGATAAAACCCGAAATGGATTTTGAATTGAAGAAATTTCATCATTTATTATATGCTATCACGGAGGGACATCTTCATGACCCAAGAAAGAAATAAAAATAAATAAAAATAGAAGATAGCCTTGTTGTGGGATGCATTTTAAAAAATAACAAAGTGATTGATAAAACAATAGAGAGATACAGAAAGAAGAATATCAAAATAAATAAAAATAAAATGGTGGATGTGAAAATATAATATTTTAAAGTGACGGAGAAATATTTATTTGACATAAATAACTAAAGGGTAATTATTATGAAAGAAATTAAGGGTAATCTTGAAATACATAAACGTGAGTAATAAGTAAATTTAACATCTAAAAATTAAGAAGGGTGTGTATTTAGAAGATGTGTGTGGAGTATTAAAGGGGTGTTCATACTTTCCGTTTAATTTAATATCTTAAATTATGTCTAATCAATTATATTATATAAGTCATTTTAAAATTTTTTAAATATATAATAACTAATCTTTATATTATTAAATCTAATTTTTTTAATAACATATTAAAATATAATTAATCATATATTATTTGATATATTAAAATTGAATGGAAGATGTCACGATTGACAGTAGAACGACCTTTTTAAAAACTAAAAAACCACCAAATTATCCTAATAAGAAAGGAAAACAATCCCATAAATGCAAAACACAATTAATTAACGCAATAAATTAGCCATTAATTGGACAAAAAAATAATTATATATTTCAAATCCCTCAAGTAACGTTGACATTTGTACTTGAGGGGTTGTCTGTCTGTATGCTTTGTCCCCACCCCCCCAAACTTAACGCCGTTAATTCGCCGCTAACCTCCATGTGAGTGGGTCATCACTCTCTCTCCTCTCTCTCTCTCTCATCTTTTAGAGAGAGAAAGTCAAATAGAGACTGTAGAGAGAGAAACCAGAGAGAGAGACTTTGCCTCTCTTTACAGACTGTAGTTACTCACCTTCACCAACCAACACTGTCCACCTGACAGAACCGCCATTTTTAACGGAATTTTCCCTCTTCACTCTTTCCACATCGAAATTCCTCTCTCTCTCTCTCTCTCTCTCTCTCTCTCTACTTTCTCTCTCTAAACGCTTGTTTTCCTTTGGGAATCCAGTTCGGTGTGTATATAAAAACCCTATCTTTTTCTCTCTGTACTTCCTCTCTCTACCCGCGCTACCAATCTAGGGTTTCGAGAACTCTGCTTTGTTTCTCTCGCTAGGGACGCCATTATCGGGTTCTTGTTCAATGAATCATTAGGGTTTGGTTCAGCTCCAGATGAATCTCATTATCCTTCCATTTCTGCTGCTCCTTCTGGTCGTCTCCGCCTCCGCCGTCTCCGAGTCGGAGCTACGATCGCTACTCGAGTTCAAGAAGGGGATCCAAGTCGACCGGCAACGGAGGGTTGTCGACACATGGAGCTTAACTTCCGTACAGAGCTTCTCCGGTTGCCCGCAGTGGACCGGCGTCTTCTGCGACGAGAACGGCAACGTCTCCGCCTTGGTCCTCGAAGGCCTCAGCCTCGGCGGAGAATTGAAGTTCCAGACCCTCCTCGGCCTCGGAAAGCTCCGGAACCTGAGCCTCGCCGGGAACGACTTCTCCGGCAGGGTCGCGCCGGCATTGGGGACGATGACCTCGCTTCAGCATTTAGATCTGTCGGGGAACCAGTTCTACGGCCCGATCCCGCAGCGGATCAGTGATCTCTGGGATTTGAAGTATCTCAATCTCGCCGAGAACAGATTCAAGGGCGGATTTCCCGGCGGCTTCACCAATCTTCAGCAGATGAAGGTCCTCGATTTGCACTCCAATGAGCTCTGGGGCGACATTACCGATCTCTTGCCCCAATTGCGCAATGTTGAGCGTGTCGATTTGAGCCGAAACCAGTTCTACGGCTCGATTTCGGTTTCGGTGGAGAACGTCTCGAGCTTGGCAAACACCGTTCATTATTTGAACTTGAGTCATAACAGTTTGAGTGGTGGGTTCTTCAAAGGAGATGCCATTAAGCTGTTTCGCAACTTGGAAGTTCTGGATTTGGGGAACAATCAGGTCAGTGGTGAGCTTCCCTCTTTTGGGCCTTTGCCGAATTTGCGGGTTTTGAGACTTGCGAATAACCAGTTGTTGGGGTTGATTCCGGAGGAGTTGATGTCGAGCTCTATACCATTGGTGGAATTGGATCTTAGTAACAATGGATTTACAGGTTAATTGTTTACCTCCATTTTCACAATCATTTTTTTTTCTTGTTCAATTTTGTCTTAATGCTTGTGAATTCTTGTGTTGGATGGGTTTATTAATTATAGTAGGTACTAGCTTTTTGAAAAGAATTGACCTTTTAAATCCTTTTGAATTTGTGAATATTACATTCCTTATGTAAATGTTAGACACAAACCTAGTACCAGGTTTAGGATCTAATGCAACTTTTTCAAGCTTTTATTTATAGTTTTGGGAAGAAAATCGAGTCCATCATCAATGAAGTTTCGTCCTGAGAAAAATTCTTTGCCTTTTATGAAAAACCCACCTTTTTTTAAATCCCTTCCTGCGAAAGATCTTGTCAGATCTGTATATGGGAGAGAAACCGAGTCGTCATTGCTAGATTTCAGGTAACTGATATATTTTTTCTTGAATTTACAGGTTCTTTAGTTGGAATTAACTCTACAAGCTTGCGGTTGGTGAACCTTTCATCCAACAGTTTGTCTGGCAAATTGCCCGCAGTTCTGAGAAGTTGTATAGAGTTGGATTTGAGCAGCAATAAGATCACTGGCGACATATCCGCTATTCAGAATTGGGAAGCTCCTTTAGAGTTTGTTGATATGGGTTCAAATACGTTATCGGGAAGCTTTCCGAACTTGACTTCACAGTTTTTGACAACAATTAATCTAAAAAATAATTCGTTGGGAGGTCCTTTGCCATCTGTATTGGAAGCCTGTCCTAAACTGTCTACCATTGACCTCAGTTCAAATCAATTCAATGGGCCTATTCCCGGTACTTTCTTCAGTTCTGGGACCTTGTTGAATCTAAATCTCTCAGGAAACCATTTTACAGGGCCACTTTCTCTGGGAGGAGATCATGTAAGTGAATTATTGTATCTACCTTCGAGTCCAGTGATAGAGAAGCTCGATCTATCTAGTAATTCTTTATTGGGTGCCCTTCCTTCAGATTTGGGTAACATGCTCAATCTCAAATTGCTTAGTGTTGCAAAGAATGGGTTTTCAGGGCAGATACCAAAGGAGTTGCAGAAGCTTAGCAAGTTGGAGTACCTTGATTTATCCGACAACAAATTCAGCGGTGAAATCCCTGATAATCTTCCATCCAGCTTGACTGCATTTAATGTGTCCGGCAATGATCTAAGTGGCTCTGTTCCTGAAAATTTAAGAAACTTTCCAGTATCTTCATTTCGCCCTGGAAATAATTTGTTAATTTTACCGAAGGGTATGCCAAGTTCAAATTCTGTCCCGGATCAAATTCCCGATGAAAGGAAAACCCACAGGTCAAAGAGTAATATAAGAGTAGCAATCATTCTTGCTTCCCTTGGAGCTGCTTTTATGATAGTTTTTGTTTTGCTTGCTTATCACCGTTCACAGCTTAAAGAATTCCATTGGAGAAGTGGATTTGGAGGTCAAACTACAGGGAGGGACGTGAAATTAGGATTTACGCGGCCTTCATTTTTGAAGTTCACCTCGAATGTTCAGCCTCCACCAACTTCTTCATTGAGTTTTTCAAATGATCATTTGTTGACATCAAAATCAGGATCGTTATCTGGGCAGACAGAGTTTGTAACAGAAATTGCAGACCGAGTTCCACATCGTGAAGTGGCCACTACTTCAGGTTCTATAAATCTTCTAGATAATTACCCTGCAACATCTGGAAGGAAATCGTCTCCAGGCTCTCCTATATCTTCCTCTCCTCGTTTTATCGAAGCTGGTGAACAACCTGTGATGTTGGACGTGTATTCACCTGATAGATTGGCTGGTGAATTGTCCTTCCTTGATGCTTCGTTGTCATTCACCGCTGAGGAACTTTCTCGAGCTCCAGCCGAAGTTCTTGGAAGAAGCAGCCATGGAACTCTCTATAAAGCCACTCTAGATAGTGGGCATATGTTGACGGTGAAATGGTTACGGGTAGGATTGGTCAAACACAAGAAAGAATTTGCCAGAGAAGTTAAAAGGATCGGTTCTATGAGGCATCCAAACATTGTTCCGTTGAGGGCATACTATTGGGGACCCAGAGAACAAGAGAGGCTTCTTTTAGCGGATTATATCCAGGGAGATAGTTTGGCACTGCATCTTTATGGTAAGAGTCTAAACCTCTTCGTATTTGATGTTGTTGTTGCATGCCAAATGAAAAAATTGGTTGTCGTTATTCCACATTTAACTCCACTATCTTCTGCTTTTAAATCCTTTTTTTTTTTTAATAATTATTTTATTCGACTTTTCCAGTGTGAGTTTTTTTTTTTTTCGGCAAAAGTTTTTGGTGCCAAAGAGAATTGAGGCTTTCTGCCTTTTGTCATTAAACTTGGTACCTGTGTAGGACTGTTTTGCCAAGCTTTCTGGCAAGGCCTATATATATTATGTACGTGTATAAATGAGAACGTCTGCACTAATTATTTCTGCATTTCTATAATTTGTTTCGTGTCAGACATATTGTTCAAGTCTATAACACACCACCATCCAGGATAAAGATAATGAATTCTATGTTTTAGTGGATTATGAGACAGCTACTTTGAATATCAGAAAACCTCTATTCTTTTTGCCTGTTCGTTCAGCACGATCCTTGTCGATTTGTTTATACAAATTTGATACTCAAAAGTCTTGGTGAAAGAATTAAAGCTAGGATCTAAAGGTTGTGAGAGGGTTTGAAGGACAGTGTAGCCTGCATACTTGTGGAGTGCTGTATGCATTCATGATTTGAAACTGTGTTGCATTTGTATGCTTCTTTTCGTCATTTTTTATTATTTTATCGGAGTTTTCTTGCTTAAATTTGTGTAATAGAAATATGGTAGCGGCGTTTGTTATCTAAGAGAGTGTCTGATTGTTCTCTAAATGTTGGCCGAGTAATGAGCATTATTATCTTCTCAGGTGGCCTAGTGCTGCCGGGATGCAACCGTTTGTAGAATTTCTGGGTTAATGACAATGTACCATGGCCTTGCAATCCTGATCTAGACATACTTTACACTTTTTTGTATGCAGGAGTTTTTGTCATGCAATGAGCTTTTTTGTCTTAGTTTTTGAATATTTCATCCACATATATCTTACGCAGAGACCACACCCCGGAGGTACTCCCCATTATCGTTCGACCAGAGACTAAAAGTCGCAGTGGATGTTGCACGGTGTCTGTTATTCCTTCATGACAGAGGCCTGCCACATGGAAATCTTAAGCCAACCAACATACTTCTTGCCGGCCCAGACAATGAGGCTCGCCTTACCGACTACGGTCTTCACCGCCTAATGACACCAGCAGGTATCGCAGAGCAGGTACTAAATATGGGAGCCCTTGGGTACCGAGCCCCGGAACTTGCCTCCACGGCCAAACCAATCGCCTCATTCAAGGCTGATGTTTATGCTTTCGGAGTGATCCTGATGGAATTGTTAACCAGAAGAAGTGCTGGTGATATAATTTCGGGTCAGTCAGGTGCAGTTGATCTTACGGATTGGGTTCGACTTTGTGATCAAGAAGGGCGCGGAATGGACTGCATTGACCGAGACATTGCCGCCGGGGAAGAACCCAACAAATCAATGGATCAAGTGCTTGCAATATCACTCAGGTGTATTCTCCCTGTAAATGAGAGGCCTAACATCAGACTAGTTTTCGATGATCTGTGTTCTATATCTGTTTGAAATTTTTTTTGTACGTGCGTCTAGGAATTTGTTTTTTTTGTTCCTTGACCCATGTTTTCTTTCTTTATTTATTTATTTTTCTTCTTTTTTCGGTCCTCCTCCTGATTTGGGGCTAATTATCACATTTTTTTTTCCATGAAAAATTTCATTGTAAAGGGACAACCCATTATTTGACAGTGTTTTGAGTTTGGTCTTAAATTGAAAAGGATTTGCCATTTTTTTCTTTCCTCTTTCTCAAAATCTTCCCCCCAGTTTTGGCACAGTTTAGAAATATCCAGTCGCCTCCTTTGTTTCTATTGTTATATATGTGTGTGTGTGTAAAATCTCCTTCCTATAAGGATGCTTTTTTTAAAAAAAAATCTAATCGGACTTGGCCTCTACTTTACCTTTTTTCTTTCAGTAAATATTTTACTTGTTAAAAGAAGAGATTTATAAAAAAAAATATGCCATATATGGCCCCAACTCACTCGGGTTTTTGATTCAGAGTTGATTCTCTATGATACTTGAAATGATAAGTTGGCCAATATTATTAAATGTTCTTGAGAAACCCAAATGAATATGATGAAAATACTTTGCAATTAGCACCAACCGTTCATACCATCGTGAGCCTCATCTCAAAATGAAGTAAATAGCAATTTTACATTAAATAATTACAATAGCATATTTTAAAAATATTTATAATAAATAAATATATATAACAAATTTACTTCAAGTATTTAAAAAATGTGGTAGATATTTCATTTAGTTGTGTAAAAATATTTACTACAATTTTCGGTTCGGAGATAAATACATGTGAAAAATTAAAATGTTTATATAGAATATAGAGGTAACTGAAAATGTTCAGACCGTCCCTCGGCCTAAAACCTCAGCACGGCCTGAGTGTTTAAGCAGGCTGGGCAGGTTCACATGTCAAAGAGGCGGGTCACGGACCGATCTCATCTAGCACGGTCCATATTTATAACATAAATAGAGCTATTTCAGAGTAGAACGTCAACCACAAGGGTAAATTTTCCAAATATGTCTAATGAGAAATTGGAGTTCAGTTTGCCTCGTCAAAAAAGAAAAAACGCTTAGCTAGTGCTACAAAAGCAAATCAATATGTACCAAGACTTCAAAAAAAATGCAACACTGCTGCTGCTAAGCAAATTGGAATGGTCAATAAGTTTCCATTATCCTTGAATAACACCATAGAAATTTTGCTCATTTCCTTCCGAAAGTTTCCTCCACTAGCGCCCGCTTCAGAAAGACGGTTTTGCACTTTAGAATCCAATCTACTCTTTCATGTACATAATATTGGTTAGAGGATTTGTTTTCCTATACAAATTTATAGTGCTTGTTGCATTCCTTTTCTTGTTTTCTTCTCCTTCTCTCTTTCTTTCAGGACTCATCCTGATATTTTTCTAGTTTCGTCTAGCTCGAGATGCTAATGTGATATTTTTCATTCAAACATGAGCATTTGATTTTCCAAATCCCACCTAGGTAAAGATGGCTCGCTACTTCGAATAGAGTCGATCGGTGAAACTACCAAATGCAGCATGTGTCCTTGCCCTCGGGATGCACTACTTTACTAGCAAATCCAGAAAATCTGTGTCTGCATTAGAGGAAAAACGCATAATTTCACACATTTAGCTCCACATCACCGAAACAAATCCAAAAGAACATGCAAGATCGATGGCATTAACCTATGAAGAATCTTTAAAAGGATACAGTTATGACAAAAAGAAAAAGTTTGGAAAGCATATTAAATTACAAGAAAATAGACTCAATTTTTTTGTGACACCGACACTTTCCTGAAAGAAAAAAGATTTATTTCTAGTTGCAAACAGAGCAATGCAAGGAAAAGATGTCTACTTTTAAAGGAAATGACTGGCAATCAGAAGTTGTGGCTTCTCTTTCTCTTCTTCAACCTCTGCTGAAGCTTCATCTTTCATTTCTTGAATCCGTTTATCCCATATATCATCTATTAGCTTCCAGGTTTCATCATTGACGGTTTGGGTCTGCAAACAGTGATGAGAAGCGAAAGAAGCAAACAAGTTACTTGTGAAGAAAAAATAAAGTACAATAGCATGAAAAGCCCAGCAATATAGTTTCTCAAATACCTCCATAGGCCGGGGTGCACCAAAAGTTGAAAATCCAACATTGCCAGGTGCAAATGTAACCCGACCAGGAAGTGAGATTCCGTGTAATCCCCATCTTCCTGCATACATTAGCGCTCCGTACTCGTCCACTGGAGCCACAGCAGGCTGAACAATGAACAAGAACAAATGACGAGAATTTATGTGTGATACTGATGAAACAAATATCATATTACTGGAAGGCGAAACAAAATGCTTTCATAATAAATAGCTTTGCTAAACTAGTCGGCGACGTCAAAATGCAGCAACAGAAAGATAGGCAAGTGGAAGGCAAAAGAACAATATAATTTATGATAGCACAGATTTCTTTTGGAAAAGCTATTACGTATTGGAACCTAACTTCGATAAGAAACATAATTTCAGTCGTACAAAACAACATGCCAATAGTAACTTTAATACTCATAATTTAATTAGTGTACCGAATTGCCATAATAATATAACAACAAGAACATCCAGTTCAAGAACCATCTTCTCAGGAAAAAAAAAAAAAAGAGTTCAAGAACTACCTGAGGTATTCTAGGAGCTCGCTTATATATATCCCAAATTTCCTCGGCTTTAATTTCTCCCTTCTCAAGTAAAATGTCTGCATAGCAAAAAGAACACAGTCAGCAACTGAATTTTCACTAATAATATGTTTCTATTTAAGAATGAATCTGGCAACTAAATTTTTAGTTATTGCGTTGACTCTTCAAACACAAATTTATATATATATATATTAAAAAAAAAAAAAAAAAGTGGAAAATAACCACCTGTGATCGTCTCAACAGCTGAATGGTATTCACTCAACACAGAAGAACATTTCTCAACAGCATAACGCATATATTCATCCCTAAGGGCTTCGAGCTTCGCTGCAAGCTGTTGCAATTCATTAGAAGATGTCAATACTGCTTGCGAAAAAATTTAAAAGTAAAAATCAATAAAAAAAAGACCCTCCAATGAGCAAACTTTAGGGACGTATTTTGTGTTTAATTACTAAGAATCCTCAAGCATACATTGGGCACAAGATCACTTTGATTCCTGTAATATGCTTTCCCAAAAGCTGTCATTCCAGTTTGCAAAATTAAAAATTCTGCCCGCCGTGCAGCTTCTAACGTGGCCTTTGAAGAGATCCAACACAGATTGTCAATCCCAAACATCTCCTCCTCAATTACTCTAGCTACAATTTGGAACAATCAATTAGCTATTAGTTCATTTTTATTATATCAAAATTATTATTGTCGTTGTTTCTAGGACTATATTTACAAAAAATGCAAATGGAGAGAACTCAAAATGTAAGTAACTTATCAACACAAAAGAAAGAAAAAAAAAGAAGAAGAAGAAGACAAACAAACAAACAAAGAAAACATAAAACAAAACAAAAACAAAAACAAAAACAAAAACAAAAACAAAAAAAAAAGAAAAAAACATAAAACAAAAAACAAAACAAAACAAAACAAAATTAACAGCCCAGAAATACATCTCATAGCTCAACAGCTGAGGAAATCATGCATAAGCGACATGCATTACATACTAAAGAATAAAATAAAAAACATAGAACCAGTCTGGCCTAACTAATTTGAACTCTTCTCCCAGTTCTTTTTAGCTATCTTGAACCCTAAACCTATGGCAGAATAGTCCTGCTTTTGGGACTCTTATCCCATTGATATTGCAACCGAGCCCTCTCCTTTCGCTAAAACAAAGAGACTGACAACTGAGCTAGTAATGTATAGATTTCTATCCCAAAGCAAGTAACTTGTAACAAACTTGGTGAGAGTGATTATTGATATCTAAATTGGGGCTAAGGATTCAATTATTGTTTTTTTATTTTTATTTTTTTGCTTTTGAACTGACCCAATTAGCGTTAATCATTATCAATCCTAATTTTCCCTCTAATAATCAACGATATTTTTGTAATTTAAAGCAGTAACAAAATCAAATAAAATATCAAACTTTAGAAAGACAGATATAGTAAGCTTTTTTTTAGAATAAGAAATTGCAGGTAAAAAGAAAGCAAGAATGAGGCACGAACTATAGATATATTGCCCCTCAAATAGAACAAGACAAGAATAAGAAAAAGAAGATTAAGAATATGATTTGGCTAACAATATATCTTCAGATTTTGTATTTTTTAAGAAGAAGACGAAGATGTTGAGCTGCTAGATTGGTGAGCAAAGAAGATAACTTGAGCTGCAGTCAAGTGTAATTTTGCAAACAATATATCTTCAGGATTTTTTTCTCAATAAAATTATCTTTGGAACTCACGAGCACATGCGCGCACTATGGAATTCACATATTCTGATTTTCTGTTGAAGACCTTGCCCGGAGTTTCAGCATAAGACATATTTGGCTGACTACGTATTGTTTTTATATCAGTCTGCATAAGGCACAAAGGGAGACAAATTACGATGTGTCTATGCACAGAAATAACTTAAAACAAGGAATAATAAAGGTAGCACTGTGACCTGGGTAAAAGGGCGGTAGGGATCTGGAAAATAGCAAGCAAGGACAGCAACAGCTGCTTCTCTGTATGCCAACCTCAGCTTTAATTCCTCTGGAATTTCAGTACTATCTTCCTGACCTGTTTCAAAGGTTCCCTTTTGCTGCAAAATTGATTAGAAATGACAAAGTAGAAATGATGATATCAGGCAACCACTTACACTAAATCATTGTAAGAAAAACGACATAATCTTGCTTAGCTAGGGAGATATATGCGTGGAAAGCACTACTAACCCTTTTCAATGCCTCTAGCAGTTCCTCTCGTCCAATGTAATCTAAATCCTTCCTTGCAGTCAAAATTCCAGCTTCATTCCTGTCATTCCAATAAAGAAACATAAGCCTCTTTCTTACCAGATAATTAAACAAAATAAAAATTGTGAAATATGCACTTACAGTATGTTCTGCAGTTCAGCACCAGTGAAATCTTCGGTTAGCTCTGCAACTTCCTGAAGAAGCTCGTCCTTCTCCGCCTCAGAACGAAACATTTTATTTCTAGCATGCACCTGTCATGCTCAAAAAGTTTTTTTGTTGTAAAGAAAATACAAACTTGAGAATGGTAGGGTCCTATAAGGACAAACAGAATAAAGCACTATACCTTCAAAATAGCCAATCTACCATCCTTAGATGGCAAACCAACTCTTATAATCTTGTCAAAACGGCCCTTCCGCAATAGAGCAGGATCGAGAATATCCAGTCTATTTGTGGCACCTATTACCAGTACCTAACAAACCCAAGTTGAACAGTCAAACAAAGAGTCTTTTTCAAAAAAAAAAAAAAAAAAAAAAAAAACCTAAAATAAAACTAAGAAAAACCCCCTATATCGGTTAAAAACATACCTGTGAGGTAGAAACTTTAAATCCATCCATCTCTGTCAATATCTGAAGTAGACCTTGTTCCCTTTCTGCACCACCCTATACAATGAAGTCAGGAGTTGTGTCCACAGTTTTTGTCCCGATACAACGAGTACAAAACAATAGCTACAACAAGTGCGTATTATAGACCTCTTTTAAGATGTACGATAAAAAATGAACCTAGAGACATGACAGATTCCACATATAGTTTACATAGCATGGAAAAATAGAAAGACGTGGCGGCTACATTATGTTTTCCAAATATTGGCGGTTGGGAGATGGCAACAAGGAGATTGAAAACAGGGTATATGATTTTGAATAGATAAAAGAGAAACAACATAAATTAACTTACCCCACCAATATCAGGCCCACCACGTTTGCTACCAATGGCATCTATCTCATCGATAAATATAATAGATGGGGAAAATGATCTAGCACTAGCAAAAAGATCCTTGACACGAGAAGCTGCCACACCTACAAACATCTGAAGAAAAACTTATTTAGATAGCTTCCTTTAAAATATAAGAGCTCCACATAACACACAGAAAGTTAAGATGATATATAATTCCTTCGAATTTTACTGAGTCGCTGATAGATAACGAAACTCTTCACCTCCTAATTTTGCAATCAAACCTTTGATGACTCAAGGTGGCAAGGATCAAACTTCTATACAATAAAAAATTGAGCCACGATCCATCTCATGGTAAAGATGTCGTGGTTCATGAAAAGTGCAGGCAAGGCAAAAATTAATTACGATTTTTCGTTATGATGTCAACACAGACAAATCATCTGATTTTATTTTAATCCATGTAGTTTTTGCTTGAGAAAATCAGGGGGTACCTCTACAAAATCAGTTCCATTTGCTGCAAAGAAAGGGAGTCCTGCTTCACCAGCAATAGCTTTAGCTAGCAGCGTTTTACCAGTTCCAGGAGGTCCATGAAGAAGTACACCTTTTGGACAATAAATCCCCTTGTCTTGAAATTCTTCATCATTCTTTAGAATTCTTACTATCTCCTGCAGTTCTCTCTTTATGTATTCCTGACCAGCAAAATCATCAAAAGTCACACCCGTAGATTCTTCTGCTGATATAAATTTTGCCCTGGTGGAGAGCAGTAAAAACAGTTAGATCCAAGTAATATCATATGAAAATAAGTTCAATGATTTGTTAACAAAGTCAATATGCAATCTATTATGGTCCAAGTAAGAAAGTTCACAAGAACATAAATAAATAATAAATAGTGTGTGCGTGTGTGTGTGTGTGTGTGTGTGTGTGTGTGTAAATATATATATATATATATCTAACAAAAATCAGTAAGATTCAGTGGAAATAAAATCAAGAATAAATAATAAAATAATGTCGTACTATTTTCCTCAATATCTTATAGAACGGAAACAAAAAGAATCCAAAAACAGAGAGCAAGTTGAGGGGGTTTCATCAGTAACAAAATTATACAGCCAACGCAAAGGCATCTAGCAACCAAGTCAGGAAATCACTCTCCACTCACCGACTTTTGCCTAGAGACCCAAGTGCTGCACGCTTAAGTGGTAGTGGTTGTCTTTTTTTTTACTAGGAGTACCCAAATCACAAGGTATCAGCTTCGCATATATCGGTCTCATCAAGTTATCAATCCAGAGATATAAAGCAATTGACAGGGCAAGCCGCATAGACCAAATGACTGCAGTTGCAACGGTAGAGTAGACTTCTGCAGGTACCGTGTCCACGTTAATAACTTCGACATTTACTATTTGCTGGTGCAACTTCTTCCAGACATCATTCCAGCTATCAATTGGCATACGGTCAACAATGTGACGCCGAAAAACAATTTCCTTCTTTGAATTTCCTTCAGATCCTCCCATTTTCTCATCTTTGTAGTAAGGTAGAATCACTGTGGAAACAAGGAAATTAGCTTTCCGCAATACATTTCAACAAAATAAAGATGATGTGCAATCAGGAGAGTAAATTTATTGACTAAGCTAGAATATCCAAAGAGCAGAAGAAATTATCTACCTGAAACTGTTTGACCATAATGTGAGTACTCCATAAACTGGACATTGTTTGAGTTAAGAAGCCTCCAAAAATCACTAAAGTCAATCCTGTGTGAGTTTTCAGGATCCCATTCTGTTCCTTTAACTTTCCACGCATAGTCAACAAGACCCTACTCCAATAAGACGCCATCACAAGCTGCCTCTCTAACTGCGTATTTGCCTTCCTCTCAAGTTCTTCCAACTTACTAATCCGTTGTCTCTCTGCATCCTTCAATCTCTGATTTTTTTTTTTTAATTTTTTTTTTCAAATTGACAGTTAGCAGAAGGGGCATTAAGATTCCAGTAAATTTTTTTTTTTTTTTACATAAATATATATGTAATATTATGTTGGGAATGGATGGGACGAGTGAGGCTAACTAGGATGTGATGAAAGCCCAAAAAAAAAAAAAAAAACAAATGCTATCTTGAGTTGTTTGTACAGGACTAATGTCACAACCACATAAAAAATAACAAGTGTACGGTTTGCCACACAAAATCACATTTCATCCACCTACTCTTCTACAGCTACTAGCAAGTCAAAGGTAAATAACTTATCCATGAAATCTTTAAAAAACAGAATTCTTCAACCAAGAACTACGAGGAAACGAACAAGTAATGGTCAATAATTACCTTATTCTTTGGCTATTCAATAAATTAAATGAAAGATTGTTCCCCCCATCAAATTAGTCAAAATTTTCTACAACTTGAATCCCCTCAAGAGCGGAAACAGAGCAAAAAAAAGAATCAATAGAGCAACTCTTTCCCTTCCATTGCCATGTTCACATGAATTAATGACCTTCATCACCTCCACTAACTAATCTTGCATAAATCTTTTGAGGGCTTAGGCTAGAATTTACACATTCCAATTCCGACTTCTTCATATAATGCCAGCAGTTTACATCAAAATTCGTAGATGCATAAAAAACGGATCTCCAACAGCCTGTCCTATGTCTACATAATGCATCAATCAAGAAAACGATAATCAAGTACGAAAGCCCAACACCGTGAATCCGCACAATTTCAAGAGCATAATCTTACTCTTTTTTTTTTTTTTTTTTTCGAAATGGAAAATATATATATATATATATATATATATTGATAGTGTAAATGAAAATAATTAAAACAATAAACTATTAACCCAATTTGAAAAGCCAAATTCCTTTTGTGTCTTCCTCCATTTTATCTTCAGCACATCTTAGAAAAATATAAAGCTCAATCTGGTTCTTTGAAAAAAAAAAAAAAAAAAGAATTCCTCATTTCTCCTTCAACCATTACACAGAGAAAATATTATTGTCAAATTTTGTCTCTTCAAATTTCTTAGCTTTCAGGGATTACAAATGAAACAAAAATGGAAAATAACTCTCAAGCTTTTTCCTTCCAGTTTTTTGCTCTCTGACATTTCTAGTAAAACAGAATAATAATTTCCAAATTTTTCCTATCAGTTTCTAGACTACAAATTATCGACAAAAATGAACTAAAAAAGTAATAAAAGAAACCTCGAATATCTGAGCAGATTCAGCGTCTTCCTCCTCCGAGTTTTCGGACACTACAACAGAGTTCGAACTCGAACCAGAAGCACTACAAGCGCGAATTACGAGGTTCCTTGTCTTGAGAACGAAAGACGAGGCATTGAAGGCCTGATTTTTGGCTCCCAAACGACGCCCACGACGTGTTCGAACGAAATGCCGCAGAAGAAATTGGCAACCGGAGAAGAATTTTAGGTGGGTTTAAGTGTAAAAAGGGCTTCGGTAATTGGATAAATCTTTTCTGGGCAAGAATTGGGAGTTCATTTTCCACCATGAAAGAGGTGACTCTACTCTGTGTGTTTGCTGTTTGGGTGACTTTTCTTGCTGTTTTCTCTCACTTTCCGGAGAGGAGGGAAAAATGAGAGAAGTTCGGCGAAGAAAAGAATTATCCAAGTGTGGGTTTTAAGAGAGAAAAAAGAGGAAAATCTTGATACTGCAGGCTTTTGGCCATACCGTTGTTTCCAGACTGGACGGCTAAAATGTGTTGAAGTTGTTTAGCGAGCGGCTATGATCTATTGATATACTCTGAGTATAGCCGCTTAAAATCTGCGTTTTTTAGGATTATTAAACGGGGCGGGTTTCGAATGGATAGATTTGGATGGGATAGATTTTCACCAACCCGTTCTATAATAAATAAAATTTATCCAAAAAAAAAAAAAACACATATAAAACTTTTAAGTTAAAATTAGAATATTGTAAGTTATGTAGTTATAACTGTATCTAAATTATACACACATTTGTACAATTTTGTGCATTACAGTACTCTAAAAAATCTATAATTAGACGAGTTGGTAATCTAATAACAAAGTCAGAAGAACTCATAAATACGTCCTAATCTTGTAACTCATGAGGTATGAGCTTGAAATTTGGACAATGTGTGAGTTTGAGCAATGAGTCACAATGTGTAGGGCTTGTCTAGTGGGGGTTGAAACAATGATGTAGGTTGCGAGAAGGGTAACGGTGTGGGTTGTGCAGAGTGACGACGTATGTCTTGATTTGGAAGATGTTGGCCAAAAATGGGTTTGAACAAGCATGATGCATGAGGAGGAAAACAACAATTTTATTTTCTTAATTAATTGTTTCTGATTTACCTTGCTCTCAATTTGAAGGTTAGGGGTTTTTTTTTTTTCGTTTGAAAAGAAAGGAAGAAAATGAGAAAAAAAATAGTTTTTTATTTTTTTTTAAAGTTAGTTTAAACCGGTAATTTTGATTTTTTCAATTGAAATATTTTACACTACTATTTTGTAATTTCAAAATATGATGTCGAAAAAAAAAATGACATCCTTAATTTATAGTTTTAGTTGTAGTAGAAGCAGTTTTAATTTCGTAATATTGAAAAATGACAAAGTTGTAATTCAAGAAGGATGAAAGTTTAAATTTAGGCTTCATATTTTTGAGAAAGTGGAGGACACCTAGCAAATAGAGAAGGTGGAGAGTGAAAAAGAGAGGGACAAAGAGAGTGATAAAGAGAGTGATCCTAGCATTTCTCGATTTATAATAATTTTTATGTGAATTTTTAACACAATGAAACACTAAAGAGTGTGCGAGTGCATGAGCTATATTTCAACAACTTAAAGAGCTCACACAACATAAAATACAAGACTAATAAAAACTTGTCTTCCAACTTCATACTTTGCATCTTGAGTTAACGAATGCAGAAAACAATTTTTGCTTAAATACAAACTTAAAATTAATTATTAGTAACTTATTATTTTCAAAATTAATATCAATAGAACCTAAGGTCAATTTAACCAAGAAATATGCAATATGCTTATTAAAAAAAATTAAAATAATGTATTGTTGGGTAAATTCCAATAGCAACAAGCAATTGCCCTTCCCAAGGGCCTTCACAAACATGACAACATCTGGACCTATAATTGGTCTACAATCGGGCTAAGAACCCAATTTTACATGTAGCCAAACACATAAAAATCTCTCCCATTCAGAAATTCAATTCTAGCTCGTTTAGCACTTTTGTTTTCACCTATTTTAAATTTTTTTTTTTTAAACTGTGTTTTCTCTCACGAGCATTTAAATTTATTGTTCTTCAGTATTGTGAGGTTGGACATATGATCATAGTAAGAGTTGACCTTGGGTTAGCTATTTTAAGCTCTTCAGTATAGTTCCAAAGTTTGGATTTGGAAGTACATATGATTATTTAGCCCTCTTTCTAAGCCCTGACCACTAGGACACATCAACTTCAAGGTTAGTTGCTACATCATTTTGTTTTTGGTTTGGTTTGGTTAGTTTTGTGTTTTAATCAAGGGAGACATCAAATAATATCATAGAAACTATACACCGTGCACTCGGAAGTTTCCCGATAAGTTATAAGGGTCTACACTAGTGGGCATGGCCCTAAGGGAATGCAATCAAGTGGATTTTGAACCATCCATGTCCTAGGCTCTCCAACCACTTGAGCTATCCCTTGGGTTAAATACGTATTGGATTATTTTTGTTTACAAGTCTAAACCAGAAAATGACCAATTAGGTTTAGCCCTCAATTGGGGTAAATACTCACAGGAAAATCACTTTGAAGACAAATGCTTTGTCTCCAAACCCAACTGAATTCTCATCCAACATTTTTCACCAACTTCTTGACTCCACTCTGATATTAACAGGCGTGTTTTAGTATTCAGGTTGAGTCCACTGCAAGTGGAGGCAGTGGAGATAAAAACTGTAATAAGATTTGTTAAGTTCTATCTGGCAAGTGTAGATGGCCTCTTTATGTCTACATCTTCGTGTTCTTTGACGTCTGATATAACATAGAGAGTTCGATACCCTCACACCCAACTTACATTTATATATATATATATATATATTTATATATAAAACAGAAAAAAAAAAATTTGCGTTCCTATAGTTAAATACCTCCATCATCATTCCAATTTTCATACTCCCAAGTCTTTTTAGTGCATTTGTTCCCTCTTTGTAATTTCAATCAAATTCTTCAAACTCAACAAGAGACACAGCTTTGTCAACCCACGGTTCAAAACCTAGGCACTAGAAAACGTTTCAAGTATCTAATTACAAGAGAGGCTTATACAACCGATAAATGAATGGTTTGCAAATGTTGATATTGCAAAAGAATGGAAAGCGTAGGGATAATCTGCCAAAAAAATTTCTTGAAGAATCTTCCAAGCATCACAAGTTAAAGCCACTCGGATTTAGCATTCACAGTTTATTGAAACAGTGTCAAATAGCATTAATAACTTCAACTCTAATCCTAATTTGTTGATAACATCAACTATAATCCTAACCTTTTGATAACATTTCGTGCATAGATGCAATTTTTTTTCTCATGATGCAACAGCTTTAACATATCGGAAAAAAAAATATGATATCTCATATTTCACGTCAATTGGTACTAAAGATTGTGGTGTCCCTATTATTGTAATCCCTCTAGTCTGTGTGCTATTAAGCTTTTATGTCTTGAAAATTCTACTAAAAATTAAATTAAAAAAAAAAAAACACTCAAATTGACAACACGAGATGAAATATCTATTGTAATGCATATCGATCACACTAGCTTGGAAAGTTCCGAAATGCAACAAAATTTTTTGACATCCAAAGTAAAGAGATACATAAAACTGTGTCCAACTTGAATAATTTTTAGGCTTAGACTTGTTCCAATGACAAAACAAAATGCTTATAATCTCTGAACCAAAGAAAAAAAAAGGCCAAAACCTAGTTCATTCTCCTGATGAGCTCATTGATGTAGTTCTCGCGGTTCCTGCATCTCCGCCTTCGACGTAATGGTTCCTCTTCTTCTTCAGACCACCCAATGGTGCCTTGAGCTTAAATGGCCATAGGAAGTTGTTTGCCTCCTTAAAATGAGGTCCAACAGTTGCGATCTCGTGAATAAGATCCTCCACGCAGATAATTCCGTACTGCCCAATGCCTGTGTGAAAACAAGAGTTTTAGCAAAAAAATATTCACAAATAATTTATTCTTCAACAAAAAACGGTACCAAAATGTGAATAGACCACATACCTGTTCGACTATGGAGTTGTCGGTCAAAGCAGTCCTTGGCTTGTTCAGCTTCCCGAAACCTCTCTTGTAAATCAATTCTCTCACGCTCTTCAAGTTAGGGTACCTAAAAATCATGTACAGATATCGATCAGGGTGAAAACAATTGACAAGAGAAATCGTTCCACTTTAAATCATACCCAATGAAAAAAGTTCGAACAATAAAAGCATACCCGAATGTCACAAATGGTTCAACCCTGTGGAGCATATTCACGGTAGCCTTGTTGACTTTAAGGAAGACACCATTAAAGATCTGTTCACGAAAAAGAGAAGACAAAAAATCAGTGCCTATAACACTATTACTGCCTTGAAGTCAAGTTTCCCATGTTACGAAACAAGCACAAACCTGTGTCTAACACAACCACACTGCATTAAAATCCCAGCAAGAAAAGCAAAATGACTTATCCGAGAAGAAAAATATTATCAGAAGGGAGAGTTTTTTTTATAATCCATTTACTTTGATGGACACAGACGGTGTTGGTTATACACGATTCCCTTTTACAAAATCCAAACCACACCTCTCTTTTTTCTCTCCCAAACATCTATTCGAACTCTCAATTCCAGTTCCGACCAAAAACTTCAAAATTTTCAATTCTAACCCATTTGCCAAACACCTAGACAATTACTCTGCTGCCAAAGAATTCGAAGCTATACCTTAAGAGCACATCTAAGAAGTGTTCCGTTTAAACATGTTAGTCCATTAGTAAAATGACTACATCACTATCTTTTATTTGTTAAACAATCTTTCAAAAAATTTTAATTAGGCAAAATGACCTTCGGAACGACCGAAAACAATCCATTTTTTAGTCAGTAGTTCCAGTGTTAAAATAAAAGGTTGTCACTTTGATAAAATTTCTAGACTCGAAAATCCAACAAATAACACAAAACTAAGCCAAATGACAATATAACTCAAGTTGCTAATCAACAGAGGAATCGGATCTTTTACCTGTCTCAACCGCAAGAGCTGCAAGATCTTCGGGTCTTCGGTGCATTGCATTAATACTGAAAATGTCATTCATTTCAAATCGTAAGCGCCAATAAAATCGAAAAAATTCAATAAATCAAACCCAGAAAAATCAAGAACATACCCACGGATCCGGATGATGAACAAAAAGCTTGGCCTCCGGCTCGACATAAAAGCCGCCTTTCACTTGGCCTCACGCTTCAGCTGGATCAGCTCCTTCTCCTGAAGAAGATCAAAATGCCAAACGATTACGATTAAACAACAAATATAACTCGAAAAAAAAACTAAAAATAAAAAAAAGATCGAAAGACGAAGTACCTTCTCGGCGTACTCCTGGGAATACTGCTTGGCTCTGTTGAAGATGAGTTTCCTGTTCTCGGCATTCTTCTTCTTCAAAGCCTCGACCTCTTGCTTCTTCGCCAACGCCCACTCCTCTTCTCTTTTCCTCTTCTTCAGGACCGACTCTGGAATCACTGCCTTCACTTCTTCGCCCATGGCTGAGATCGAGAGAGAGAGAGAGAGAGAGAGAGAGAGAGAGAGAGAGAGAGAGGGAAAATGGTAAAACGGCAGAGGGGGACTGGAGATGTGCACTCATTTAACTCATATATGAGTGCCCTAGGGTTAGGGTTTCCCTCTTTCTTTATTTATGGCTTTTTTTTGCACCGGTGTCCTTTGAACTTCTCACAACTTGCATTTCGCCCCTCAAGCTTTTGTTTTTACTGTTCTTCCCTGAAATTGAATATTTATAGCCAAACTACCGCCCCCTAAGCTTTTTTTTCCCCCTGATATTGAAAATTTATGCAAAACTACCCTAAAGAATTTAAAGTAACTTACATATTTTAAAAATGTTTGAGATAAATATCACATTTTTGATAAATTGTTCATGTACACAATTTTTATTTTAAAAATGTTTGAGATAAATAGCAAATTTTTTATACAAGTTCATTTACGATAATTTTTTAAGCAATTTTATTGTAAACATACTTCAATAATATTTTTTTTATAAACTTCGTAAATAAGTTATTTATCATTAATATATTTACTGTAGACATTTCATTCGTAATATTTTTAAAATAGTTTTTGTCGTGAAGATGTTTTGTAAATACACCAATTTATCATATATATATATATTATTTATTTTACCATCACCTAAAAGTTTTATGCTATTAATTTTTATTACTAGGGTTTTTGACATATTTCCCAAATTCTCTTTTAATAACAAAAATAATCATTTCATCTATTATAATCCAAATTTATTACATTTAAAGTTTTTAATTTAGTTTGCTCAAAATAAAAATGTCAATGCTTAAGTATAAATTCGGGGGTGTATTAGTTAAAAACGATCTTATATCTTTAGTCTAATTAATAACCATATACAATTTACAGGTTAATTATAAAAAAATTAACATTGTAAAAAAAAAATTGTGAAATCAAATTAAGGAGGCAAAAGGCAATAATGAGATAAGTACAAGG
This sequence comes from Ficus erecta, assembly GCA_008635985.1. Classification (NCBI taxonomy): domain Eukaryota; kingdom Viridiplantae; phylum Streptophyta; class Magnoliopsida; order Rosales; family Moraceae; genus Ficus; species Ficus erecta. The sequence continues at coordinate 4,270,038 of BKCH01000005.1, read as the reverse complement.
GACACTAGTGCAAAAAGCCATTTCCTTAAGTTTGAGCAACTGAGCATGCTAATAATACGGCGTCGTTGAGGTATGCAGGCGTTTTTTTTTTTGTCGGGTCGGTTTTCTGACGTGGTGATGTTGGATTGGGTCGGGTTATCGGGTATTTTCCGATTTCTCCTAACTACATGGAAGCAATATGGAAAGGACAAGAGAGAGATCTGTAGTTGTGTGGTGTTGTTGTGTTGGTGAAATGGTTCAGAGAGGCTCTTTCCACCCCAGAAACTCCTCCACTGTCAGATTTCTCCCACGAAAATCATCTCTTCTTGCCCTTACTTTCCAAATCTTCTGTATTTTCGCCTTTTCCGTGTTTCTATTCCTTCTGGTTTACACAAGGAATTCACTGGAAGATGAACAGATGCAACAAACTTTCTTGCCCAGAAAATCTCAATCTGAGTCTCAATCTCAAAACTCAAACCCTGCAGGTACTTGTTCATTTTATCTTACTTTGTAAGGGATTTCTGAAACTGGGTTTCGCTTTTGGTGCTCTGATTGAAGATGGGCATGTGTTTTTGGGTCATGAATTTATGATTTTTGTGTTTTGTTGTTGAAATTATGAGGGTGCTTGATAATTTTGGAATTTTTGGAGATGGGTCATTTTGTTTTCATGGATTTCGTAGTTGGAGTTTCAGAATTTCCCTGGAGAGTGGATTTATGACTGTCAAAAATATATGTGGAGATGATTAAGTAAATGAAAATGAACATTGTGGAAAAACAGCTTAATGAGACATTATAAAACTAAATGTAACTTGTTAAGAACGAGTAGTGGAACTTTTTGAACAAAACAGCTATCTCACATCTCTAAAAAGAACAATAATTTCAGTTTGTGGGGCCACCCCCCTCCACAACCCGACTCATACCAGTCGGGTATTTAGCATTTTTGAATTTTGACGCGTTTGCATTCATCATGTTTCATGTTAACATTTTTGATAATTTGTATCCCTGCTTGGTTAAGTTCTATGAGCTCTTACTCGAACACATTGCTGCATCTCTTGACTATTTATATCTCTTACTTGGCGAAAACAAGACCAGCAATGAAAGGAAAATATAATCAAAACAGATATTTGCCAAAAACTTCATTTGCTCTTCAATTGTCATTTGATAAGTTATTGATCTTAAATCTTGGTTCTGAGTTACATCCTTAATGTTTGTTTTGGGATTTGGATAGAGAAAGGTTGGACTGGTTCCATCCCCGAATATTCCAGATGAGCAACTCTGGGATGCTCCTTTTAGCTATGGTTTGCATCCATGTATCAAGCCAACTGCCAAATATAAAGGTAAGGAAAGTTGCATGTTTTAATATACCATTACTAGAGTCTAGATCTTCTAAGTTATAGTTCTTCCTTGTATTAATTTCAGAAATAGAAACATAATTTTGCCGTCAGTGGTTCGGTGCTTCTGGAACTTAAAATAGAAGCATTCTTCCTGAGGTTTTTTTTTTTTTTTTTTTTTTTCCCTCCATAGAAATGTAGAATAGTTTGGTACCGCACTGATTTCTACACTCATTGATCTTGTCAAGGGAATATATATGTATATAGAGATATGTATATATATGTGATAGCACATGCATGTTCTTTCTCTTCCCCCAATGTCTATACTGTTTCTGTTCTGACCAGTGGTTCACGTGTTAAACGTCAGCTGCCATAAATTCAGAACGCTACATGACTGTGAGAAGTAATGGAGGACTAAATCAGATGCGCACCGGTGTAAGTTGATAACCCTCATGCCTTGATGTTTTACCCCCTCCACAATTCCCAGTTTTTTAAAATTATTTTGTTTTAGCTGTGTAAGGCATTTTTTCCCCCACTTTTTTAGCAGAACCATAAATCTTTTAGGTTATTTTAGGAGTTTTTGGCCTTCTGTTTTCCCTTTGCTGAACTTCACATGTATAGTTGACATGCTTCTTCAGAGTGTCAAGGGGAAGACAGTCATCAAAATCATCCAGTGCTTGATTCTAGATACACGTTCTTAGAGCATTTTGTTACATTTAAAGTCACTTCTTAAAGTAAGTTTGTTTTTATTTTGTTTTAAAACTTTTGGAGGCGGTTTAATTAAGTATCTAGGAAATATTGAAATCTTGAAAGGGTGAAGGAACATATAGGCATTTGGAGAATTTCTAGTTGTCTAGTACTGGCCGCATCGGTTTCTATTTTTAACTGTTAGTATTGCATTGAGGAAGATAATGTTTCCAATTTGTGTAAATTCATATGTTTAAATAATATGACTACTTTTTTGAAAAATTAGGGAATTGAGGGCTTCATCACTTCACCTGCACCAGTTTTTGTTTTGTATTTTTCTTTTCAATTTTAATAAGCTAAAATTTTAACAGATAGCGGACATGGTGGCTGTTGCACGGATTATGAATGCAACTTTAGTCATTCCTCAACTAGATAAACGGTCATTTTGGCATGACTCAAGGTAATCACCCTCGCAAGGTTTCTTTTTCTCCTGCTTGACATCTCTAGGGTTCGTTGGTTTCTTTCTTTTCCTTCTTTTAGATTTGTTTCTTACTATTCACTTTGTTTCACTGGAATGTCTCTTATTACATGGGGCACCACCCTTGTCAGTGTATTTTCAGATACATTTGATGAAAATTATTTCATCGAAACCTTAAGAGGAGACATCCAGATAGTCAAGGAGCTTCCTAAGGCATTGGAAACAGCTCCTCGAGCTCGGAAGCAATTTCACTTCCTGGGCCAGCGTTGGTTACTATGAAGAGACGAAGCAACTGTGGAAAGACTATCAGGTTTGTTTTAGCTTTTTGTTAAACTTAAATTATGATAGAGCATGGTTCTTGAAGTTTATTTTCTACATCTCAGCTTATTCTTGATGTGAATCAACTTTGTTAATCTGGCTTCTTAGTTGAACTAGGAGAACATGGTTCTAATAGGTGTATTTTCAGCTCCTTGACTTCTTTCCAAGGATGTTGTTTCAGACTACTTTTCACCAATTTCCTTCAGTCTGACCATCTTAAGAATTCTTTTTTGGCATTGTTTTAACTGTATGACAATGCTAGTGAATACGACCTTATGAAGATATCAGAGAGCATCCTTTCTAATTCGCCTGCTTCAATGTCAAAAAAATATTACACACTGTATTTCTCCTGATGATAAACATTGAATGCAATGCCAAAATCATGGGGAGAAGTTAAAAAAAACTGTTTCATTGAACTGGCCAAATTCAATGTTATCAAATTTATTCAAAAAGAATGACACCAGTTTAGAACGAAAGGGATAATGTATTCAGTTGGATGATATGTTAGCCAAAGTTGATTTTCGGTTTGGTGCTTGGTCCTTGGTGTTCAAGGCTACATGCTGCCTGAGGCTAGTTCGTCACTGTATGTCCTGTATATGGATATTCCATTGCAATTTAATCCACTTTTGAATGATCTATGTTGTGTTCTATTGGGTTTTTATTCCTTTTTTTTTTTTTTGTCTTGTATTCTCTAGTCTGATTAGAATGCCTGGAGTATTGTTCAATGATTTAATGCTTTAAATTCTAGGATGACTTATAAAATGAATTTGTGTAGGTGATTCATGTCGCAAAATCAGATTCTCGCCTTGCAAATAATGATTTATCTGTTGATATCCAGAGGTTAAGGTGTCGTGCTCTATATCAAGCTCTCCGCTTCTCTCCTCCAATAGAGAGCCTTGGAAAGGTCTGAATTGAGATTTCCATCCAAATTTTAAATATTCATTGTTGGTATTTCGTTCTGTCCGTGACTAGCCAAATGTGAAAACTTGTTTACTATAGTTTCTGTTTTGGGAACATTTGGAAACTTTTAGTGCATTATAGTAAGATTGATCAAGCATATCTGTTAAATAATGATTGTCAAAATGCTTCAAGTTAGCTCCACCTTCCCTGATGCGTATTGATGCATTTAAGTAGTCTCCTATGGAATTCATGTTACATTAGGTTCTGAGCATGCATGACGGTGACACCACAGAAGCTGGTGGAGCGGCTCAGGTCACGTGGAGGAAGATACATCGCTCTTCATCTGAGATATGAGAAAGACATGCTATCTTTTACCGGTTGTACATATGGTTTGACCGATTCCCAATCTGAGGAGCTCATGATAATGAGGTGAGCATATCTATGTTGTCTTGAAGATATGCTGTGTGATAGAGGCCAATTTCTTTATCTTTGTGTCATTCTTATGTAGTATATTTGCTTATATCTGTTTTACAATTTTTCTAGGGAAAACACAAATCACTGGAAGGTCAAAAGGATAAACGCAACTGAGCAAAGAGCAGGAGGCTTTTGTCCGTTAACTCCCAAGGAGGTGGGGATATTTCTTCGAGCTCTCGGGTACCCGTCATCAACACAAATTTACATTGCAGCTTGGGAAATCTATGGTGGAGATACTTACCTTTCGGAGCTCAAATCCCGTTTCCCAAATATCATTTTCAAGGTTTGTCAACGAGTTTGTTTAGTTTATTACTTAGACAAGCAACTTGATGATAGCGCAAACCTTCCGGTAAGCTGCAATCATCATGTGTTTGTTGGATCGATGACAGGAAACGCTTGCTACCAAGGATGAGCTGAGAGCATTTGCTAATCATGCAACTCAGACTGCTGCTCTCGATTACATTATTTCTGTTGAGAGTGATGTGTTTGTTCCATCATATTCTGGTAACATGGCAAGAGCTGTTGAGGGACACCGCAGATTCCTAGGCCACCGCAAGACAATCTCTCCAGATAGGTAGGAGCTAATTATTTTGTGAACCTGGCGCCATTTATTAGTTTGAAATTGAATATGACAAGCGCTCAAAGCTTCCGAATTTTGTGTGCCTTCTTCAAAATTCAGAAAACCCTGCATAAAACCATGATTCATTGTCATGCTAGCCTATTTCTTCTCTCTTTTCAGCCCATTAATTGTAAATATACAAAATATAAATATTCATTGCTTGAAAACTTTTATCTTGCATTTATGCTCTGTACCATGTTTCAAATTTATATGAAGATTGTTGTGAAGCTATTGATGTGTTAGATCCTTCTTTTCTATGGAAATGATAGCATTTTCCGCGGACGATCATCTGCAAATCGGAGAATTTGATTGTTTTTTCCTATTTTTGTTTCTTGTTTTCCACTCTGGGTAATCTATGCTATAAGATTTCTGATTGCGTGCGAACAAATTTTTGTATAGACTCTCTCGGTCTCCGTGCTCATTAGATTTGTTTTTTAGGAAAGGACTGGTTGAAATTTTTGACGAGCTTGAAAGTGGAGAGCTAGAAGAATCTTCTTTGGCTCATCTTGTGCAGCGGATGCATTTGAACAGGTAACTTTATCGCAACGAAATGATTACATACGATATGTTTTGTTCAAAAACCTCATTGAGACGAGTTTTTGAGGAAGAAAAGCACTTGGAATTTCTGAATACTGCAGGCAAGGAGCTCCAAGGAAGAGATATGGTCCGTCACCGGGAATAAAAGGTCGAGGACGCTTCAGGACGGAAGAATCTTTCTATGAAAATCCTTACCCCGAGTGTATATGCAATTCAAAAAAGCATTCGGAATGACAAAAATGTACAGGTTATGCTGAGTATTAAGTGCTAGGTATTCATAATTATGGTGGTTCATGCAAAACAATTTTCGGAGAAATGTAGACAGACAGTCATTTTTTTCAGTGGAAACCAATGCTTCTGATCTTTTCTGGGTTAAATTTAATCTCTACTTGTTGACCCCTACTACTTGTTCTAATTTGGCTCCATGGTTATGGGTTTGATGAAGCTAGTAAATCATTATAAATATGATTTCTTTATGAAAATCAAAAGTAAACAAACTCATAACATGAGTTTCATAGAATCATTTGGTATTGTCAAATCTATTATCTAAAGTTCGAAAAAAATAAGATTTCAACTTTACTTATCGAAATTTCAATTTTGTTAAATATTTCATAATCGAAAATAAACCATTTGTCACCAAAACATGACATTTAAAACTCATACGATTATGTTTGAAATTTCAGTAGCTATTAGATTAGTCTGTAGTAATAAAAACTATATGAAATTTCAGTAGCTATTAGATTAGTCTGTAGTAATAAAACCATATTTCAACTAGTTGTTAATACCAAAATATCGGCTTTCAACTAGTTTACAAAAATAGATCATAAGGCAAGTCTTTGCAAAAAGACAGATTCGTCAACTCACGAAGATATTCATAATATATTGTAGGTACATCCAAAAATTATGAAACCAGAGTCAAATTAAACTAGACTCATAGAGCTTTGTTTAGAGCTATGGCATGATAGGTTTTGAAAGTTTTAAACATCTCAAAATCAGCTCGTAATCCCGAGTTAAGCAGGTCCATCAAAAATTTAACTGCTTTTTACATGAACTTGTACAAATCATAATTAATTTTAGAAAAATCCGATTTGGGTGATTCAAAAGCACAGTTAAAGTTTAAGATGCCTAATTTAAAGGAAAAATAAAAAATCAGACAAAAGCACTCAAGAAAATCTGTTGAAAATCAAATCTTTAAAACTGGTTGTAAAAAGTTTCATATGAGCCTTTTATCAAATATATAGCATGCAAATACTCTAAACCTAATTCAAAATTAACAAGCCACTATCAAAAATGTTTTTAATTAAATACCTGATCATAAAACACCAAATAATCATAGATTAAGCTCTGCCATAAGAGAAAATTTCGAGTTATAAAACAAGGATGAGGAAAACATTTCTAAAACACTAATCTCCTTCAAAACTCAAATTTATAGCCACTAAAGATGGGTTTTTGGGGCTGGAAAAAGCTTTAAGAAGATGAACAAAGTTTTGGGTATTGTTATACTACAAGTTGGGAAGAAATGAGGTGGAGATTTAAGCATTTAGAGTGATGGAGTGAGTTTTTCTTGGATTGTTAGCAGGTTGACAAATTTTATTGAGAGATAATGAAGAAAAGAGAGAGAAGAGTGTTAGAAACTTGTTCAGATGAATGAGAAGTAACGGATATTAATCCCTTTATCATTTTTTTAATTAAACTAAATTTCTATTGGTTGTAGTGGGTGGTGTTCCACTCATGACCAAATTAGAAATGTTTAGAAAACCCTCAACCTTTATAGTTTGACCACATATTTTGAAAATTGTATATTAACCCATCATGTTCTATAAAAATTATATTTTGGACACCATATTTTGTCAAAATTACAAATTTGGCATGGAACTGAATTTTGAGAAAAACTCTATACTTGACTAATTTCAACGTACTGATTAAAGTTTTGATGTTAAAAATTTCATTCGGAATTTAATTTATTACGCTTTGCTATAATTAATTTTCGGAAAAATACACGAAAATGCTATGCTCCTTTTGTTATGCGCGAGATCAGGATATTTAAATCTCCTTCAATTCTCATGAGAAAAACATATAAAGCATAATGGTCATAACTTTCTTCACTAAAAGCTATGAAAATCCATGATGAAAATTAGAGAGTGTTACAACTCCTACTACTTGTTCTAATTTGGCTCGATGGTTATGGGCTTGATGAAGTTAGTAACTCAACTTAATTTGATAATTAGCTGGCATTAGCCATTTTGTTTGTACTTAATAAATGTTTTAATTGGTAATTAAACTAAATAAAGGAAACATTTATATTGGAGTAGCCAATATTTTATTATTTATTGCGTAGATAAAAAAACATAGATGTCGCTCCTATTCCTTTAGTCACTTTGAAAATTTTGAAATCCAATAATAAAACGGAAAGAAACCTAATCCAATTACACTTTAAGGACGCGTTCGGTTTTCACTCATGTTACCACACATCCAATGGCATCCAATGACTCACAAGGCATTGGCTGCATCCAATTATACTTTATTTCGTAGCCGTACCGTTAAGAATCAAAACGTGGCTTGTCCTCAAAGTTACATTTGGCTGCTTTTCCGTTGCACTCGCATTCCAACATTTGACCAAATGCGGCACTTTGAGCTTAACCATAAACCTTGTACTTTATTTCCAACTTTTCTTGGTGCTAATTTATAAAAAAAAATTTGAATTATTTTTTAATTATCACATAATTGTCATATCAGCCCCTTCTGCTAAAGTATTTGAACATGTCAAAATTAGGTAATTATCAAGTATGGTGCGTTGATTTTAATGCAATATATTTTTTCATTATGTATTGTTATTTAGAAAACTGACGGCTGTTATCTAAAATTGCTCTTCTCCTGAAAATTAATGATCTTTTAAAATAATAATAATAATTTCTTGTAAGTTTATTAAAATGAATTAGTGACAATGACTATTTGTTTGAACTTGAAAATAAGAGATTCAAATTCTATGACTTGTAGCAAACATAGGTGTGGCATTTTATTGTTTATTGCCTTGTTGGTTAATATGTTCAACTCATAATTTTTTTTTTTTTTTTAATTTGGGATGAGATGATTGGAACTTGATATTTTTTGATAGAATCAGATGTGATATTATTATAAAACTATACTTGCAACTGTAATTATTCATCACGTAAAGAACTTAAAACTTTTATTTTACAAAATCAAAAGCCTAAACTTTATTATAAAAAAGTAGTTATGACAACTAAAATATCATTATGTATTAAGACATCTAAGATATTATTTTTATTTTTATTTTTTTCTGTATTCATTTTAGTATTGACATTTATTTATTAGTGTTAATAAACTACAAGTATACTACCATTCAACCTTGATGATTTAGTCATGGACGGCTAAAAATCAGATGAACGTGAATGAAGAGCCTTGATATTGTCACTACAAGAAGCCGAATGACATCCACCAAAGAAATTTTTGGTACCTTTCGTAAGTTGTCCAATTACCGTTCTAAACTTTAGCTCTATTCGGTTAATTCCATTTCTTAATTTATTGATTTCTTAATTAATCCTCTGAGGCCGGCATATTATAAGACATCTATAATAGCAATATTCAGAGACAGCTATATAAACGTAAGAATAATTTATTGATTTTCATAGTCACTCAATCAACTCAAGCACCATGTCCAGACCTCTTTTCTTTCTCCTCCATGTCGCCGCGGTTGCTCTCGTCTTTTTGAAATTTTCGGGTACGCAATCTCTCTTCTTTTTTCCTTCATTAAAAGGGTTTAGACAAAAACAAAATCGAAGTTTAAAGACAATGCGCTTTCTTTGCTTATATTTTGTCTTCGTATCTGGTCCAAGAAACTTACAAGTATACAAATGAAATTTTGGTTTATTCGTAAGATCTCTCTTTTCCTTAAAAAAAAAAAATTGTTGCAAGAAAACGCAATATCGGCTGTCAAACATTTTTCAATCCCCCCATTTTTTTTTTAAATGGAGTTCTAAGCTTTATGACATAAAGCTGGAACTCACTACATTGATAGAGTCAAAAAATTTTATTAGTGAGTAACTATGAAAAAATTTGAGAAATCATTTCATCAAAAGAGATGTAGTTATATATTTCAATTATTAAACGGAAGTACAACTATAACTTTTCTTGTGAAATAAGATGCACCCGACTTAACTGGTTAAGTGTGAAGCATTTTCCTAAGTACGTACATTGACAAATGAAGAACTATCGGATTAGTGGATCCATAAAAACTGATTGTTTAGTATTTGGCACAAACCATTACTTTTCTATACAATATTGGTATCCGAATTAAAAACATGTGATCACATTCTAACCTACTTATTTTCCTCTTTTAAACTTCATTTTAAGGCATCTGAAGAGAAGTTTCATAACAATTTGTTTAAATTTGCTCTCTTTATAAATATGTTGCCTCTATTTCGTGTTCCAAAGGACTTGTTTACAAATAAGCAAACCACAAGAGCCTGTTTGACATATGGTCCCCCCCCCTAACAAATGTGATTGAATTTTTTCTTATAAAAAGTTCAAATTTTTATAAGAAAAAAATACTATATAAAAAAAACTGAATTGGTGATTGTATACATAATTTAGTAGTAATTTTGTACTTTTTTTTATTTAAAGAAGTGATAATTCTATACTTGATTCCATTATCAGATGAAGAGTTCGAATTCCCCATCACTAAATTAAAAAAAAAAATTGAATTGTTAGTTAAAATTCATTTACCAAACCTACCCTTGGTTTCGCAGTGCAATGCTTCCTTTGGCCATATCATTTAGAATATTCAAAATAATAAATATAAAAGGGATATTTTTAACGTACTATTTTTAACATCAGATTATACCAAATTAGCATTTAGCACCATGCAAGACTGATTTCTTTTTCCTTTTCAAAACTCTAAGCTAATAAATAATAGAAAATAACAAATGAAAAATTGAGTTGGGTAGCCTATTTTGATCATCCAAGCTAATAGATTTTTTTTTTTAATTTAGCAAATTAATCGTTTATCATTTTTTTCTATAGATTTTATCAATTAACTATGATCAATCAATGACTGATAATTAATAATTTACGTTATGATCAATCAATGATTGATTACAAATAAATCAGCATAATCAATAATTGATTATAATTAATTACTGATTTATTAAATTAATATTATTATATAATATTATTGATTGAATATTTGAGAAAATTGATTGATTATTAAAAAACAAAAGTTTTTTTAATTAATTTTTAAAAGCTTCAGTTATTTGTTAAAAACTTTTTTTTTTTTAAGAAGTTACTTATATCTAAACCCCATAACAAATTTATTCTGTAAATAATTTATTCAGTGAAAGTAAATTTCCCTAATGAGCTTGCTACTTACTTTCAATATTCCAAAATCTTACTATTCACTTAATTTAATTTCTCCAACAATATTATTTTATACAATTTTTCATTTCTCATTTTTGTTGATGCAGATGGAAAAGTGATGATGGAGTACATAGGAGCCACAGGCGTCCCGGTGAAACTGAAATCCGTCCCAATCTCCCAAACATCTCCTTCCACTTCATCCTCAGCTTCGCTATCGACGCCACCCCCTCCGGAAAGCCCAACAACGGCAACTTCTCCCCTTATTGGGCCTCAACCCTGACCCCAGACTCCGTGGCCCAAATCAAGGCCCAATACCCAAACGTCAAAGCCCTAGCCAGCCTCTCCGGCTGGAGCCTCGGCGACACCGTCCTCCGCTGGTACGATCCGCCCAACCCCGACCGTTGGATCTCCGCCGCCTTCTCCTCCCTCTCCGCCATAGCCGCAACCTACGACCTCGACGGAATCGACATCGACTACGAGAACTTCCCCAAGGGAAACTCCTCCTTCGCCTACTGCATCGGCGAATTGATCTCTCTCCTGAAGAACCAGAGCGTCATCTCCGTCGCCACCATCGCGCCCGTTCTACACGACGGTCGGTCCTTACATCGAGCTCTTCGATCGGTACGAGGAAGTGATCGATTTCGTGAACTACCAATTCTACACCGACAGGGTCCGTACTCCGAGGGGGGTACTTGCAGACTTACAGGCTGAGGGCGGCGCAGTTCGACGCGGCGAAACTGCTGCCGAGCTACGAGGTCGCCGGGAGGGGGATCCAAGGGGACGCGTTTTTCGATGCGTTGAGGTTGTTGGAGGACAGTGGGTTTGCGGTGAATGGGGTTATGATCTTCTCTGCTGACGCTTCCATGGAAAATGACTACTATTATGAGAGGAAGTCTCAGGATTTCTTGCTAAATTCTACCTCTAGTGGCTAGTACAGTGGGTGATTTTTTTACTATAATATCATGTGAGGTTATACTACAATCGTCACATTAGTACTATCATCACTAAATAAATTTAATAAGTAGATAGGAAATTTATTTTAGTATCTAGATTATTTATTTAATAAGTTTCTTATTTTCTTTTTTTATTCTAATAATTTAAAACTCTGTTATTTGTTTCAATTATTTGTTACAAAATTGACATTTATTTCTTTCTCTTTAATTCTTAGTAATTTGGTTTATAGTTGGTGGTAAATCAACGTATGAGCCAAATCCCATATGGTTTCGTAATAAAATATAGAATTATGAATTTTCTTAGGATCTCCAAATGTAATGAAAATGTAATAATATTCATGTCCATTTGACTTTCCAAATCCTGCCATGTCAGTAACATTTCCAAACATGAAGTCATTAAGAGAAACGAAAAGAAATTGTCCTAACACTATACTGAGCATTCAAAAGAAAAAAGAAATTGACATAACACTTTGTCAAATTTGACTTTTGTCCAAACATTGTTTTCAATTTGTTAAAAAAACACCAACTTTTCAGACATCTTCACGAAAACACTAATTAAGACTGTATATGCGTTTCATCTTCAAATGTCTTCAGAAAAAACTGTCAAGCCTTTCCTTTATCTTCCGGCTTAACAGGTCAGAGGTCGGTGCGGTGCATTCTTCGACATCTTCTTGGTCTTCCTTTACTCATTTTCTTCTTCAGCAATTTCTCTCTCTCTCTCTCTCTCTCTCTCTCTGGCCTCTTCTATTGAACCAAGTTTTGTTGTGTACGGAGTTTGCTATGTGGGAGATGGTTTTGTCAACCATTTTCCTTCTAGCTTGTTTGTTCATATCCTTGTCTCCTTTTCCTTTCACAAGCGTCTTTCTCTTGTACGTTATTTTTTTTAGTTTGCATTACACCCTCTTCAGCTTTGTTATCTTGATTGCCACTTTTTGTAGCATTTACATCCTAATAAACAAATAGTTTCCGTTTCTAATATTTTTGACTAACGAAAAAAAAAATATATGGAGTTAGGAGCAATTGCATACCTCTTCTTCGCGAACGACTGTTGTATCATCTACAACTGTTTGTTCTCTATGGAATTGAATTTTTCTTGGCGTTCATTCTAAAATATCAATGAGATTATACAACTAATTTTAACTAATCAAGAATTTCTCTTCAATCAATCACTGATTAAACTCGTAATCAATCATTGATTAATCAAAATCAATCAATGACTAACCAAGTCAATCAATGATTGACCAAACCAGATTTTGAATTTAGTAAAACTAAAACAAATGGTTTACCTGCTTGTTAGCTTCATCTTCGATAGCCATTGCATCGTTGTTCGCCAAGACATCATTACACATTGGCAAGGAAATTGTCGATATCAAATTCATATTCGTTATTCTTGATTTACCCCTACTGTCGTCCTTAGGATCACTCACAAGCATTTGTATATCTTTTGAAGCATGGAGTCCATTGCCTCATTTTGTTTTTTCTCCATCTGCGACTGCTTCTTCAAAATTGTTTTTAGAAGCTCCGAGCCTTCTACCTCTACTTTTGGATCCTCTTAACTTTACGGATCATACTATGGACCGTTTCCTCTAGGTGGTGTGACGAAGTCCTCAAAATCCGAGTCTTCGGGCAGTGGAACCGGCACGTCATCAATTTTTTTTTTTTTTTTTTGGCTTCAAGAAAGAGGCCCTATATTCCTTGTCCCATTCAACTTGGCTAACTACAATCTCATTGGATGTAATCTACAAAAATATATTAGTATTAGTAACTTGTCATTATATATTGTTCATTATTTCTGAAATAATTAATCACTGATTAGTTAGAGCTTCAGTCAATCATTGATTGACTACAACATATATGTACTTAAGAAAACTATTAATAAGAGTCGAGGAAAATTAAGTTGGGTGGTCTTTTTCCCTCCCAGCCTAAAATAGATGTCCTTTCTTTCTTTCTTTTTTTTTTTTTCTTTTTTAATTAGGGAAATGGTTGATATTGGAGATTTAATAGAGTAAATTTCCTTTTTTACGCTTTTGGTTATTCTATCTCTGTTTTAGATGCATTTGAGCATCTCAGTGCAGCTCTCATTTTCTCGTGAAGCTCTCACTTTAAATCGATGAAGAACTTCTCGTTGATGAGACTTTTCACATCCTTAATTGTCGGCAATGTACCACAGTTTAGCCTGGTGATCAATGCGAAGTTTTTCTTTCCGAAAGCGTGCGTCCTCCCCCCAATGTAGAAATGAAGTTCTTCTTCACTATCACCTAGGCATTGTCTTCGGACAAAGTGATGCACCAATTTTTCAGACATGTACGCCCTCAAGGCGTGCACTTAGACGATCATGAGGCTTAGCCAGTACTCAGGGTGCTCCATGAAAATGCCTAGGAGGCCGATCATGGTTTTGGTCTTATGGTTTGTTTGGTGTTTTATTTTAACTTTAATTAAACTGTATTTTTTCAGCTGAATTTTTATTTTGTTTTTTTTTAAGTGAATAAAAATTGTAACTAGTTTTTAAAAAGTCAACCAACTCCAACTTAAAAATTTTAACTTCGTCCGGCGATCAAAACTTATGCTTAATCTCAAACCATTAATGGTCTAAATTCAAGAGTAAAGATACAAAACCTTTCACAAGCTATATATTATGCTCCAAATTCAGAACCATTATGCTTATACTGCAAAAGAGAAAAGTTCTAAATAATATTTACATCCCTAAAAAGAAAAAAAATGTGGAAGACCAACAACTTTCTGTTGGATTTTTTCCGTTTTTCATTTTCCGAAAGTTTCGGTAACAACCAAAACGTTCAATTACATAGTCCACATTATGGTCTACATTCATTCCATACATTAAGATCACGTTTAATCTTCCATAACGTTCAAAATAAACGCGAGATTCTCGCCCATTCACTACCCACTAAGCGTGCACGTCCGAGAATGGCTCTATGATGGATAGAGTGCATAAAAGGGACGTAGCAATTCGGTTTTGGTACCCTAAGCCTGCTTTCTCATTTAGAATCAGAATACACCTTCACTGAAGAGAGAGTGAGGGTTTAGAAGAACCATAAACTCAAAAAGAAAAGCACTTACCCATAACCTTGAGCGTTGAAAACAACAATGACGGGAGGTATGTTTTTGATCCAAAATTTTATTCCGCATATGATCTAATTGCTATTTAGGATTGTTGGTAACATGTTTAGATCATTAAGATAAATATCTAACACTTTCATGGTCTTGATAAAAGAAGTAAAATACAACATTAAAAAAAAAAAAAAAAAAAAAAAAAACAACAACAACAACAACTCTTTCACAACAACAACAACTCTTTCACTTCTTGTAGTGAAAATAAACCCCGATACGAATAAGAATAAGAGAATAGTTAGAGAGGAACAAACTAAATACCGAGATAACAAAATATCAATAAGAATCATAATATTGGATAATCAAGGCAAACATTTAAGCAAACTATTTCAGCAACAAAATATTTTACGAATATGATTTCCCTAGGCTACCAACAATAATTACAGTAGCCAATGTTTTAAGGCAAACATCGAAGAGAAAAATAACAATCGCAGAACATAATAACATCACTCTCAATCAATTATCAAGGAAAAATTTCATAAATTCCCCTTGAACTTTGTCATTAATATCAATATGCCCTCTAAACTATAAAATGTACCTATTATGTCCATTGAACTTTATATGTGAGTCAAGTTGCCCCATCTGTTAGTTTCCATTAGTTTTTAAGTTATTTTTAATATCAAAGTACCCCCTGAACTTTGTTTGTGTCAAATTGCCTCATAATCTTTAATATTGTGTTAAAATACCTCATGATCTTTAATATTTGTGTTAAAATGCCCCTGATCTTTAATATTTATATCAAACTGTCACATTTATCTTATTTTAATTATCTAATATTGTATAATTACCGAATAATTATTAATTTTTTTAGAATAGGTAAAAAAATTATTATTTTTCTAATAAAAGCAAATGTATCTTTCCCACTATTTTTATCTTGCTTATTTTAATTCAAATTTACATTCATTTTGATTTTCTTAAACTGAAATAACTACACAATTTATGTTCATTATTTTATTGTTATAATATTACATTTTTTAGTTTAATTATAATTAATAATACTGTACCAAATATGCAAACCACTCATTTTTTAAATTAAGAAATATTACTCGGATTGGGAATCAGAGTAAATTAACAATTCTTATTCTAATTATAGGTTTAAGCAAACACATGAATGGAATTCGTTATGATTATGATTTCAAATTATGTAGACCAAGTAAATAGCGTATTTGAAGTTAAAATCCTACATCTGAGTCCTACTAACTATGGTTACGCGTAAATAAACCCATAACAAAAATAAACTTGAATTAAAATAAGTAAATAAAAAAAAAGTGTATTGAAAAAAATATGCATATCACTCTATTAGAATAAAAAATATAGTTTTTTTTTTTTACCTATCCTCAAAAGTTAATAATTATTAGGTAATTATACAATATTAGATCATTAAAATAAGATAAATATGACATTTGATACAAATATTAAAGATTAGGGGATATTTTGACATAAATATTAAAGATCAGAAGACATTTTGATACACAAGTAAAGTTCAGGGGGTACTTTGACATTAAAGATGATGGAAACTAACTGAGGGACAACTTGACACACATGTTAAAATTCATGAGGCATAATAGGTACATTTTATAATTCATGGGTATATAAATACTAGTGACAAAATTCAGGCGAATTAATGACATTTTTCCAATTATTAAATAGGAAATATTGAAATATTTTTAACCATGCAATCAAGAGTAAAAGTGGAAAATCCGGAGCTTTTTGTGGAAGGTCCGATTCTGGAGGATGTTAAACAGTTGCTTGCTCAGTTACGGAGTACAAGTGTTTATCACATTCGTCGTAGTGCTAATCATGTAGCTCATCTTTTAGCTAGATTTGGATTCAATTCTAATTGTACCAATGTGTGGATTTGCGAGACTCCTATTATAGTCTCTAATGCTGTTTTTTTTTTTTTTTTTTTTTGATGTTATTGCTTAATAAAAATGACCCTTATTCAAAAAAAAAAAAAAAGTGACTGACAAAAAAAATAAAAATAAAAATTAAAAACAAATTTATGTGAAATACATGGTTGTATTTTTCTTTACCTTTACATTATAACCCAATGGCGAAATCTTAACCGGTAAGCCCCTATATATATATAAAAGAATTTAACAAAACAAAATAGTTAATAACAAAGACTAATAACTAGTGATTTGTGTACATGAAACCAAAAGAGACATAATACCATAATTGAGAAAAAATAAAATAAAATAAAAAAATAAAAAGCGTTTTCAAAGATTCATATATATACCTTGATAATCGAAAACAGAAGTTGAATTTGAAGACGTATTGGTCGCCATAGAGATTCCATTTTGTCTCTTTCTTCATCTTCATCTTCATCATCACCTGTAACCGATTCAGCTTCCATATATTTAGAGAAGAGTTTGAGGAAAGACCGACTGTTTTGCACTTAATAATAGGGTTCAGTAGTCGGCAATTGGGGTTCACTACTAAAAAGTTGAGAAACAAGGAGATATGTAAATACTAGGGTTTCCTTAGCCAATAAATAAATGAATAAATGTTTTAAAAAAATAATGATGATAATAATAATGATAATATTAATAATTTCAATAACAACAACAACAATAGTAATAAATTTAAGGGTTGATTTTATAAATAATCCATGAATTATATACGTTATTTTAGGTCAGTCATTGACTTTTTGTTATAATCATTACACATCCTTGAATTTTTCTACTGTTATGTCAACGGTCACTCTATCAATATTCTGTAACAAATTATACAAAAATTGACTACATTCTTATCACATGAGTTCTATTTATATATGAGGTTATAATCAAAAATTTTTTTTTTTCAAAGAACATTATATCTAAATCCAAGATTTTTTAAAACAAACTGTACTTTAATTAAAGATATATAAGGGATAACAATTTTTCCCGTTAATCCGTGGGGACTTAAATGGGACGGGGATAACTCGATTTAAACGGTTCGAGTTACATAAACAGATTAAAATCACGGGTTAGGAGCAAGGCTAGGTTTTGGAGACCCCAACTTTATTCCCTGTTTACCCGCCCCATTTAATTATATATTATTTTATATTATAGATATTATTAGGGTTTATTTCACTTTTGGTCCTACATTATAGGTCCATTCCCATTGTAGCTATCAAACTTTAAAACGTCTCAGAATCAGTCCTCAAAATATTAATTTATCATGTAATAATCATTCACTTTAAAAACTGTTAAAAATTAAACTAACTAAAATAGGATTGAACTTATTATTAGGGACCAAAAATGAAAATAATCCTTTTCCTTTTTGCTACTTTCAATTCGTACAAAATAGTTCTAATTTTCTGATTTTAAAAATTGTTTATCACGTCGTTTTGTGTTTCGTTAATCATATTTTGTGATTTGAGTTGATTCTAGAGCTGCCTTGATAAGTATGTGATTCATTTGTGCTTTGAGCATATCTTTAATTACTTTCATTTGACAAAGTACCTCTACTGAAAATGTATTTTTTTTCCTTTATGCTACTGTGGGAAAATATGACTTAATTTCTTTTGGATTTCTCAAACTCATAACAGAACAAGTAGTTGAATTGAGAAATATTAATCTGGCATTTGTAGTAATGCAAGAAATATATCTATGATATTTAGGTGTCGTTTATTTCGTGAGCTTTAATCACAATTCTTACTTTTTTCTATAGTATTTTCCTATACAAAATTTTTGAATTTAAATCAAAATTTTCTGTCCAAATCTATGAACCAAACACCACGTTAGAATGCTCATTTCTTGTAGATTTAGATCACTGTTTGATGATTTGTTCATTATCAACTTCAGCAAAAAAAAAAAAAATTAATAATAATTTCAAACGCTTCATTTAATTCACGTTCCAAGGTATAACTCAGATTGAGCTGAGAAACCTTCTTTCAGTTGCAACATTAAACTCTCCAACATTTCATATGTACATAAACCTTCAGGATGACCCCTATCTTCAACTGCAAAACTGTGCGGCTTCCCGTTAACTTGGACGGTGCTTTTCCCTAGAGATTTCTTCACATTGTTACATTTCATCATTTTTCTAATTGCTTTAACTCCGTCCCACTTTCCATCCGATGCATATATGTTTGCCATCTCAACGTAAGGAACTGCAACCGAGGGATCAAGCTCAAAGAGGCGATGAGACACGTACTCAGCGATTTCTATGTTTCGGTGAATCTTGCAAGCACTTAGCAATGAATTCCATATGCCAGCATCGGGTTTGAAAGGCATATTTTGAACCAGCTCCAATGCTTCTTTAATCTTTCCCTTGCGTCCAAGAAGATCCACGATGCACGAATAATGGTCTAAGCAAGGATTTATATCATACACATTTGTCATCGTATCAAAGCATTCCATTCCTTTCTCAAGGAGACCTGCATGAGAACAAGCTTGAAGAACAGCGAGAAATGTGATGTGGTTTGGTTTGAAGCCCGACTCCAGCATCGTGTTGAAAAGGTCCAAGGCTTCTTTAACTTCACCATTTAAAGCACAACCCGAAATCATTGTTGTCCAGGAGACAACAGTTTTTTCTGGCATGACATAGAAAAGCTCCCGAGCTTCGTTCATACTTCCACATTTAGCGTACATGTCGATTAATGCATTGAAAACTACGGTGTTGTGCCTTAATCCATTTGAAAAGGCATAGTCGTTGGTCCATCTACCAAGCTCTAGTGATCCTGTTTGGCCACATCCCAAGATAAGAGAAAGCATAGTCACCAAATCAGGTTTCATACCGCCTGCTTCCATTGTGTCAAACAACTCCAACGCCTCAACTAAATTCCCTTTTTCAGCATAACCACTAATCATAACATTCCACGTCACACAAGTTCTACAAGGCATGATATCAAATAAATGTCTCGCGGAAAAAATATCACCACACTTGGAATACATGGATATCAGAGTGTTAACCACTGAAATATCCGAATCACAGCCAAGCTGAATCCCATGACAATGAACCAGAGCGCCTTGAAGCAGTGCCTCAGGTTGTGCGCACGAGGACAGTAAGCCAACAATACTGCTCGAATTGGGTATATATCCGCCAAACAGCATCCTCTTATAGCAACTTAGAGCATCAAGAAATTTCTCAAAGTTGGAGTATGCTGCTATCATTGAATTCCACGAGACAACCGTCCTCACACCCAAGTCAATCCCATCAAACACGACCTTGGCTAAGTCCAGATCACAGCACTTCGCATAGGCACTGATCCAAGTGTTAGCTATGGTAATATCGGCATCTAACCCAATTCGAATTCCGAGCGAATGAACTGCTTTCAACAGCTCTACATTCTTCGAGTGCAAAGTAGTTGCTTTAGTCAACCCCATGACCGTGACCGAATCAGGCTGAATCCCTGCAAACCTCATCCGGCGAAATAGGCAGAAAACTTTATCGGGAAAACCCGACTGAGCAAATCCCACAATCATCGAATTCCAAGCAGCCACATCTCTCACGGGCATTCTCTCAAACACGTTGTGTGCGTCGCCTAATTGATTGCACTGCACATACATATCGACCACGGCCGTCTGCACAAAGACATCGGACCAAACCGGGGATTTGACAACGTGGGTGTGAATGATTTGAGAGAATCTGAGATCGGCGAGCTTCGAACACGCTTTCGCGACGAAAGGAAAG
This sequence comes from Ficus erecta, assembly GCA_008635985.1. NCBI lineage: Eukaryota > Viridiplantae > Streptophyta > Magnoliopsida > Rosales > Moraceae > Ficus > Ficus erecta. The sequence goes on along the minus strand of BKCH01000005.1, from coordinate 4,249,641 downwards.
GTGAAGTTGTCAGGTGGGAGACCATTTTGTTTCATTTGGCGAAAGAGAATGAGGGCTTTGTGGGATTGGCCATGATTGACAGCTTCTCTAATGGCGGAGTTCCAGAGCTCAACGGTTGAGAAATTTGAAAAACGGTTGAGATATGAAATCAGTGAAGAAGATGGGACCATTTCTATTTTCTCATCTGAATTGGTTCGGGCGGGAGATCTCTAAACGACACCCTTGTCAGTGTCGGATAAAGGTCGATGTACTCTCCTCCTTTTGTTCTGTTTTTGCTAAGGTTCCCTCCCTTCGTTAGCCAAGAGCCTAAAGAAATTGAGGAGAAAAGTTAATATATCTATGTTTTCCTTTCCTCTCAAAATTCCACCACAAAATTTTTTCCCTCTAATATAGGAATTTAGAGGTTAACATCCTTTTTTTTTTTTTTTTTTTTTTAAATAATGTTTTATTTGGTATTTAAGTTTAATCTAAACTAAACTATATTTTTCATCTTACTTTTCTTATTTTTCTGAAAAGTCAATACAATTTATAACTAGTTTTTAAAAAAGTCAACAAACTCTAATTTAAAAATTTCAACTACAATCGACGAACCAAACGAACGCTAAGTTTTTTTAACAAATAACCAAAATTAAAAAAAAAAAAGTTAAAAGACCTTTTTTTTTTTTTTTTTTTTTTTTTTTTTCCTAAAATGGTCAGTCAATTTTCTTAAATAATTAATTAGTGATTGACCAAATAATATAGTTAATTTGGTCAATCAGTGATTGACTACAATTAATCAGTGATTGACTATAATAGAAATTATCAAATTTCATAGTCAATCTGATTAGCTAATCACCGATTGACTAGTCAATCATTGATTAATTATTAGTTAATCATTGAATGATCAATCTGAAAAAATGACAAACGTTTATTTTGTTAAATAAAAAAAAAAAATCGGCCATCTATTAGATTAGGTGATTAAAAAAGGTTACCCAACTTAATTTTCCTATTAGTTATATATGTCGATGGGGTGCATGCGTGTGTGGTTTGGATCCGAATATTGACTTTTAATTTTTTAGTAATAGTAAAAATAAAATATAAAAATATATTTGGATTTCAATCCAAATGAGGTTTTTTTCTTTTTATAAGAATTAAAATTTTTGTGATTGTATATATAATTTAAGTAGTAATTTCATTTCCGATTTTATCAAAAAAAAATATAGAGTTTAAATTACAACATTTCTAAATTAATAAATATATATATATATGAAAATATTTTCCTCCTCTTTTCAAAGAAGCGAATCGTGGGATTCTTTTACATGAACAGGGGAGAAATTTTTTTGCAATACCTCCTTAAACAGTAGGGGTCCCCGCTGGCGTCTTGCTTGCTTAAAGTCTTTTAATTTCTTGAGTCCAAAAGCTGAATTTTAGAGGGTTTGGTGTGTTTTTAGGAAGAGCTTTTTGTCAACATTTATTATGATTTCGTTAAAAAGCTCATGAAGGCTTTAAAACTTGTACTAGAGCTTTAATAAGATTTTCTAAACTTTGTTCTAACATTTTGTTGCTTATTAAACAATAGAAACATATTTTTTCCCCCTTCCCTAAGCACTTTTAAAACTACTGTTCTGAACACAACTTGAAAAGTTATTAGTTTTCAAGTCATGTAATCTCTATTGTAAAATTCAAATTTTGTAGTAGTGATTCTCCACCACTTAACTCTTCGACACTTTCCTCTTTGGACCTTTCTTTCTTGACAATTTAGAAGTCCCTAAATTCGAAAAGAGTGGCAATTGACTCTTATCATATTACAATATTAGTTAAATTTTAGGGATTTTCACGAATAGACTCCTCAACATTAACGTACTCAAGGGCAAAATCGCCAAGAAAAAAGTTCAAGAATGAAAGTGTCAACGCACAAGAAGTTCATGGGGGGTATTGTCCCCAAAACCAAGCATAATGGTAGTGAAGGAGAATGACATGATTAAAGAAGAAGTAAAAGAAAATTGAGACAAACAAATTCCATAAATAGGAGAAATTGTAAAGTTTAACATTAAAAGAAAGCTTGATGCTAACTACTGATCAACCCTTTTATTCTAGTCTCATAGAGCTAGCTAAAATGTAGGATAAAGATCAAGGCTTCTTCATAACATGCCTAGAAGAAGATGAGGGCATTCTGGACTTTTTCTCTGCCTTGAGAAAATCTCTACGTAAGAACCTATCCGCAGGGCAAAAGAAGAGACACTGGCAAAGTTTATTTCTGCAGCTTCCGAAACCCCTTATGTTCGGGTGCAAGCTGCGGCATAGTTGGCTGCACTCCGGTTGCCTGCAGTGAAATGGCGCGTTGTGGATCTTCTGGCCCTTGCATAGTTTCCATGAATTATTGTTGTTTTCAGTTGCTGATACACACAAAACACAATTTGGAAACATAGTATGTTCCATTAGTACATTTTCAAATAGTTCAAATTTATTCTTGCAAAATGTGGAAGTTGTGGAAAAAAAAAAAACATTAATTTACCTCGAGTTGTAGAGAGGAGAACCGTGAAGAGAACTAGAATCGTAGCAAAGAATTTCATCGTAATTTTGCAAATGCTTGTTGAATATAGTGTTAGTAGTGTTCTTTTGGTGAGAGAGACACAGAGAGTTTTGCAGACAACAATTTTTGACGGAAAATGTAGAGAGAAACGCAAGGAAAAGAGGTGGTTTTATATACTTTACAAATGGGTTTTGATTGTGCTTTATGGTTGATTTTCATGACCTATCTACTTGACATAATAGTTGTATCATGAAAACCATAAAATTAAAAAAAAAAAAAAAAAAACTTGATTTTCGTGACAATTATGGAGGTCAAGCACGAATTAGAATTTTTTTACTCTCTTTTTTTAACCCCTTGTGAAGGATGTAAATTCATGGGCAGTCTACATTTAAAATTCCCATTAAGAAGATTAAAAGGAAATAAAAAATATCGTTAATATACATTACACAAAAGAAAAGAACAAAGGAAAAAAAAAAAAAAAGAAAGAAAAGAAAAGATAAGTACATGATAACCTTGCAAAAGTATAAAAAATTGTTATAAAATTTTTTTTCCTCAAAATTTTATTGCATTTTAAGGAATATGCTTGGCGTGACTAAGCTTAGGACAGTGAATGATATTAAATCATATCATGCCCCATCTACTAAGATAACGAAAATAATTAGTATGTTAATAACTAATTCAGAGCCCAAATTATCCAACATGTGGTTAATCTGTAATCCTAATAGCCAGACACGGTTTACTTCTCATGGTGAATGTTGTACTCCTCGCTTCATGTTTGCATGTCACGTTATTCTTTTCTACATAGCTACTAAAAAAAAACATCATTTGTTTAAAGGATGTTGGATTTTTTTGGTCGTACATAATGGTGCATAACCCAATAGCCGTTATGTGGTTTTATTTGAAATAAAATCAAACATGGAAAATATTAATTTGACATATAATGATTGATTGAGTAAATCAAGGTATTTACTCTTTGCCAATTAACGAGAGTAATATTTTATATATGTTACAATTGTCTAGATACGTTCCCCCTCAACATAAGGCTATCTCTTCTCTCTTTCTTTCTCCCTCCTTTTTGTGGTTGTTCGGTTTAATACTTATGTAATAATCATATACGGTGAGCGATTAAGGACACGGTTTTATACTGGTTAAAATTAACAAAATAATAAGCTAAAAGACATTCAATAATTAAGTATAGAGCCAATTTATCACTTTCATTAATATAACCTACCGCCGTGTATTCAGAATTAGTGCTATGAGTATTTCTAATTATAGCTAGGGGTATATTATTTGTTGCATCGTTCTCATTACTTCTTTGTTTAGTGTGTAATGCGATTAACACTCTAATGGACGACCTATTAATGAATAAATCGGGAATTTCAGGTTATATTTAATATTTTAATATTAAATAAAAATCAAGTGTTTTCACCTGAGTAACCGAAATAAACACCTCATAGAAATATAATTAATCTTCATTAAATGAATTTGTGTATTTTAAATTTTTGATATAGCTTTCTCCTCAATCCAAGTGCCATGTTTTCAAAATATGGAGCTTTTGATTTACGAACTAACCTCACAATTCGTAAGTTAAAGTCATCAAAACTGAACAACTATTCGCAACCCAAACTTCATATGATGCGCGTGAGTCACGAAAATGTCAAAATGATATTACTTAAGCAAATGTTTTTCACATGCTTGCATCTCTACCAACAATATATACCATCACAACGATTAAAAGAGACATCATATAGTTTTATTCTCTCTCTTTTGTTTGCATTAACGGAACAAAGAAATATGAGTACTCAACCTAAAAATAAAAAAAAATTTAAAAAAAAAAACGACTAAAATTAGAACATCACAATTAGCAGAAGTTAGGAGATCAAATGACTAAAAATTAGGCGTTTAATTCATCAAGACTAATAATATCTTCAATGATCTATGTTCGCTTAAAAAGGGTTTGCTTTTCTGACGATAACTGGGCCTATTTTAATTCTCTTCAAGACAGACACTGTTATTGTTAAGTTAGTTGTCTCCTCCTGATTTTGACTGTTTTTTCCAAAATTTAGAAGGAAAACAAACTAAAAGAAAACTGCAGATTTAGTTTCTAATATTTAATAACATAAACTTCAAATGAAATACATGAGCCACTGAAAGCAGCAAATTATTCCAAACCACACAAACCTTCTCACATGAGCGCATATTTATCAACAAATTGTATCACGAAGTTGTAAAGAACAATTGCCTTGCAAAAGAACACAAGAGTACGAGGACTTGAACATAACAGAACGACTAAAATTTAAAAAGACATCGCGAAATAAGCACAAATTAGGAGATCATACGACTACGTTTGCTTCATTTATGAAGGCGATATGTAGGAATGGCTAGAAGATGGTTGGCCCTTTGAGATGAAAAACCAAACTTTTCTGTCTTGTCCAACTCAATCGGCAACATACTATTTGGTAGTTCCCAATCGAAACAATGCACAAGTTGTGCCACCACCAGCTTGACCACAATCAGGCCAAGTTCTAATCCAGGGCAACCTCTTCTTCCGGAGCCAAACGGAATAAGCTGAAAGTCTCTTCCTCTGAGATCTATATTACTTCCCAAAAACCTTTCTGGGATAAAGTTCTCTGGATCGGTCCACGAGTTGGGGTCTCTTCCAATTGCCCATACGTTGATGAAGATTATCGACTTGTTGGTTATGTGAAAGCCATTGACCGTGCAGTCCTCCATGACTGCATGAGGGATCAATAACGGTCCCACTGGATGCAATCTCATGGTTTCCTTTACAACCATGTCTAAGTAATCCAACCTTTCTAAATCCGATTCTTCCACCACTCTGTTCATGCCCACCACAGCTTCTAGCTCTTTCTGGACTTTTTTCAGTACCTTTGGGTGCTTGATGAGTTCAGACATCGCCCACTCTATCGTCGTTGCTGAAGTATCCATTGAGGCCACAAGCATGTCCTGTAGCAGAGTAAATTCATGGGATTACCATTTGCATAATATGACACTTAAAACGTACATATGTGAAAATGTAAAGCACTTTCTAATGTGAAGATCATACCAACAGCACAGCTTTTATATTTGGTCGTTCGATCTGGTATTCTGATTCTTTTGACCCCATGAAGCTCAACATGACATCAATAAAGTCCTTGGTTTTGCCATCTACATCTTTGGACTGGATATGCTCATCGATGATCTTTTCAAAGATGTCATCGAGCGCCTTTCTAACACGCTTCATGTGCTTAGTCAAGCCCTGCAGGTCTAGTGGAGCAATGAAAGGAATGTAATCCGCTAAGTTAGGAGTTGTAGCCAAGGAGAAGGCTTCTTGGATAACAGCATGCAATCCCCTTTCCTCAAAGTTCTCGTCCGGATACTTCTTTCCAAAAATCATTCGGCAACTCATATCCCAATTCTGAGCCAGGACCTTTCTGCTAAGATCAACAACAACATGTTCACGAGCAGCCTCCTGAATGGAATCGATCAAAAGGCCAATTTCTTCTTTCCTCATGGCTTTGAAAGATCTGATTTTAGCGTTACTAAGCAGTTCCAGATTGAACATCTTGCGCATGCCACGCCAATAAGCTCCATACGGACCAAAGGTCACGTTCCTTTGCTCCCAAGCCATATGCTTGAAAGCTTCGCGAGGAGGTCTGCTTGCAAAAACAAGGTCATGGGTCTTGAGGAAAAGCTCTGCAGCTTCAGCGGACGAAACAATAATGTTGGAGATAAGGCCTAATCTCAAATGCATGATTGGGCCGTATTTTTGGGATAGTTTATGCAAACTACGATGTGGGAATTTCCCTATTAAGTGTAGGCTTCCAAATAGAGGAAACCCTTTTGGACCAGGAGGTAGTTTCTTCTTGTTCTTGTGTTTCCATAGCTTTTCTTGCAAAATATAAACAGCTACAACAAAAACGATAAGTATAGACCAAGTCCAGGCCATACTGATCGATCTTATATCTGTTGATGGAGTTTGTTCTTAGAATAGTCACTTCAGTTGGAGTTATCTATCCACTTAACTGTGAAATTATAGGCAAAGTGAAAAATATTAATATTTTAGTTAGATCTCAATATTAATGTAAAATTATTTGTGAACTTTGTCCCTAATCAGTACTGCCGTGTGAAGCAATACGAACAAGAAGGTCCAAAAACAAATCATAATGAATTTAGATAAGTTGAAAATGTTTTTGAGTAGACAGACTTAGCTGATAAGTTGAAATTTTAGATAATTTTCTACAACACTAATAACATGGAAGTTTGCTTTATAAATTGGAAAAAAAAAAAAAAAAAAAGAAAAGAGAGAAGAAGAAGTAGAAGAAGAAGCTTACATATTTTGCGATGTCATTCGGTTGTGATTCCCTGATTTCGCAATTTCTATCATACACCTAATTTAATTGTGTAAAGAAATGTCTTTAGTAGTTAAAGGAAAGGTTTGTTCACATATACTTGAAAAGACATGCATACTGATACATATACACACACACACACACACATCTAAATGCCTAAAAATCTTCACACAAAAAAAAAAAAAAAAAGCCTAAAAATCATATGAATACCACCATTAGTGTACATATTCACGACTGAAAAATACATTTTAATATTTTACATATCACGTTTATCGCAAAATACTTGTTTTGTTAGATATGATATGTATATCCACAAAATCACCAGCCTATCTGCCAGATATCTTTTTCTTTTTTTTTTTTTGTTCTAAAAGATATTTATAAGTTTTATACAACAGGGAATATCTCCTCTTATTTTCTTTCTCCCCTTTCAACAAAAGGACATATTTGACTTTATCTCATTTCTGTTCCAACTTGTTTGCGTTTTTTTTTTAAATTTTTTTTTAAAATTTTATTTTATAATCTCTATAAGTAAGTTATATTGAAGAAGGAATATCTTTTTTTGGTAAGTTGAAGAAGGAATATCTACTCTTCTATTGTTTCTATTCAATTTAAGAACATATTTCACGTTTTGCACCTCATCAATCTTTTTACCACATAATTAAGGAAGGCCCTCACTCTTGAGTGGGTGTTATATTAATTGACTTAAAAGTATTTAGAGTTAAAGATTTATTCATTTTGCTCCGAAAAACGGTCTTCATGAGTAAGTAAATAATAATAATAATAATAATAATAATAATAATAATAATAAGCAGAATAATATTAAAATATAAGAAAAAAGTCTTACGAACATTAACATATTTTATGTACAAATTATGCTCTTTTTTTTTTTTTTTTGAAAAATACTACTTCAGATGTTAATATTAGAATAAACAATGTGAATTTGAGATTTTAACTCCTTCAAGCTGTTATAATTATTATTTAAATATAACGATATCAAAATAAATAAGGGATCGAAAAGTAGATAAGCTTACATTTGATTCATTAGTTAGAGATGAAAAATTTAAATTGGAGTTGGTTGATTTTTCAAAAACTAGTTATAAATTTTGTTGACTTTTTAAAAAAAGATAAAAATTGAGATGAAAAAGTACGGTTTTGTTAAAGTTGAACTTGAATACCAAACATGGTCAAGTTTTGAAAGATTTTGTTTAAACATTCATAATCTACAAAAGAAGTTTTTTTTTGGTAATTTTTAAGAAATGCAATTTAATTTTGCTAAAATAATTAAATATGATTGTTACTATTATTATTTTTTAACTTCAGGTGGGGGATTTGAATTCTGCACCTTATTATCAAGTCAAAAGTGAATTACCGGTTTTGCCAACAACCATGTTATTAAATATGATTATTATTATTATTGTTATTATTATTATTATATTTAACTTGGAAGTGAAGGGATTCGAACTCTGCATCTTTAGGTGGAGTCAAGTGTAATATTACTGTTAGGCTCTACTTGCAACCACTTATTAAATATGATTATGATTACCCTAATAAAACAGAACAATTATTTTAGATGGATATTACTAGTAAGAAAACTTAACACATTCCTATTTTTGAGAAAATAGTTTCTTTCAATCTTTTTTGAGAAAATAGTTATAATTTAATTTTTAAAAAAGTCCTAGTGTTATAAAATGACAACAATAGTTCAACAATGATGCTCAAACGAATAAAATATTAATGTCAAGTTTTTTTTTTTGCTTAAAAATGTCTATCTTTTTTTTTTTTTGAAAGTAAATGTCTAGTTCTTTAATAATATTTTTCTTTTCTTTTTTCCCCTTCTATTTCTTTTTTTTTTTTTTCCTTTTTTTTTTTGGCTAAATAAAGAGGGTTATAGGAATTGTTCGGTGATTTTTCGCAAGTGCACGAGCCGGTTCAAATAATAAAGTGATGAAAAGATATCGTTCCCAACGAGGACTATATACTACTAATTACCGAATTACTTTAATCCCAATTCTATTTGAACAATAATTTTACGAGATGCAATAAATAAAAACAATTTAAAATAACACAACGCACGAGTTTAGCAAGGAGAAATTCAATATATTAGGATATCTAGGGTTTCCGAATTCACCGGATTAATCATGCTTAAAATATCAAATTTAATCACTCAACGCTTATTCCTATGCTGATGAAAAATATGTAATCACTAATCTTTCTCAAGCATTAGCAAATTATCACAACAAGCCAGTTTTCACCTCTCGGTCTCAAACTCTATCATGATTTATTAAGAACAAGAAATTCATAATATCACACAAGCCTCATAGATATCTCTATCCTATGACAATCTCATGGTATTTAATCAAAGTCTAATCCAATTATCACTTCTCAGTCTCAAATTAGATCACAAATCAATGGGAAAGGGCACGCACACTTTCACAAGCATTAAGAATAGATTAAACACTCAGCATAGATGTGAATAAACATCAAAATTGAATTAAACCATAATAAATTTGAACAATCATAATCCGGCTACATCGTAGCCCTAGAAAAAGAAATTTAGTTCATAATGAAACTAAACAAAATTCTAAATAATGTTTTAAACATGATGAGAAAAGAAGAAGAACTGATTTTTGAATTGGAATTGTCGCGATCCATCTCCGGAATTGCTATTATTCTTCTCCAAATCACCAATTGCTTTCCTCTAAGTCACCCCTCTCTTTTTCTCCGAAAATCTCCTCCTTTGAACCCTAAAAAGATTCTATTTATAGCCTTGGATCGAAAGATTTGATTTTTGAATTTCAAATTCGGAGAATCAAAACGAATTTCGCAAAAATCGCATTGGGCGCCTAGGTCCTGTTTTTCTGGCGCCTAGGCCTTAAACTGGAATTCGCGATTTGTGCCTAGGCCCTCTTTTTTCTGTGCCTAGGCCCTAAACTGGTACGACGAAAATCTCTTTTTGCGCCTAGGCGCTACTGAAATAGCGCCTAGGCGCCATACTCTCGGGTTTTTGTACCAAAATAACTCAATTCAAGCGCCTAGACCCCATAAAATTGATGCTTAGGCGCCCAATACTCTTCAAAACAAAATCTTCATACCAAAGTGTGCCAAATGCTCCATTGTAGCTCCAATCGCGCCAAAAAAACAACGAATCCATCTTTTTTTACCTAAATCCTACAAAAGAGAATAAAACAACGTGAAAGAACTTAAAAACAAAGTGAAAACCAACAAAATAATAAGTTAAAAGTACCCAATTAGTTAGTCTAAAACTAACTTATCAGGAATGAAGATTGACATACTCAAATAACCACAAGGGATGAGTGTCTTCCTGTATGATATATGAATCTCTCACAAAATATATTGTCAATGAACCCCGATTAAAACACATTGAAAACGACTTGAACCCAATCATTAAATGAGGAAGACCAGTGCCCTACCAATCCACCTTATAAAAACATTAAAACATCAAATTAGTTTTTTATTGTACGTTTCGGGTGTTGAGATGTTATCTTTATATATATATACACACGCACAGATAAGTTATCTTTTGAGTGTTATCTTGAAATAAGAATAACTTAAAACGATTATTTTCCTGTTAATTAAAGGGAAGAGTGTAAATGACTATGCAAGACAAATCAACTAATAATTAATTTACTTAAAGACCCATATTCTAATCAGATCCACTCATTCGATAAAATGGGCAATTATTCAATTGTACTAATATCGAAATGAGGAGGGTTCACTGACAGTTAATTGCTTTCCTAATAACTGATGCACACCATGATTCAAGATATAGGACTGACTTCTAATCAAAAAGATATGGGACTGACTAAAACTTCATAATGTTTTTCCAGAGAAAAATGAAAGGACTTTTGATATTCATGGTTTGTGGAAAGAAATGCCTTTTTTTTTTTTTTTTTTTTTGCTAGAGGAAAAAAATATCTTTAGTTGTTAAAGGAAAATTTTTTTTCACACGTACTTGAAACACATGTATACAGATGCAAGAATGTCATTAATTTGACATCTCCTTATATTTATACTAATCATAAAATCAAATTTGATAATTTTACCATTTCATCACCTTTAATATTAGAGTAGACAAAATTATAGAAAGAGCTACTCAAAACATGGCTCTTTATCTAATTTTCCTCATATATATAAACACTTATGCATATAAATCACATGAAAACCTCCCTTAGTTTAAGTATGCGCGACTGAAAAGTACATCGTTTTTTTTTTCCTTATCACGTTTATCACAAAAATATTATGTTAATACACATGATATATCACAGAATCATCGATCTATTATGCTAGTTATCATCTGCTAGATATCTCTAAGTTTTTTGCGCCCTAGAAGATACTTATATGTTGTAAAAAAAATTAAGTATCACCTTCCAAAAAAAAAGAAAAGAAAAGAAAAGAAAAGAAACTGAAGTAACTTCTACATACATATATCTACAGGAAGAGTCTTACTTTCGGTACCGGATATAACTGGTAAATTAATATTGACCGTTGGAGGGCAAATACTTGGTAAAAAAATGGGATCAAATAAATAGAGAAGAAGAGAGAGAACGAGAGAGAGAAGAGAGGGAGAGGCAAAACCAAATGGGAGACACACCGGCGAGGCAGATGGTATGCTAACTTTCTTATGTCAGCCTCACCAATGGTCTCCTTTTTTAATTAATTTTTTTCCAAACTATTTCACGCCTCAAATTTCTTATTTACTTAATAAAATCATTTTTGCTTTTTTAATTCCTTACCAAGACAATTGCTGAACATATATGTATATACATATATATATAGAGAGAGAGAGAGAGAGAGCTGATTTATTTGGGAAACTTCTTTTCGGATACTAGTAACAGGAAAATCCGTGGGAGATTTCTATTTTCGATAGAATATATAACCTTTCTACAGTTAGAGTTCTCCTTATCTTTAAGTTCCATTAATATGTAACCACCAAACCCTCTAGAAACTAGAAACTTGCTAAAAACTTGTAGGCCATATGTACATGAAAAATAATGCTCCTTTTGGCGATAAGCAAGAAAACTCCTACCCTATTTCACATGAGGAAAACAATGTACCCTTTTGTTGTGTGCGCAAAAAACTTTCCCCTTTTACTCTAACAACGATTATTTCTATATATATTCCTTGATAAAATGTTACCAAAGTTGATTTCCCAATAATATTTTAATAAAGCAAGGAGTATCATCAATTTGCATGCTGCCTTGTGTCATTATTACTGATATTGATATGCCATTGAAATGTTTTGGCCTCACGTTAAAATACCCAGATGTTGTCGCAATAACGTCGTCACTACAAACTTGTCGCAAATACTTTATTTGCGATGAAAAGCGTAGTTGCAAATATATTTACAATGACAGTCAGTCACGAAAAAGTCTGTTACAATTATTCCATCCAATTCCGTAAAAAATGACATGGCATATGATCTTTTGCGATGATAATTTAAAATGGTGTCGTCGTAAATAAGCTTGTTATTGTGTTTTTGCTACGACACGTTGTCGTCGCAAATTGTTGTAACATGATAACGATGATTGGCCATCAACGGCATGTGACGAGGATTAGGATTCCAGTTAGGAGGACTGGCTGCGGTTCTGGGAATGCGACCTACTCTCACGGCGGTGCAGGTCTCTGGCGACCCCACTCAGCTTCCTTCGCCAGGCCGATGAACTGGAAGAAAGATGAAGAATCGCTGAGGGTTGTCGGACGATGAGAACATCGTGACTGTGACGGACAAATTCGACGGAGGGGAAACGCGTTCCCCTGTGGCGTGCAGTGGATCGGCACCGCTCTTGATTGTCCTCGCCGAGTATTCGACCATGGGTGACGGCATAGGCGAGCTCTTCTATTGGCCTCCGAATCTCACGGCCGTGCGACTCATTTTCTCCGCCGACCAGCGGGTTTTGGAAGAGACCTCCTTGCTCCGAGAGACCAAGAGCCATGCCCTCCGTTGGCGTGGGGGTCACGTGGGGTGTCGCGTGGATGGCGCCGGAGCAACCTCAGACGGCGGCGGAGATGGCGGAGCCATCTTGTGGGTTCTCTTTCTCTCTCTCTCTCTCTCTCTTTTGTGTGTAATTGTTCATGGGCATGATCAGATGTAGTAGGATGTATAATAAATTTTGTGTGCATATAATATCTCAACCGATAATGAAACAGTCAAACAAATTTACTAAATTAATGGGATAAAAAAACATACATCATTGTAGATTGTCTTTTTCGCTTTGGGTTCCATTAGTAAAATGTATGTAGATTCAAAATTAGTTTGACATTTTAAACAAATTGTGGACCCTACAAGTTTTTCCAACTCAACCTAATAATCAATGTAAACAAATTCAAAGGGTCCCACACGTTTACATATTATCACCTTGGAAACGCCAACTGTAATGTGATGTAAGTGCCAACAAGGGTGATTGGTGGTTATCCGTGATAACCCTTAACACTGTCATATTTGAGTATATCATTTATGAATGATCGTAAAACTCAATTAAAAAAAAAAAAAAAAAACCGCCATTTTGCTAAAAAAACCAAAAGTTCGATTTTTTTGTTTTTAAGGAATGGTTAGAAAACGGCCACCCATCTAGTTTTTGCTTTAGGGGAAAGGTGTGAAGAGCTAAAACATGTATAGTAACGGAGCCACCATTAAGTTTTGTTTATTCATTTTCTTTCTTAGTTGTTCCGGTTGAATTTATAAAATATTATCCAAATATGACAACATGGCCAACTGCTACAAAAAATAAAATATTTAAAATCATTCACAAAAAACTCTAAAGGTTAATTATTTGAAAAAACGAAGCAAGCATGATAATTTATTTTTTCATAACAGATGGCTTAAGAACCGGGCAGCCTACTTTCGTTGACTTAGTGACTGTAGTCGTCCACAGATTAATGTTCTGGGAAATAACCATCAAGGTAGGAGGAAATTAGTCGTCCACAGATTCTTCAAAAGACTTTTCTCATTCTCAACAAGAGGAAAAAAAATGGGTAAGAAAGCATTTGCCCTTTTTGTTTTTGTAAATTCACTCAAAATTTTATGTTTTTCTCGGAAACACTGAGAAAATTGCTTCAGCATAGGGTAGGTGGATTCTAATCATTCTTACCTTTATTTTTTTTTTAATAGTACTGGCGTGCTATATTATTTGACTGGAATTCTTTTTGCTATTTTTTTTTTATGAAGACAAGGTTCAACTCATCCATAATAGAAAGCTGAAAATTGTTGTGTTGTCGGTGTTGATCTGCAGATATTGGCCAAGAGGAATAATGAGTTCGTCTCTAGATACCGCGTCCATTATTTCCTCTAATTTTAGTAAGTACGATGTATTCATCAGTTTTCGAGGTGAAGACACTCGTAAAGGTTTTACGAGTTATCTTTATAAGGCTTTACGTGAGAAGAGAGTTAAAGCTTACATAGATGAGCAGACTCTTAAGAAAGGGGAGGAAATTTCACCTGGACTCTTGAGAGCAATTCAAGAATCAAAGATTTCACTAATTATTTTTTCGGAAAACTATGCATCTTCTGCGTGGTGTTTGGATGAATTAGTGCACATACTCAAGTGCAGGGAAGAGAAGGAGCAAATTGTTATACCTATCTTTTACGATGTAGATCCTTCAGATGTGCGGAATCAAAAAGGGAGTTATGCTCATGCTTTTGCTGCACATGAACAACGTCTTAAAGATGGAACTGAAAAACTGCATGAGTGGAGAGTTGCTCTGGAAAAGGCAGGCGGTCTATCTGGGTGGGATTCACGCGACAGGTAATTAAAACTAAGACATGAGATTATTGTTGGTTTCTTTGAAAATTTACCAAGTTTAGATCTTGAAATATATTTTTCGGGAAAAAGTTGGAATTTCTAATATTGTCAATTGCTTCAACAATCTTCTTGAAGAAAAAATTTAAATGAAGAGTAATTGATCAAAAAAATCATTGAACTCTTAAAAAAATTACTTTATTTTATTTTATTTGTAAAATTTTGATATAAAAAAACTCTAAACTCTTTAAATATTGATAAATTTAATCATTTTCGTATAAAATCTTTATTAATCTTGTTCAAATGATTATTTTATAGTAAAAAATCAAAATACTCTCCAATTTTCTATTTCCCTTCTCCCTCAGTCCCTCTGTCTCCCCCTCTGTCTCCCTCCCTCAACCTTTGCAGACTCCATCATGGTACACTCCTCTTCTTGAGACTTGTTCCGGATCGTCAAGCAGCAATCTGTCCCTGATGATCATTCTCCCACGCCGCCACTTCCTCTGCCTTGAACGAGCAGTAGCAGCCTCGTTGTCGCTGAGGCACTCTTTTCCATGATCTACAGAACGCGGGTGATTCCTCACTCGCAGTCGGGGTGGAGTAGCAGGAAGGGAGAAACGGCTAGCGCCTGATTCTCGATCGGAGTCAGAGGTTACAAGAAGTCCATATCCTGCAAGCAATACTTGTGGGGAGGGTGGCCTCCATCTCAGATCGCATAGATTGCCACTGCCTCTCTCTCTCTCCCTCTCCCAGATCACCACCACCATCACCGGCGTCGGGCCCAGATCACCATCATCATCACCGACGTCCCGACGTCGCGATCAAGCCCTAGCCTCGCGATCTTCGGCCAGACTGTCTCCGAAATCGCGAACTCTTGGTGACGGCGGCGGGCCTTGAGAAAGGGGTGGCTTTGCCAGAGCAAAAACAAAAAAAAGGGGTTTCTTAGGCTTTTTTTTTTTTTTTTTTTTTTAATAGGTTCATTGTTTTGTTTCAAAAAAAATTGTCCATACTGCTAGATTACTAAAATGCCCTTTCATATCAGACTGCATATTTTACTTATTTCGTTAAAAATTTAATAATTTTGAATGCAAATAATTAAGATTGTTAATATTTACAGAGTTTAAGATGATCTTTGTCAAAATTAAAAAATAGGGATTAAATCATCTTCTTTTAAAAAATTCAAAGACTATTTTATTCAATTATTTTTAAATGAATTTTAAAAAAAAATTAAAATACAACTGACTAATTAGACCAAACATGGATAGATTTTTGTCCGGGTTTTCCGTCGAAAACAGCGCACAGACAAGAGAAAATGATAGTTTGTAAAAGTGGATGGAAAAATTATAATTTGGAGGGTAAATTTTTATTTTTATTTTTATTTTTATTTTTTTGAGAAGTTGCTAACTAAGCAAATGCATAGACAAAGGACCAAAACTGCTAGAAAAATAAATTATGCATTTCGTAATTTTATCTCTTCTTTTAAAAATATAAGTAACACGACCTCAAAGAAAACATAAATGAAACACTACTAAAATGATATATTTCAAGTAAACTTGTAGCTGGACTAAATAAGAACATCATTGACTAAAGCTGAGAATGCATCCTAAGGGAAGGATTCATCTGATTAACAATATTAAAAAAGAAAAAATTCAAAAACAAAGGAAGAAAAAAACTGGTTTAAGTGTTCCACAGTTGTATGCTGAATATGCCATTTTATCTATTTTCCTCTGTATAGCCTCTGCAAAAATAACAGCTTTGGTATTGAGTGAGTGGCTCAACAAGTAATTCTACGAAGCCTCTCAAATTCTCTCCCCAATTTTTATTCTTCCTTTACTAATATTTATGAAATCTAACCTCTAACTAATTTATTTTTTTTCCTGTGCATTCTAGGTATGAACCAAAATTAATTAAGAGGATTGTCGAAAATGTTTTGAGTACATTAAATTATACCACATCGCGGGCCACTGGATTCGACTTCACAAATCTGGTGGGAGTGGATGGACCCCTGGAGGCAATATCATCAGTACTCTTTCGCTCATCAGATGTTCGCATAATAGGCCTTTGGGGGATGGGTGGTATAGGCAAGAGCACCCTTGCTCGATTAGCTTTCCACAAACTGTCTTTTCAGTTCGAAGGCTGTTGTTTTCTTGAAAATATTAGGGAAGAATCGGAAAGACATGGATTGGCTTATTTAGAATCCAAGCTTTTCTCAGAACTACTGGAAGAAGAAGACATAGATGTGGTAAACCACTTTGTAAGATGTAGAATACAGCAACAAAAGGTGCTTATAGTCCTGGATGATGTTAATGATCGAGAACAACTGGAGCGTTTAGCTGGAGATCGAACTTGGTTTGGATCTGGAAGTAGAATTATTATAACAACAAGAGACAAACATTTGCTCCTAGGTTGTGCTGATATGATTTACGAGGCCCGTCAATTGAATTTTGATGAAGCCCTTCAGCTCTTTTTATTGAATGCCTTTGGAGGTGGACACTCTTTTAATGAATATTACGTTGAGTTGGCAAAGTCAATGGCAGCTTATTCTGAGGGACTTCCTTTACTTCTTATAGCTTTGGGTTCCTTCCTTCGAGCTGGAACCATGAAGAAATGGGAGAGTACATTGGACAAATTGAAAAGTAATGCCCCTGAATCTAGGTTCTTTCAGATATTAAGATTGTGGTTTGAGGGGCTAGATGAAGTGGAGAAAGATATTTTACTTCACATAGCATTTCTCAAAGGAAAGAACAAGGATTTGATAGAAAGAAAACTGGAAAAGTCTGGAAATTTGTCTGGAAGAAAAGGAATTCAAGCCCTCACCGAGAAGAATTTTATAGGCATTAAACGTGATGGTGAGGTTTGGATGCATGATTTGGTACAAGAAATGGCGTGGGACATTCTTCGTCAAGAATCCACTAAAGAGCCTGAAAAGAATAGTTGGTCATTGATTACTCAAGCTGTTTATCATGTTTGGAGAACCAACAAAGTAAGTATCAGAGTCGCATAACTAGAAATTTAATCTTTTTCTAGATTGATACAATGTTAAGTTTTTCTTTGTACTACTAATTATCAGGAGATTGGTGCCATAGAAGGACGATACTTTGACGTGTCGAGGATTGAGTACGAAGAGCTACAACCGACACTTAAAATGTTAGGAAAGAGGTATAATTTGAAACGGCTAGAATTCATACTTATTGTTGCTTAATACGAGATTTACCATTTTATACCAACTTTGTTAACCCATATTTCACTGTTTAATCAATTAGCAAAATTTACAAGTTTCTATAAATGAATTCCATCACATTTTTCAATTAAAAGTTGACAATCAACAATTGAAGAGTTGGTGTATATTACAGTTCTCACCCTGTATTGTCAATTTCTTCCTCATTTGTCTAGGTATTATCCCCCGAAGTATTTTCCGTCGACCATTAACCAACACAATCTCGTTGGAGTTGACTTACCCAGTAGCCAGCTTAAGCGATTTTGGAATCAGATAGAGGTATTTTGTAATTTAATTTTTGATTTCTAGAATTCTTGGAAGTTTATGCTGATTTTCTTTTATATCTCAAAACAAGTATAGAGCCACTTCAAGCTAATCAAATACCAGCTTTGATGTCCTCATCTTTGGGGCTAGACATGGCGTCTTCATTGCATCATGGATCATATACTGCATTCATCTCAAGAACTCGATCTGAAACCACAAGAATTCACAAAATTCACACCTTCTCTAGTAGCTATACACTTTGCATTAATGGGAAATTTTTTTTCCAGGAAACTGTTGGAAACAACCCTTAGCACACACCCACTATCATCCAGAAACACTTTACCCAATTTGATAGCGGAAGCACAACAAAAGCATAAAAAATGATGAGCCCTCCTAAAGGCTAAAACCCGTTGACTTATGTTGCAGGATTCGTCATCGAATGTTAGATTATTAATTTCATATCAAGGACAATGGAGTAACACACAGGGTCGTTGGAGTTTTGATGGGGTAAAGGCGAAAGGAATAATAGTTTCAAGGGACATAACTTATCACAAATTGGTGGAAAAACTTTGTAGCAGTTTAATGGTTGATCGCTCGCTGTATGATCTGGACATGAGGTTCTTAGTTAAGTCAGCTGTTCCAATGCCACCTATTGGGATCGAAAATGATGAAGAAGTTAACTTTTTTCTCGGTGAAAATTCTGGGAAAGACAGTCCGCGTTATCCGTTATGTATTTCCTTGATCAGAAAGAAAAGATATTGGCCAACATGTATCCGTTGGTAATTAACACGTTTACCGTGATACATGTACAAATCTTAATTTTCTTTAGATTGTTTGATGAATTTAGGACTTTTTTAACCTTTCGTACTCTTACTCAGGGGAAAAAAACAAAACAAAACAAAATTAAAGTAGTAATGAAGTTGCAAAAAATAAACAAATAACTAGGTGCCATGAAATCCTTCATACACGTGTCGTTTCATGAGGAATGATGGTATCAAAATGTTCTACACCAAACAATGTGCAGAGAATTAATAATTAATTTTTGCCAAGTAAAATATATCTTTTTTTCTATTTTAAAATAGATTCACCAATTTATAAAAGCGACAATTTACCTGCCATATTTGATAAGAATTGGAAAAAACAAATAATTTAAGATTCTTTTTTTTTTTTAACTCGAATTTAAGCCCGTATTAGATGTGCACACTTGAGAAGGAGTTTTGGAGCTATTTTGAATCAAGTTGAGTTAATGTTTTGAGTTGTGTGTTTACTTGAAAATGAACTGTTTGGAGTTAAATAGTATAAAAACTTGATATATATTCCAGGAAAAAAAAAAAAAAAAGCAATACAAATCTTGTTTTAATACTCTCTTATTCTATGCACTAAAACAAATATTCTCATTTCGACTTAAAATGAGAAAGTTATAAACTTTTAAAGTTTGAGTTTTTAAAATAGATTTGGAGATGTAAATAGTAAAATTGGTTTACTTTGAAAATTTTTTATCGTAACATCGGATAAAGATTTTACACCCAAAAAAACAACACACATGAATATTCTAATTTGTATAGTTAATACCCCACAATTAATAAAAATGCTAAAAAGGACAACTTAAAAAGGAAAAACAAAAACAAAACAAAGATATTAAGTACCCAATTTTTCTGGTTATCCCATTTCCATAATATCCATCTAAGCCCTTCATTCTCAATTAATTCTTTCTTCAAAGAGAAGGTAAATTAGACAATAAATCTAAAGAATATTTTTCTTTAATTAATACTCTTTTCATTTAATGAAACGTACCGTAGCAACAGCCCTAAACTAAAAGAAAGAAGCATCCAATCACATACTCAGAAACCCAAAACCCAGCTCAAGAAGAAATGCAAGCAGCAAATTTTTTTTTTTTTTATTTTTCATTTTTTAGAAGTCTGGAAGGTATAGCAAAAAATCATTTGAAACATTACAAGAGAAGACTTTGTTTTGCCTCCCATTGTTTCTATGTGTTTTGCTAGACTTAAGCCTTCCATCGTTGTTTTGGTTATCCTTCAGAGTGGCTCGTTTCTTTCATAGTTTAAATGATAATGCTTATTTACCCAAAAAACAAAAACATAGAAAATCAGTACAAAAGCCTAACAGATATTCGATTTTACCAAAAAAAAAAAAAAACAAAAAAAAAACAAAAAAAAAAAAGAGAAAAACAAAAGTTATTGTCTGTAGCAATGCACCAATGGGAAAGTATAAAAGAAGGTTTTGTAGAAGGGTATAGCTGTAAAAAAAAGGGTTATATTTTTGAAAATGGGGTGTATTAATAAGAACATGGGGTGTTAATAGTCCTTTAAACTATTTTATTATATTTTTCGGTTTTGAGATATGTCATCTTTTGTGTGTTATTTTGAATTTAGAATAACTTTTAAAGAGAAAATTAGGTAGAGAACCTTGTTTCGAATACCTCCTTATAATTTTGTCATCACTAATATTAAAGTTGATAATTTTAATGTTATGAAATAACAATATTATCAACTTTAATGTTACGGTAAACATAAATATAAAGAGGTGTCAAATTTATGACATTCTTGCATATAACTCTAACTTAAAGCGACTATTTTGTTTTTTTTTTTTTTTTAAATCCGTGACTTTTTTTTTTAATAGTGACTGTTTTCCTATTAGTTAAAGTGAAGAACGTAAATATATGTACAAAGACGAAGCGACTAATAATTAATTTACTTAAAGACCCGTATTTTAATCAGATTTCCGCTACACTTTCCAGAAAATGGGCAATTATGGAATTTTAATAAGGAAGAGGATATAATACCAAATCATTCTACAATATCTTCATATGAGTTGGTTTAGCTGATTGATGTAAGAAAAAAAAAATAACGGCGAGAAAGAAAATTTTGGTAGAAGAAAAAATATTTTCTAGCCAATATAAGAGAAGTAATACGTTGAAAGTACGTTTAAGGTTCTAATAAAGCTAATTGCTTTCCTAATTACTGATGTATGCCATGATTGGAGATAGGACTAGCAGAAAGTGCATAATAATTTTCATCATGAGCGTGTTGGGCAGGAGAGAAAGATGGAAAGAAGGGGAAGAGTAGAGGAATTTGTAACAGGATTTTGATATCTATGATTATTTAATAAGAGAGAAAAGAGAAAGAAACGACTAATTCCTTTAAAGGATTTTTTATTTTTTATTTTTTATTTTTTATTTTTTATTTTTGTGTTTTCTAGTTGTCTCCTCTTGATTTGGTCTATCAATTAGAAAGGAAAAAAAAATGGAAACGAAAAGAAAACTGCAGATTTTGCTTCAAATATTTCGCAATACAAACTTTATATGAAACATGTACGAGCCACTAAAAAGGTTTTAAGCTTTAAATCAGCTATCAAAAGAACCACAAAGTTTGAAAAGACGAAAGATGTAACTAAACAGGCAAATATTTTCTCGCATGGTTGCTTCTGTATCAAATCGTCATTATTTTTTCTTCTGTCTCTTCTGCTTGGAAAACAACACAAAAGAATCAGGAGATCATATAACTTCATTCCTATTTCCGAA
Organism: Ficus erecta; assembly: GCA_008635985.1. Lineage (NCBI taxonomy): Eukaryota > Viridiplantae > Streptophyta > Magnoliopsida > Rosales > Moraceae > Ficus > Ficus erecta. The sequence continues at coordinate 4,227,998 of BKCH01000005.1, read as the reverse complement.
GGCGATACGTAGGAATGGCTAAAAGATGCTTGGCCCTTGGAGTAGTCAGTCCGAAAACTTCGGTCATGTCCATCTCGGTGGGAAGCATACCATTTGGGAGTTCCCAATCAAAACAGTGCACAAGTTGTGCTAGAACCAACCTGACCAAAATCAGTCCTAGCTGCAATCCAGGGCAACCCCTTCTTCCGGAGCCAAACGGGATAAGTTCAAAGTCTCTTCCTTTGAAATCAATGCTATTTTCCACAAACCTTTCAGGGACGAATTTCTCTGGATCAGTCCATGCATTGGGGTCTCTCCCAATTGCCCATACATTTACAACGATTCGTGATTTTTTTGGTATGTGAAAACCGTTGACCGTGCAGTCTTCCATGGCTGCACGAGGAAGCAACAATGGTGCTGCAGGGTGCAGCCTAAAGGTTTCCTTTACTACCATGTCCAAGTACTCCAGCATTTCTAAGTCTGATTCTTCCACCATTCTTTCCATGTCCACTACAGTCTGGAGTTCTTTTTGGACTTTCTTTAGTACCCTCGGGTGCTTGATGAGTTCCGACATCGCCCACTCTACCATTGTTGCTGAAGTATCCATTGAGGCCACAAGCATGTCCTGTAACAGAGGAAATTCATTGGATTACCATATACATATGACGATACTAGAAATGTACGAATATTAGACACTTTTTGATGTGAAGATCATACCAACATTAGGGCTTTTATATTTGGTCGTTCGATTCGGTATTCTGATTCTGCTGACCCCATAAAGCTCAACATGACATCAACGAAGTCCTTGGTTTTACCATGTTCGTCTTTGGAAGGGATATGCTCTTCAATGATCTTGTCAAAGAAGTCATCAAACACCTTTCCGACATGCTTCATCCGCTTTGTCAAGCCCTGCAGGTCAAGTGGGGCAATGAAAGGAATGTAATCCGCCAAGTTAGGAGTTGCAGTCAAGTACAATGTCTCTTCGATTACAGCCTTGAAACCCCTTTCATCAAATTCCTCATCCGAATACTTCTTTCCGAAAACCATTCGGCAACTCATATCCCAATTCACAGACATGATCATGCTGCTAAGATCAACAACACCACGTTCACGAGCAGCCTTTTGAATGAAATTGATCAAAAGGCCAATCTCTTCTTTCCTCATGGCTTTGAAAGAACTAATTTTAGCATTACTAAGCAGTTCTAGACTGCACATCTTGCGCATGTCACGCCAATAAGCTCCATACGGACTAAAGGTCACGTTCTTTTGCTCCCAAGTTATATACTTTGCAGCTTCATGAGGCGGTCTGGTAGCAAAAACAAGGTCATGGGTCTTGAGGAAAAGCTCTGCAGCTTCAGCGGACGAAACAATAACGGTAGGAACAAGGCCTAATCTCATATGCACAATTGGACCATATTTTTGGGCTAATTTATGCATATCATGATGTGGTAATTTCCCTAATAAGTGCAGGCTTCCAAAGATAGGAAACCCTTTTGGACCAGGAGGCAGTTTCTTCTTCTTGGCCGTGTTTTTCCATAGCTTCGCTTGCAGAACATAAGCAACTACGATAAATACTACAAGTATAGGCCAAGTCCACGCCATTATTTGCTCTTTTAACGGAGCAAACTGATCTCTTTTCTCCGAAATATAGGCCGACCTAGTGTCTATTTTCTTGAAGCTGCATCTATGTACATGAAATTAAGGACAAAGTGATAAACAAAATTTTAGTTAGATTTCAGTAAGAATTGAACCCCCAACGTTTCTACATATTGCAGTGACACCTTCTTGACCGAATTTAATTACATCGACGCTCCTTGTCTATTGAATTTTTAAAAATTCCCTTGACAACCTTCAAAAGATAGGAAATGGATTCGGCTAATATATCCGATGAGTCACCAAAAAAAAAAAAAAACCCCCTAAACTAAAGTAAACTAAACTGTTAATACTACCAGCTCTGCTAAAATAGTGAATCACAGAGCCAAATTTACTCAGAATGAGAAACTGATGCATTATCTCCATGACAAAAATAATAAATTAATAAATAATAAAATAAAAGGAGTAGAAGCTTACTATTTTTAGCTCTTTTAGATCGCTTGTAACGCCCAGAAGATCTGATTTTCCCTAACACACCTAAGTTGTGGAAATAAATCTGTTTAGTTGTTAAAAGAAAAGATTTGTTCTCAAATGCTTGAAAGACTTGTCTTTGGCAAACAAAGTCTCAGACACTGAAAAAGAAAAGATTAAGAGATTAGAACACACTGCACAACCACGCTTACACACAATTATATAAATACAAATACATTGACTTGAGTGTTTGTCACTCACATATGCATGTGTGTGTATATATAATGGACTTGGATAAAATTTATCTCAAAAGCTAACTCAAGAGAAGAGGATAATTCCACATATATACACCACAACATCCTAATAATTTAGCATTGTAGGATAAGTACTCCCTCACGTCAAGCGTGGGCCAAGATCCAAACCCACCATCAGCTGTAAAATCTAACTCTGTTATCATGTTAAATAAGTTTGGATAAAACTCATATTCAAAAGTTAGCTTAAGAAAAGAGAGCACATTCCATATTATATAAACATCACATCATCCCAATTTATTGATGCGGAACAAATAGACAATCCAACTAGCGCAATGAATCATGACTGAAAAATACCTTAATTTATAGAATCGCGTTTCCATAATATTAAAATTTTCTTGGATACGAAAGATATTACGACAAAAGTTTGTAATGCTATCTGTCATCTGCCACCAGATATGTTATAAAATGAAGGGAATAGTTCCAAAAGATTACTAATTCCCAAACGAAATAAAGAAAACAATGACTATTTATAGTTGTTTAATAATGTATACATCTTTTCTTTTTTATAATTTCTTGTTTATTATAATAAACAACAATTGTTCGACATTGTGCTGATGTGTAACAACTTTTAGTTTTTTTTTTTTTAACTACTTTTTTCAGGGTGCTAGGACATGTTATCTTTTGAGTTTTATTGATATGAATATAAAAATTACTTGAATCTAACAATAAGTTGGTAAGATGCTCGTTCTCCTCACACATGGTTCCTTCCCCTCAGTGATAAGAAAAATAATGTATCATATAACTCTGCGGTTATATGAGGCCTCCGACCTATACTCCTATAACTTTTTTTATTTAGGAAAAAAAAAAAGGGACCTTTGAAAATGATATGTACATTAATTAAAGGGAAAAGTATATCAAGAGATAGAGCCAGAAATATAAATGTTTCAGTGAGGACATACACCAATTTTTTTTTTTTTTAGTGTAGACTATGTGAGAATTTTTTGATTTTAGTGGATTTATATGAGAATTTTTAGTTTTAGTGTGAACAAAGTAGAAAAACCATAAAGTTTTTTGATAGAATTAAATTTAGTATGGGCTATATGAGAATTTCTTTTATTTTTAGTGAAGATAAAGTAGAGACTGTATGATAATTTTTTTTTTAATTTTTAATAAGGACAAAATTAAAAAACTATAAGATTTTGGGGAATAATTAAAAGAACAAAAAATTTCAGTTCACACCCATGTAAATCTGCAGCTGAGTGTATCCATGACTGTGTAAAGACGGAGCCACTGATTATAAATTTATGTAGAGACCCATATTCTAATCATATTGAAATCATCACTTTCAAGAAAGTAGGTAATAATGGAATCCTTATTTGGTAAAGGAAATGCGAACCCAATTACGCTTCAGTTATTTTGTAATCAGTGGGGCTTAGCTAATTAATGAAAAAAAAGAAGAAAAAAAATGAAATAAATAAATTGTATTGGCTAACAAGAAAATTTCAGTAAAAGGGAAAATATTTGTAACGATAATATTATAATTTTTGGTAACATGTTAAAAGTTCGTTTAAGGTATCTACTGCAGCTAATTGCTTTCCAAATAATTGATGCTTGCCATGATTTATGATATGAAGTGGCTGAATCGGGCAAATGTTTTAACCTTTTTTTTTTTTTTTTTAAATCTAAACTTTTCCTAAACCACTTATTTACGTGTGTGTGTGTGTCCATTTATGCCTTGTATCTATTAAGTGTGTGGAGCTTAATTAATTATTAGCATGTGACATGGGAATCTACAGTCAAGGAAAAATCGAATAATTAATTTAAAAAATATGAATTTATCATGAAAATCAGGATCGTTGATCACGTTTAATTATAATCTAATGCTTAGAATTAACCATCAAGAACATGAAATCGTAAATTAGTTCCATGAAGTAAAAGATTAGATTAAATACTTGTGGAGGGTCACCTAAAAAGGGGCTACATCCTGTGTCTCTGAGATCTTCACTACGCTCTAAAAATGAGTACAACAAAGGTGTTTCTTGGGTTGCAATAGATGAAAACAATTTTGACAGAGCCACAGTAATAAAAGTAGGTTGGTCTGAGAGTAGTGCAGTAATGGGTGGTTTCCGGCATTTATTGGCAAACGTGGTCATTTGTCCAATGCAATTCGGGTTGATGTGCTATCAAGTTTCTAACATCCATACCTTCTTTCGGTCTCGATGCATGATCAAGTACCGACCAATGGCGGTGTTCGATGGTGGATTGTGAGCATTTGGACGTCCGACACGTAGAGTGATTATCGGGAGAGGAAGTCTAACTCCAACATGTAACACATAGATCGACATTGTGCATCTAGCATATTAACTCATGCCCTCACAACTACTCGTTTTCGTTCGATCTTTTCACGGAAAGACAACTAAAGAGTTTTTTTTTTTTTTTTTTTTTTTTAATTTAGCTGTAACTGTCTTTATTAATTACTTCGTCTGTAGGCGAAAAGTTGGAACGAAGAGAAGATGGTTGGCTCTTTGGGTGTTCGAAGCAAACTTTTTGATTTTATTAGATTTATATGAGAATTCTTCTTCGCACGAAGGAGCAGTAGTATCTGTGTTGAGCTGTAAAAACATCTTGTTAGATGAGTTTGATTTTTTTTTTTTTTTTTTCTTTTGGTCAAGGCAAGACCACGTATAAGTGGGGTTTGGAGTACTGTATATGAACGTGACCTGTTTTAATATAACGGTTTGTTATGAATTTATGTTTTTGGGTTGGCAACCATGATGCAGTAAAATGGAAATGGTGTAGTAATTTATTTATTTATTTTTTCCTTGCGAAGAAGCTGCTAGAGCGATGGTTCGCAGCTCAGTGTATTTGTTAAGCTACTTGTCTTCTTCCGATTTTGTCAGTTAATAAATTTTTTTTTATTTCTTTTTGTTTTCAAAAAGGAAACAAAAAGAAAAAACTGCCGAGATTTACTTATAATATATCGCACCGCAAACTTTGTATGAAACAAATGAGCACTGAAAAGGTAATTTTAAGCTTATCAAAATAACCAGAATGTTTGAAAAAGGACAACATCTTACAAACCGCACAAACCTTTTCTCACTTGCTTGCTTTTTATATGTATGTGTGTGTATATTAGAAAGGTTTGGAGAACGTCCGGCGTACGCTGGTTGATGAATTAGGGCCGTTCGATTGGAGGTAGACGGTGGAGATCAAAGGACTAGAGTCAAGGTAGTAACTTTGACAAACCTGACATTGTTTAGGAATAGACTCTATGGCTGAGAGGAGGACAGTTGACTTGTATTTGTGATAAAAAAAAAATGGTAGTTTTCCTGACAAATTTTATAAAATGTGGGGTCCCCTTATCATTCTACGTGTTTTTTTTTTATTATTTCAATTCAAATTAAATTATATTTTTTTTACTGAATTTTTATCTTTTTAAAAAAAAGTCAATAAAAATTATAATTAGTTTTTAAAAAGTCAACCCATTCTAATTTAAAATTTTCAACTCCAACCGATGATCCAAACGCAAGCTAAAGGGGGTGTTTGGAAAACCATTTCAAACCAAAATTTTCATATCAATTTTTGTCTTTTTCTGAAAAAGTTTTTTATCTTTTCTGAAAAGTCAACAAAAATTACTATTGAAATTTAAAATTTTCAACTCAAACTCATTCATCAAACGGACCCTAAGACTCTAATCCCTCCCTCGTTGTCCTTCTCTCTTTGCTGAGGATCGGTTCATCTTAATGGTTATTAACCCTATTTTTTATTTTTTATTTTTTATCTAAATCAAATTTTCATTTTGCTAATACCCAACTTTTCATATCAGTGTCTAAACCACAAAAAATAAAGTTCAGGACTTCTTCTTCTTCTTCTTCTAAGAGTCTGGTGTATGTTTTCCCACCCAACAACACCCACAACTACTGGCAAAAAAAAATAAAAAAAAAAGCTTTACTGCACCTTATTGTATTAAGTTCAACACTCTCTCCTAATATTTTTCTCCTCTTCTCCTCACGCTCTCGCTCGGTTCAAATCTCTATCTTTCTCTCTCTCCCCCCCACCGTCTTGTTCTCTCTTTAACAAAAGAACATCAATTCAAATCCTAGATTTTTGAATTGAAATAGATCAAGAATTCTTAATACTTCTTAGATTTATGGACTTAATTGTGTTCAGTGTTATCTTTCATTCATATATTTTTCCATCAAGAATGTTTTATATAACTCTTGGACTCATGAATTTGGAGTATCCTACTTTCACGTAATTCACATTTATAAAATTTAACAAGCAATCAATATTTCATAATCAAGCGTGTAGTACTACTATTTATAGTAGCGATCCTTATATATCGTATTAACAATCGTATTAGCCCTTTGTCCCGAAATTAGTTCTATACATATGACCAACAATAAGAAAAATAAATGCAATAGCTAAATGATGATGAGCAATATTGGTCAACCATAAACTTTGCGTTTGTGGATGGAATCCCCCGAGAAGGGTTAGAACATGATGAAAATATCAATATTTGCGGAAATATCGGTACTTAAATTTTATGAAAATATCGATATCGATGAAAATTGATGTAAAATATGGAAATTTATTTCAAATACTAGAATTTTAAATAAAACTCTATGAAACTCTAAAATAGTTAATAATACATAAATAAATGAAACTCTCAATTAAATAGTATTTGCCAAATTTGCATGATAATAATGGAGTATAATAAATTGACATTCACTAATTAAGTAAAATCATTGAAATGTAACATAATATTGATATATTACATTCATTGTTTCAAGCATGATAAGAAAACATTAATATTAAAAGAGTTTTTAGAATGCTTGAAAGTATTTGTAATATCTTGTTAGTGTAAACAATATCGAAACTAAGATAATATGATATTTGAGTATTTATTTTATATAATTTTGGATATGCTACATGTCTCTCAATCTCTATCATTTATTCATATGTATATAAAATTGTGGGTGAATAAAAAATCATGAATTTTATTACGTTAAAAGATAAAAAATTTTATTACGATTGACATTTTATGGATATTTTGTCAATATTTTCATGGAAATTTTCAAAAATTTCCAAAAATTTTCATGATATTTTATCATTTATCACTACACTTTTTCACGAAAATTGATATTTTCATAAAAAATATTGATATTTACAGATATTTTATAGAAAAGATATGACACATCTATTTTTATATTGATACTTCTAAAATACGAAAATTGCCTTAAAAATATTAGTAAAAACATCGATTTTTCAATACTTGGGCATAACATGCCTAGTGTCCATGTCACCACCATTTGTAAACGTCACCGTACACAAGCCTAAGCCACATATATATATATATATATATATATATATAGGGGCTTGTGTTGGGCACCTCATTTTTACCGGATACGACACCTCCTAAGAGGTTTCCGATCTCCATCTCTCTCTAGATTTTCACCGGAAATCATGGTGAGTCGCCGGAGAGGGAGCTTACCTTGCGGCGAAGCCGGAACTTGCCGCTGACGAACAAACAGCCCTCCCCCCTCCTCCAGTACCGGTATCTCTGCACCTCTCTCTCGATTTTTGTCGGAAATCATGATGAGAGCCGCCGGAGAGAAAGCTTCCCTTGGGGCAAAGCCGGAACTCACAGTTGACGAACGAACGGTCCTCCCCCCTCCCCCACTACCGGTATCTCTGTACGTCCTTCTTTCTCGATTTTCGCTGGAAAGAGCTTCCCATCGTCTCTGCCATCGTCGACGACGAGTGAGACCTTCCCTTTGCTATTGCCCTGCACTCGTCCCTCCCTTGCGGCTCGTCTCTGTCATTGTCGACGGCGAAGAGAGAGATTCTCTCCCCGGGTTGTACCACTTCTCGTTTCGAGTTGTGCCATGCTCGTTTACGAGTTGCACCGCTGTATGGTCCGACAGCCGTACACAAGACATTTCCATCACAAAGTTTAATAGAGCCCTCATATATTTTATTTATATGCTCTCAATTTTGATTGCAAGAAAACACAAAAGTATGAATACTTATCTTAACGGAACGACTAAAATTTAAAAAAGACATCATGAATACTTATCTTAACAGAACGACTAAAATTTAAAAAAGACATCACCAAAATAAGCACAAATTAGGAGATATGAAGGCGACATGTAGGAATGGCTAGAAGATGGTTGGCCCTCGGAGTTGTCAAGCCAAACACTTCTGTCATGTCCACCTCAGTTGGCAGCAGACCATTTGGGAGTTCCCAATCAAAACAATGCACAAGTTGTGCCAACACCAACTTGACCACAATCAGTCCTAGCTGCATTCCAGGGCAACCTCTTCTTCCCGCACCAAACGGGATAAGCTGAAAGTCTCTTCCCCTTAGATCTACACTACTTCCTTCAAACCTTTCTGGGAAAAACTTCTCCGGATCAGTCCAAGAGTTGGGGTCTCTCCCAATTGCCCATATGTTTATGAAGACGCGCGATTTTTGTGGTATGTGGAAGCCGTTGATTGTGCAATCTTCCAAGGCTGCATGAGGAATCAACAATGGCGCCACTGGATGTAGCCTCATGGTCTCTTTTACTACCATGTCTAAGTAATCTAACCTTTCTAAATCTGATTCTTCCACCACTCTGTTCATGCCCACCACAGTTTCTAGCTCTTTCTGGACTTTCTTTAGTATGCTCTGGTGCTTCATGAGTTCCGACATTGCCCACTCTATTGCTGTTGCTGAAGTGTCCAATGAGGCTATAAGCGTGTCCTGCAGGATAGCAAATTCACGGTTTTGCCATATATGTATAATAAGACTATATTAAGAAAATGTTTTCAGTTAGAACAATCAAATGTAAAGTTCATACCAACATCATAGCTTTGATATTAGGCCGTTCGATACGGTATTCTGACTCTGTAGACCCTATGAAGCTTAACATGACATCAACAAAGTCTTTGGTTTTGCCATCTTCATCCTTTGATAGAATATGATCATCGATAATCTTGTCAAAGAATTCATCAAACACCTTTGCAAAAACCTTCATGCGCTTTGTCAAGCCCTGCAGATCAAGCGGAGCAACGAAAGGAATGTAATCCCCCAAATTGGGAACTGCAGCCAAGTGCAACATCTCTTGGATTACAGCCTTGAAACCCCTCTTGTCGAATTCCTCGTCCGAATACTTCTTCCCGAACACCATCCTACAACTCATATCCACATTCAAGGAAGTAATCTTCGCGCTGAGGTCAACAGCAACACGATCGCAAGCAGCCTTCTTGATGAACTCGATCAAAAGGCCAGTTTCTTCTCTCCTCGTGGCTCTGAAAGACGTGATTTTGACGCTGCTAAGCAGTTCAAGAGTGCACAACTTGCGCATGTCACGCCAATAAGGTCCGTAAGGAGCAAATATCAGGTTCCGTTGCTCCCAGGACATATGCTTCGCAGCTTCATGAGGAGGTCTGCTAGCGAAAACAAGGTCATAGGTCTTGAGAAACAGCTCTGCAGCTTCGGGAGACGAAACAATAATGGTGGGAGTGAGGCCTAATCGCATATGCATGATTGGACCGTATTTTCTGGCCAATTTGTGCAAATCACGATGTGGGAGTTTCCTTAACAAGTGCAGGCTTCCGAATACAGGGAACCCTTTTGGACCAGGAGGTAGTTTCTTCAAATTCTTCTTGCTTTTCCATAGATTTGCTCTTAGAAAATAGACCGCCACAACGACTAGTACTGCCCACGTCCAAGCCATTCTTTGAGATCCGCAGAGCTGAAAGACTGAAATGTATTGTAAGTTCTTTGGGACAGCTGGTAAGAATATTTTATGATGCTAAACTTGAAAATCAAAAAACCAAGTCAGGAATCAACGTCTTTATCAGATCCTTCATTTTGAAATCACATCTCCACGTGAAAAAGCTCTTTTGTGTTGATAAAATATATAGGGGTGATGAGTAATGATTTTTGATATTTATCCGAAATAGTTTTAACAAATTAAGCTTTTGCATTTTCAAAATAATAAAAAAAAATAAAAAAAAACACTAAACTTATCTGTAGTTTCTGAAGAATGTGACGGCCAACATGTAAATAATGTAACAAATATATTTCTAAATGTTTGTGTGTGTGTGTGTGTGTGTATGTATTTGGCTGGAAGGGTGAATAGGATCGGATGTCCTGAAATTGAAAGTATTCTGTTACGTGGGTCATCTTACAACTGTATTCTAAATAATAAATCAATGTATTGATTAATAATGTTTCGGTTTTGACATTTTCATTGTTTATTTGCTTATTCAAACCCCCCAAAACAAAAAAACAAAAAAAAGTCAGCGAGCACTCGACATTTTGCAGAGCAAATCGGAAGTATCACATGCAGAATAGTAAATCATTATTAAATATTCAATTATTTTGCAAGCCACACACCATAACCGTCCATTTTTCAAGAAAATGGGCAATTAGGGAATATGTACATAAAGATATCCGTTATTTTTGTTTATTCAATAAAAATATACGATCTATGATAAGTATAAGTTTATACCGTAGGTGGTCAATATTCAATTTTTAAAAAACAAAATAAAGCAAAGAGAAAACTTGAAAAACAGGGAAAAATATATTCTCCTTCTCACCTATTACAAGAATCAATGCATCAATATATATATGAGATTGATTCAATATACAACTAATAAACTAATATAGTTAGGATACATTTCCTACAATCAGATAATGACACCTAATATACAAATCATGGAAAGAATCACAAATAATTACAAGGATCAATGTAATTAATAAACAAATCTCAACAAATCCACTTTAAAAATAGTTAGGATGCATTTCCTACGATCAGATAATGACATCTAATATACAAATCAGTGAAAGAATCACAAATAATTACGAGGATCAATGTAATTAATCAACAAATCTCAACGAATCCACTTTAAAAAACAACAAATCTTCTACCTAAAAAAAAATACATTTTTCTTTGTTTTGGGTTTTTTAAAATGTAATTAAATATTTTTCTTTTCTTGGAGGGGTATAATTGTCATTATATCTAGCTAAAATTGACTGTTGATCTTTTTATTTTTTATTTTTTGGTATGAATATGTATTTGCTATACAAAAATACCACAACATATTGGATGAGATTTAAGAAAAATGGTATACTTTTTGACGGTGTAAATAAATTTCTCAAAAGAAAAACACTCCAACCAATCTTACTGCCAAGTGATTTTATGAAGAAAATGGAGTTTGCTATATGTACTAGCATGTTACTAGTCTAGTTTAAGTGAATAACCATGTTTCGATTTGTGTGTCATCATTACGCAGAGACCACGTTGATTTTCTCTATTTTGTTCCAATTTTGTTGAATTTTCGAAGGGATTTTAAAGGACATAACCCCCCAAAGGCTTCAACAAGGAATTAGACTAAAGTATATTATATTACAGAAACAAAAAAAGAATAATTGATCATCAACTGAAGTTCTCATCTAAAGGCTTTGCTTTTTAATGACCAACAACTGAGTTTGTAATTCTCTAATTGATGGAGATATTTAACTTCATGTTCAAAAATGTTGGAATATAAAAATTTTTAGAATGAATTGATAAGCTAACATGATATTACAACAGGAGATCTTAAGTTTGAACTCCCTGAAATTGTACTCGTTAATACTTTTATTATCATTATTTGTTAGGCCTTTAATATGTTGCATGCTTCTTATTTGTATCGTACTTTTCATTTAATATGTCAGCATGTTTGTCAATTGTCAAACTTACAAATGAGGAGGAGTGTTGGCATATAAATATTAGGAATTTTAGCTTATAGATAATAATCTCTTTTTACTAAAAATAATACAAAGGTTAAAAGGACATATCCACTTTGTATTACAGAAGTATCTCCCAAATCAATCATGCAAACATTATCCTATGCATTTTATCTCTTGGTAACTAAAACACAAAAGATAGTACTAGAGAACTAGGATTTTAGACATAACAACGAGCAGTGTTATTTATCACAACTGATGATTAGTACCATTGGAATTTAACCAATCATATAGCCGAAGTAAACGCTCGGACCGGTGAATTCTGACGTGGGGGAGCCGAAGAGTTTTGCGCGATAACTTGTGATCGGTTAAAAAAGCTGGTTCTGAACATCACCAATAGTGATATTTAGCATTCGCTTGCGGAAAAATAATTCTGAAGGCGACAAGTGGGAATGGCCCGAAGATGATTGGCCCTTGGAGTAGTCAAGCCAAACTCTTCTTCCATGTCCAGTTCAGTGTGAAGCATACCATTTGGCAGTTCCCAATCAAAGCAATGCACAAGTTGTGCCACAAGCAGCCTGACCACAGTCAGGCCTAGCTGCAGTCCAGGACAACCTCTTCGTCCCGAGCCAAACGGGATAAGTTGAAAGTCCCTTCCCCTGAGATCAATACCACTCCCCACAAACCTTTCGGGGTAAAACTTCTCTGGATCGGTCCAAGAGTTGGGGTCTCTCCCAATCGCCCATGCGTTTACGATGATTCTTGACTTGTTGGGTATGTGAAAGCCATCGACCGTGCAGTCTTCCATGGCTGCATGAGGGACTAACAATGGTGCCACTGGGTGCAGCCTCAGGGTTTCTTTTACCACCATGTCTAAGTACTCTAACCTCTCTAGGTCGGATTCTTCCACCATTCTGTCCAGGCCCACCACTGTTTCCAGTTCTTTCTGGACTTTGTTGAGTACTCTCGGGTGCTTGATGAGTTCGGAGATTGCCCATTCCGTTGCCGTTGCTGAAGTGTCCATTGAGGCTGCAAGCATGTCCTGCAGCAAAGAAAACTTGTGATGTTGAAATTATACGAAATTCAATTACCATAATAAGTAACTCCAGTTATGTCTGCACTCTTCGAGAAAGCTAATTAGTAAATCTACTCTCTCTGATTTGTATAGATAAAACATAATATATGTATACATATATGTAGATACAAATTTATGTATATGTTTTTCTCGTTAACGGTATGCTTAGGTGCACGATATTGAATCTAAAATCCATAGTTTAACATATTTGCAGAAATGCCATATGATATACACTCAGATTGATTGACAAGAATATAAAGCATATTCGGATGCAGAAACTCGTACCAGAATTATAGCTTTGACATTCGTTCGTTCAATGCGGTATTCGGACTCTTCAGACCCCATGAATCTCAACATGACATCGACAAAGTCCTTGGCCTTTCCATCTCTATCCTTGGATTGGATATGCTCGTCGATGATCTTCTCGAAAAAGTCATCAAACACCCTGCAAACGTCCTTCATGCGCTTAGTCAATCCTTGCAGATCAAGTGGAGCAATAAAAGGAATGTAGTCTCCGAGGTTGGGAATTGCAGCCAAGTGCATGCCCTCTTGGACAACGGCCTTGAAACCCCTCTCGTCAAATTCTTCGTCTGAGTACTTCTTGCCAAACACCATCCGACAAGCCATATCTGCGTTCAAGGACGTAATTCTGGCACTGAGATCAACAGCAACGCGATCAAGAGCAGCCTCCCGAATGGACTTAATTGCTAGCCCGATTTCTTCACTTCTCATCTCTCTGAAGGAGTTGATTTTGTGATTGCTGAGCAGCTCTAGAGTGCACATCTTGCGTATGTCACGCCAGTATGAGCCGTACGGGGCAAAAGTCAAGTTCCTCTGCTCCCAAGATATGTGCTTCGCAGCTTCGTGAGGCGGTCTGGTCGCAAACACAAGGTCATGCGTCTTGAGAAACAGCTCCGCGGCTTCAGGGGATGAGACAACTATGGTGGGAATAAGGCCTAGTCTCATATGCATTATTGGTCCATATTGTTTTGCTAGCTTCAGCAAATCATGATGCGGGAATTTCCCTAGCAAGTGAAGGCTTCCAAAGAGCGGGAACCCTTTCGGGCCAGGAGGTAGTTTCTTCTTCTCCTCCTCGCTTTTCCATAGCTTTCCTTGCAGGACAAGAAAAACTGCAATCAGTACTGCAACTACTGCCCAAATCAATGCCATTTTTCGCTCTTTAAAACCGAGGAAATTGAACTTTTGCAGTGTTGTCAGTGGAGTTGGGAGGTATTTATTCGAAACCGATACGTTTCAGACAAAGTAAAAGACATGGTTTTAGTTGAATCCAATGCCAATGGATTGTTACTGATTTTTTTTTATAGCAAAAGAAGGATTAAGAAACTCTAAACAGAACTTGGTGTCTAATTGGGAGACAAATCAGAATCGAAAGCTTTGTTTTTCGTGTTTCTGGTTTTCTTGTTCAGGCCGGCGGCACCAAGGTAGTAAGCGAGAAAATATTCAAGACTTGTGGAGCCAAGTCTTCTACTAAACTAAGGGCACATAAAAAATCTATCTGAAAAAATAGAGAAATAAAAATTTAAAAAAAAAATGTAAAGTTCAATGGGAATGTATGTGTAAAAATCAAATCTCAGTAGGAACAAAAATAGAAAAATCATAAATTTTTCAAAGCCCATTTGGGAAACGAAAAAAAGGTTAGTGAGGGGTTACTACCCCACTCATCCTCGAGTGGCTCTGCCCCTGTTTCCTATGCCTTGTTTTTCCCTTTCTTGATTTTCTTTGCTGCCAATCAATTTTTGGTTGATTAGCTTTGTACAAATGAAAGGCCAAAAAGTCATGGAAACTGAAAAAAGTCTTTTAACAACTACCTTTAGCTCTTGGATGTGACTGCAAACAAATTGCAAGAAATCATGTAGATTTTTGGTAGATGTCACATTTCTAGCTAGTAAGAAGGATTTGTTATTTAATTAATTTGAATTCATATTGGGAAAATCACCTAAAAAAAATTCAAATTCAAAATAACTGAAGATAATATGTTAAGTGCCAATTGGATACAATTATAATATAAGTTAAAGACGTACAATCTAATCGGATAAACACCGCCTTAGGTCCTCTCTTAGCCAACAAATTAATAGGATCTTTATTTTAAGGGTCTAAATAAAAAATTATGATTCAAATTCAAATTTTTATCGGAAAAAAATACCGTTAGGAAAAAAAAAAATTTTGAACCCATTTCAATTTATTTATTTTTGGAAAAATGGCTTACTTCAGCATTTTGTCTTGTCCCACAATATCAAAAGAAGGCTGATAGGAATGGAGATAGCTAGGTACTGGTATCTTTAGAATGTCAATTTTGAACAGCTTTTAGCTAGGAGGTTAAAAGTGGTTGGCTGAGGTATCAAAGTCCCTTATGTTTGTATTTTTCTTAGCTGTCCTATCTTATTTGTCCCTAAATTACATCTAATTTTTATTTTTCTAAAGACCCTTATATTTTGAATACGTGGTGCACAGAAGTTTGTTCTTAGTACAATCACATTATGTGATATCATGAAACCATACTCTATGATATTGTCTTATGTGATAATAATGAGTACTTGTGCATTATCATTTTAGTGTGTTGAATTTGGAGTTGCGATTCTCGAAATTACAATAATGTATTTTTTTTAAATAAATAATTCGGACGATAACTAAAATAATATACTAAAACATCGTAACTAGATTGACAATCTTATGTTAATCCAGAATTCCATCAGATATTATGAACGAAGAGAAAAAATTAGTATAATAAAATCATAATTATGTGTGTACATATGTAATAAATGTGTATAAATACGTATGCATATTTATATAAAACAATATACAAGCCATCAATTAGTAGCCTTCTTTCATAGTGCCAAATCTTAAACCATCTAATATGGGGGCAATATTGGTATTTAGTTTAGAAAACTTATTTTATCTTTTTCTTTAACTTAAAACTACATTTTATTATTTAAAATGTCTACAATAAATTCAAATTTTAAAACAACCATAACTTTATTATTTTAAATCCAAATAAAATAATTTTTTTAATTGCATAGAATTTTAAAATGAACGAAATAAGATTCATATTAATTTTTTTCCCAACATATTTTATAATTTTATATTTTTTTCACTCCAAACAGTTTTTTCTCCCAAACACAGTTCCACAACTAATATCTGGTTTCCAAACCAAAACACATCACTAAAACCTCCCAGAAACAAACCCCAAGACATATGCAAGATTATCACCATTGACGCTTAAGGATGAACAGAACAAAATTTGCTACAAAAATCCACAACTCGAAGGTTGAAGAATTCAAAGTTTAAAGATAAAAATGTAAACCAAAACTATAGTATTTTAATTTGTTTTTGGTAACATACCCGTAAATAACCACTAAAACATATCCAAACTCTTTAAAATTACTAGAATACAAAATGAAGCCAAATCTCATATATAAATCTACTCGTCCAAGCAATATTATCTTCACCATTGAGTCCACCAAATGGGGCATGGAACAACAAAATGATTCCCAATTTTATTTTATTTTACTTTTTCTAGTTTCTGCTAAAACAAAAAAACAAAAAACAAAAAAACAAAAAAAAAACACTCCGCAGCTCCTCAGACTCGGAGTTTTGTGGAGCCCATCCTGTTTTTTGCGAGCCCAAGAAAAATGCTAAGCAAAAATATATGGGAGACTGACGACTCTTAACCTGTTAAGACAATCCGAAAATTCATATTGCAACTTGAAATCCTATAGAAAATCCAAACATTATTAACTCCGCAAATAAGGTAAAATCAAACACTCAGAATAAATACGAGACACGTCTATAGGGTAAAGACCATGTTCATTCTCTGTCTCCAGAGAGAAAAACCTGCAAAATTTTGATTATGAAGGGTACAACAAAATATCATTACGAATTCAAAATCACTCATCAACTTCGGCTTTAATTTCTCTTTGTAGATCCTCCTTGTACTCCTCAAAATTCCCTGGGTATGACTTTACGGTGCCGTCCTCAACGAGCCAAATTTGACTCTTTTCTTCATCCTCGCATACGCGTGATATCAATCTAGAATCGTGACTGACCAGTACAACTCCACCGGTGAACTCATCGAGTGCATCAGCCAGCGCGTCAATGCTCTGCATGTCCAGATGATTTGTAGGCTCGTCCAAGAGCAGGATGTGGGGCTTTGACATGGATATTGATGTGAAGACAACCCTCGCTTTCTGCCCTCCGGATAATTTTGCGATTGGAGTGAGATGATTGTGGCTGGGTAGTCCAAATTTTCCGAGCTTTGCACGGACAGCCTCCTGCTTGCTAAGCCCCTCCTGGTCTGGATGGAGACGAAGAAGATACTGAACTGGTGTTTCGTCCATTGTCAACAGGTCCACGAAATGCTGAGAATACCTACCAATCCTCAACTTCTGACTCCTCCGTGCTTCACCTTCACTGGGAACCAAATCACCTGCAAGAAGGTTGAGCAATGTAGACTTTCCAGCTCCGTTAGGCCCAACAATGGCAACTCGGTCCCCCATATCAATGCCCACATCAACATTCGACAGCCTAAAATCTGGACGATTAGAATAACTGAAGCTGACTTCAATAAGTTGCAGGAGTGGAGGTGAAAGCTCAGTTGGCTCAGGGAAGTGGAACTCCACGCTGTAATCCCGCCACTTCTGTGGGACCTCAGCTGGTGTGTCATCCTCGTCAACATTGTGCTTTCCTCTACCCTTACTTTTTGATGCTTCCTTGGCTTGCGCAAACTTTGCTCGATCCTTAACCTTCTCTTGCTGGGCCCGATTCCCACTCCTTTTAGCAGCTTTCACCTGCTTGTCATAAATCTCATACTTCTTATTCACCTCTTTGCGACGTTGCTCATACCCACTTTCAAAATCATCAAAGTTTCCACGGTAGAAGTGGAGTTTCAGGTCATGCAGATGAATAATCTCGGTGCAAACTGTGTTTAGGAAATCCCGATCATGTGAAACAACCACCAAGGTTTTCTTCCATCTACACAAGTATTCTTCCAACCATAAAACAGCCCTCAGGTCAAGATGGTTTGTGGGCTCGTCAAGCAACAAAAGAGTTGGCTGCACAAAGAGCGCCCGAGCTAATGAAATTCTCATTCTCCAACCACCACTAAATGACCGAGTAGGACGGGTTTGCATATCCTTTGTGAATCCCAACCCAGCAAGAATCTTTGAAGCTTGAGATTCTGCAGCATCTGAACCCATTAATTGCAATTTATCATATAACTCAGCAAGCTTCTCTCCTGCGTCATTGTCATCATAATTGTTGCCTTTTTCGTCACTCTCTGCAGTTGAAGCTGAGCTCTGCAATGACGCAACCTCTTGCCTAAGTTTGACGAGCTCTTCATTAGCTGAAACAACTGCTTCAAGAGCAGTTTTATCATCACCGACGACCTCCTGTTCAACTAGAAGCACATCGATGTTTTTTGGCACCGGAATCTTCCTCCAGGCAAGAAGCTTCAATAGAGTGGATTTGCCCTTACCGTTTGGTCCAACCAAACCGTACCTCTTTCCATGAGATATTTTGACCGATGCATTCTTCAAAAGTTCCTTTCCCCGTGCTGACACAGAAAAGTTCTCAATTGTTATATCCTTGACATTAGCATTAAGATCATCTTCCCCATCTAGAACTGAAGCCCGACTTCCAATAACAACGGTGAACGCATCATGGTCATCTCTAAGAGCTTCCTTCTTTGCCTGCTCAACAGCATAGGCAGCAAGAAGATCCTTCTTTTCACGCTTTTTTAACTCTTTGTCTGTGATCGACACATCAAGGGTCTTGGAATCAGGCCTTTTTTGATGACTGGATCGTCTGGGTCCATCACCTTCTTGTTGTTCTTCTTCTGAAACGTATTCCTCTTCTTCATCATCAGAGGGAGGAAGGTCGATACCATCAGTATAAGCAGCAGCTTTTGGAGCTTTTTTCACCTTTGTGCTTGAGGAAGATCCTTTACTGGGTTTATCAGGTTTCTGATCCATGTTGGCCAGGAGAGTAGAGACGGAAGGTTTCCTACCATCTTTAGAGCTGCCAGTCTTAGCCTTCACAGCTCCACCAGCATCTTCTGTCTTCTTCTTTCCCATTCCAGAGACCGATCTGAAAGAAAGCGAACAACAAGTTAACACAAAACTAAATTACTTCACTTAATGTTTCAAATTATAGATACACTAATATATAAGATTACATAAGAAAAGCGATAGGATCAGGAAGACTTTCGCAACCTCATCGTACAGCCATATAATCAGTCCTCCTGCCTCCTTATACAGACAATAGAGACACGGATTTCCCCGGTGGGAATAACAAGAAGCAAAACTATTACCACACAAAGAAAAGATTCAATCACAAAGAAAAGGGTTGTGATTCATAAACAAGAAAAAAAAAAAAAATATATATATATATATATATATAATATATATGGAAGGATGAAAAAAAAAAAAAAAAAAAAGAGGATTTGATAAATACCAAATTATGCACGCATTTACAAACAGATTACAGTAAACAATTAAAAAAAAAAGAGAGAGAGATGAAGTCTGTTCCATTCAAAATCCATGGACAAGGAAAGATCTAAAATTCTGGGAATGAAAAACCCATCAAAGAAGACAAAAATCTGAATTTTACCTTGCCACTAAAATATTCTAAAGATATCAAAATGAATCTTGTTTTCAGAGCCTAATTCAAAAGACTATAACCGAAATTGAAAACCCAAGTGAGTATTTTGAAAAGAAGGGAATATCTTACCCGTGTCGTAGCGAAAAGAAACGAAGAACGACGGAAACCGGTGCTTCTTCGACAGCAGAGAATCGGCCAAAAAGGGTAGGTGTGTCTTTCGATTCTCCTCAGAAACTCGGCTTTTCTTTTTGGATTTCGATTAAAGTAGATGTGTATAAGAAAAGGAGAAGGTTATCAGAAAATCAGATTCAAGTAGGGAGTATCTACGGATATAGGGAGAGAAGAGGCAGCTTACAAGGTAAGAAGAAGAGAACAAAGGAAAACTAGAAAAGAAGCACGAGGTGACGTCCACCGCCTTTACGAACGACACAAGTGTCATATTTGGTTGTTTTAGTCGTTTATATTCTCGGTAATTTATCCTGCGTCCCAAACTTTTTCGTGGTTGATAATTTGGCCCTTTTTCTTTATTTTGACCAAAAACATCAAAGAATTCTTAAATGAAAATAGTGAGTGTGGTAAGAAATTTGAATTTAAAATAAAATAAATTGATTAAATTTGAAATGGTGTCAAATCATTATGCATCATTTTTAAGGAAATGTTATTATTATGCATCATTTTTAAAGATAGGCAGATAATTGATCTCTTAATAAAAAAGATTGATTGTGATAATGCGTCGGTGTTAGTGTCTTAACTCATTTAAACATATGGCTTATTTACCTCTATATATTTTATATTTTTTTTCTTATTCAGAAACTATATTTTGAGTTTTGAAGTTTTACATTTCTATACCGTTAGATTATTTTTAATATATAAACATATTACATTTCTTTGTCAATACTTTATTTTAACCTACAGATGCCAAAAAGACCTTGAGAAGAAAAACTAATATTGAGTATTATTTATCATTTTATATCATGTATAAGTATACAGTACATTTTGAAATTCAGTATTCTATATTTTTAGAATATATTTGATACATAAATCTATATTTTTTCTCTCGTTCAACACTTATTTTGATATCAAAATACTAAAATACCATCAAAATTGAAATTAAGAAACAATTGAAGAAATTCAAATTTAAAGATGTTTTGGGCATTGTAAAGTCCAATTAAAAAGTTAACCCAAAAAATATAGGATAAATTACTAGAGTGGTCCTTGAACTTCTGAAGAGGGTACCAATTGATTGTTAAATTTTTTTTTTATTAATTGATCCCTTAATTCTTGAAAAATTATGGAAACTTGTCCATTTAACTAACGGAAATCTAAAAACTCCCACTTCTCCATTAAATGATCTAAATTTGCAACGAAAAAACTAAACTATCCCAAACATCAACTAACCAATTTTCAAAACTAAAAAAACAAAAAAAAAACAAAAATCGTCATTCTCCCCTTTAAAAATATAGCAAACCAGTAGATCAAAATTATACTCATTGACCATTTCTCTTTCTCTTCTCCACTCAACCCAACGAATAAATTTTTTTCTATCATGCCATATCTATGGAAGACCGGAGGGGGCTGCGATCTCACACGGTTAAAATGCATGACCGGGGTTCGCGGAGGCTCGTGACAATGCGGGCTATGTTCACTATGGTTCGCGGAAGCTCTCGATGGCAAATCTGGGTTCATGGGGCTTGGTTCACGGAGACTCATGACGGCATATCTGGGTTCGTGGAGGCTCACGGTGGCGGAGAATCTATTCGCAGGGGTGGGGTTCACGAAGTTTATCGACGACGAATCTAGGTTCACAGAAAAAGCAAAATCCCTAACCCACTGCCCCCCTTACACAGCCGCCGCGAACTCGGAGCCCGTCGGCCCACCTCTCATAGTCGCGAAGGAATCGAAGCTCGCCGCCTAAAACCACCGTTCCTTACAAACACCTGCCCATGTTTTCCATCGTGATCCCCTGCAAACTCATTCCCTCTTTGATGAAAACAACCTGCGAAGAGAGAGAGAGAGAGGAATTCAAAACCGAACACCGAACCAATACCAGTTTTTCGGTCGGAAAGGTAACTTGGTAGTAACGTAATAGCTTATAGTAGGTAATCTGATCGGTTATTTAAGCTTTTTACTGACTTTTGTAAACACAAATAAAACGAAAAGAAAAATGGAAAACTTGCAAGAAGAAGAAATTGCATTAGAAAAAAAAAAAAAAAAAAAAAAAGAAAAAGCCCATTTTCAAGAACGAGTTGAAGAATAGGAAAGAAGAAAAAGATCCCATGATCTCATCGGTTAAACAACAACTAAAATTTTCTTGTTATTAAACTCTCTTCATCAAAATAGTTAACATAGAAAACAGTTTTTCATTTGAACGTAATAATTTCAATTTTTAAAATGATAATGAAACAAAGCATTTTTCAAAAAACTCTTTCATAACCTTCCCTTGGGCAAGGTTGCTTGCATGCTAATAAACCTTCCTTATAAACTCAATCAAGACCCCCCTTTGAGAAGAAGAGGGTTCTGCCGAACAAGCTAGCACTCAGACTCACGAAATCACATATTCACACCACTTCACACAATTAACTTAAAAAGTTTAAACTAAAATTAAAAAAAAAAAAAAAAAAAAAAAAAAGCATGTACTTCAGTCGATCGGTTTCAAACTGAACCCAGAAAATGAAACCAAAAACTGAATTGAATTTCTTAGTTTTTTGACCGAATTTTTCAGTTTTAATGCTCGATTATGAAGTTTAGGATGATTCGATCGATCATCGATTGGTGAAGGTTTTTTAATTTCCTAGAACAACCCTAGCTATAAAAGATTAACAATTAAATTTTTTAATATTTCTTTTTAAAGATATTTTAAGTACTTTTAAATTAAAATTAAGTGTTGATTAAGAAAATATTTAAATTTATATATGTGTAACATGATCATGTAAAATTGTAAAATTACAAAATGCATAATATACTTTTTAAATAAAAACACAATTAAGGATATTAAAATCTAAACCAAATATTTTCACTTTCAATGAGCCGTTGTTTCATAAGATTTATATAATTTTGTTGTGATACGTTCAAAGTGGATCCATGGCGCAATGGTAGCTCGTCTAATCTAGGTTAAAATTAAGTGTTAGATCAATAAAATATTTTAATTTATATATGTATAACCTGATAATAGAAAAAATTGTAAAATTACAAAATGCATAATATATTTTCTAAATAAAAACATAATTAAGGATATTAAAATCTAAACCAAATATTTTTACTTTCAATTTGCCGCTTTTTAATAAGTTTTACTTAATTTTGTTGTGATACATTTATGAGGGATCCGTGGCGCAATGGTAGCGCGTCTGACTCCAGATCAGAAGGTTGCGTGTTCGATTTACGTCGGGTTCAATTCCTTTTTTTTGTTTTTTTTTTTTGGGGAAAAACCTTAAATCCGTTGGAATCTCTCTTCCAAAAGGGTGACCCAGAGACCCATCATCTATAATGGCGATGTCTCTTCTTCTTCAACCTTCGAAATTCCTCGGCGCCAACCACCAGCCATGGCCGATTCCGACCACTCTGCATCATCATCAAGAGAGACCTCCTCTGTTGAAAATCTCGTGCGTTTCGACCCGACCGAAGCGGAAATCGGCAGTCAAGAGAGACAATTCGGAGGACCTGGACTTAGTTCGGCTGCTCGTGAGGAGCTTCAGCGACAAGGAGCCTCTGCTGAAGACGCTCAACAAGCACGTCAGGACTGTCCGTACCGGGCACTGCTTTCTTCTCTTCGAAGAGCTTGGCAAGACCGATAAATGGCTTCAGTGCCTTGAGGTTCTTACTTCCTCACTCCCTTTTCTATTTTTTTTTTCCCACTGTTTTTAGTTTTTTTTTTTTTTCCCCCACTGGGTTTTGGCTAGAGGATCGTATTTAATTTGAAGGGAAAGAGTTCGGACTCGATCCTATAAAACTGTCTTGCAGCTTCCATTAGAGTTTTTGATTAGGCATTTAGCCTTGTTCTTTCTTTGATGGTTTTTTTCTTATTCCTTCTTATTAATCTCTTTTGTAGTTTTCGTTTATTCTTAACAAAATAGTGGGATGGAAAAGTGAATAGGTTCCTAAAATCGGGATGTTGTACCTGCTGATTTCTGTCACCATTGTTTATTAATTAAAAAAAAAAAAAAAAAGAGCTAACTTTAGGAGGAGGTGTTCAATCTAGCTGTAAACACCGTAACAACTCAATAACTTGATGACACGGGACAAAATCAACTTCCAACACTCTCTCTTGCGCGTGGCTTGTCATGAAAATGAACGAGGGTCCAAAACCAATCATTGCCTGTGAAAGTTGGCTATGATACCAAGATGAATAGGCTTGGATAAAACTCAACAACAAAAGCTAGCTTTACAAGGAGGGTACTTAATCGACATATAAACACCATAACAATCCAATAACTTGACAATATAGGACAAGTTTAACTTCTAACAATAATGTGGATGTGATCCTGCTTCTGTTGGGAGATATGTGGAATACCATTAGGTGTTTGAACAGTTTATCTTCCCTTTTCGATTTTTTTTTTCCTCTATCACTAAGGAGAACATTGTTGTAGTGAAGTTTATGTAGGAAAGACTATTGTTTCGCTTATTCATCACCACAACATACAGGTCTTCAGATGGATGCAGAAACAGCGTTGGTATGTGGCGGATAACGGCGTCTATTCAAAATTGATATCGATAATGGGAAAGAAAGGCCAGACCAGGATGGCCATGTGGCTCTTCTCCGAGATGCGAAACAGTGGCTGCCGACCTGATACTTCTGTCTATAATGCCCTCATAACAGCTCATCTTCACACTAGTGACAAAGCAAAGGCTTTGGCGAAAGCTGTCGGCTACTTTGAGAAGATGAAGGGAATGGAACGGTGTAAACCCAACATTGTGACGTACAACATTCTCTTGAGAGCTTTCGCTCAAGCTCGAAACGTGCAGCAAGTTGATTCTCTGTTCAAAGATCTTGATGGGAGCATTGTTTCCCCTGATATATATACGTACAATGGTGTGATGGATGCATATGGGAAAAATGGTATGATTAGAGAAATGGAGTCTGTGCTTTCTTTGATGAAGAGCAATCAGATCAAGCCCGATATCATCACGTTTAACTTGTTGATTGACTCGTATGGGAAGAAGCAAGAATTTGAGAAGATGGAGCAGGTGTTTAAGAGCTTACTACGATCCAAAGAGAGACCAACATTGCCAACATTCAACTCAATGATCATAAACTACGGGAAAGCACGGCGTCTTGACAAAGCGGAAAATGTGTTTGGAAAGATGACTGACATGGGATACACACCAAGCTTCGTCACGTATGAGAGCCTAATAATGATGTATGGGTTGTGTGATTGTGTTTCTAGGGCTCAGGACATATTTAACAAGCTGGTTGGATCTGGGAAGGAAATAAAGGTTTCGACATTAAACGCGATGCTTGAAGTTTATTGCATGAATGGCTTGCCAATGGAAGCTCATAAGCTTTTTGAGAATGCGAAAAAAATAGGAGTGGTTCCGAATTCATCTACATACAAACTTCTCTACAAAGCTTACACTAAAGCAAACATGAAGGAGCTTGTAGGTGAACTTTTGAGGCATATGGAAAAAGATGGTATTGTCCCTAACAAGAGGTTCTTCCTTGAGGCCCTAGGAGCGTTTTGTTCTTCGAAAGCGAGTCCGGTTTCTACAAGTGACACAGCTGCATTGAGCGGGGCACAGGATAGTGTCAAAACTTAGATAACAACTTGGTTTCTTCATTTTTTTTTTTTTTTTCGTTCAGATAATTCTTTAAGTAATTTCAGATTCTTATGAAATTTAACACTTCAAAGGGAATTTTGGATTGATTTCATAGATGCCAACGAGTATTTAGTGCCATCCAATAACGTGGTACATGTCTTTTGCTTCTTTTTTTCCCCTGTATTTGTAATGGCCCTCCTGCCTGTAAATCTATGTTCAGTTTCAACAGCTAAAAGTTGTCATTGTTCCTTTTTTTTTTTTTTTTTTTTTTCCATTTGCATTTGCATTTGCTGTAGTTGATCCATATTTGAGTAGTTTATTTTGTATATCATTTGTATTTATCAAAATAAAGAATGCACAAAGGTTTGAAACCAAATTAACTGAAAAACACTGCCTTTTTTCCAATTAGTTCAAATCTTTAAAAAAATAAAACAGGAAAAAAAAAAAAAAAAAAAAAAAAAAGAAGAAGAAGAAGAAGAAATATTAATTAATAACTTTGTTAGAAATTGTTAGAAAAAAGAGAGTTAGGGGGTGTTTGGTGTGTAAGTTTGAGTTAAGATTTGTAAGTTTAAATAGTAAATTTTTTTGAATTTTTTTTGAATTTTCAGAAAAGACAAACAACTTTTTGGAGAAAAAGACAAAAAACATGATGAAAAAAATACAATTTAGTTTAAACCGAACCTGTTACCAAACAAGGCCTTAATACTTCCTCAATTGGCGCAACTAGAGAAAACCATATGAAACCGTGCCAAACTGATGCCACCGCTGCTGATAACAGTTTAACAGCATATACCAAGGGGCTCCTTTATATATACACCTTTTGAAATTCTTGAATTTGACAATTTAACCCCTAAACTTTTTTTACTTGACAATCATTTTTGACATTGTCAGTGCTTATTCAAGTCTGTTAAAATTCGGACAATTTTTTTGCACATAACTTAACATACTATAGCCTTCTTTGCATTACTAATCATTTTTACTTAATTTCAATATAATTTTCTTTGAAAACTTGAACATAAATCTATTACAAGTTTATAACTCAGACTTAATAGAAAGCAAAGGAATAAAGAAATACTAAAAGTAATCCTATATGGAGTCCCGAATTTGGGTTTTTCCATAATTCTTGAACTATCACGCCGTCATAACGAGAATGGGGTGGTTAAAAACTTCAGAAATGAAGGGGTAAACAGGAAGAAGAAGATCCTTTGCCTCCTGCTTTTCCCTAAGAAAAAAGAGGATCTGGGAAAAATTCGATGCAGATCCCACCAGAGTGGCCAAACATGACGCAAAGATCATCGAACACAAAAATATAGCGTCTTTTGCGTAAACCTTAACAGTCTCAGTAAATTGCAACTTCGCAAGGAATATGATATGATGTGCATACATTCACACGCCTTAACTTTTCAAGAGAACTCTGTGCAGTCATGACTGACTACTTGATTGAATTCCAGTTAACCCTCTTCGGACTCTGCACAAGATTCCAATTCCAAACAACAGAACAAAACTATGAGAAACAAGTGAACAGCCCAATCAGAGGGAAAAACAAACCTCACTCCAGCAAAGCATATATTTATGTTAGTCCTTTTTAATTTACGCCTTTTGTCTAGAATGCAGAAAAATGCCAAAACAATAAGAAAAAGTCATGTACCATGTATAGCTTCCATGTTATCTTCCTTGTAAATGCCGAGAGGTGAGCCACGGACGGATAAAAGCATCTCCCCGGGCTTTGGGAGCCTTAGTGTTTTGGGTGTCATTCCAATAGAGAGCCTTTGGCTAGTCATCTGCAGCATAAATGATTAATAAAATTAATTCGCCATCTGATAGCAACCCAACAGCCATTAAGACAATCTTTTAGCTCGAGCATAAATAATGAGACCAACATACTATAAATAAGCTAGTAAGTGTTCCTTTATTACTCGTTTTTCCAACTTCTTCAGTCTCTTGATCCTACTAGCCCTTCGACCAACTATTTACTACTTTTATAATTGATGTATCTGAATCAGAACAGTCGAGAAAAACCATACGAATATGTAATGGTAAAAATAAAAGAAAAGAAACAAATTCTGAAGCTACAAACCCCAGGTGTTCGCAATGCGTCTTGCATTCCTAACATCTGACTCTCAGACGGTTCTTCCAGAACCTACAAAAAAAAAAAAGAAATTGCAGTAAGGAAAACTGTAAAAAGAAAGCAGCGTCTTTTTTCAGTATTACTTGGATGGTGATTTGAAAGATTTTGTATGTATGAATGTTGTGGTAAATTTTGAACTATACTTTGTTAGATTGTCCTAAAATAATGAGCACAAAATGTGCTGTTCAAGATTTACCAAAAACTTGTTAAAAGCTTATTTCATAGCTAAGTTAAGATACGTAAATTCAATTAGGAACATGTAAAAGAAAGCATATCGCATTATTTTATATACGATTACACAAATTAAGTATTACTTGATTTTCTTAAATAGGATTATACACATCCAAACAGAACTACAAACTTCGTGTAAATAAGCATATATAGAAATTGCAAAAGAACATACAAACTCTCCAATATGCAGATCATCAGCAGCTAGAAGACTTGTTTTCACTGCCATAGACCAATTAATTTGTGTGAGATACAATAAGTGCTGGAAGAAATTTGATCTACTGCCTACGAAAACAATAATTTTTCCATACCTGCTTTACTAGAAAATTCAAAACCCTCCAAAGATGTGACTGGAGCAGAATAATCAGAATAAGCGATGGACAATCGGCGCAAAAGGGAAGCATGGACATCTCTTCTATCATCCATGTATACTTCACCTTCTTTATAATTCCATTGTAGTTCAGCCTGTCCATTTTTTCCACTTCTAACCAGTGACAAGTTGGGAAAGTTCTCCACAAAAAATTGTAGCACTGGGATCTGCAACTGCTCCTTGTTGAAATTTGAGCGAAGCAAACGCAACTCAGTCATCAGACGCTCAATCTCCACATCGCGAATAGCCCTAATGGCAGTGGTTTGTCTCTCAACTGATAAATTTGAACATGACAATAAGAGTACTACAATCAAACTGGAAACATTTTTCAAGTTTACACAACATATTAAAAAGAAGAAAGTTGTTAACTGTTAAGATCATAATTGCAGCTCGAATTTAGTAAATTTGCATCTTAACATCCATCTAGTATTCTACAAACTTTCTTATAAAACTGCAGTTTACCCAGAAAGTAAAATGATGGTGATTCAACAGCAAAACTTATAAAAAAATTAAATTCAGATTTTGTAATAAAAAAATAATTACCCACGGCCATTATGTAGCCACATATATATACTCAACCAAAGAAATTTTCAATTAATTTGTTTACCTATGTTTGGTAGAGTAGAAAAGGGAGAGGAAGGAAATTGGAGGGATTTCTAGAGAGGAAAAAAGGAATCTTGGGTTGTTTGGTAGAGAGGAAATTGGGGAGGAAAGAAGGAAGTTGTAAATCCATGTGACCCACCATTTTGTAATCCTTCCAACTTTGGAAAGAAAAGAGGAGGGAAAAATTTTGACATTAAAGTGGTACGTAAAACATCTATTTTGACCTCAATCTTGTTCATCTTCAGGTATGACTGTAAAATGCACTAGATTAGACATTTCCTTTTATCTTTTCATTCTCCCCTATCAAACAACATGAAAGAAAATCTTTCTCGTTCCTTTTTTTTTTTTTTCCTCACCCATGTATTTTACTTATCCTTCCTTTCGACTTTCCATCCCTCTTATCTTTCCAAACAAATTAAACCGGAAAAAAAAAAAAAAAAAAAATCGATAACTAGGATTACGACGGATACGTCCTAACCATAGAAAGAAACAACGAGCATCATTAGAAACAACATATGCAAATTCTATCCCTTGATGCAATTCTTAAGAAACTTAGCCCAAAAACTCTAAACAGATTTAACTTGAACATAAAAAGCAAACAAACAAGCAAACAAGAGAAAGAAATGAACATAAACAAACAAGAGTTCTAAAAAATAACCAGTTGAGATAAATTTTTATACCATCTGGGTCTGTGAATTGAGCTTCTTCCTTCTCAATTTGGGGTTCGTTCACTTGGGTTGGGGCTTGTTTTGCAGTTTTCTTAGTAACCTTTCTCCTTCCCATATAGACCAATAATTACAAAAATCTCAAATCTCTATTTTCTGCAACAACAGAACACAAACATTTCTAATGTCGTTACCTAAATCATTGTAAAACTTCGTTTTTTCACCAAATTGTTTCTGAAAAAACTTTTTTCTTTCGAATTCAACGGAAACACGTGAAATTTGAGTTTGGCCACCAATTTGAAAACGATATTTAAGTTTAAAATTTTAAAAATATATATATATATATATATATATATATATATAAAATAAAATCGTGACCAAGATCTTTCATTGCTTAGTTCGAGTTTACCTGTAATCCAACGAACGAGAAAGGTAGCCGAGAACGAACAGCAAAGAATCGATCGAAATTATAGGGAAATTTTTTTTTTTTTTTTTTTTTTTTTTTTGAAGGTGAATTAGGGAAAATTTTTAGTAGCAATGGGAAAGAAAAATTAGTGGGAAATTTTGAATTTTTCTTTCCACTCACACAAAACAGA
The DNA here is from genome assembly GCA_008635985.1 of Ficus erecta. Classification (NCBI taxonomy): domain Eukaryota; kingdom Viridiplantae; phylum Streptophyta; class Magnoliopsida; order Rosales; family Moraceae; genus Ficus; species Ficus erecta. The sequence goes on along the minus strand of BKCH01000005.1, from coordinate 4,197,949 downwards.
ATTTTGGGGGCAGGAGCTAAAATGAGTTTTTGGGCTTTCCCTTTTTGGGCTTTCTCTGTGTCTTATGAGCCTTCGTATTCAAAAGCCCACAGTTTTCTTTCATGGAAAGGCCAACATTTCCCTTAAGTGAAAATCGCGGTATTTTTTTTTTTTTTTTTCAAACTTGAGGCGAAAGATTCGAAGTATTTATATTTAGTTGAAGTCATATATGATATTACCGTTAAACTCTATTTATAACCACCGATAAGTAGTATTTTTACACAACTACGAATAATAGGATGCTATTAAAATATTTAAAGTAAATAATAATAAATTTTCTAAGTATATAAACTATTTACTAAGAAATCATTAACCGTAGTAAATTTTTTATTTATTCCAAATATTTTTAAAATATACTATTTACTTTATTAATAATTGTAAAAATGTTAATTACTTCTTTTTTACTTTAGAAATTTGTTAAACTATTATTATATGATGATATGAAGCTTATGACTTCTACTTATTAAAAAGTACTTCCACTTATTATTTTACTTTTTATTTAAAATTTGTTTTGTTATTAGAGCTATTGGCCTAGATCGTCCTTTAACTCTTGTAAAAGTGACAGTTTGGTCCTTTTTTTTTTTTTGACCGAGATAACCATAAGCTCTTTTTTTTTTTTTTTTTTTGCCGTTATTATCCTTTCCGTTAAAATCCGTTAATTTCTAACAGAATAAAGGATGTTTTAATAATTTATTAATAATTAATTTTAAAAAATTAATCTTTCTCTTCTTTCTCTCTCCTCCAAACCAAAGCCATTCACTCTATCTCTCTCGCTCTCCCTCCTCGATCTCTCTCTCCCCCCTCAAAACCAAAGCAGCCCAAATCTGGGGCGAAGATCCGGGGACTAGGCAAGCTCAGCAACAAGGAGATGAAACCATATCAGAGTGCTCGGGCAATGGTGGGGGTGGGGGGGACCCAATTCTGTTCTGGGTTTTGAGCCAAGCTCGGCGAGGGCGAAGACAGTTGGGGGGGGGGGGGGGGGGGGGGGGCTTGTTGACGGTGAAGACAAGGGAAACAAATTGGTGATTCTAGGGGGGGCAAACGGCAAACGGCAAACAGCGAAGGGAGGGGGGCCAGACAGAGAGAGAGGGGAGGGGTTGGGAGTAAGGGGCCAGACCAAGAGAGAAAGAGAGAGGATGGGGGTGGGAGGCGAACAGCGGCGGGGGGTAGGGGGCCAGACCGAGAGAAAGAGAGAAGAGAGGGGGAAGGGTGAGAGATGAGAGGGTATTTTAATAATTTTATTATAAAAATAATCATTTCAATAAGATTTCATTAAAAATTTAACAAATTTTGACGGAAATGACCATAATGGCTAAAAAATAAGAATTTAGGGACATCTTGGCAAAAAAAAAAAAAAAACAGGGACTAAGTCGTCACCTTTGTAAGAATTCATGGACTATTAGGCCAATTACTCTTGTTATTAAAAAAATTTTCGCATCAAATTGGTGGTTTTTTTTTTTTTTTTTTTTCATATGGCATGTTGTATTACTTACGCACTTTAAAAGCCTTTCAAGAAAAGTAACACTTTAGAAGCCTTCCAATGAAAGTAAACAACAAGAATATATGATAATTATTATATATATTTATATGTTAACCTGGTTTCTCTCTCTTTTCTTTTCTTGCCCATTTTTTATTTTAAATTAAAATTGCTATCCTTTTTTTTTTTTTTTTTTTGCTTATTTGATTCTTTTTTAATTTTTTTGAAACAGGGGTTTTGGGAATTATCACGGATAAATTCTTTATTATTATTTTCAAAAAAAAATTCTTTCTTATTTTCATTTGTTTAGAGTCCCGGTCCCGGATTTGGTTGGCTTGACACTATTTCCATTGAAAAACTTTCCCTCAAAAAATATTGTAAAAAGAAAAAGAATGTTTTATTAAATAGGGGACTAATTAAATAAAATAAAGAAAAAGAATGTTCTTCTTAACATGGCAGCATGCGTTTAGTGTATATGTTATAGTTGAGTTTTTTTATATTGAAGTTATTTGATTTTTAAAAAAAATATAAAAATGAATTGAGTTTTTGGGGTTTAAATTAGTGCTCCGAAGTTGTACAATGTAATTTTAACAAAATTAGAGGACACATGGCAATTGAAACAAAGAGTGAGGAAAATATATTTATATGTTTTGATCGAAAATATATATATAGGTTAAGTGATCCGAACATATCTCTTAAAAAAAAAAAAAAAAAAAAAAAAGTGATCTAACATTTCTAGTAACTTCTTTGTTCAAGTTTTCGGTTTTTTTTTTTTTTTTTTTAAGAAGTTGACTTTCCACTTTTTGGGGATTTCTCCATTGTTGAAGTACGATTCTTTTGGTCTAAAAAAAAACTTTCACGCCCCTAAAAAATATTTCACCAACGAATCGACGTTGTGCAAGATTCATTTTTGCAAGAGAAAATTAGGAAACAGCTATAAATTTAACACAATTTTATAATTTTATTCTTTATAAAAGTAAAGTTGATAATTTTATTATTTCATAATATTTAATTAAATAATTAAATAAAAAAATAGTAAATACACAAAAATATCATTTTCTCTTTATTTTCTTCTCTTTTTTATTTATTGGAATAGTTTTTATATATCTCTGACTCCGTTCGCCAGCCGGTCTCTGGTCGCCGATCGCCGGCCGGTCATCAATAAAATACAAAATGAACCATGATATAATGTAAAACGAATTCCGATAAAATACAAAATGAATTTTATCATAATCCAAAACGGTATTGTATTATATTAGAATATGAGATAGCAAAACGGATTTTGATAAAATGCAAAACGGATTCTATCGGTATGCAAGATGTATTCTATCATAATGCAAAATAGATTCTAACAAAATCTGAGAAGGGAAAACGAATTCTGATAGAATGCAAAATGGATTCTGATAGAATGCAAAACTTATGTACAAAGAAATGAATTTTAAAGTTTATGCTCTGAAAATCGATATAAATTTGTTTTGTTTTTCACTTTGCTTACTTGATTCGACGAACTGTTTTCTCTATTCAGTGTTAGATATTAGATATATTATATGCACACACTCACTTACACCTTTACTTATCCACATATATGTATATATTTTCATATAAAGTCGAAGAGATTTAAAGAGAAAGAGGACCTTAATTTTTTAATGATTTCATTGGGATCATTGGTCACAATCCAATCAAGACGCCAACCAAGTGCCAACCATCTCTTTGATACAGAACTAAGTGTAAAAACATGCACAAATGATTTTAGTGTTGTGAACTTTAGAAAAGTATTTGAACATTTCGATAGAATCCATTGGAAGCATATGTTATTTTTTTTGTGAATGATTTGCTTGTTTTTGGTGGTTTGTTTGCCAAGAAAATTTATTTTTGTTGGTTTGGTTTGTTTTTTGGTGATTTGTTTGTTAGGAAAATTTTTGGTATTGTAGGGTGAAAATACAAGCGTTAACAATTTTGTGTTTCAACCGGATATGCGAAAAAAAAAAAAAAAAAAAAACTATGAGAATCCGTTTTGAATTCGATCAAAATCTGTTTTGCATTTATTAGAATGCGTTTTGCCTTCTCGGATTCTGGTAGAATTTATTTTGCATTTTGATAGAATCCATTTTATATTCTGATAGAATCTATTTTGCATTCTTTCATAATCTGGCCGTTTTGCATTTTATTATAATCCGTTTTGCCTGTTTTGCATTCTATCTTAATCTATTTTGCCTTCTCGAATTCTATGAGAATTTATTTTTGATTCTATTAGAATCCATTTTGCATTCTATCAGAATCTGTTTTACATTCTATTATAATGCGTTTTGCATTCTATCATAATATGCCCTTTTCCTTGTCGGATTTTGATAAAATCTATTTTGCATTTTGATAGAATCCAATTTGCATTCTGATAGAATCCATTTTATATTCTATCAGAATCTTTTTTTCCTATTTTGCATTCTATCAGAATCTATTTTACCTTTTCGAATTCTGGTAGAATCTATTTTGGATTCTAACAGAATTTCTCTGATTATCGGAGCCGGGAGCCGGATACGTCTGGCCATCTTTGTTGAAAACCATTTTGGATTATAATAGAATCTCTCCGGGGACTAACATCAACGCTGATGAATGGAGTCAGAGATATATAAAGAAATTTAAAAAAAATAAAAAATAAAATAAAATAAAGATATATGAGTATTTTTGTCTATGTACTATTTTTTTCATTTAATTATTTAATTAAATATCATGACATTATAAAATTATCAACTTTATTTTTATGGATAATAAAATTATAAGGAAGCGTCAAATTCAGGGCATTATTGCAAATCCCCTTTTTGGTAAATGATCCACTTGCAGATTGGAATGTCCTGGCCTCTTTTCATGGTGCTGTGGAAGCTGTTAATGGTGGTCCTATTTTGTTTCGTTGGATCCCTTGTGATTCCAATGTTATGGCTGATGATTTTGACCGCAAAACTTTGGATGCTAATGTGTGTTTTTTTTTTTTTTTTTTTTCCTTCTTATAAATGGGATTTCATTTTCAACTCAAGGGAGAGACACTTGTAAAGAGTACAAATGATTTTATAATACATAAGATATAACATTTTGTTAAGATAGGTGAGATATAACATTCTATTAAGATCGGTCCTATCAGTAAACTTTTATAAAGTTCAAGGAGAAAAATTTATGTATGAGATTTGATGTCCGAAAAGTATCTTAACACGTTAAGATCGAATATATATATAATTTTTTTTTTACAAAATCCCTATAATCGATAAAAACCTTCAATTAATCAAGACTAAATAAATATTATACCAAATTACGAAAAATAAATTGACTTTGTCCAACATGTTTATCATTTATTATTATTTATTTTAAATATATTTTACAACCTTACAATTTATTTAATTTAATTTTTTTTAAAATATATCATATATTACAATTTTCACTATATAATTAAGGGGAGTTCTACGAAAAAACCCCTTCATTTTACTCCATTAATGGGGTAAAATTTTTTAACCATTGGATGATTCTTTGATGGTTGAGATTTAAACGATACACCAAAAAATTCATAGACAATGTCATACCTGATCATTAATTTACAAAACATTTAAAAAAATAAAAAATAAACACTTTCTTTTTTAGTGAGCTGTGTTCGTCCGACTCCGACGCCGACGGCCATCCACCTTATCTGCGACGGTGGCCCGACTCGATGATGACGAGCAGACCGGAAGACAGTGGCAGAGCATGTCGCCGGATAAGAAGTTAAGAACCCACAGCAAAGCTGTGAGAATTGCGTGCAGCCAGCACGAGGAATCGCGATGGAGGCCGCGAGAGATTTCGGCGGAGGCGAGAGGGAATCGCGACGGGGTTAGTGTTTCAACTGCCTTCCATGGGCAGAAAACTCTGGCTAGACCCACAAACCATAGTCGACAGTGGTCGAAACAAGAAGCTCGGTGACCGGTCATTGGTGTGGCGAGGAGCGATTTCCGACCACGACGAAGATGTGGGGAGGTAGAAGGGCATGCAAGGTGGGGGCTCGATGGCTCGCGAATCGCAGTCGCTATATGGACCGTGCCTCATCGCCGGTGGAAGAAATTGCAGAGGGAATTTGGGTGGAGATCGGGCCAGATCTGAGGTTGTAATCTGGGCTAAAAGGGGCGACGATGTGGCCACAACTTCGTCGTCGACTGGTCGTTCCTCAGCATGGCCGACGAGGTCGGAGACGATGTGGTTGGGTGGCCGACGAGACCCACGGCCATCTCCTTCCTCGCCCCTTTCTCTCTCGACGACGGCGGCCATTTGGCGGTGGGAAGAAATTTTTTTGGTTGATAAGTGTTTGTAATCAGATGTTGTTGGAAGCATGATGTTTCGTGTGCTATATGAGATTTACAACCGTTTAAATGCAATCCAATGGTGAAAAATTTTTACTCTATTCAATATCCAAAAGGTAAAAAAGCTTTGCATCATTGTAGAATTGGCCGATAATTAAACAGTTTCTTTTGACATGTGTAAAAGTCGAGAAAAAAGACACTGTCTTGTACAATTAGGGGAAAAAAAAAATAATATTAAGGAAGACGTGCAGTCTACAATTCTGCATGATAAGAAGAAATTAGACAATGAAACCGACAAAAAACAGACCGACTACACTATAAACATTTAATGACCACTGACCAATAGTCGCTTTCCAGCTTTCTCACTCCAGACATACGTGAATATATAAAAAAAATATATATGTGTGTGTGTGTGTTTGTATGTTCATTGGCATCTCAAAGGAATAGACAGAATAGTCCAAATCCCGCTAATGCCAAACCACTAGTTATATATCTTTGGTAGGTAGATAAGGCCGTAAAGTTCTGGACGAGGATATAAGAAATAACTACCTTGTTTGGTTGAGATGAAAAGAAAGAAAAACAAAAAAACAAAAATAAGAGCCAAAGAAAATCAACTTTTTCCCTTTTTTCCCACCAATGGGTGGTTGCCACCTGTACCTGTTCATACACTTTCTATCTCACCCTTCAGTTTTGGAGAGGAACTTGTCCTAATCATGTGAGAGAATCTTGACCTTTTTGTGTCACGAGTCATGTGCGTTCTTACACATTTTTTATATGCAATACCTTTACCAAGTGGCACACACACATGTGTGTGTGTGTGTATATATCAAGTGCAATCAATCTAATGCCGTTTTTAGTTGAAAAAAAAAAATCAATTTAAATTAAAGAATCTAAAAAGAATTGATATTTGGAAAATAAAAAAAAGTATAAAATTTGAAAAAAAAAATGAAAAATGGATTTGAATTAGATTTGAATTAAAATTTGTCACTATAAAAAGGTGTGTCAAACTAGAAATTTAGATGGGTTTTGTTTGGATTAAAAACATATCCAATTCCAATCCATAAATGTAAAAATTTGCTGCTTAAAAAGCATCGCATTCCACAAGGTTTACCTTTTGTTTGGTAGAGTGGAAAAGAGAGAGTAAGGAAGTTTGATAAGGAATTTTAGAGAGGAAAATAGAATAATAGGTTGTTTGTAAAGTAGAAAAAGAAATGAAGCAATTTGTAAATTGATAAGATCCACCATGTATTAATCTGTCAAATTTTGGAATGAAGTAGTGAAGGAAAAGTTTGACAAGAAAAAATGACATGTAAAACAGCTATTTTGACATTAATCGTTTATCATCATTTAATTTATATGAGAATTGAATTATAAAATGCTATATATTTGACATTTACTTTTCTCTTTTCTTTCTCTTACACCAAGCAATATTAGAAAAATCTCTCCTTTTTTATTTCTCTCTCCTAGATATTTGACTTTTTCTTCCTTTTGTTTTCCATCCCACTTACCAAATGGAGCAATGTTAGAGAATATAGTAATATTTAACATCACTCACTAATGGAGGATGAGTCTCATAACATGAGATCTATCAGTGGGATCAATTTTTCTATTAGTGTGACATTCCCTAGCATTTTTCTACCAAATGTAGCATTAAAGGTGGATTTTTCAATCCATAAAAGACCTTTTTCTTTTTTTCCTTTTCTATTATGCCAAATAACATCAAGGAAAAAAATATATATATTTTTTCCTTTTTATTTCCCTCACCTAAATATTTTACTATTTCTTCCTTTATTTTCCATCCTTTTTACCAAATGTAGCGTTATAGTTCGATTTTGCAATCCATAAAAGGCTTTCTTTTTTTATTTTTTCTTTATTAGTGATATAAAAGAAAATTAACCATTTTTAAAATGTTTGACTTGATCTGAGTATCCATGGTGGAATAGCTTGTCGAAAGGAGACTTGATATAAAGCTCCTTTTGTCGGCACTATTATCCTATACACAAGAGTACACTCCACTTTGTGAGAAGGAAATCCAGTCTTTTCTTGGTTTGGATAAAGAAATTCTTCAGAAAAATCAACCCAAGAAACTTCTTCTCCTAGAATTTGATGATGCTAACATGTAAGTTATCATTTTCTTCCGTTTCTGTTTTATCGTTTGTTTCCTTTCCTTAAATTTAATGGTTGTTTTGGGATTGACTTGTACATTGAATTCAATATTAACGTATAACTTGACTTTGCAGCTCTTATTTTGTCATGGCGTACCCTTATAGTTATTTTCTTATCACTATTTCTTCCAATTACCACAAGTAAAATATCTTAAAGGAATAGACAGAATAGTCAAAATCCCGCTTATGCCAAACCACTAGTAAAATATCTTTGGTAGGTAGATAGGGTCGTAACGTTCTGGAGGAGGAAATAAGAAATTACTACCTTGTTTGGTTGAGACTAAAAGAAATAAAAACAAAAAAAACCAAAAATAAGAGCCCAAGAAAATCCTCTTTTGCCCTTATTTCCCACCAATGGGTGGTTGCCACCTCTACTTATTCATACACTTTCTATCTTTTCCTTTAGTGGTGGAGAGGAACATGTCCTAATCATGTGAGTGAATCTTGACCTTTTTGTGTCACGACTAACGTGCATTCTTACACATTTTTTATGTGCAATGCCTTTTGCCAAGTGGCACACATACGTGTGTATGTGTGTGTATCAAGTTCAAGTGCAATCAATCAAATGCCGTTTTGAGTTGAAAAAAAAAAAAATCAAATTTAAAGTATTATCAATTTAAATTAAAGAATCTAAAAAGAATGGATGTTTGGAAAATAAAAAAGTATAAAATTTGAAAAAAAAAAATGAAAAATGGATTTGAATTAGATTTGAATTAAAATTTGTCACTATAAAAAGTCGTGTCAAACTAGAAATTTGGATTAAAGACATATCCAATTCCAATTCATAAATGTAAGAATTTGCTGCTTAAAAAGCATCACATTCCACAAGGTTTACCTTTTGTTTGGTAGAGTGGAAAAGAGAGAGAGTAAGGAAGTTTGATGAGGAATTTTAGAAGGAAAATGGAATATTAGGTTTTTTGTAAAGTAGAAAAAGAAATGAAGCAATTTGTAAATTCATAAAATCCACCATGTATTAATCTGTCAAATTTTGGAAAGAAGTAGTGAAGGAAAAGTTTGACAAGAAAAAATGACATATAAAATAATTATTTTAACATTAATCACTTATCATCGTTTAATTTATATGAAAATAGAATTATAAAATGCTATATATTTGACATTTACTTTTCTCTTTTCTTTCTCTTATACCAAATAATATTATAAAAATCTCTCCTTTTTTATTTCTCTCACCTAGATATTTGGCTTTTTCTTCCTTTTGTTTTACATCCCACTTATCAAATGGAGCAATGTTAGGGAATATCAGTGATATTTAACATCACTCACTAATAGAGGATGGGTCCCACAATATGAGGTCTATTTCTTTATTAGTGTGATGTTCTCAAGCATTTTCCTACCAAATGTAACATTAAAGATGAATTTTTCAATCCATAAAAGGCCCTTTCCTTCTTTTTTTTTCCTTTTCTCTTATACCAAATAATATCAAGGAAAACATATTATTTTCCTTTTTATTTCCCTCACCTAAATATTTTACTATTTCTTCTCTTTATTTTCCATCCTTTTTACCAAACATAGCGTTAGAGTTGGATTTTGCAATCCATGAAAGGCTTTCTTTTCTTTTTTTTTCTTTATTAGTGATATAAAAGAAAATTAGCCATTTTTAAAATGTTTGACTTGATCTGAATATCCATGGTGGAATAGCTTGTCGAACGGGGACTAGATATAAAGCTCCTTCTGTCGGCACTATTATCTTATACACAAGAGTACACTCCACTTTGTGAGAAGGAAATCCAGTCTTTTCTTGGTTTCGATAAAGAAATTCTTCAGAAAAATCAACCCAAGAAACTTCTTCTCCTAGAATTTGATGATGCTAACATGTAAGTTATCAGGAAAAAAAAAAAAAAAAAAAAGTTTACTTGGCAATCTTTTTCTTCCATTTCTGTTTTCTCGTTTGTTTCCTTTCCTTAAATTTAATGGTTGTTTTGGGATTGACTTGTTCATTGGATTCAATATTAACATATAACTTGATTTTGCAGATCTTATTTTGTCATGGCGTACCCTTATAGTTATTTTCATATCACTATTTCTTCCAATTACCACAAGCCTTGACCACAGAAGAGAGGCAATTGTGGCACGCCATGGTGCTGTTGCCACGGACGACGGGAGATGTTCCCGAATCGGGGTGGGCGTTCTTCGTGAAGGCGGCCACGCCGTGGACGCGGCGGTGGCTGCCGCTCTCTGCTTGGGGGTTGTAAGTCCGGCGTCGAGCGGCATTGGTGGCGGAGCCTTCATGCTTGTGAGACTAGCCAGTGGGAATGCACAAGCCTTTGACATGAGAGAAACTGCCCCTTTGTTTGCTTCTGAGGTCACTCTTACTTGCTCTACACAATTCTTCTCCTTTTGTTTGTGTGTGTGTGTTTTATTTATTTATTTATTTGTTTCTCTTCTCCTTTAGTTAGTTGCTTCTTGTCACTTGACTTGGGAGCTTTTTGATTTTTTTTTTTTTAAAGAACAATGATTAGTTTACACTTTTTTTTAAACTTATTTAAGCTCCCAAGAATTTTTTTTTAATTTCCAAATTTTATGCTAAAATTTTTAAAAGATTTCATTTATACCCTTAAATGTAATATAAAATTTGTTAATTTGCCCCTTAAAATTATCAAATTCTAAATTTTAAAAAAAATATGTTTAAAAGTTTCATTTACACTCTTAATTTTTACTTTTCATTAATACTTTCTTGCACGCTTTTTATTTACTTTAAAATTTTGATTTAACTCAAGCCTCCGACTAAAAAAAATTTCTGGCTTCGTCCCTGCTCAGTAAAATACTCTTTTATTAAATGGTTTCAGAACATGTATGCTGGAAATGCTTCTCTGAAATCTCAAGGCAGTCTCTCAATAGCAGTTCCAGGGGAACTTGCAGGCCTTCATAAAGCTTGGAAACAATACGGACGGCTTCCGTGGGCGAGGCTCGTGAGGCCAGCCGAGCGCCTTGCTCGTTTAGGATTTAAGATATCACCTTATCTCCAAATGCAGTTGATTAGCTCCAACTCATCAGTCTTGGGAGATATAGGACTCAGTAGTATTTTTACATCAAATGGGAATCTCTTGAAGGAAGGCGATATCTGCCGCAACAAGAAACTAGCACAAACACTCAGAAAGATTTCAGATTTTGGTGTAAAGGAGTTCTACAACGGATCAATTGGAGTCAATTTAGTTAGAGATATTCGGAAGGCTGGCGGTATTTTTACATTAAAGGACTTGAAAAGCTACCAAGTTAAGGTGAAAAAGCCGATCTCTGCCGACATTATGGGGCTCAAATTACTTGCCATGCCGGCTCCTTCCGGTGGTCCTCCTATGATACTTGTAACAAAGATCTCTCTCTGTTTTGTTTTGCTTTATTTTCGTCTCGTTAAATTTTCAAAGAAATTCATTTTTGAACATTTCTAAATCAATTATGTCGTCACAGATGCTGAACATTCTTTCCCAGTATGGATTTCCATCTGGAGTATCGGGTGCTCTTGGGGCCCACCGCGAAATAGAAGCTTTGAAACACACATTTGCGGTGAGAATGAACCTCGGCGATCCGGACTTTGTAAATGTGTCCAAAGTTCTTTCTGATATGCTCTCCCCTAAATTTGCTGAAGAATTGAGGAAGACCATAAATGACAACAAGACCTTTGGTCCTGCCCATTATGGTGGCAAGTAAGCTGTTTTTATACAATCATTGGTTATTTTTTTTAGATTCATCGACATGATATAAAGAAGTTTAATGTTTGGACACAACCTGTTGAATGAACATTTCACTTATTTTACAATACGAAATAATACAACAGTAACAGTTGCAAGCATAGTCTAGCAGTTTTTTCATATCCGACTCCACCGTAGGGTGCTGAGTTCAAATTCCCCACTTCCCAGGTTCTAAAAAACAATAAAAAAAATTCTGAGCTAATAGGTAATGAAAAATTTTAAATTTGTCATTTAAAAGCGATATTTGATCTTGAACAGGTGGAACCAGATTCATGATCACGGCACCAGTCATTTGTCAGTCATAGATACTCAAGAGAATGCAGTATCCATGACTGCAACAGTAAATGCATATTTTGGTTCAAAAATAATGTCACCAAGCACAGGTATAATCTTGAACAATGAAATGGATGACTTCTCCATGCCGGCGAAAGTTTCAACAGGCGTTCTACCGCCAGCGCCACCTAATTTTATCAGGCCAGGGAAAAGGCCATTGTCATCCATGTCCCCTACTATAGTCCTGAAAGTATGTTCCTTGGAGATATCCCATTAAAATTCAACCTTAGACATTAAAACTCCCAAGAAAAGCTTCAAATACCCTTACTTTTTTGGAGATTCTGGACAATTTTTTTTTTTTTTTTAATAATAATTATTGGAGAATAATCCCGCATTTGTTTATAATTCTGCAGGATAATCATCTTAAAGCTGTAGTAGGTGCAAGTGGTGGAGCTTTCATATTTGGTGCGGTTGGTGAGGTCCTCTTAAATCATTTTGCCAAGGGAATGGACCCTTTCTCTTCTATCATGACTCCAAGGATTTATCATCAGGTTTTTCCATCAAAATACTCTCTATATGTATGTATATATATGTGTGTGTATATATATATAAGACCTACATAATGTATGTGTGTGTGCATCACCACCAATTTTCGTACTAGTAATTTCTTCAATTATGCACATGCAGAGTGGCACCAAGTACAAATGCCAACATTTTACACCAACTGTAGATTTTAAATTTTTCTTCTTAAATTTTAACAAAAACCCATTTAGGCGATTTTTTTTTTTTTTTCAAATCGTAAAGAGTACCTTGTATATTTAGAAATATTCCAATGATAGCCTCTTAAAAGTTATTATCTTAGTACCTCGAAGTGTCATTTTTACCCACAAAATTATAATATTTTGTAATGTATTTTTGAAATTGTGAATACAGAACTTATTTAATTAAGAGGGTAAAAAAGACATTTTTTATTGGAAAAAATCACTGGGGGTGTAAATTTAATATTTGTTAAAAATAATAATTTACTACTAATTTTTTTTTTCCGTTAAACAGCTGATACCGAATGTTGTTAAATATGAGAATTGGACAACCGTGACTGGAGATCACATTGAATTTCCTGCATATTTAAGGGAAGCCCTTCAAAAGAAGGGCCATGTCCTACAGGGTCTTGCTGGTGGGACTATTTGCCAGTTTATAGTTCAAGATGTTGAGATTTCCAAGGCAAACAATCATATCAGAAGGATTGTAGCTGTTAGTGACCCTAGAAAGGGTGGGTTTCCTTCTGGTTTTTGACATTGTAAAACTAGTCTCATGTAATGGAAATATATATATATATATATACATATATATATATATATATATATATTTTTCAAGTTCACCGTGTTTGCTAAATTGTCTTTTCCTTTTATTTTATTGTTGGGATTATTGTTTACAAGCTAAGAGAAACTATTTGTCATTTTTTGACACTACAAAATTTTTAGGACTATTTTCATCCAAATCTTTTGTATTTTAAGGTTATTCTCATTTTATCTTTTGAACTTTGAATTTAATTTCACTTTACTCATTCTATCGGAATTTCAGTTAAAAACAGACGGAAAAAAGCAAGTTTAGTGCAGTAATGTGATTCTATTTCCGTTTGTTTTTAGCATAATGAGTTTAGTAAGATTAATTCTCTTACTTTTCTGTCCGTATTTAACTAAAATTCTAATAAAATGGGTAAAATATGGTTGAATTAAAAGCTTATATGACAAAGTTGGAGTTCTAAAATTCAAAAACTAAGTGAGAATGACCCTAAAATTCAGAAGTATACGTAATGCAAATTTGTAACTAAATTATATTAAAAAGCCATGTGTAAAGCAACTCTCTTTAATCTAGTTGGTAAGCAAAAAATTGATTTTGTCGCATAAAATGGTTGTGGAAGCAACTAATGAGTGTCCTTGCACAATTTTTCATCTAGGCTTCTCAATTGAAAAAAAAAAAAAAAAAAAAAAAAGATTTTAGCCTATTTTTCATATACCACAAATGCATAAAATGACCTATACTAAGGACAGTCGTGTTGCTTTTTTTTTTTTTTTAGTTGTTGATCAGTGCGAATCGCACTAACAAGACACATCAAAGCTGACAACATTAGTTAATTTTTGAGAATGAGCACTCACCTCATAAATACTAAACTATTATTTGTTACACAAATTTGCTAAGAAATCATTTTTGAAAGTCGAAACCTAGTTAGTAAGGGAAGAAAGGAGGGCCAAAAAAAAAAAAAAAAGATAAAAAGACAGACAGTCTGAAATGTTGCGGCCTGGTCCAACACAGCTCATTGGGCTTTGCAACCTAGCCCAAATTTTGAATCCAAAAATTTGTTTTAATCCAAATTTCTAACGGCTATATTTCAGTTTTTTTTTTGTTTTGGGGGGGGGGGGTGGGGCGCCTATAAAAGATGAATATCATTCAACAAGAAACACGAGCAGAACAAACAAAGTCAAAGGCCATAAAACAGACAAACACAAAAAGAACCAACAAAGAGAGCAAACCAACAAACACAGTCACACCAAAGGAAAAGCAGAGACCATCCAAAGGAGCCAGAGAAACAAAAACTTTTACCTCCTACTTTCATTTAGCTCCTGCCAAAACTCTTTTTCTCAGAATCCAAGTCTTCTATTTCAACCAGAAAATGAATTTAGATCTACAAATTATACATCAACGAAGTTTTATATCTGCAATTTTCTCTCTGGACTAGTTTGTGTTTCTCATGGAGGCTCCAAACTCATCCTCTCATGGCTTTTCTTCCGAATTCTATGCCCATCACCTCCAAACGAGCCTCAAACTGAGAGACCCTTTTGCCGGAAAATCGATCCACGCCCAAATCATTAAGTCCGGGCTTTACATGGGCGTTTTCTTGATGAATAATCTCATGAATTTCTATGCCAAAACTGGGTCTGTTTCCGATGCTCACCGCGTGTTCGAAGAAATGCCTGTGAGAACTACGTTCTCCTGGAATACGATTCTCTCAGCTTATGCAAAGCAGGGTCGGTTTGATGAATCCCTCCGGATTTTTTACGAAATGCCAGAGCGTGATTCTGTTTCTTGGACTGTGATGATTGTGGGATATAATCAGATGGGTCGGTTTAGTAATGCCATCGGGATGTTTGGAAAGATGGTTTCGGATACAGTTCCGATTACCCAGTTTGCAGTTACTAATATTCTTGCCTCATGTGCTGCCATTGAAGCTTTGGACGTTGGTAGGAAGGTTCACTCGTTTGTCGTTAAAAGTGGCTTGAGTGGTTATGTGTCGGTCGCAAATTCATTGCTAAACATGTATGCTAAGTCTGGGGATACGACAACAGCAAATATTGTTTTCGATCGGATCAGGTCGAAAGACGTTTCAAGCTGGAATTCTATGATTTCTTTGCATATGCAGTATGGCCGTTTCGACCTTGCTCTTTCTATATTTGATGAAATGACCGAAAGAGATATAGTTTCTTGGAATGTTATTATCACAGGATACAATCGGCATAGACTAGATAACGAAGCACTGGGTTTCTTCTCAAACATGCTGAAAGATTCTTTTTTGAAACCTGACAAGTTCACCTTGGCGAGCGTTTTGTCAGCATGTGCCAATCTTGAGAAGTTGGAACTTGGGAAACAAATCCACGCCCACATAATAAGGAATGAGGTTGAAATCTCTGTAGCCGTGGGAAACGCTTTGATATCAATGTATGCCAAATGTGGCGCGGTTGAAATTGCAAAAAGGATTTTAGAGCAAAGTGGGACTTCATATCTCAATGTTATAGCTTTTACAGCCCTATTGGATGGATATATAAAGCTTGGGGATATAAAACCAGCCAGAAAGATATTTGGCTTGTTGAAATACCGCGACGTGGTTGCATGGACTGCCATGATTGTAGGATATGTACAGAATGGTTTAAACGATGATGCTTTTGAGCTTTTCAGATTGATGGCAAGAGAAGGCCCCAAACCGAACAACTATACTTTTTCAGCCATTTTAAGTGTCAGTTCAAGTTTGGCGTCTTTGGATCATGGAAAACAAATTCATGCTAGTGCCGTAAGATCGAGGGAAGCGTCATCGGTTTCCGTGAATAATGCTCTAATTACTATGTATTCTAAAGGCGGATCCATCTCCGCTGCAAAAAAAGTATTTAATCTGATGCGCTGGAAAAGAGATACTGTGACTTGGACTTCAATGATCATATCCTTAGCTCAACATGGTCTCGGAGAAGAAGCGATTGAACTTTTCAAGACAATGCTTGCACTTGGTATTAAGCCTGATCATATAACTTATGTTGGCGTGCTTTCTGCTTGTACGCACGTGGGATTAGTGGATCAGGGAAGGAGCTACTATGATATGATGAGGAATGTGCACAAGATTGAACCGACCATGAGCCATTACGCATGCATGATTGATCTGTTTGGCCGTGCCGGGTTGCTTCAAGAAGCGTTCAGTTTTATAGAAAGCATGCCAATTGAACCGGATGTTGTAGCCTGGGGCTCTCTTCTGTCTTCTTGTAGGGTTCATAAGAACGTTGATCTGGCGAACATTGCAGCAGAAAGATTGCTACGTATTGAGCCTGAAAATAGCGGGGCCTATTCTGCTCTTGCTAATGTATATTCAGCTTGTGGAAGATGGGAGGATGCTGCGATAATTCGAAAGTCGATGAAGGATAGGGGAGTGAAGAAGGACCAAGGATTAAGTTGGCTTCAGATTCGGAACACTGTCCATGTGTTTGGTGTCGAAGATGGCCTTCACCCACAGAAAGATGCTATCTACAAGATGATGGAGAAGATCTGGAAAGAGATAAAGAAGATGGGATTCATACCAGACACGCAATCGGTATTACATGACCTTGAAGATGAGGTGAAGGAACAGATTCTTAGACATCATAGCGAGAAACTAGCCATTGCGTTTGGACTGATAAGTACTCCGGAGAATACTACTATAAGGATCATGAAGAACCTCAGAGTCTGTAATGACTGTCATACTGCCATTAAATTTATCTCCAAGCTAGTGGGCAGGGAAATAATTGTGAGAGATACTACTCGTTTTCATCATTTCAAGGATGGTTTATGTTCTTGTCGGGATTATTGGTAGGCAAGAATCCAATTTTGAGAATAATGTGATAGCTAAGTTTACTGAATAATCGATTTGGTGTTTTTAGTCGGACAATTTCACTTGACCACAAAACAGGCAATTCTTTGTTAGATCCTAATTTGAAGATGGTATGCTAGTAATATTCCATGAAGAATCTTTCATCAGAACTCTTAAAAATTGCTAAATCCAAAACTCACAGTCGTTCATATATTGCTATACATATATATATGTGTGTGTGTGTGTGTTTGTGTGTGTGTGTAGGAATAGGTGGGAGGGCAGCTTTAACCCCGCAGGGATTTTTTTGAAACCTCTAAAGCCGACCACCATAGGAGGCGGGCAGGTCATACTGCGGGTGATTACGTGGACCCATTTCAAGCGGGACAGGGCTGGTTGGCGGTTTGGTTGAGTTGGCGGGTTTTTTGCACACTGTGAGTTGCAATCTCTTAGACAAACTACTTTCTTGCCATTATATTCCTTGATTTTGAGTTGAGCTTATTTTCTTAGTTTTCTTTTCATACTTCTTCAACCCTTTTGTTGCAATTTAATTTCTCTGTCCAGCATTATAAAAATTCAATACATAGTTATGGTTGATTGTATAGCAGGTCATCCTCTAACCAATGAATAAACTGATTGCCATCAAGCCTTCTTGTGCTGCACGCAACTGCAGGCTATCGGTTTAAACTAATCGTCAGAAGCACGGTACGTAATGTGAATGGCAATGCATGGTAACTGATGAGCTAAACTGAGAAATTGTTTTTCTAAATTCCTCCTCTTTATCTTTCGATTTTTGCTACGGATTGCCGCTTCCATGGTTGTCTTTGGTTAGCACACATGTTTCACATGGTAACTTACCTATGCTTAACAGTTGATAAACAGAAACTAACGTTCTCTCTTCTCTCTCAGTAGAGTGGTTGATAAGCACAGCCAATTCAATCTGCATAAATTTCATAAGTTTTTATTATTATTATTATTATTATTATTTTATTTTGGCTCTTGCTATGATCCTCTCAAGAGGACTGTACTTTCAATGTAGCATATAGAAATAAAAAGTATAACATGATATTTATCTAACGTTGATGTTGAAAAGATGTAACAATAATTGAGGATAACTATTTTTTTTTTTTTTTAATTGTTACTCCCTTTCAATTTCAGTGTTATGTTGTATGAAAGTCATGTTACACTTCTTTAATCTGCCAAGTGATAACTACAATGTTTTTTTTTTTTTAATTTAATTATTTTTTATTTTTTATTTAAGTGATAGCTGTGATGTTAGTTAGGCTGAGATAAGGAATATATTCCCTTGGTAGCTCAAGCACCAAACACACCAACATGGACTGCTTTTATATTACCCCCCCCTATTTCTATATGCTGTGAACTTTGATATTTTATAATAAACTTGTTTTTTCTTTACGTGCCCATCTTTTTATACTGTCCCCACCATCTTTTTTTGAGTGAGCATCTTGCATTTTCTTGACTAATATCTCCAACTACTCATTGTATGTGCAAAGCATTTATAGCATAATGTATGAAATATATGTGTATACTTATATACATACCTTTTAAGGACTCGTTTGGAACAGTAGTTCCAATCAAGATTTTGCCTATTCAACTTTAAAATTCTCAAAATCTACATCTCACTCTCTCTTTTAAATATTCATAAAATTCAAACTTTAAAAGTCTATAATTTTCTTATTTTAAATTAAAATGAGATGACTATTGTATCTAAATACTCACAACAGCAAGAGAAACGAAATAACATTCATATTGCATGTTTTTTTCTGAACACATTTCAAATTTAACATATTTTTAAATTATGTATCTTTAAATAAACTCTTTTAACTATTATAAATTTTTCTTGTATCACTTCACTTGCGAAAATAATTAGCAAATTAGAAAAAAAAATATGCATGTGATTTTAGAATAGTAAAATTTCTTATTAAAAAAAAGTTAAAAAGCACGTTTGGTTTATGTTTATAAATGATGATTTTGAAACATTAGTTTAGTGTGAAGATGACTAAGTTTTGTGATCACAAATAAAATTAATTAAGACCAATCAAAGAGACCTACATTCCTAAATCAGGAATCATTTTCAATTAATTATAGTACTATTAGAGAAAAGTGCTACAATGACCTTACGTGTTCGTGCTCAGAAACTTTGAAAGAAAGAAAAGAAAAATGATATACATCTCGAGTGTGAGATACATATAGATTTATTCGATTTTGGCATCCGAAATGTATTTAATTAATCAAATTATATCACGTATTTTTTCAAGTCATTTTTATACGTCTAATATCTAATTTATTAAATAACAAGATATATGATAATTAAGAAGAAAAAAAAAAGATTGATTCGATATTGTTTAAGACATAAAAATTTGATCAGATAATCTATCCCCAACCCTGTTTGCAACTTGGGGACGCAAAATTAAAACATTCTCAACTAGTACTAGAGATGATTCTTTTTATAAAAAAAAATATATAAATAAAAAATAAATAAAACTAGTACTAGAGATAAGTGCTACAATGACCTTACGTGGCTCATGCTCAGAAACTTTGAGAGAAAGAAAAAGAAAAAGAAAAACATCATTTCAATATTCGAAATATTATTCAATAATTCATATTTTATCACCTATTTTTTCAACTCATTTTTCCATGTATAATATCTAATCTATTAAATAATATAATGTTAAATTATTAATTGGACATCATTTAATATACTAAAAATTAAAACGGTACAGATAATCTCAATCCCCAACCCTGAATGCGGCTTGGACAGGCAAAAGAATAACATTCTCAACCATTCATACTTGGAAAAAAAAAAAAAAAAAAAAATTTCTCCACTTTTTAAATGTCATTTCGAATTTTGGCTTGATTGGTTCATGCTAATAATCTTCAACAAATGGAAGTCCTTGTCAGAGACATCACCAAAATTACTAAAAAGGGTCTCCAACCCTCCTCAATTTACACAAGTAACGTAGAACGAAACAAAGACAAGATATATATTGTATTATTTTGTTTAGATTTACTCTCGAATTTTTTTTCGACCATCTAAACTTATATTTTTGACACAATCAATCCTTTTTGTTCATGTTTCTTAAATTAGTCTTTTTTTTTATTATTATTATTATCCAAGAACTCAATTTAAGGTAATACGCTAAGTCCAGCATTACAACCTTGAAAGAGCTGCAGTTTTTCATCCAAAGATCAAGTTTGTACTACCATTCATGTTCGACAATTTTAGCGTACCATATAACATCATATACGGCAATCTTTCCAAGTTCAAACTTTTAAAGAAATCATAATAAAAATTAATTAAGAGATTAAAATTTTTAAGTTAAAATTAATTAATTTTTTAAAAATTAATTATAAATTTTTTTAATTTTTTTAAAAAAGATAAAAATTAAAACGAAAAAATATAATTCGAACTTTGAGGACATTAACCAGACAAAGATAATCTTAAACAAGTGGAAGTCCACGTCAGATAAAAACTAAAATTACCAAAAAGGGTCTCCATGACTCCAACCTTGCTCAATTTACACAAATAACGAAAACGAAACCCATAACTTGACAGTCAATCTACTGTATCCTGTCCTCTCTTCTCCTGTGTGTGTGTGTCTGATCGATCGGCCATGGCGATGTTCTTGAAGAAATCCCTCCAACAACCCACCAATTCCTCCTGGCTTCGCCGCCATTTTCAGAGCTTCACTCTCTGCTCTTCTTTCTCTACTCTCTCTTCTTCTTCTTCTGCTGCTTCTGAACTCGCTCAGGCTCCAGTTTTGCCACTGTTTGATTATCAGCCGAAGCCGTACAGTGGCCCTCTCGCCGACGAAGTCTTCCAGAAGCGAAAGAAGTTTCTGGGTCCTTCCCTCTTCCACTACTACCAGAAACCTGTAATTTTTTTTTTCCTTTTTTGGGTTCTTTTATTTTTCTGTTAAAAAAAAAAAAAAAAACAGAATGTTTTGTTAAAAACATGAACGAGATTTTTTTTTTTTTGTAAGAGTGTCTGTTTTTTTTGGTTTTGTGTTTGTAAATATTGTGTATGCATTGGAATTTTAATTGCTCTCTTTGTTTTCATGTTTGGATTGATTTTTTTTTTTATTAATAAGTTTTGATTTTGAGTTTGACTAGTTTGGTGATCTTTTTTGGCTGCTTATGAACCAGAGGAGAAATGGAACTAACCAGATGTGAAAAGTATCAAATTGTTTCAAAATCTGTTATTTTTCTCTTTTTGTGGTAATTTTCATGGTTGTTAAATTACAGTTTTTGGATAGTGGATGTGATTTAAGATTTTAGTTCTTGGGAACATCACTTAGAATCTAATTAAAATTTTTCTTTTATCTTCTTTCTCTCTCGAGTTGCCTTGATCAAACTCAATTTATAGTGAATTTTATGCTTATTTTTTTTGCTTTGGTAAGGCCAGTGAGGCTTTTAAGCCGATCAACAATTTGCATTCTGTTCCAAGTAGTCAGATTTAACTACTAATTAAGTTCTTAGTTTTCTCTGGAGCAAACATCCATTATATATGTTTTAAAAACGAATGGTCTCGGATTATATATCTCGAAAATCAGTTATGGTTGTTGTATGCTTTTAACAGAATGAAGAAGTAGTTTTTCAACTAAATTTCCGTTATGATTACAGCTAAATATTGTTGAGGGGAAAATGCAGTACTTGTTCGATGAGAATGGGAAGCGCTATCTCGATGCATTTGCTGGGATAGTAACTGTTTCTTGCGGACATTGCCATCCTGATGTTCTAAGTGCTATTATGGAGCAAAGCAAGCTTCTGCAGCATGCCACGACCATATACTTGCACCACGCAATAGCTGATTTTGCGGAGGCATTGGCGTCAAAAATGCCTGGAAACCTCAAGGTTACTTTCTTTTTTCTATCTTCATTGGATACAAAATGATTATACATTTGGTAGAAATATGATACTTGCGTTTTTATTCAGTTAGGCACAATATTTGAGCCTTTGCTTTTTTGTTTCAAATTGTATTTATTTGGTGCTATTGTCAAGTAACCGCGGGTTTAGAATTGGATACGGTGCTTGCATTTTATGATTCCTCTGTTATCAAGGAAAAGGACATTCTTAAAATCTTTCTGTTTTGGTTTTATTTTCTCATACTGTCTCCAATAATGTAAATGAGTATGTACATTCTCAAAAGAAACTAGATTAGAGTTTATTTATGATGTAAATATTTTCGACAACCATTTAAATGCAGGTTGTGTATTTTGTGAATTCCGGGTCAGAGGCAAATGAATTAGCAATGCTGATGGCCCGTCTCTACAGTGGTAATCTGGGGATGATTTCACTGAGAAACGCATATCATGGAGGCAGTTCTAGTACAATTGGATTGACAGCTTTGAAAACATGGAAGTACCCAATTCCAGAGGTCTGTATACCTCATTATAGCTTCAGACAATGTCATCATTCATCATGGTACTTTCCGAATATGAAAAAATATATATACATATATTCAAAAACATAGAATACTACTTATTCAGAAAACTAAACTTTACTTGAGATCTAGAGACTGCTTAAAAGTGATTTTGATTTTCGTTGTCTAACTTCTAGTGTACTTAATCTGTTTACCCAAATTTTAGCTGAACTTCGTTTGCATGTGAATTGCTACACCTTAGACAATAACTCCAGTGATGTGTGTCTAAAAAATGTTGGTTTTTGTTGCATATATCAGTAGTATCAAGTATCAACAAAACCTCTGATATGCCTGTGCTTTTCAAGCTTTTCTCTTGGCATACAGTACGCAACCAAATTTTTTATGTATAAAATAGCCGAGCATTTCATTGATTAACTGCTTGAAACTCTTTAAAATCAGATTTCCACCAAATAATAATTATTTTCGCGCTTCATAAGCAATCATCCCTCCTGGTTTTGATTTCTGATAACTTAATATCGGTAAAATAGTCGCGAGACGCATGTCAACTTAACTTGCATTATAGATTTATATCACTCACTTGAACATATGAAAACATGAACCGTCAATTAGCATGCAGAGATTTTTAATCATTTTGCATCTTGATTTCTTTCTTGTATATCAATATGGTTATTATAAAACTATTTGTCTAAGAAAAAGACTTAGCTAGAGTAGCCAGCTTTTCTGATTTATCTGCCCAAAACTACTATGACAATATGCAGGGTGAAATTCATCATGTTGTAAATCCAGATCCATATCGAGGAGTTTTCGGCTCTGATGCTAAACTTTATGCAAAAGATGTCCAGGATCACATAGATTATGGTAGTTCAGGAGATGTCGCTGGATTCATAGCCGAAACAATTCAGGTTGGTGGTGTTTCTGTTCACTGGTGACAAGGTCTAAAATTGATCTGTATGTCCACTCTGATTAAGCCACTGCTAGTTCTAAAAGCACCTTTTTTATTATTATTTTTTTCCTTAAGGGAGTTGGAGGCACAGTTGAATTGGCCCCCGGATATTTGAAACTGGTGTATGACATTGTTCGCAAGGCTGGTGGTGTCTGTATTGCTGATGAAGTACAAACCGGGTTTGGTCGTACAGGAAGCCATTACTGGGGTTTTGAGACACAGGGTGTCATTCCAGATATAGTTACAATGGCAAAGGTCTCTAAAATTCTCCTTTTGTTTTTTTCTTATAATCAATGTTCACACATATGCTTTGGCCTTTTTTTCAAACGACTTGTGTGGCTCTTCAGTTAGGTTCCTAATCATTTCTTCAGGGAATAGGAAACGGATTACCATTGGGAGCTGTGGTGACAACACCAGAGATAGCAAGCGTACTCGCACAGAAGATTCAATTCAATACTTTTGGTGGGAACCCTGTTTGTTCTGCTGGAGGGCTTGCAGTACTCAGAGTTATTGACAAGGAGAAGCGCCAAGCTCACTGCAATGATGTTGGTTCTCACTTGCTTGAGCGATTGAGGGCTCTTCAGCAAAAACACAAAAGTAAATACTCTTAAACTCATGATTTTAAAAAGTTTCTTCATACTTTTGGTGATTACATAGCTTAGAAATTCTCCAATTAATTGGAAATCAGCCAATCCTGGTTAGAGGGGTTTTTTTTTTTTAATTTATTTATTTTTTATTTTTTAGCCACAGCCGACACATTTTTCAACGAGCCTCTTGTCTCCACGGTGGTCAAACAGGTTTTCTTATTTGAATTTGAGTTTTCTTTTTTGCTTTTTTCAGTAATTGGAGACGTGAGAGGCAGGGGCTTAATGGTAGGGGTAGAACTCGTAACTGACAGAAAAGAGAAGACGCCTGCCAAGGAAGAAACTGGTGTCCTGTTCGAGAAACTCAGAGGTATCAAATTGACGTTTTCTTCAAGCCAAAATATTAAATTTGAAAGCTATAGTTAAACATTTAAAGTTGCATTTTTCTCCCTCCAAAATATCCTACCAACACTCCAATGCGGTTCCTGGTTGAAGAGCTCGGAGTTCTAATTGGGAAAGGAGGACTACATGGAAATGTTTTCAGAATTAAGCCACCGATGTGCTTTACCAAAGACGATGCAGGTATTCTTCATGCCTTTTATCTAGTATTAGAACATCTCCAATTCAATGTCGAATTTCTTTGCCAATGCCAAAATTTGGCATTTGCGTAAGAAAACCGTTATGAGAGATGCCATGCTTAATATCAATGTTGGTATATGCTATACTTGGAGCCAAAATTTGCACCAAGTATAGCACATGTCAAATTTTGTCATTTGGTTCCTTATTGGTTGATATGTCGAATTTTGTACTCCACAATTACAACATTGTCATTTTAAATTATTTTTGTAAGATCCGTTTTTATCAATTTACCGGATTTAATTAAATCATCAATTTAATTAAATTACCGAAAGCATAAATATATAAAAGACACGTGCAATTTTTACGAGGTTCGGTCATACGTACTCCTCGGGGCCACATCCAGCTATCGAACAATCTACTAATATCAAATGATTACGAGCACTCTCGAACTTATACAACCCAAAGACTCCATCTTCCTATTGTCGCCGGTCATCTTGAACCTATTAGCCGAATCTATTCGGCGAGCACCACTCGTCTTGTTATTGAACTCCCTTCAACTAAAAACGCCTTCTCCCGAAAGCTGAACTAAATCTCAAATATGCGTGAATTTCCAAGTGTTCGGGGTTAAGCAAACTATATTTGACCCATATAAATAGCAGCAGCAGCCAATCTTCAAGTAGATCTCGGATTAAAAAATAATTTAAATTTCAAATTGTTTCATGATCTATTGCAACACTTCCGGAAACATTCTGAAATTTAAATATTCAAATTTCCTCCATAATCCAAAATAAATTTCCTCCATTTCAACTGCTAACAAATCACAAAAAACCTTCACGAGAATCACTAGAAATAAAATCTTCTAACTTTCCTGTTTTTAAATGCAAGATTTTTCTTTTTTGGGATAGTTTGAATTTCTAATTTAAATAGGAATAGGAAATCTACTCAAATTATAAACCTCTTTTTAAATGAAATCCCAAAATAATCTTCAATTCAATGCACACACTTCTCAAAACAGAAACTGCCAATATGTAGACTATGAAGACCAAGTCTAATATACTCTGTCACGTCAGCTTCCAAAACAAGTAACTTACCCAACTTCCAAAATAAGCAGCTAGTCATATCTTCAAAACAAGTAACTTACCCAACTTCTTAAAGCTTGCTAACAAAATATTGTTTTTGGTTTTTCTAACAAAGTTGCCATAAATGCCAACATACAAAAAACCTAACAATTTTCTTCAAACAATTTCCGAAGCTTAAAATTATAACAAAAAGTAGATATATAATTTAAAATAGCAACATGCATTGGATTGCAGAACAGTACAACATATCAAAATATTGTGTATTTGGCACCGATACCCCCAAACTTTTAATCTTGACAATTGCTCCCTGAACTTTCTAAATTGTTGTAATATGCCCCATTGTGTTAACTTTCCATTAAATTCTAGATTTGAAATTGGAAGATCTGTATTAGGGTTTGTATTAGATTTGGAAACTTTTTGTCCGAAATGGGTTTTCTATCATCCCCCTTCTTTTTTTTTTTTTTTTTTTTGGGGGGGCGAAATATAGCATTTGCATTGGAGGAGGTCTAATGCCTTTTGAGGCTGTGTTTGTTCCTGCAGATTTTCTTGTGGATGCTTTGGACTATGCAGTATCAAAGCTGTAAGCTTGCTCAATGTTGAGCCACTAAGGTCATCTACTTTCTTTGTAAAGTCCTTTGCTTCTAGCTCTGTAAAGAACTTGAAAACCTTGAACTACATCAAGTGAACTTGTGGGGTTCTGAGCTCATTTAATAAAATCCCACTTTCATTTATATATGCATTTCAACGAAGAGCAAAGAAGGGATTGTACGAGAGACCGGAAAAGATGCAAACTACCCTTCGGTGTAGTATGTTGCACCTCAATTTCTTGTCACCAAAACAATCGATCTTTAATGCACAAGAATTGAAAGGGCTTTTGTGTATGCAAGCCAAGATAAAATAGCACACCTGAGGCAGGCAAGTCCGAGAATTGGAACAGATTTAAGCCGCCTGGATGAAAATTAATGGTTAATGACGGTGCTACCCCCCCCGGTAACAAGTACATCCTACTGTATATTCTAAGCTCTCTTCTCTGTCTTCCTTCTCCCTCCATTTCTCTCCTTCCTCTCACCCTCTCCGTCTATTTCCTTCTAAAATAGAATGAAAGTCCTTTAGTACTCGACATTTTTCCTTTATGTTCACTATCCGTGGGTAAAACTATCTGTATCAGGCGTGGCATGCTAGTTAGTAGTAATGCAGGGAGGAGATTAAGCCTGATAAGGCTTAAAGGCTGCAGAAGAACCTAGAGAGCCTCTTGTTTACATTGTTTCCCTGGCTTCTGCAACACATCCCGCTTTTTCCTACAAGTCCTCACTCGGAATCATTAACCATCACGGGGTTACTTTCAGATGTTAGATCTGTCCTTTCAATATGGATTCACCTTATGAATTTTAAGCAGAGTTCGATCCAGGCTCATGATGAATGTTGGGAGCTTTGCTTTCATATTCAAGTCGAACGGATTGACCGGTAAAAATACAATGATATTGGTCAATCAATAATTGACCATCTACTCAATTGGTCAATTATCTTCTTTTTTTTTTTTTTTAAGGAAAATTATCCAATTTTTTTAAAACAAAAAATAACAAGAAAGGAAAACATTTTCCTAATTTAATAAAGCTTGAACATTTACCGGGGGGGGGGGGGGGGGGGGGGGAGCTTTAAAAATGGTTATTCACACATATATCCCATTTTCTCTAGGATGACACCAGGGAAAAAAGAAGATCAAGTCAAATTAATTCAATGCATATATTAGATATATGTATCCATACATGGCACAGAAAAATAGTGTGTTCAAGTTTGTCCACGAGAGGAGACACATTCTTCCCTTTTAAGTAAAGATTAATATTTATTTTGAGGTAAAAAAATAGTAAAAGATAATATTAATATTATCATTCTCTTGTGCATTCAAATATACGGCATCGGAAAAGCATATTGTAGACGTCGAAATCTATCGTCAAAACGAATTCAAGTTAATAACCGGATAAAAAATAATTGATCATAAAATTGAGACCATTGATCACGGTTAATAAAAAATTTAACACTGAACATTAATTGTCATAAATAGAAATTAAAAACTAATGCACTAACGTAAATAATAACTCCGAAATTTATAAGAGATTCACTCTAGAATGAAGTGAGCTAGTCCTTTGTATTTGAAGATTTTAATCACCTACGAAAGTGAGTATAATGGTGAGCACAAGAGAATGAAGGGGAAAGAGTGCTCTCCTCCTTTGAATGATGAACCTTTTTTTTTTTTTTTGAACTAAAAAATAGTGAGTACAAGAGAACGATGGAGTTGAAGGTTTTTTTTTTAGTTCTTTTTAAAATAGAATGATGGACTTGATAGAGTTAAGCTCACTCCTAGAGTTAGTGAGGTTAAGCCCACTACTTAGTGGGGTTGAACTCGCTTTCCTAAATGTATGGGAGTTGATTATGCACTTTAATTATGAGTAGTTTTTATATTGTCATGATCTCTTGATTATGTGATGCTCGACACCAGATGGCTAAAATTAGAGGACAAAGTTCAAAGCAAACACATACCAACTACGTTCAAAACGATCACAAGCAGTGCAAACACATTGAAACCAAAAAACAAAAAAAAAAGGTGGAAGAGAGGAAAAATTAGCAAACTTATTTTTGTATGTGTTAATGAATAAATAAGGGGCAAGTACCTCGGACACAACTAACCCAAGAAGTTGAACTTGAAAATGCTCATAAGAAGGATCAATGTCACCAATGCCTGTTAAGTTGGTCTTCCATGAATACGTCTGATTTTGCAGGTGATACTTACTCACTTGGGGAAAAAATGACACTTGAATGTAGAGATGACAATAAGACAAGATCGGAGAATGCTTTCCTGTCCTCATCCCCGTTCTCTAAAACCATCCCCATCCCCGTCCCCAACCTAAATAGCAGCTTTCTCCATACTCGCCCCATTCCCCTTTAATTATAACTACACATTTGAAAGAAAAAAAAAAAAAAACAATTAGTCTTCCTTTTAGTTGAAAAAAATATATATATTAATACATATATCAATTATATAATAATAGTCTCCTTGAGTATTGGGTAGAGAGTCTACTATTCTTTTTTTTTTTTTCAATAAAAATCTAATAATATTTAACGATAATCATTTATAATTATTATATATATATACATCAGAGGCGGAGGTAGGATAAGAAGTGCTATTCCCATCTTCATCCCCATCTCTGAATATTGTCTCACATCTTTACCTTATTCAGGACAGATCTCACACGGGGTACCGTCCTCACAAGGAATATTGTCATCCCTACTTAAATGTCATAAGTGACCTATTGAGTACCTGGCAACCAATCCTAACAGCTTACCATTGCACTCCAAAGAACAGGGAAGATTTGAATTTCGACGAGATTGGTTTCGATTATTCAACTCCGATCGTTCTACTGTTTCGAGCGAAATGTCGATTGATTATTATAGTGAAGTAACTTGATCAAAGTAATTACAAATACTACTAATTCAAACATACCCTCAAGACTCAACAACTGCAGTCGTATCTACGGAAGATGCGTTTTTAACACCATGACAATCTACTACACATTAATGAACCTCTTGGTTCAGTTGTTTTAGAAGTACTTGCTATATGTTTTGCTCATTAACACACATATATGAACACATATATATTTGCTCATTTTGAATCTAGTTGGTCAAGTGTCACTTGTGTCCCTACAGAAAGTAGGGAAATACAATAATAAAAAAATTAATATTAAAAATAAATAAATAAAGGTAGGGAAAAAAGAAGAATGAGGAAGAAAAGCTATCGAATTGAAGCACGGGCAATACAGCTCAAATCACCATCGGCATTTACTGTCGTAGAACACATATTCAGTTTTGCAGCTGAAAACCAGACAGCGCCCAGATTTCTGCAGTAGAAGCTTCCTTACGCCTTCGAGCGAGGAGCTCTCAGTTTTGTTTGCTCATACGGTTCTGCATGACAAGAAATTCACTTTTCCATGGACCTGAGAATAAATATGAACAAATTAAGATATGTATTTCTATCACAAGGTGGAATGCATTGAACCACAAGGGGAGTTGCATTAACTAGGCATTACATAAATATCGGGGATTAAAGTTTCCGTCATTTCAAAGCACAAAGAAACAACTCTATCGTTTTTTTTTTTTTTTTTTTTTGTTGTTGTTTCGAAGCACAAAGAAACAACTTTACATTATACACAACAAGATATATGCAGATGCATTGAAATTACAGAGATAGAGAGACAATCGGAATAAATATTTACACGACATACTGACCTCTGTAAACTTGAAATGAAAATCCGAAGAATGTTCCTTTCATACTAATATACAAAAAGCAGCGAAATTTTCCAATTTACTAAGACCACCTCTTGACAAAATGGCTATTCATATGTACAATTTCTCTGAGATATTCGAGGCTGCTCGAAAAATGCCAGCAGCTTAGACTTTGTCTACATTACGTTTTAAGGGGCATTTAGCAAAAGCACCTCATGTTGTGGAAGCATGGCTCTGGCAGTGACTGTATTGTTTCTGTTCTGAGCTTTGCTTGTGTCTTCTATCGTGGTAAGACTAAGCAGGTTCGCGAGGACGAGTAGCCCAAAGTGAGCTCAAAGCCCATAGGCGTTGAAAGTACTCCCCCATGGCAAGCAGGCCTCTCGCTGCCTGGCGCGTCGTTAAGATTCGGGACATCTGCTGCAGGGTTTCCTGTCGAAGATGGTCGGCCTGTTTGGATAAATCAACAATTAGTTAGGAAAAAAAAAAAAGGCGACCTTTCAGAAGGTTGAGGCACAAATATTGGTACAAAAAACAATAGAATATCATAGTGAAGACTCCATTAAACATATATATATGTCGCACAAATATCAACGTAGGCATGTCGTTGAAACCTGATTAAAAATTCCATCCCCGTTTAAAAGTTCAAAAATTTGAAGATGAGTCAGCAAACATTTAAAAAGTGTGCTACGAGTGGGAACTTTTGTAAACAAACTATCCTATTCGATTAACATTAAAACTGCACAAATCGAAATACTTGAAATGATTTTCTCAGATTCTTCTCCATTTTATTTTTAATTTCTCCTAAATACACATCATGATTACTTTTGTACAACAAGAAACAAAACTTAATTTTAAAAATTTAAAGAAAGAAAAGTTGGGTAAAGGTTATGTTAAAAAATAAAAAATAAAAAAAAATTATCACAAAATATAGAAATGAAGAAACAAGACCATAATATGCTACAATTTTAAGTAAAAGATTGGAAAATGAGCAACGTATTACCTGGTTCAAAAAGCTGACCAAAGCTTCTAACTTCTCCATGGCAGTACCCATCTGTGGTATATAGCTTCCTTCACCTAGTTGACCAGCAGCTACACTCTCGGCTAGCGTTTGCTGGAGTTTTTCCATGCCTTGAGAAAGAGCATCTTCTGCTTGCTGACATGATTGTCTTAGGTTATAAACATCCAGAAGTTGTTGATCGGTCAAGGGTTCAAGATGGGGCCCAAGAACCTAAAATCAACACAAATCTTTGAGATGCCAACATAAAGAGAAGAAGCAAGAAAACACGCACGCATTGCAAATACATAAAGATTCCTAAGCATTATAAGAAAAGCCGTCTTTCCATCAGTAATTGAATTGGATCATACAGCACCTTAAGCAGTTCTGAAGGGCGGAACCCTCCAATCCACAAGAAAAACCTTTCAGCCGATGTCTTCCACATTCCAGACATCACATAGAACACGTCGGCTTTTGCAGCAGTTGCTTTCATGCGGAAAAGATCAAAATAGTGAGTCATGCCACTATCTACCAGCATGCGAAGCTCTACATCACTTATATGCGCATGCAAAGCTGTCCTCAGTTCACAAATCAGTCTATTTTGTTCTTCCACCCAATGCCCATACTCCATCTCGAATGAAGCTATGCCTGCAGGCCATGATGTTGGCAATTTTAGAGCAGAAGAAACGAAAATGAAAAGGCATTTGTGAAGAAAAAAAACATAAAACGGAAGTCTAAAAACAAATAAGACTATATGGAAAATGACAAGATTTCCAAGTTTCAGCTACTGGTGCTAATCAACGAGTCACATACTAGGCTCATACTCATAAATGATGAACATACTCATGGTCTGAAATATTTCTAAATGGGTAATTGGACAAATATCTACCGTGCAGTCTCACTGCTTAACACGGTATGCAGGGAATACTTTTTGTTTTGTGAAAATTGAAATGACAACACAACTACACTCTCAACCTCAAGAATCTCCAACATAAAAGTCATCAATCAACAATTATAACAAATATAGAGGAAAATTGAAAGCTCTCTTACTAGTTTGCAAGAACAAAAACTTCAAGTCAACCTCTTGATAGACTAAAAAGAAAAGCAACTGATAACCTCAAATGAATGCTAAACAAAAAGAAGTGAGACTATATGGAATACAGTCAACTTACTCAATCTCTAATTTTGGATTGTGTAAATATATAAACAATGCATCTCATTGCTCGATCGTGTTATAAAAAAAACATGAAATGCGGAAAACCAGAATTGGCATGGGGGATAAAATCAACGAGACATGGCAGCCACGATTAACAAACCTGAGTTCGTGGTTCCAGAGAAACCCAATTGATTAGTATCTAATCCTCCACCACCTACATAGAGTCCCTGTAGGCGAAAAACATTCACAACTTGAATAATTTTACACGAAAAAGTTCATAACTTTGCTCAAACTCTGATTTTCAGTTTGCTTTCTTCTTTTTGTTGCTAACAATGAATTAAGAAGTTACAAAGTAAAATTAATCCAACACTTACTTGTTTTCTGGCTCGCTCAAGCTCTTGCTCTAATTGAATCAGCTTCAAACGACTAGTTTCTAACTGCTGAACGTAGGCCTGTATACACACAAAATTCCCATCAAATTAGTTTTTCAAATAGTTTTCATCCGCAGCATCTCATCCAAAGCATATGCCTTCGTACCTTCTTTCTCAAACGACTTTTACGAGCAGCCTCCCGATTCTGTGCAAGTCTTCTCTGTACCTGCAATTGAAATAGAGTTGTAAACTGGTAACCAAGGAACAAAGTCTCTACTGTCACTTACAAACGTATATCTTTATTATGCATTAAACCAAAGGCATAGAGTCATTCTTACTTTGTCTGCAGGTTTACTTGCTTCTTGGTAATACTTGTCAGAAGGTCCCAAAATTCCATTCGAAGTATCTTCCGACTACAGAAGTAAAATAGGACCAAAAAGGTTAGCCAAACATTTAAAAAAATAAGAAGAATGATGGAATAAGAATTTCAAACATTTGCACCTGATCATTTAGTTTCACATCCGCCTCCACAATTATCGGTGCTGGTGCACTTAAGTTACTGTTGCTTTTGAAGCTATCTCCCCACATGCTCATCTGGTGGATAGGCTCATATGCACCCATCCTTCTCGAGGTGACAAATTGGGCTGATGTGGAATTCATGCTTAGTTAACTGAGAAGATGAAGCTTAGTAAGACTTCAGCACAAAAAGACAGCCGACCAAAGGAAACCCGAATAAAGTTGAATAAAGAGCTAGTATTAATCTGTACAACGACATAAAGAGCGAACAAAAACTAGACACTGGCTATGAATTTCAAATTGACTGCAGCATCCTAAAACAATGGAGATGTTGTAAACTCGGCATGGTTCTATACTTAAGCACACAGTAGTGAAGAACAACAAAGCCGAAATTAGCATGTCAGCAAAAAAAATTCAAAGAGATCCAGATATACCGGACCTTAAAACCGAATCGGGCATCCATATTTACGAGCCAAATGATAATAGCAAACCGAATTCAACAGAGAAGAGACGTGTTAAACAAGATTAGAAAGGACACATCCTTGATTCAATCAAATATGCAATTAATGTCATGTTGAAATCCAGAAACCTCTTATACTCCAATGCCCTTATCTATAAATCAAAAAAGGCTTAGTTTTCACGGCATGTCATATATCAAAGGAATCTTAAACAAGCTGAGGAGGTATGAACAAGAACAAGAATGTCTACGAACGGCCCAAAAATTCGACAACACAGTAGGAGGACAAAGAAAGAATCAAAATTCATGCTTAAAACCGTATTAAAATATCGAATTATCAAAATAAATAAATAAATAAAGATAGAAGAAGAACAAATGAGATTCTAGTGCAGACGAAATGAAATGAGCTCATAATCTGATCATTGCACCAGTGTTTTTTCACCTTGTAAGAGAATTTATATAGAACTTTTCATAAGATAAACCCAGATACCGAAAACCCAAGTCTATTTCATTTGGTTCTTTTACTTATGTTCTTCCTCTTCTCAAGAAAAAAGGAATAAGAGTACGTCAAAAGGAAAAACAGAAAAACTGATGTCAAAGCTCAATATTTCCGTACATACTTTTCATTAATTCCTTCCAAAGTTTCATTAGCACAGAACGAATTCACAGACCATAAAGGAATATAACTCACAAAAAAAAAAAAAAAAAAAAAAAACACACACACACACCACTTTCTGATCGTCAGAAAACGAAGGAAAACGAAATGAAAGAAGGATAAAACCTTTGACCAATTTACATACGCTTATACACACATAAATTATATATACACACAAAAAAATACACACGTATACGTCTGTACTTTCTCTGTGTATTTCTGTCGAGAAAATAACACTTGCTCAAACCAAACTCCCAAAAAAAAAAATTCACGTTTGTTTTCTCTTCTTTCACTTCGGTTTTCTCCGCAACCAAACACACATCAAAACAAAGGGAAAATTAACCCAAAAAAAAAAACAAAGAAAAAAGAAGATTCAGAAGTGAGTTTGAAGACCTATAAAATCTTCAGTTGGAGCTCAAAATCCGTGAACTGGAAGTAAGTATGGAGTAGTCCGAATCCTAAAAGCCCCAGAGAATTACATAGTCGTCTCGCAGGAGGAGAATAATAATAATAATCGAATGAAATGAGAGAACACGACAGCTTAAAAGAAGAGAAGAGAACTTTCCCCCACCAAAAAAAAAAAAAAAAAACTTTGAATTAAAATAATAATTATCATCGGTATCACTATAAATTATTACTATTTCAATCACAATTATTGTGTAATCCCCAAATTATTTTTTTTATAATTTATTTATTTTTGTTGTTACTTGAGAAAATTGTATTTGTCTCCGACTGTGATACCATACCAAGAAACTCCTAGAGAGAGAAACAGGAGAGAGAGAGAGAGAGAGTCAAAGCTTACAAATGAGCTGAGGCGTCGTGGTCGTCATCTTTCCACTATGCCCTTTCTAACGTGCGCACCAGGTGGATCGGGTTCCATATGCCCACGCCTCTTAACCTGTGCACCCCACACCAATCCACACTATGAAACAATCCCGCTGACGTCATTTCCCGGCGAATCTCCTCCGGAGATCCTTTTCTCCGGCGAAAGGGGTTTGGGACTCACGCGCTAAGGAAGCGCGTGGGGGATCGGTTTGGGCGTGGGTAATCGCGGGAATTGGAAGTGTTTCGTCCTTCGTTGAAATCGCGGGAAGGATGAGAGAGATATAGAAAGCGCGTGGGGTCACGGGCTTTGGTTTGTGTGTGGGGTCGGAACTCCTCAAAATTTTATTTTATCCCTATTTTTTTTTTTTTTTTTTTGGGAATTTTTTTTTTTTTTTTTTTGGGAAAAAATGTTTTTGAGTGGGAATAGTAACGGCTATTGTGAAATTGAGATCCCACAATTCCAAAGATTGTCAACTTGAGGCCAAAATGATAATTTTAGAATCTCTAGGGGCCTAGAGAATTTTAGAAAAATAGGTGTGACATTTATATGCGTATCTTTTTTCTTTTCTTTGTTAATTACAAAAGTGGTCTAGAATATGAATCCTAAAATACACTTTTAAGAAGAAATTCGGTTAAATTTTGATTCTTTCTTAATGTCCTTCCTTGTAAATTTGGGTGTTTTTATCTTGTTCAATGCACTCATGGTGTAAAGTAAACACTAAAAAGATACTTGTTTACTTTATTAATAAAGTAGATACTCATTAAGATTGTTCGAGAAACTGTCGATGAAACATTGATAGAAAAAGGAACCTCATCAATTGGTGAATTAAACCACCTAAACAATGTGCAACTCGACATTCTGTACAGGTTGAGATTCGGTCTAGAACCAAAATCGACTAACTTCCATACCCGTTTTCTTTCAATCTCAAATTCTCTCAATTTCCATCTTTGGATTCGATATCTCAGCTCTCAATATCTCACCTCTTTGTCTTGCCACGCCACCAAGCCCCCAGTGCCAACAACCATATGCTAGAAGCTGCCACAGGTAGTCGGTGAACCTATTGATTCCCTTATTTGACTCGATAGTCGATTTTACTTTTCTGGAAATCAACAAGGCTGAGTAGGTGATCAAATCGACCAAAACCGTCACTTTTTCATTTACGAACAATTTACTATTCACCAGTGCAAAAAGAACTTTTTAAATATATTTAATTATTTAAAATTAAAAAAGTCTAAATATTTAATGATGAAGGGGGGGGGGGGGGGGGGGGGGGGGGGGGGGGGAAGCAACGTAAATTATCATGTATAGCAATGACTTGGAAACCGATAAATAAGTCGACAACAAACAAAAGAGAATATTGTTTTTTAAGTAATACTTGGAGCTGACAAAGCATTATTTACGTTTACAAAGAATACAATATAAAAGTATGTGTTCCATCTCATCTACTTCGATATTAATTATGGCAAACACGACAGAAATATATATGTGGACGTTACAAGATAGCCTTATAAAAATAAATTTGTTAATTAATACAAGACACTCATTACTTGACAAAAAATTAGCTACTCCAAATCAGTCAAAATCTGTTATGTATTCTCCCCTTTCCAATGGCATGTTTGATAATTACTAATGATTCATTTGGGTGAGAAATGTACACGGGGTTTTGAAAACTGATTTAAATATATGTGTTTGGTTTGAAGTCTAAATTAGAAATAAATTTTGATGTTTTTAAAAAATAGTGTAAAATTTTTTTAAAAAATAAAATATGTAATATGGATCTTATTTCATCCGTCTCGTCATTTTGTGTAATTTAAAAAAAATATCATCTCATTTCAACTTTAAATAAGAAAGTTATGAATTTTTAAAGTTTTGGTTTTTTTAAAATGGAATAAAGATAAAAACGAAATGTAAATTTGATAGTTTTGGAAGAGTTTTGTTCCAAATTGAGGCTAAGAACATTTGGTTAAGTTCCATATCGTCATTCATTTCTTTATAAAAATATTTGTTCCTAAAATTAATATGAAAACATGATATTTATTTTATATATTTAGTAACTATTTTATAAAGATGTAATAGAGGGGTTATATATTTTGAAAAATAACATATTAGGTAAGAATAAAAGTGTAACATGAAATTTATTTTTTCTTAGTACACTTTTTTAAAAATACTAAAAAATATGTCAAATGACACCTTATTTTTTAACTATTACATAGGATGATCTTTTTATAAAAGACCATCGGTCTTTTTTTTTTTTTTTTTTTTAATAAATTACATTGATATCTTCTGTGTTTTTTCAAAATTACAGAGACACTTCCTTTATCGAAACTAATAACACCAAGCTTCCGTTTAGTAAATCATTTTAAACTCAAATTTTTCATATCAGTTTTTGTCTTTTTCATAACTAGTTTTTAAAAAAATCAACAAACTGAAACTTAAAAATTTTAACTCAAACTGTAACACCAAACGGAGCCCAAGAATCCTTTCCTTAACTCTCTTAATTTTGTGTTTAAAATGACTAAACTACCCTAAAAAATGTTAGCCATTCATTTTATCAGAATAGATCCTAACCCTTAATTTTTTAGTCCAACTTAAAAATAAAAATAAAAATAAAATAAAAATAAAAATAAAAAAACTAGCAGTCAAATCTCCATCTCCTTTATCGATCTGCACACACCCCTAAGCTCTCACCTGACCCCGAAATTCGCCAGCTGCGCCGGAGTTCGCCAGCGCTAGCGCTGGAGTTCGCCTGCACCAGCGCCGGAGTTCACCTGCGCCTGCATCGGAGTTCTCCTGCGCCTACGCCGGAGTTCTCTGCACTGAATGCCGGAGTTCGTTGGAGCCCGAGTCGCGAAGCCGTCCAGCAATGGTCCCTTGAAGCCCTCCGTCGCCCAAACAAATGCCGGAGTCTGTCGCCCCCGTCATGTCCTCCACCGTGACCCCGAGTCGCAAATCCCCCTTGTGAAATTGGTAAAATTTTTTCTTTTTTCGTTTTTTTTATTTATATTCTAATTTGACACTAAAATATTATAAAAACAGTTGGTTGTTTTGTTATAATATATT
The DNA here is from genome assembly GCA_008635985.1 of Ficus erecta. NCBI lineage: Eukaryota > Viridiplantae > Streptophyta > Magnoliopsida > Rosales > Moraceae > Ficus > Ficus erecta. The sequence goes on along the minus strand of BKCH01000005.1, from coordinate 4,159,975 downwards.
TTAATTTCATATAGACAAAATTTGTCAAATTTATTTTGTGTGGTTTGAATTTTGAACTTGTATGTTTCCTTTTCTTTTCGAATTTAATCAAATAATGTGAGAACATGTTATTTGTTTTTGTTAGAATTTGTTAATTGCCTTTTATTATATTGTATTTTGTTTTGGATAATAACTTGAATATTTTTGTTGTAATGCTTCCTAATAAAACAAAATTACTACTTAATTTTATTCAAATATCTTTAGCAAGTGTAAATCGTCCATTAAAAAATAAAAAAGGATTTTCGAAAAAGAAATAACAAAGTGCAAATTATGATTATAAATGTTTAAAAATCAATTAGAAATCATTTTTTTTGGGTCAAGGAAGGGTAAAATTGTCATTTTATAATTAGATATATGGCTGAAAATTTTTTCTAATGTAAGGAGCAGTGTTTCTGGTATTTTTAGAATAATTAACGGTCAAACTCATGGTCAACCAACGGAGAGATGTCTCTGTAATTTTTTTAAAAAGTCAGGGGGTCTTGGTATCATTAGTTTCGGTCAAGAGGGTGGGTGTCTCTGTAATTTTAGGAAAAATACATGGGATGTCAGTGTAATTTACTCTTCTTTTTTTTTTGACACATTTTTAGAAAATTTTTACATTAAGGGATTCTTTTTTTCACTATTGGTAATGAAGGTTATTTTAGCAGTTTAATTAATTTTTCATTGGTTTGATTTATGAGTGCAAGTATTTTTTTTTCTATGTGGTGAATATTTTTGATGTGAACATTCATAAATCCGACCGCTGATAAATTATTCCAATAACTAAAAGAGCTTTATTACCGACCTATCATAAAAATAAATAAAAAAATAAAGACTTTATTAGCAGAACAAGTTGACGCCTAATTGGATTATTGGGTCAAGCATTTGAATTTTAAGCTCTTCTTTTTTTTTTTTTTTTTTTGGTGTGTGGTAAGCAAAGCTTCTTTCTTAATTCGTTTTTAAGTTGTATTACAAAAGTACAAAGAAAGCAAATATTAATTTAATTAAACCCATCTCGTCACCACTTAGCTAAAGAGAAACTAGGCGCCACTAGACCTAATTAAGAACTAGATACACAAATATATACACACAATATATTATATATATATATATATATATATATAGATATCCTTTTGGATTTTTCTTTTTTTAATAAGAACCTTTTGATGTTAACTGTTAGTTAGATCATGTGCTGTTGTGTCTAATTAAATTTAATTTGTCAAACTTTTGTTTACAAGCATGCTTGTGTAACTGGCTCTTCGAATCCTACAGGGACAAGACTGACCTCAACCCCTTCAACTTGAGAAGATAATATTAAATTAAATTAAATTAAATTAAAATATTGTGGTACTCTGTTTCATTTATTAATTTCTACACTGTTGCGTAAGATAGTTTTTGTTTTGGTTTATTTATTTATTTTGTTCATGATTTTAATTTGTTGTTTGCAAATGGATTATTACTAGTCAACAAGCATATATTCTAGGCCGGTAAAATGCATGGAAGGTAGGCTTGCGGGATCAATGCATTAAACAAAAAATAATTTTTTTTTTATAGAGTTGTAGTTTTCGTATGTAAATTCAGTATAAAGAAGAGAATTAGAATCTTTAGTTAAACACATATAAAAGAAAATTCAATCGGTGGCCTTGGCTCAACATGGGGGCCTTAGAAGAAGTGGCCTAATGATCGAGCCGGCACTGATCACTTTATATTCATGTAATTAATTAGTATAAATAGTTTGAAAATAGTCTCAAACGCTTTTTATAAAGTCTAAATTTTAAATCTCTTATCTATCAAACTATTTGATAGCAAACACAATACCACCAGGTTACCACCTTAGTGGTCATGTATTTGTGCTATTGCTGCTTAAGAGTTAATTATTTTCTCTTCGGCTTTAGTGGTCTTGTATTTGTCCTATTGCTGCTTAAGAGTTAATTATTTTCTCTTTGGCTTTGCCTTTGCCTTTTGAAGTTTTTTTTTTTTTTTTTTTTGTCAACTCCCCAAGCAATATCTTAGCTAATGTTCCTTTCACTTTCAGCATTCACTATAAATGCAACAGACTGAATATATATATCAGTGGCAGGTATATATATACAATGACAGAACCGCCCTTGAATTTTATTTTATTTTTTTCTCTTCTAAATGACTTCAAAAAATAAATTTTGGTACTTGCCTGTTTTCTCCCGTTGAGATTCAGTTTTTTTCATACACATCCCCGTTGAAAATTACACTTTTTTTTTTCTTTTTAGGAGAGTTTTACTATAAGAATTTTCGTTTTTCATTATCAAAAGAAACTACAGTTTTATCTGTTGGGTTAATTTTTCAACTGTTTGATCTATGAATGATTTCCGTTTTATATCGCATCCTACAAATTTTTAACGTGAACACTCATAGATTAGACTGTTGAAAAGTTAATACAACGGTTTAAAATTGTAGTTCTTGCTGGTAGTGAAACAGTGATGGAGCCAAAAAACAATTTTGATTAGGACAAAATTACAAAAATTAAAGTTAGTGTTTAATCAGATGGAGACATAGTTATAAATTTAAATTGTTGAGTACAAGCAACACGACTACATGTTTCAATTATCGACTGAGGACACATTATAACAATGTTTCTGAAAAAATTCAATTAACTAACATTTTTAAAAATTAGAGAAAAAAATTTAAATTTTAAAAGTTGAAGCGACAAAGAGATAAGTAGCATATTTAAGAAAAGCATAAAGAAATAAATATCATATTTGTGAAACTGTTGAAGTACAACATAATATTTACAAGTAAGTACATTTTGTTAATAAAGATTAGATAAATTATTTAAGTAATAAATAAACTTAATAATCAAGTAAATAATCTATTTATTAATATTTATTAACTTAAACTATTTATCTGATTAATAAATTTATAAAATAATTAATAAATATGCTATTTATTTCAACTGTTTTATAGATATTGCTATTACTTATTTTAGCTTTGGTAAACATACTATTTACTATATTCTTAAGTAATAAATAAACTTAATAATCAAGTAAATAATCTATTTATTAATATTTATTAACTTAAACTATTTATCTGATTAATAAATTTATAAACTAATTAATAAATATGCTATTTATTTCAATTGTTTTTATAGATATTGCTAATACTTATTTTAGCTTTGGTAAACATACTATTTACTATATATTCTTAAAATTGAACGGGAGCATGCGCTCATACTCCCACCCAAGACGACATGGCAATAGCCAAAAGCCAAATGAAAAAAAAAATAGTGCTTATCATGAAAACTCTTATCTAGTATATTTTTATCTGTGTTCTTAAATTTTAAAATTACTCTCATTTTATCTCTTGAATTTTAAAAACTCTCACTTTGTCCTCTTAAATTTTGAATTTAACCCCACTTTACACATTTCATCAGAATTTCAATTAAAAATAGACGAAAATTAATGGAATTAGTCTTACTAAACCCATTATGTTAGGGGTTCTACTAAAAATAAATGGAAAAATACCACATAATTGCACTTAACTCATTTTTTTACGTTTGTTCTGCTAGAAGGGATAAAATTGTAAATTCAAAGTTCAGAAAGTAAAGAGAGAGTTTTTAAAATTCAGATGGCAAAGTGGGAGTGAACATAAAGTTCAGGGGCATAGATGGGAATAATCCTTTGTAATAAATCACTTTACCCTTATGCTCTGAGGGCGTGTTTACCCAATCATAAAGAAATATAATAGGAAAAGCAATGTGATTGGAAAGTAAAGTAATAGGATTGAGGATATCATCGATTCCCTTTATAGTGTTTACTTACTTATTGGATGGTGTAAAAGGAAACATTCTTATTTTCTTAGTAGTGTTTACTAACATTAATTATGTTTACTTTATTAATGTAATTACTAAAATATTCTTTTACACAGAAAAAAAAATATTAGCACATAGAAACTTATTAAGGGTATATAAGTAAATTTAGAATTTATTACCTTTGATAAGAAATCAATACCAATGGAATGTGAGGATTGTCATTCCCTCTATTTATTCCATGTATTGTGTGACTCACTAAATTTTAATGTCTCATTTTGTAAGTGAGAATACAATATTTATAAAGGAATGATGTTAAATTTGATACCTGATAGTATTCGACAGTGTTAACTTCAGTTGCCGGATTTAAGACTTTGTGCGTGTATATAATATATATATATATATATAGTTCTTCAACTAAAAAAATGAGTGTGTAGAGATTAAAAGAGAGGTTAATTTGGGAAAGATGACCAACAACCTTTTGTAGGTTCAAGTCTAATAATATCGGTGCCTTCTTGAAAACGAGATGTCATGAACCCCAATGCAATGCCTCTACGAGGGTGCATAATTAGTGACTTTTCCAACCTCCATTGTATGATGATCATGTAGTATGCATGCAAACGGTTCGGAATACATACACGCATATATATATATATATATGTGTGTGTGTGTGTGTGTGTCATATGATTGATTGTGAAGGATCCAGTCTTTCATAGCCACTTCATTTAAATAATTTTTTTCGTTATCCTAAAGATACTTAAAAACTTGTTTGACCCTCGGCCTCTAGAGAGTTGCGGCTAATGTGGTACGTGAATGATTTAACTCTCAAATGATTACGTGTTCCAAAATTCCATAGGGGTTTTTGTGATTGTCATGTTAATAGAAGACACAAGACTGTCTATCATGAGTTACTGGATAACGTCAAGTATTGATGTCCCCTATCAATTATCAATTATCAGCTACTTCTCTTTCATCCATTAAATGAAAAAAAAAAAAAAAAACACTGAATTTATCACACACACACACACACACACACATTTATATATACAAAAAACACTGAATATATCACACACACACGTGTGTGTTTAAATATATATATATATATATATATATATATCTAGAAGGATCGTTTTACTCGTTAAAAAAATTAAGTAATATTGATGTTAAAAAAATTTTTAACTTTTTATTTTATTTTATATTAAAGTGAGAAGTGGTATCTTAAACATATATCATATTATACTTTTCAGTTTACATATATAAACATATATATATATATAAATATTTATCTAGAAGGATCGTTTTACTTGTAACATATTAAAATATTTAAAGTAAAGTAACATTGATGTTAAAAAGTTGTTAATTAGCTTTTATTTTTTTATTTAAAGGAGAAGTGATATCTTAAACATATCTCATGTTATATTTTTCAGTCGGAAAGATTTTTATTAGGATCCTTCTAAGAAAACCGTATTTACACGTAATATATAGAAGTCATGAAAATAAACATAACATTAATTTGTTAGTAAACACTAACGTTAGAAAAGTTAGCAATAATCTAAGTATTGTTAACTAAAATTTTCTGTGTCAATTCTTTTCAATGTGAATTGTTCAATTGATATTAATAAATATATATATATATATATATCATTATATTACTCGTTTTTATATATTAGGGGAAACACGGTCCTTACCTTTTATATGTATGTTTATATACATACATATATAGTGAGGATGAGGGACAAAATATACCACAAACATTTAACAAAAGTTTTTATATTTTTCCGATGCTTTTTCTCTTCTTTTTTTTTTTTCCCAACAACACCCAAATGAAAGAATAAAATTTCCTTAAAAACATGAAAGAAGAAAAAGGAAAGAGTACAATGTTTATTGATTGGATTTATCATTGCTGTTTTTAGTTATTAATAACTTCACTTTCTATTTAAATATGTTTTTAATTTTTTAAGAAAACATAAACTAGATATGTCTGATTATAATGGGTTCAAGTTGCCTTTTGCATGCGTTATTACTTTAGAATATAAGTATACTTCTTTAAGAATATAAGTATTTGAAATCTCATACTTCTTTAAGAATATAAGTATTTGAAATCTCATTAGAGATCACTTTCTCTAATACCCATATCTTAATGAGAATATGTAGGCCCTTGTTTCTCCCATGATGCCAATTCATTTTCTCCCAATTTTGCTTTTGCTTAATTAGGAACAGAACATGCCTACATGCAAGAGAATTTTTTTGTGATATAAGCAATTTTCTGTACATGAACTTTTTATTAAATAAATTAATAAATAAGATCCACCCCGTTAGAGGAAAATTAACAGAGTGAAGAAGTCTTGACATAAAATGTTTCGGACAAAAGAAGATCTGCTCCGTCTTTTAGGTAAAATATAAGGGGTGTCATATTAGTTCTCGTTTTTATTTTTGGGAGGTTCTACGCTAAGAACTATTAATTTTGCACTATTACTGGGAACAATTGTTTAAATTATTTAATTAATTTTTTAACAGTCTGATTCATTAGTAGAGTAGTTATGCATGACATGCTGTAAATTTTTAATATGCACAATCATAAATCAATTCCTATTAAAAAAATTAATCTATTAAAAATTAATCAATTCCTAACTAAAAATTAATCTCACGATTAAAAAGCAATATTATATATATATATATATATATATATATATATATAAAGCAGTTTTCTACGACAAATGCCAGATAAGAGGCCTTAAGGTGAAAGCTATTTTACTTTATTTCTTTTTACTCTTTCGAAACATGATTTTTGAGACAATAGACAAGGTAGAAGCTAGAAGCTGGATCCTAGGTCAAAATGGCCAAAAACATGAAAACACAAATGTACTTGCTTTACATAGCAAAAATGGAAAATATCCAATACTCGATATTATATATCCTTTTATGCATGTCCTTGCCTTGCAATAACAAAACAAAAACCCAAAATAAATTAATCCAATTGGAGAAAGGTCCAACAAGGCACCTCCATTTACAAGCTTTAATAATCATTATGATATTCAACTATATGGATTATCTACTTAGAAAGACTTTAATTTAAAAAGAGAAAAATAATAGATTAATATTACAAAATAAAAAAAGAAAAAAAATAAATTCAAAAGATAGGGATAAGTTTAAATAATTAAAAAATTAGGTCATGGGGGTAATGATGTGTATAAAGTTTACACAATGATAGAAGTAGTGGGGGGGTGGCATCTAAGTGGTTTTTCCTTTTTTATATTCTCTCTCTGTGTATTTGTTTGAATCAAGCAGAAGAAACGTCACGCAAACACTTGTGCTTTTTCCTATTTGTGGTCTCATTCTCAAGTGCAATCTAAAGTGGCTCGCCACTAAGAATGGTTAGTGTGGCGTCAACAAAAATTTTTCATTCACCAATATAAAAATCATTGTAATTTAGATTCTCAAAACCCCAATTGTTTTTCTTTTTTTTCCTTTTTCTTTTTTTTTTTCCCTATTAATTCATATTTTCTCTATTTTTATAGGGCATTTTTATGGTGTCACATACGGAACACAAGTATCAAATAAAATTCACAAATAATCATATCATATCATGTTACAAATAATCATATATCGTTTGAGGTTTATAAGTTTAATATTTTATTTTGCAATTCCGATGTTCATAATTCATAAGTAAATCAATGCCGGAAACTCTTCTCTTGACACCATGTAAATGAAACACACATTGTGTGTAACTATGTAACTCTTCGTAATTTTCATTCTTTTAATACATTAATCTAACTTAGGGTCAGTTTTGCATAATTTTTGCTTTTGCCTTTTAATCAGTAAAAGAAAAGAAGCAAAATGTGTAGTTTTTTAGTATCGTGTTTGAGAACCAAATTTTTTAAAAGAGCTCTATGAAGACAAAATAATTTTAAAGTTTTATAATTAGTAATAAAAATATTAAGGGGACGTCTATTGACATCCATCATTCTACTTTTCCCACCCTCTTTTTAAATTATCCAAAGAATTAAATTTTGAATATCAATTAGTACTTGTTACACCCCTCTTAATATTCCAAAAAAGTCCCTACAATAATGTCTTAATTTTAATCCATTTTTCCACCCACCCACCCATCAATAAATGCCCTCTATTTTTTTAAACAACCTTATTTAAAAATCAATTTGGTTGCTCTTCTTCTTCTTCTAACTTCGATATGAATTTGGGCAACAACCCACAAGCCCCTTAAACGCTTTGATAAGAAAAGACAAAGAACCATCCAAGGGAAGAAAATGACGAATACGGTTGGACCTATTGGCTGTTGGGTACCAACTATGATTGGGGAAGAAGTCGATCTGAAGAGAAATGAAATCATAAATCGCAATAACCCGTTAGAGAAATTAATGTCCTATAGATACAAAATTTTCTAAGAAGAAAAAGAAGAAGAGTAGCCAAACTGATAAAAAAAAATTATTTTGAAAAAAATATAGGGTTATTTGATGGTGAGTGGCTGAAAAAAATATAAAAACTAAAACTTTATTGTAGGGACTTTTTTGGAATATTGAGAGAGGTGTAACAAGTAATAATTGATATTTAAAATTTAATTGTAAGGTAATTTGAAAAAAGGGTGGGAAAAATAAATCAAAGGGGTGTAAAGAGACGCCCCCAAATATTAAAATGAAATTTATAATATCTAATTTAAACTTTAATATATATATATATATATATATATATAAGTTTTAAAGTCTATTCAAAATAGTTTTTTCAAAAGTCATTTTTTCTTATTTTGATATGAAACTCTTTTGAAAATTGACAGCTTTTATGATACATCATATAAATACTTCCGAAAGCAGTTTGTGGATCCAAAAAGTCAAAAACAGTTTTAAAGTCTTCTACGCTGTTGGGAAATTACTTTTTCCTTTTCCTTTTTTTTTTATGTTTAATTTTTTAGAAGCATTTCGTTTTCACTTTTAATTTGTTGAAATATTTATTCGTTTGTTGCTCTGCCGATTCTTTCACATACATATCTATATATGCACAAAAAAAGGTGTACTTGAATAAGTGGCATATACTTTACGTAAGTGTTTTTCTTTCTGTCTTTCTTTTTCTTTCCCCTTTTTTTTTTTTCTCTTGCTTTATTATTATTATTTTTTTTTTTTCCTTCTTCTTTGTTTGTGTGTATGAGTTTTTGTTCCTTCCATTAGAAAGGGAATGAGTTGGCGACAACTCTCTTAGAAAAAAAAACGACTTTGATGGGCCATGCACATAATATTGTATGTTAGAATAAGTTGGTATATTATATTCTACTTGTGCAAGTTTTTCAATCATCGATCACATCATCCTGCATTATTTTTGGGTTTTTTGGACTTTTTACTAAAAAAATACTTGCATAAGTGCAATTCAAAAGTATGACGTTCTTTAAAAATAAATATAAAATTTGTATAGCAAGATCGCATGTATGTCCATAAAGAAGAATTGAAATCTAGTACTGAGTTTACGTGGTCTTTAAGAATTTTATTCAGATTCTCTAAGAAAACAAAGAGGGGTTTGAGTAAAAAAAAAAAAAAAAAAAGGAAAGAAAGAAAGGAAGAAAACAGAGAGGGGACTTAATGGCCAAGGAATTAATAATTTTAACTAACAACTAAATCAAGAGTCATATTTTTCCGCATAATTAGGGCCCACGTTCCATCTAATCCCGAGTCATCTCGACTCGAGATGAATAGAGGCGCACCATAATTTATGAATGCTAAGTTTTGAAAGTGAGCTCCTATTTGTATGCCAAGTGTAAAGAAAATGTCTTTAATCCAATTTGTGCATGCAAATTGTAGGTCATATATAAATTAGAGATTGAAGAGAATGAAATCCAAAATAAACATAATTGTTTTTGCACACTAAATTGGTAAAATGGAATATTAAATTAGGTAGACAAATTGTAGGTCATAAATTGGAGATTGAAGAGAATGAAATCTAAGATAAATAGAATTTTTTTTGCACACTAAATTGGTGAAGTGGAAAATTAAATTAGGTAGACAAATTATAGGTCATCATATTTAAATTAGACATTGAAGAGAATGAATTTATAAGATAAATAGAATTGCTTTTGCACACTGAAGTGGTGAAATGGAAAATTCAATTTGGTAGACAAATTTTAAAGCTTCCAAGCTCTCTCATTAAAAGTTCAATAATCAAGACAAGCCAAGTACAATATATCTATATATATGTATACCTATAGATATATAACTGTATAATAAACAGATATATAGATTATTTTTGGCTAAAAAATAAACAGATAAAGATTAATCCTCTTCTTATCTACTTGAGTGTAAAGGTACAGCACCTTTTAGAGCTTATATATAATTGCCTAGTTCTAATAAACTATCTGCCAAATGGGTTTATTCAGCATCCTTTTTTTTTTTTCAACTTTTTCTTTTCCTTTTTATTTTATTTTTATTTTATTTTTTTATTTTTTGCTCTGATTTCAACTTTTTCTCTCATGGCATAGATAATGTTATTAAGTTTCAGGAATCACATACTTCTTTTTAACATCCCATGTATATCCATTATCTTCTACTATATATATAGATATATATATATATATATATATATAATCCATGCAATGCAAGTACAGTGTAAAAGTACAAAAGATCTAATGCGCACGCCATTTGGAGTTAAAAGGGTTGGAGAAAAAAGAGATGTAAAGTATGCAAGGGAAATTGGATTGGGCTTCATTCTAATCCAATGGTTACCAATCTAATGGCAACGGGGGTAAAAAAAACAAAAACAAAAACAAAAAAAAAAACAAAACAAAACAAAACAAAATAAAACAAAAAATCATGTTATGAAAATTTTGCAGTCGGATATAAATTAAATAATGGCTTATGGTAGAATACAGTTTGGAACTATTGTAATATACCATAATTTTCTAGTATATATAATTCTGATGAAATTTAATGGTTTATAACCGAACTCTATGTGAAATTATCTTGTAAAATTATCATTTTTTTATTTAATACAATTCTGATGAAATTAGATGGTTCATAATCAAACTTTATGTTTTCTTTCACTATCTTATATTATTCTGTATAAATGTTTATATTTATATTTATATTTTTATTTTTATTTTTGGGGGAAAAAAATGAGTGAATGAAGACAAGAGCTGGTTTTGCTAGTTGAAGAGGTACAATAGGAATTATCTGAAGTCAACAAAGCAAAATGGGAAGCTTTTTCACTTTTCTTTTGCGGGACGGAATTGAGAACTTTTTTTTACTTTAGAGGTCAGAAATCAGAATTTTGATCACCATTTTCAGGAGCTACCACATGAATTTTGGGTTAGGTTAGGTAAGTTTGTCGACAAAAGTACTTTTAGTTGACGTGGGACTTTTTTGATATTTCATGTTGCGAACCGTACATAAATTTTTTGGGACATCTTCAATACACAAGAGAAAAAAAGATCATGTTCAAGTAAGGTCGAAAGGGGAAAAAAGAAGCTAAAAAAAAAAAAAAAAAAGAAGAGTGTGGGGAGGGGATAAAAGAAGCTTTAATGATAACTATCAATGTTGAACACGCATCTATAGTTTAGACTTTAGAGAAATTATTATGAGATAAAAGATGATAAATCTTTTTTTTTTTTTTTTTTTTTTTTTTTTTTGCCTTGGATGAAGATTTTTAAAGTGTTAAATTTTCGTAATTTTCATCATAACCACATATAAACTTTAGGAAAATGGTACATATTGAAGTGAGTATTGGATCAAAACCATTTTTTTAAAGCATCATCTAATCTAATTATGAAAAAAAAAATTCCTTTCAAATCCAACTAATATAATCCAAATGCATTGTTGTCATCCAATCTAATCTAGTCCAAAATTTTATTTGATTGTGTTTGTGCTTTCATTTAAACTTGCTAAATTTCATAAACTCGCTCAACATAATAAATCACATTTTCAAGATTTATCTTGATTTAACATAAAACCAAATTCATCACGATAGCAAATAAAGTAGAAAAATTAATACAATCCTTGTCCAAATAAATACAAAAAATAAAAAATAAAATAAATGAATTATGTTATTGTACAATCATCAAGTATATAAACTAGTCCAAATTCTACAAATGTTCAACATGTTTTCAATTTTTTATTCTAAAAATTTCCTTATATTAAACGAAGTACATAACATATTTAATTATTTTCATATAAAATACAAATATATATTGGATTTGATCGATTTTACTAGATTTTCAAATTCACATCTAACGTCCAACCCGATCTAATTTAATGAATGAAAAGACCATCCAAATCCAATATAATAGCTTTTGGTACTCCAAATTTTTGGATAATTGAATGATTGGAAGTTACTTGATGAAACATGGAACTAAGTTATAATTTGTTTCAAGAAAAAAAATAAAGACAAAACTATGATATGAATTTATCAAAATATATAGAATTCGGACACTTATATATTCATGATATCAACGATAATATTTATGTGATTTCTATTATTGCTTTAAATTATAGCTTCAGACCTAATGAAAAACACACGTTGTTATGGGACAGTTCCTATCACAAAGCTCGATCTTGTGATTTAATTTTAATAGCATGTCTTTAAATTTTATATTGTGTTACTTAAAGTAAAATTTATTTATCTTTTGATTAACCTAATCCTTTTTTTTTTTTTTTTGGCTGAAAAACCTAATCCTATATATGATAGACTGTAAAAAATATGTTCTGAATTTGTTAGAAAGGTTAAACTAGATTCTATTATAGAGGAAATGGTTTAAGTTTAGAACCCCATAGTTGAAGTGTAATCATAGTTACATATATAAATGTTTTTTTTTTTTTTTCCTTTCTTTTTTAACCCTTTGTATGTGTGCATGTGCTTATTGTACATTTCGCTTTGCTAAAACGACAATATGCATGAAGGGACTGAGCAAAATAAGGTTCAGAGATTTAAAAATTATTCATGTCCTTTCTTTTTTCTTATTTTTCCCTTCTAAAAGTTTAAAGTTTTTTGAAAAATGTTTTATAATGTTTCATTCAAACATTTACTTTTTTTTTAATCTAAAATTTGTTACTTTGCCCACTAAAGCTTTCTAATTAACCAAAATTTAATGCAGAACATTTAAAAAAGTTTGATCTACACACTTAATTTTTACTTCCAATTACATCCCATTATTTCTTCTTTTGTTAATTATTTTCTTGGTATCGGTTATTTCATATTTAAGAACTCAAATTATCAAAAATTAGGATACAATAATACTTCAGCTTAGATATATATGGAGAAAGAAAAAAAGGATTAATAGAAAATAAGTAAAAGAGCAAATGGGAATGAAAAGAAAGGATTTTGATATTTTTAGAAAAAAAAATTTTATGGCTTCGTCTCGGATGAATGTTTTTTTTTTTCTTTTTTTCTTTTTTCTCTTGTACGTTTGCATGTGCTTACATGAACCATTATCATTTTTATTCAATTTGAATTTTTGATCTGAATAGAAGATTAACCACTTTGTATATAGGGATTTAAATACAACTTTATCCTCATTAATTTCCATCAAAAAATAATTGTCTTTTTTTCTTAAGATTTGTGTTATAAGCGGAAACTTGCAAGACACTGTCAGGCAGCAAAACGGCCCAATGATGATTAGACCTACAAAGGGACCGGCTTAAACTGGGAAACAATGGGACTTTAAACAAATGCCAAAATTGATGCCTTTAATTGATTTTTGACGTAAAAGAAAAACTCCTGTACAAAAACATCATAGTATGACATCAAATAGTACTTATTTATTTAGAATAACAATTGTACCCTTAAGTTAACAATTGATATTTGTGATAACGTCGATTGGTATCCACGATGATGTCGGCTAGCCGATGGTTACTAATTGGTTACCATCGGATATCTACCGTGATACCGACCAATAATCACCACCGTCGATTGATTTCCTAACTCTACATGTATAATACTGGATGGTTATTGGTTGGTAACTAACTTCACCGGTCGGATACCAAATGGTTATTAGATGGATACCGACTGGTTACCACCAAATCTATAAGATATAATCATTGGACTAATGAGTTAAAATTAGAAAAATTAATAAAAAAAAAAAATCACAACAACCAATAAACACCACAAAACATACATCAAAACGATGAAAAAAAATAATTAAAAAATAAATAAAAATTACATAATCGAAAAAACAAAGACCGCTGGTTGTTGTCCTATGTACAGTAACATCAAGTTTTTGGACATCTAATTAGATAAGTTAAAAGTCAATACTTAAGTCTCGTAGAAATTACCACTAGCTAGTCAAAAAGGTAATGTCGCCGGAATCAACATGTGACACCGATAATTTTCTGTCATTAGAGAGTAATTTGTCTACTAGTTTTTTTTTTTTTTTTTTAAATTTTACTGGATTAATTTTTGTATTCTAATAGATTATTTTTTATATTATGTAAAACTAATTACCATAATTTATCAAACTATGTTTTATTTCTAACACAAAATGGTCAATCCTCTCCTACTTTGGTTGCTGGAGAGTGATCAAGAATATTAGAGTAATCTAGTAGAATAAATAACATAATCGATCAAATTAAAATATCATAATCCGTACATAAAAAATCAAATTACAAAATTAAATTACAGCAAAAAAAATTCCAAAAAGATTAATTCAAAAAATAGGAACAAAAACGATGATACCAAAATTCATCATCCAAAAACAATTTTCAGAATCATTAATCAAATTAACCAAACCAAATTATCATAAAATCAGAAAACAAAAATTAACCAAAGCAGATTATCAAACCACAAAGTTACACAAACCAACTAATCAACGCATCTTTTTTCAAGCCCCAACAAAAATTTACACAAGAAATTACGACTTGAAATAATTGAGTCATCAAATTGAAATTAGGACTTGAGAAAGTGGAGTTTGCACTTCAAGGATCTGCACTGTCGAGGATCTTGAGAGCTCTGCCTCTCCAATAAGCTTAGCAACCTCATCACCGATTCGGAGAGCTAAACCTCACAAGGCCACAGAAATAACCACCGCATTGTCTCTGATTCGGTGTCGAATATGTGGAGAGAAGAACGAAATGAATGAAAAAATTAAAGAAAACATTATACGTAACAAAAAACCTAATATAGTGGATTTTAAAATTGTTTATCATACTAATAGAATTGAACAAACTCATTTTGTTATATATAATAATTAATTGGCATCAATACATATGACAATCAACTTTGGATGGTCAAGTTAGTTCCCAGATGATCAATTCTGGATTTTAAAAACTTCAAACATACTAATAGGATTATTATCACCTTTGGCCATAGACTATAGGCTCTTTTTGACTTTACTCTCTAACTTTTCAATCACTTTACCCCTCAAATTTGGTAATGGTCCTACATAATACCTTTTTGTTATGATTTTTGTTAAAACATATAGACAGGAAAAAGAAAAAAAAAAAAAAAGGAGGTAGTATGATCTTCATGTTAGAAATCCTATTAAAAACTAAAGTTAAAATACCATGTAATCTCAATTTGTTAACAATATTTCTTAAAAAAGAAATTAAGTGTGACTAGTTCAAAGTTCAACGGATAAAATAAAAGTTTTTAGAATTTGAGGGCAAAGTGAAAATAACTCTACAATTTGAGGGGCATAGATAAAAAATAAATCCAAATACAAAAGTACATCCCACATTAATTATAGAGACAAAGAGTAATTTGCAAAGAAATTAAGTATATTGATCTCAAATATTTAGTTAACCTCAAGATTCATTTTTATAAACCATATCCATCAAATTGTTATTTTTAATAAATCTTTATCTATAAATAGGCAAAGACTGCGGTAGAGTCTATTTTATATTCCCTATCGGTAAAACTCATTTTATAACCGTTTGATATATTTTAACAGTTAATATGTTATTTATATATGATACTTATGATGCACATTAGCTCACAGTATTATAACCTAAGAAATTATTTAAAAAAATTTCAAAGAAAAAAAAAAGAAATTAAAAAAACCAAACCATCGATCCCTCTCTCGATGACTGGCACCCCCCTCTCTAACGAACTTTTGTTGATGTCCCCCCACCCCCAAAAAACCAGACCAACGAAAAGGTGCCCCCCCCCCCCCCCCCCCCTACCCAAAAAAAAAACCTTCGAGGCCCCAGCCCCCCTCCCCCGATCTGGCGACAAGTCCCCTCTTCCAAAACCCGACCTTCTAGCCCCACCCCCCAAAAAACCTGACATGCGAAGCCCCCCCATTCTGGCAACAGCGATCGACCCTGCAAAACCCACCCCCAACGTTCCGCGATGGCGAATCAACCCCCCAAGCTAGAACCCGACCTGCAACGACCTTCCACAGGCCCCCGACAAATCGCTCACCCCGACCTGACCTGCGACG
This sequence comes from Ficus erecta, assembly GCA_008635985.1. Taxonomy (NCBI): domain Eukaryota; kingdom Viridiplantae; phylum Streptophyta; class Magnoliopsida; order Rosales; family Moraceae; genus Ficus; species Ficus erecta. The sequence goes on along the minus strand of BKCH01000005.1, from coordinate 4,143,812 downwards.
GTGAATCGCCCACCCGGGCCCCCTCCGACAATCTTCCACCGGTGCCCCTTACAATCAGAGGACTTCAAAAGTTTTTTTTTTAGGTGCAATCCTGTAAATCAGTGTGTATTTTACTTACAGTGCACCCCTAACTTCTCGTCCATTGTATTAATTTTAAATGACTTTAGATAAAACTCTACCGATAGAGTATATAAAAGGATCTCTACCGCAGTCTTTCCCTTATAAATATACTAAAAATGACAACTTTTTATTGTCCATGAGTTTTTCAACCAAAACGGTCAGTTTTGATTAAAAACTTTCTAATATCTATTTTTCAATTCTCCTTTTATCCCTTTTTTTTTTTTTTTTTTGTAAAACTTTTTTGCCTAAAAATTTTATTTTATTTTTTTTCAGTTTTTTCCCCCTTGATTTGTTCTTGTTAAAACAAATCTTCCAAATTACCTTTCTACTTTTTTTTTTTTTGGGCTCTGAAAATACCTTTCTACTTATATATATATTTGTAAAGCCCTCTTAGACTTTTATAGAATGTGACTTTTAGCAATTCTTTTTTCTTCTAATTGCCCTACTAAAATAATTGTACAGCATATGGTTTTTTATTTTATTTTTCATGAATAAAAAAATCATGATAAAACATGTAACAAATTTAATAAGATAAATTAATTAAAAAAAAATTAGCAAGATAAATATACACAAACATGGCACTTGTTTTTTTAACTAATTATTACATAAAAATTCCAAAGGTTTCAAATGAAACAAAAATCAAAGTCAAAGAAAACATATTTCTTAACAGTTAATGAATATTTAAAAATATTTTTAATCTTTTAATTCATTTTTCTTACTTGATACTATCATAAATATTTTGATTCATTAGTTTTTTTTTTTCTTTAATTCTTTAGTGTAATTTTTTTTTCTCTGCTTTAAGTAATTCAACTATGATTTTTTTCTGATATTATAATTCCATTACGATTGTTCATGGCTTTTTTTACTATTCAAAAAAAAGTTTTGGATTCCCTAAAAAAAAAAAAAGTTATGGATATCATTTTTTTATTCGGCCTGGCGTAGTCGTTTGATTGTTTTAACATGAATTTGTCCTATTTATCAAAAAAAAAAAAAAAAAAAAAAAGATTTGTCCTTACTGGGTTTTTGTTTCTAGTGCACTCGTTTGGTGTCTTTGAATCATTATCCTATTTGTAAAAATAAAAAATAAAAATAAAAATACAACCTTCAGATTTTGAGCGGCTACCATTATTAAAGACTTCTGAATCATGCTTTATGTTCATGTACCATAGGTTTCTTTTTTTCCCCCAGCATATGTTGTCTTTTACAAAATAAAATAAAAATGAAAGTCGAGATGGTTAAATTCACAATAAATATATATAAGGATGAAACATTTTTAAAAAATGATATTAAGAAATATTAGTAAAAAGATATTAAGAAATATTTATTAGTGGGGAAGATTTACAACTTTATTTCGTGTAAATATAACCACCATTCTTTAGCGAAAAAAAAAATAGAGAAGAAGAAGAAGAGGAGGAGGAGAAAATGCACGTCATAAGTATGCATAGTCAAGAACACTCTATTGGATTAAGGTAATTTTTGGATTGTTAATTAAAAATTTTCTATTTTGATAAAATAAATGAAGATTCCAATTTCAATAGATAATTGAGTTGAGATGGATAAAAAAATATATATATTATTCACTTTATTAATTACCTAGATTTATGTGCAAAACATGTCAATTTTTGTAAAAACATATTAATATTCTAATTTGGAGATCTTTACCACATATATTTAATTTAAAAAGTTAATTACTAGAAAATCATATTCACGCGAAATATAATATATATATATATATATACACACAAATAAGTACATACATATTCTCACAATCTAGATTGATCATATGAATCTTTAAGAATACGATCAAGTGAACTTATAGATAGAACCTATTATGGGCCTGTTTGGTGTGTAAGTTTGAGTTAAGATTTTTAAATTTAAATAGTAAATTGTATTGACTTTTCAGAAAAAACAAAAAACTTTTTGAGAAAAAGACAAAAACTTTTGGAGAAAAAAGACAAAAAAAGTTTGAAAATATTAGTTTGGACTAACATACCAAACTTTATATTATAATTTTTAGTATAAACATTATTAACCAACAAGAAATTCAGACCATGTATAAAATGCAAAATTTTACTTGCTTTAAAGAATGGGGTGTTTGATGTGTAAGTTTGAGTTAAGATTTGTAAGTTTAAATAGTAAATTTTTTTGAAATTTTTTGAATTTTCAGAAAAGACAAACAACTTTTTGAGAAAAAAGATAAAAAATATGATGAAAAAAGTACATTTTAGTTTAAACAGAGTTTTTTATCAAACAAGACCGAAAAGTTATTTACTCATTTGTCCACTTTATGTGAGACAAAAACTTGATGGGCACGGCATTCAAAACATAAAATCAAATGATTGGTTCGATTTTCCACAAGTTGTATTAATTGGAAAAAAAAAAAAAAAAGCAAGAAATTTGAAAATAATTAATTCCAACATTTGTGAGATTTCTTAAATCACTAGCAAATACCAAGCAAGTACCACACAAATGATATAAAATGGTCGGCCTTTAATGATAATGTTGAATAAGTGCCTCTTGTTTTTGTTTTTTATTTTTGAATAAAACTTTGGGTTAAGTAAGCTAACAACCTTTTTGTCGCTTTTGGATTAGTAGCTTAATACTTGTTTAAACATTAATTAAACTTGGGTAGGGTTTATTAACCTAACTATGGTTTCACATCTATAGAATTGATCACATACATGCACAACACGTGAGGGAAAAAATATCTTCATTTCTTCGTATTTATATTAGTTTTTTAGAGGATTTTAATTTATATTTTTTGAATTTAAGGTTTGTTAGTACTTAAAAATCTAATATCATTCTTTAGAAATGGAATTAGGGCAATTCTACAATAGGTACACTTTACTCTATTAATGGGATAAAAAAATTTAGCCAATAGATTATTTTCCAACGATTTAGATGATATCTGTACACGAAAATTATTATGCATCCAACTACATCCGATCAGAATCCAATTACCAAAAAAAATCTAAAAAAGAAAAAAAAATCAACCCAGCTTTCTTTCCCTTCACCGGCGGTACTAGTCGGAGATGGCGGAGCAAGTCGTCGGCGACTCCACCGGTTGGTGGCCCAGATCGTCCGAACTCCACCCAAGTCGTCCGCCCAATTGACAGATCCGATGCGAGCCCACACCGGTTGAAGTTATTCCGTTCGAGCCCCGATTCCCCACCGCCACGAGGACCTTCTCACCGTCGGAGGGGATGTCCATATCCGGCAATGACCTACCACCGTTGCAGTTCCCTTGCGGCCTCCGTCGTAGATCTGACATCGAGATCGGTTTCACGCGTTCCGTCGATCCCTTCCGGTGCGAGCGCGAGCCGCCCACCGCCCACACACCAGCCCCGCCACCATCACCCACGTCGCGAGCTCGAGATCCGTCGCCAGAGATCTCCATCGCCGACCGTTGTTAGCTCTCGCCGGGAAGCCACCAACACCGTCGCGATTTGGAAGTGAAATTGGCATGGTCGTAGACAACGTTGGTTGGCCGACGAGACCCACGACCCACCTCCTTCCTCGCCTCCTTTCTCTCTCGACGACGGTGGCCACCTCCTTCCTCGCCGTAGGTGATGAAGATGAACAGTGCAATCGAAATAAGAAAGAGTAATTGACATAAATGGTCTCTGAACTATTAAAAATGTGACGATTTAATCCATGTTTTTTTAATTTTGATTGAGATAATCCTAAATTTTTTAAATGGTGATAATCTAATCATTTTTATCCAATTCCATTAAGTTTCTAACTAAAAAAGTTATGTGACACATCATATGAGTTAGATTAACCATTAAAAGACAAAATACTCTTTTTTTTTTTTTTTTTGAAAAAACAATGCCTAATATATATTAAAAAAAAAAACCAAACAGGAGAGAGAGAGAAAGAGAGAGACCTAACTCAAATCGCCAAGCTACCCCCTCCCCTCGGTTCTCCCCTAGGTTGAGCTCCACCGCCCTGCTGGCAAGCTCAAGCGCCTCTACCCCACCCCAACGAAGAAGGAACCCCTCACCCCCTCGCATAATCTCCCCATGCTGAGTCCCCCACCCCCACCTCCCTCTCAGATCTGGGCTTGTCGAACTGAAGAGCCCCAATGCCTCCCCTTGCGATTTGGGCTCGCCGAAGTGGTGGCTTCGTACGATGGAAAAGCTTCTAGCAATACTGGACCTTCTGGGGGTGAAGAGCTTCGCAATCCGCGTCCGCGAGGCATACCCAAGGCTCCTCGACTAGTCTGCCGTCGACGATGTCATCGATGTCGCCCCTCCCCTATGTCGATTCAAGTCAACATCGCCCACCCGACGCGAACCTTGCTATCCCTCCCCTCACATGGAAAGAAATGGGTTTTGGGATGAGGAGAGACAGAGAGACAGAGAGAAAAAGGGGGAGGAGAGAGAGAAGAGGCTAGCCTAGGATTTTTTTATGAGGTTTTTTTAAAAATTAAATAAATTATTAAATTACTAATATCCTATTATATCACATGCATTGTACGTGATCTATTCTAAAGATTTGGATGAAAATGAATATAATTATCAATATTTAAATAAATTTAGGGTTGTTGTGACCAAAATTAAAAAAAAAAAAAGGACTAAATTGTAATCTTATAAAGAATTCAAAGATTATTTGAGCTAATTACTATTAAAAAAACTCTTTTTTCTTTATCATATTAATTAGTTCTGTATACTCTAAAGTATGTTAAACTCTCTATATCCTCACTGGGTTGAATATGATCCCTTGCATCTTATCTCATCGGTAGACAAAATTTTACATTATTATAGAATTGCCCATAAAATAAAATAAAGCAAAATAAATATATGTAAATATATATTATAAAAAATTAGATAATATTATGGAAACCCACACTTGTCCTTACCTCTTCTTCGGGCAGCTAAAAATACGTTCCTCTTTTTTACCATGATCGTTATCAGGAAGTTGCCCGAACTGCCCGAAACCTGACTGGAAGAATTACGGGCAGTCAGTCACCAGTACTCTCTCTCTGCTCCTCTCTCTCCTTCTCACACGCTCTCTCTCTCTCTCTCTCTCTCTCTCTCGGTCTCTGAACTGATATTTCTATATCTTCAATTTCTCTGTGGTTTCTACGATCACGATCGGACGGTCCAAAATGAACGGGGCTTGTGTCGCTCTTTTCTTCGGGTTTTAGAGCCTGAAACTATCAGATCTGCTTTCTACGATCTCAGATCTCTCTTCCTGGTATGAATTTTCTCTCCGATTTTAGAATTTTCTCTTCTTCTTTTTCGCTGTTTTCCTTTATTCTGAGCTTCAAATCAACTTTTTTTTTTTACCTGATTTTCAGGTTTTCAAGTTTATATTTTCTTGCTTTCTCGATCTTTTTTCCGCTTTCCAGGTTTGAAATTCGCCGAATTTAAGCTTCGATTAGGTTTTGACCTCCGATTTTCTTTTAGCTTTTGAGTTCTGGTCGAAATTTCGATTCTCCGTCTTATTTTCTGGTGATTTCTCCTTTTGAGTTCTTCGGCGGGGATTTTCTTTTCGCTGAAAGTTTTTCTTTGTCCTTTTCCCGAGAAAATCCGTTAGTAAAAACATGGATTTTACGTATTTCCTATCACGCCGTGTTTTTCTTATAAAAAAAAAGGTTTTTTTTTAATTAAAAAAAGAAAGCTTGTTTAATATAGGGTGTAGATCCAACGGCTTGAGAGGTTTTGAGGGACAGATCGGACGGCGAGGAGGTGATAATATATATTCTTTTGTTTGAGTGGTTGCAGGTGAGTCACTGTTTGCCGAAACAGATGGAAACTAAGTACAGTTCGGTGGGAGTTACGCTCAGTAACGGCGCACTAACGTGCGCCGCGGAGGCTTTAGCGGCTTTACTTGTCTCGGCTTTGCTCAGAAGCCAGCTTTTGGATCCCGTAAGTTTTCCCTTTCTTTAGATTCTGATCAATTCTTTCCTCAGTGATTTTTCAGTTTTTTTTTTCTAATTATTATTATTTTTTTCCTCTTTTCGTTTGTAAATTAGCCGAACTCTTTTTTCAGTTTTTTTCTCTTTTCTTTTCTCCTCTGATTTTTTTTTTGTGTTCCTTTTATTTTTGCTAATATGCGCGTGTTTGTGGTAGGTATCCATTTCATAGCTTTTCCTCTAAAAACTAAAAAAAATAAAATTCTTTCCCTTCCAGAAAAAAAAAAAACGAAGACTTTCCTTTACCCGATTTGCATAGACTTGGGGTTTTTCTCTCTCTCTCTCTCTCTCTCTCTTGGTCCATGATATTTTTTGAAATATTTACTGTTCTTGCTATCATGCGCCTACGGCCCGTTTATTTTCTTGTTTTGTTTTGGTAGTTTTAAGTTTTGGTTTGGTTGTTCTGAGAACCTGCAAACGGGAGCTGGATTGGCGTTTTTTCTATGCTAACTTGCGCTGTTGTTTTCGTCTTTTGAAATGTTTTTATCTTTGTTTTGTCACTAGGGTTTTCGTTCTCATGTTTTATTATTAATTTTCCTCATGTATTTTTTTTTAATTCGGACGTGGAATCATTATCAAATGTGATTAGGTTGTCGCTTTGAGATCCAAAATGCTTTTAAGTCATTAGTAGTATTGTTTAATTTTGATCCACCGGGAAAAAAAAAAAAGTTTTGTTTATTTTGATATTTGGATTCAAATAGGGAAAAAGTATAGTTTCCATCTGGTATTGTTTTTTAAAAGATAAATAAGAGTTAGCACTTAAGAACAGCGGGGCCCGCTTTAATTGCTGGTGGGGCCTACTGACGCAAAAAAAAAAAATCTTGTCTGGTCGATATTGTGTAGTGGAGTGTTTAGGAGGGCGAAAGTCAAAGTTTGAGAGAATCTATTTTTAGCCTATGGTTTCGGTTCGAATATTCGGTGGGTTATGCTTTGACACGTGTCATCCTAGGATATTTTCTAGTTTTATTTATTTTTTAGCACTTTATAATATTAATTATTATTATTATTATTATATGTACTCGTGTCATATGAAACATGGTTTTTTTTTTAATTATTTATAAATAAAATGAGACTTGGTTTTTACTAAGTAGATCGTTATTAAACTTTATTGATTGAGTGTATTTTTTTAATTAATATAACTTTGATCAAATTTGAGTTAGAAAATATGCATTGCAGTAAAAAGCTCCAATTTAATAGGTTAAAACATTTTTTTTTCAAAATTTTAATTAATTAAGAGCATAGAAAATAACTACATGTTCATAATAAAACTATAGTGTGATTTCGGAAAATACATTCTCATGCTATTTAAAAAAAGAAAAGAAAAGAAAAGAAATCGTTGCTTATGTTTAAAAAAAAAAAAATTCTTTTTTTTTAACCTTTTTTTTCTCTTGCGGATTTTGAGACAAGAAATACTTCGTAGATTTGTACATTTATAGGTGTCAGAGTTCGTCAAAATCTTTTAAAGACATGTATGAATTCGTCCCCCTTTTTTTCTTTCTTACTTTTCTTACTTTTTTGGAGTGGCAAACTGACTAATATAAATTCGGAAAAATAAACGGGAACACCCACAATATGCTTCAGCTTCACTCTTACTAACTTTTCTCAATGACATCTTGAAAGGAGTTCTACTTTCTTAGATACATCAATTTTCCTGTCTCTACGTCACAACACTTAGGCCATTACTACTAACGGAACCACCTATCTTTTTTCCTTTCTTTTTGCTTTTCTTTCCACTCTAGAACAGGACATTTTCCAAGATTCTCATATTCGTGCAATGGAATTGATCTTCCCTTCATAAAACAAGATTCTGAATATAGGTTTTTTTTTTTTTTTTTGCCTCCGGTGTGGGTTTACTCTGACTTATTGAAGAAAAATGAAAAGACTTTTGAGTTTTGAGTTTCGAACCTGAAAGCTTATATCCAAACCCCTCCCCTCCCACCTGGTGGGGTAGCCCCAACGACAATGTTCCCATTTGTCTATTTCAGGTGGGAGTAGCCCCAACGACAATGTTCCCATTTGTCTATTTGTAGAATATTCTTCCACCACCACGAAGGTCATGTCATCGTTGTCTTTTATTTATTTATAATTTTTTTTAAAGTTGCGTATTCCTACTCTTAGTGCGGTTGCTATTCGCAAACAGAATGATCCTTGAACAATTATTTATTTTTTGGGCATCTTCATTTTTGTTCTGTTTTGCCATAATTTAGTACTCTTTACTTTGAGCTTGACCAATGACAATCTGGGGCTTGAATCCACCACTGAAAATATTCACCACATTGCTATGTGCTTTTCTCAAAAATTGTTTGCAGAATCTTTGTGGGTCCTTACCTATTAACAAAGCCATTATCAAAGAAGACCCTCACACTGCATGTGAAGGCGAACCAACTGATGCCGAGGAAGACGATGGCAATGAAGAAGATGGAGATGATGGCGACGATGGAGACGGTGGATTTGGAGAAGGTGAAGAGGACCTCTCGTCTGAAGATGGAGGAGATTTTGGGAAAAACCCCAACAACAAGAGTAACTCAAAGAAGGGCTCGGAAGGGGGAGCTGGAGGTGCTGAAGAGAATGGCGAGGAAGAAGACGATGACGAGGAAGATGGCGACGACCAAGATGACGATGACGATGATGATGAAGAAGATGACGATGACAATGGCGATGGCGATGATGGTGAAGAGGATGAGGAAGAGGGAGTCGAGGAAGAAGAAGAGGACGAGGAGGATGAAGAAGAGGACGAGGAGGCGCTCCAGCCACCGAAGAAAAGGAAGAAGTAAATGCTAGTAGGCTGCAGAGAGCCCCCACACCACCCTCAGATTACTACTCTATGACTTTGCTGTCTAACTTAATGGTCTTTTTTTAGCTCGTGTGGGGGCTTTTTCTTTAGGATGCTGTTTAATTTGGGTAACTATATTTTCATTTCATAATTCAAGCACTATATTACTTTTGAGCAGCGGCATTGAGAAATTTGAGAAAAATGTCATGTTTTTTGTTTTAGCTATGTTTTAGTTACTCTACATTTTATAATCTCACTGCATGGAAAAAGCCATAAACCATTTTATAGGGTCTTGGTGAGAGAAATACATGTTACGGGCGTTACTCACCAAAAAAAAAAGCACAAGCCTGTCCTATTTTCATCTAGGAAGTCTGTCTTTTTTTTTTTTTTCAAACAATGAAAATATATATATTTTTTAATGCAAATAAGTTTCCTTTCTGTTTCTTGGAAAAAAAAAATATATATATATATATTATAAAGTAGAGAAACGTACACAGAAAACTCCGGTACAAAGAGAGCCTTTTGAAGTCGATTATCCTTATACTCCGATCACCGCGAGGGTGAAACACAAGACCTCTAGGCTCTAGTCATATGAATGAACGTCTTTTCATACACAAAGAACAATGCGCTTTTCATGTACTACAAGCAACAGAGTCAACATTTGGTAGGGAAAGGAACTGACCAAGGGTTTAACTATTGTCAGGTTTTTTTTAAAAAATTTTTTTTTACCAATAACCAGTAATATATATATATATATTAACTTGAAATAAAGGATTGATAGAATCATATGGTATTATTTTAGATTATACATATAATCACAATTAATAATGCCTTTTTCACATCACATCGCTAATTTGTTTTTTTTTTTTGTGTCATGTTTTCCAACTAAATGACATTTTTGTGCTTCTATTACTTCAATTATTATTTAAATAAGGTTGAAATGATAATTTTCTATCTGATACCACACAAGATTTTTTTAAAAATAAGAAACAACTTCCAAGAAATTTCGTCTCTTTTTCATCATATTTTATCCAACCTTTCATTCGCCCCTCCTACCAAGCACGCCCTCGAAGAAACGTGGAAGAGTGTACTTCCTATGTTTGGTAAAAGGGGGAAACAAATAAATATACTTTACTACTTAAATGAGAAAAATAAAGGAGAATCAACAGTAGAATGTAAGGATTTTAAATATCTCATTCAATTCATTCCCTCTAATTGTTCACACCAAACAACTATACAAATCTTACTATCTATTTAACCATCCCACCCACCTCTTACTTCCTTCCATTTTTCGACTTTAAGCACCACATTTCTTTACCAAAACTTGATACTTGATAATCTTCTCAAATAAGATACCAGAAATCATGTAACAAATAAACACCATCGAGTCTAGAAAAAAAATGAATAACTAAATAAATAAATAAAGGAGTGAGGACGTAAAAGATAAAATTATTACGCTAACTCCTTTGCAAGTAATCCCAGTTAAAATATATAAACAAATAAAGAAATAGAGAAGAATAGAAAAATCGGTGGCCAGGGAAAGATAAAAAAGGAAACAATCTATCACTTAAATAGTTGATCAAAAGCGATAAGATTTGGGGAAAAGGAAAAAAAAAAAAACGAAAAAATAAATAAAAAATAATATTAAAAGCTGGCGCATTATTGATGCCTGCATTGGAAGAGTGGAAACGGTAAACTGTTGTTCAAACGTAAAACATGAAAACTTAAAAAAAAAACAAAAACAAAAACAAAAATAGAAGTTACAGTTTAGTTCTTGAACTTTTTTCTTTTACTAATGTACCCGAGTTTCATACATTAAATATCATAATCCATAAACTTAAAATTGGCAATGGATTTTTTTATTTTTTTATTTTTATTTTTCAATTTCGTGCAATAAATTGAAGTTTTACGAAAACAATTACACGAGGTATTTTCACAGATTTGAAAGGATATTAAAGACAATATTTTACTCCTTCAATTATCAAAAAACACCAAGTTATTGGTTACTTCCATTAAGCTTTAAAAATCCATCGTCAATTACTCAATTAGATGGATAGGAACCAAAAATGTCAAACAAATTGCATAAAAGGACTAATAGCCCCAAAAAAAAAAAAAAAAGAATAAGAAGAGATCATACTGTTAAACTCAAGAGAGAGAGAGAGCAAAATAAAATTTTTAAAGAGAGTAATAGTAAATCATACCATTAAATTTTAAATATAATAATAAAGTAATATAATTAAATTTATGATTACATAATACTTAAAAAAACTTCTCATTCTTACTCTTCTCTCTCTAACATGAAACTGTATACATAAATTTGTTATTACAAATTAACCGTAAATCCAAAATATTTTAGAAAACCCAAAGAAATATAAAGATTTACCAGAATGTATACTATAATTTATCATCTTTTAAAAAATATGCTATAAACTTCAAAGGTATATACAAAATATACTATTTACTATAATTTCCCTAAATTGATTTAACAAGATACTTTTAGAGACTCTTAATACCTGTTTAGTTCATAGATTTGAATAAAATTCAAAATTTTTTTTTTAAAGAAAACCTTATAACAAAAAAGTCTGAATTTAAATTGCAAATATGAACCAAATGGATAACTAGCCAGATAAGCCATAGACAACTAAAAAGGAGTAACAAAAACTTTGAAATTACAGTTGCTATTTAGAGTAACGAAAGTCACGACAAAAAAGAGTAAAAACGACAAATAAAAGGTCACTCCTCTCATTTTCTCATTAGATGCACAGACGCATTTGTAAAGAAGTTCAACCCGTTAAGTACATAAAACCAGAGTAAAAAAGTCTTGTAGACATTGAGGTATGAAAATTCTACGGTAGGACTTCTTATTTTGCACTATTGATAAAAGCTGTTGTTTTAACCGTTGCTTAAATTTTTTAACAGTATGATCTATGACAAAAGCAATTCCGATGCAAATTTTTAAGATGAGATCAAACCGTTAAAAAATTATATCAATAATTAAAAAGCAATTTCTACCGGCAGAGAAGAATAAGAAGTCATACCGCAGAAGTTTCCAAAATATAACTGAAGGAAAAGAAGAAAATAGTATCATACTGCAAAGCAAATCCTCCAATAGTAGACAATAAATCAACTTTAACCAGGATTGAAGGAAAAGCAAAAATTAAAAAAGCTAACTAGCCCAATATTAAAAAAAGTGAAAATTGAGGGGAAAAAACAAACAAACAAACAACCAAATAAGCAATTGTAATAACAGACTGAGAAACTGAAAATCAAAATCTTACAATTAAAAGAACAATCGAAAAAAAAAAAGGAAAAAAGAAAACGAAAACCAGAGCTGCCCAAGGTCTTTTTCAAGCTCAACTAAAACTAAGAGAAAAGTTCAAAAAAAAAAAAAAAAAAAAACTGCAAGAAAAGAGATTAAATTTAGAAATTCATGTACTATTTATTTCACATCAAGTTCATAGAATAAAACATTCCCCCAGAGAAATTGTCATCAATCTTGAAGTTCAGCTGCACTTAATCTGCAAATATTAAGCTTAAGCATATAAGGACAGAAAAAAACAATAATCTGCCTGTGAAATTCGAAACTTTTCAAATTCTATTAACTTTAAAACATAAGAAAATATAATATAAATTTAGGGGGGAGAACTTGTAATGTAAGGCATCATGAGGCAAAATTTAGGTGTTAAAATTCAGAAAATTCACGAATGCATACGACAGACAAGGTATGCAGATTGAATGAGTACGCAAATCAAAGAATGCAGCTGGAAAATGCCCTTCGAAACACATGGGAAGATAGTACTAACCCGAAAGAGTAGCCCTTCTGAACATAAAGAAATAAGCATCGTTCTATTTAGCATGACAAGCAATGAAATGGCTTGTTCTATTATGGTGTTGGGCTTCCTCAATAAACTCTAACAATCAACCAAAAAAAAAACAGAGAAATTCAAAATTCCTATGAACACTATAAATTGACTCTAGTATGTAAAAGTTCATGTTTGTCTTCATAGGGAGACATCGGTTTTCAATAGGAAGGAAAATGAAACCTCTCCTAAGTAATCTATGTATGGCGAATTGTTTAAAATTTGAAAAAAAAAAAAAAAAATTTGTACAAAAGAAGCTGAGAATCTCATGGAAAACAACAGAAATCATAATAAACACAGGGAAAAAAAACTTCAACAAGTTGAAAACTGCATCTCGTCATCAATCTAAAGAAAGTGTCAAACCAGAAATAACACTACAGGTTCATGTATACCAAAAAAAGAAAAGCTTTCAATGTAAAATACCTGATTCCAAGGAAACTCAAATCTCTTCTTAGCAATCTATGTATGAAAAATCATAAAAACACATAAAAACTACACATATAGAGACTAAAAAATTCATCATGAACAGAAAATATCATGAAAAACCCGCAAAATATTGCACAAGTCGAAAACCGCATAAACCAAGTGTAGAAATAAACAAAGAAAATGTCAAAACCCAAAAGAACAATCGAAAAACAAAAAAAAATCTTGAATCACCAAAACAAGAAACACTTAAAATCAAAACACTACGAAAACGAAAAGCAAATAATAAACACCAAAAAGCAAGAAAACCGTGAGAAATAGAAACAAAAAACCAAATAGAAACTTATCATACCAAGTGTAAGACGACGGGTAACCGGCAACCGCACCACCGGCCCCCTGCGGCCGACTAGCAGACGCCGCAGACTGCCCAAACTGCGAGACATTCGGGTAAACCTGCGGCTGCAGTGGCGCATTCGCATTCGTCGCGTAAGTGCCGAGCACCGAGGAGTTCCCTCCCGCTAAACTGCCAAATTGGCTCGCCGGAATCACACCCGGATTCAGCGCCATTGGATTCACAGCCCCGGGAATAAACCCGCCGTACATCATCGGATTGAAAAACCCCAAATTCTGCGGCGTCGCCATCATCGGCGGCTGATGAGGCTGAACCTGCGGCTGCGGCGGAGCCTGGGACGGATTCGCCGCCGCCACAGCCTGCGTCTGATTCCTGTTCTTCCCCTCCGCCGCCTTCTGGCAATGCAATTGGTGCCCTTCGAAAAATTTGTACGGCTCTTGAAGCGCCTTCTTAAACCCTTCCTGATTCCTATACACGAAAAGAGCAAAACCCCTCGATTTCCCGGTCTGAACATCGAATCCGATCGGACCGGCCTCGATTTCCCCAAATTTCGAGAAAAAAGCCCTGAATCTCTCCACATCGGTGTCCGCCGGCACATTACTGACGTAAATCTTCCTGCTCGCCGGCAAGTCCTGCGCCGACGACGGCGTCGGGGCGGCCGCCGCCGAGGACGACGAAGCCGGACCCAGTGACGCCAGCTGGCACGACGCCATCCGATTCATGATCTTCTTCTGAGGGTTCTTCAGGGCTTTAATGGCGGCTCTTCGCGTCTTGAAGAGGACGAATCCGTAACCCTTGGCCTTGCCGGTGTTCTTGTCGAGCACCAGATTGCACTCCTCGACCTCTCCGAACGACTCGAAGGCCGAGACCAGAGCTTCCTTGGAGGTGTCCCAGCTGAGGCCATGGACGAAGATCTTGCGGTGGCAGACATCGCGGTCGGCGAGGTCGCGGATGCGGTGGAGGAGAGAGGAGTCTTTTGTGGCGGCGTCGCAGATGAGCTCGATCAGCTGGTCCTTGGAGTAAGGCTCGAGGAGGGCGGAGAGCTTCTCCGAGTCGGAGTCGGAGTCTGAATCAGAGCCGGAACCGGAAACCGATTCGGAATCGGAATCGGAATCGTCAATGCCGTCCTGTCGGTGGTGGTGGTCCTGTTGTTCTAGTTCTTCCGGAGGTTTTGAGGAAGGAGTGGTTTTGGATTTCTTGGGTTTGATGTTTGGAGGTTTGGTTTGGTCTGATTTCTTGATGAGTCTGCGCTTCTTGGGTTTCTCCGTCGTCGCCATTGAAGAAGGTTTTAAGGTTTCAGTGCTTGGTGAGAGAGAGAGAGAGAGAGTGGGTAAGGGTTGGGTTTGGAGGGGAGAGGGTTTCGCAGTAGACTCTAGCTAAGCATCTGGCAGGTAGCCTTGCCGTTTGGGTTTAATAGAAGGAAAGGGAAACAAGCTAAAAAAAATTTGGAAAAATATATGATAGAGAAAATTACATGGAAAACAATTTTATCTACAGCATATTAAATAATAAATATTGATAAGTTAAGAAAAATTTAAATAAATAAAAAAAAAAGGAAATGTAGATAGGAATTTGTTAGCTTGCGTTCGGTTTTTTGTGATTGGGGATGAAATTTTTAATTTAGATTTAATTAATTTTTTAAAAATTAGTTATAAATTTTATTGTTTTTTTAGAAAAATATAAAAATTAATATAAAAAAATACAGTTTAGTTGGAATTAAACTTAAATACAAAATAAAACCTGTATTTTTATTATGAACTAGTTTATCACGCATTTTGTGCATGCGGAACAAATGAACAAAACAAATAGCATGAAATGCATGCAGAATAAACAAACAAAACAAAGTAAAAGTAAAAATATATATAATAATATCACGTGCCGGGCATCAAGGCATGGATGAAAATAGCGGATTTGCTCTTTTATATGTAGGTATAGATATACAAAAAAATTATCTTAATCGAAGATGCAATAAATACATGATGGCATTTTAAAATTTAAGGTAAATGATTCGTTTTAAGCCCGTTTGGGGAGATTTTTTGAGACAGAGTTTTGGACGTTGGTGTAGAAATGTGTGTTTGTTTGAAGTGTGAATTATAAATGAATTATGATATAGAAAATAGTACAAAAATTTAAAAAGTGTTAGGAAAAAAAATATGTAAAATGGATATTGTTTCGCTTATCTCATTGTCTTGAGTATTTTTACACAATAATTATCTTAGTTCGACTTGAAATAAGAAAGTTATGGACTCAAATTTTTTTATTTTTTTTTTAGTTTTTTTGAAAAGGGAAGAAAGAGAAAGTGAGATGTATCATTTGTTTGGTTCTCATGTGTGAACCTAAGGCTTTTATCTCAGTTTTTATATTTTTCTAAAAAGTCAACAATAATCATAACTAGTTTTATAATTGAATAGTCAAAACTCCAATTCGGAGACGAAACCCCAAAGGCCCAATTAGTCCTTAACTTTCTTATGAAGTTGTGATTTGGTTCCTTTTCTAGGGCTAAAAAATACCTAAACTCTTTAAAATGATACATTTGGATATTTTTACTAACAAAGACTAAAATTTTAATAGAAAATGTCATCTTAGTCACACATGATTTATATTGATGGTTAAAAATCACCTAACTCTTGCTATAGAGTCCTAAGAGCTATCACGGTAGCAAGTAATCACGAAACAATAAAAGCATATTCAATGCAGAAAAATTGAGAAGACAAGGATTTATAGAGGTTCATCTTTGGAATAACAGCTACGTCTTCTCTCAAATGCTTGGGGTTTTCACTATTTGGAATTACACATGGGCGTAATATGTAGAACATGATTTCAGATTTATAAAGACTGTTTATCATGTATTTATAACATTCTAAAAGATAACTCTTATGGAAAATTTAAAGTACAAATATTACATTTTTGAATTTGATTGTAGAGATAATTTTCTATTTCTTGGATTTGATATGTTGATCTGGATAGTCGTTGTTCCTAACATGATATTCAAATACTTGAAACCGTGTACATTGTCCTACCTGGGTGATATTTCTGTCGAAGTAACATGTCACCATGTTAGTGTGTCGAAATAACTAAAATTTCTTGTACCTGTCAATGATTTACTATTGAAGGGTTATTAAGAAAATATTTTACTTATATGATTTAATTTACATGTGCCTATATGTGATCTATTCCATTTAACATTTACTAGTAAAAAGGACCAAGTTATACCCTTTTAAAGAGTTTCGTAACTTTTTAGTTACAAAAAAATGTTGAGAACCAAATCACAACTTCGTAAAAAGTTAGGAACTAAACGAACAATTTACTATAAATGAAATAAATATTAAGAGAAATAAAAAAATCAATAATTTTTTTATTTTTTTAAATTTTATGTAAATTAAGCATTTTATTAAAAAAAAAATCAAAAAACTAAAAAGTTCAGTAAATGTATCACAACATCCCAACTACATTAACATCTACCTCTTATCATCTATTTGTATAATACTATTTCATTTTTATAACATGTTTAGAGCACTGTTTCAAGACTGTTTCTAAGCAATATTTATTTAGAAAGTTTTTTTTCTCTCTCTCTCTCCTTTTTTTTTTTTTACAGGTTTTCTCACAAAAAAAAAAATTTCACTATAAACAATATTATAAGGCATGTGAGTCAAAATATATATAAGGTATAATGGCGTTCAGCGATATCTGTTAACAATAAAGTGAGTTATATGTGTTTTTTTTTCAATAGAAAGGGAGACAAAAAAGTGAGTTACATGTCATCGGATAAGACTTACATATAATGATAAGATTGACGTTTCTCAAATATTTTTCTACATCAATATTGTTGTTAATAAAAATATTTTGGATTTGATTGTAGGCTATTCAAGTTTAAAGTCTTCCTTTTGTATATTAAATTCTTCACCACGGCGTAGCTCAAACCGGACACTCGTCTGGGTGGTGTAGTTGGTTATCACGCTAGTCTCACACACTAGAGGTCCCCGGTGCGAACCCGGGCTCAGACAGAAACATTTTCTTTCTTTTTTTTTTTTTTTTTTTTTTTTTTTTTTTTTCTGAAAATAAAATCAATTTAATAATTTTTTAGGGATTTTTTTTTTTTGGCTATAGATGAAATCCACAAAAAAAAAAAAAAAAAAAAAAAAGGGGGGTGGGGGGGGGACTAAATGCACTTATTATCACCCCAAATCCAATCCCCAATTTTGTATGTCTGTCTCTTCTGTACTTTGTTGGCAATTGAAAAAAACAAAAAACAAAAAATCAAAGAGAGAAATTGTAAAAAAAAAATATATATAAATAAAAATCCTTAACCACAGCAATCAACAATCATCATCATCGCAACGGATTAAAGAGAATACAAAGGGCAAAGGGAATGGGAAAATAGAGATACAAATAAGGGCAAAAAGGAGAACAAAGCGAAATCAGAGAATAGTACAAGTGGAGGTGGAGGTGGAGGTGGAGGTGGAGGAGGCCGAGTCGGAGGGGTTGACGCCGGGCCAATCGCTGCAGAGGCAGCGCCGATCCTGTGGGATGCGCTTGTAGACCGACGGCACGTGTCGCCCACAGCCGCCCCACGTCGTCTTCCCGCACGTCGAGCACTGCACTTCGTAGCACATCCCTGTTTGGTTTTTGGTTTTTTCGCTTCCTTCGCAGCTTAGGCTTTTCGTTTTGGGTTTTTCGTTTGGCCTGTAATTTCAAGTGTATAAAAGCTCACCACCCACCGACACCAACGACTTTCATTTAAATAAATTGATTTTTTGAGTCCGTCATTTTTCGGATTCGTTTCGTGTTTAGGTTAAATTTGAGATAAAATATAATTTTTAAGTTTGTGTTAATTGATTTTTTTAAAAATTTATTATAAATTTTATTTACTTAAAAAAAAGATAAAAATTAAGTTAAAAAAATACCGTTTAGTTAGAGTTAAACATGTACATCAAACATATGCTTATTTTTTTTATTTTCTTGCTTTAATTGCACAAATATTTCTGACTATTTAACTTTACGTTTTGAATTATCAAAACTATTTAATGTGTTTTCTGATATATACAAAATCATTTACCATGCTCGCTCCATCCACTTCCTTTAATCAATTTCACGGATGTCGCATACCTTTTTTTTTTTTTTTTTTTTTTGAAAAATTGTATTATCTAACATATTTTATAAACACTTTTGAAGTTTATAATTAATTTTTTAAAAGATAATAAATTATAAAATATATTTGCAAATAAATTCTTGAATTTTTTTGTAAATAACATATTTATGGTTGATTTTTAATAATAGATTTATGTGTATAGTTTTAAACTAAAAAAAAGAGAGTTTTTTCCATATGGTTATAAGTTTGATTTTGTTAATTATTATTATAGTTAAAATTTTATACTATAATTTACTATTACTCTTTCTAATAATACTATTTCACTCATTCTCTCTTTTATTTTAGTGCTTATAAGTAATAATATTGTTGTATTTAAGCCAAACAACCATTCTTTCTAGAAAGTCTTTAAAAAAATTATTTTTCAAGAGAAAAACCTTTTCACATCAACAATTTTCAGGGTAATAAACTTATGATGATTCATGTTTACATCTCTTAAATTTTGAAGTCACTTTTATTTTGTCCTCTAAATTTTAAAAACTATCATTTTATCATCCAAACTTTGAATTTAAGCCCATGTAACTCATTTTATCAACATCTCAGTTATATAGTCAAAAAAAATTAGTTAAGTATGATCATATGATCTTTTTTTCCATTTATTTTTAATAGAAATCCTAACAAAATAGAGTTAATGAGACTAATTCCCCTATTTTTCTATCTAGTTTTAACTGAAATTTTGATAAAATTCAAAGTTTAGAGAGTAAAGTGAGAGTTTTAAAATATAAGTGGTAAATTGGAAGTGATCTTAAAATTCAGGATATTAATAAAATTAATCCATTAACTTGTAGGAAAAAAATGTTCAAAGTAGCTACCATGTATTTACTAGACAATAATGTGTCCACCTTGTTGGTAGAGTTTTATTTATCTTGCCATTTTCAGTCAGGAATATTTCAGAATTTCAAAACGAGTTTTTGGATGAAAAATCTATTTACTGTGTTTTTAAACACAAAATCCAATGGAATTGCTGATAAAACTAAGCTTGGAATGTACACCAGACCACTTTCTTTGCTGGTTTTTAATGAGTTCCTTAGAGTACTTCTTATTCATAATAAAAACTTCGTGGATAATTTCTTAGACTTTGACTTCAATTTTACTTGTAAAATTTGAAGGAGTGATTAGTAATTCTATGACACTAACTTATCATTAAAAATTAATTTACCATCTCTTTCAAGCTAATCCTATTTTATTCAATGCCAAATTTAGATGTCAAAGTTAAATTTTAGTATTTAGATAAGAAAATCACTCTTCAATACAAATGCAATTTCTAATGTTAAATTTGACAATTACCATACTTTATGATAAATTTACCATAAAGTATTTCACATTGAATAATGTTAAGAATACTAATTCTAATCCAATTTTTTGAGCCACATTAATTATAGTTAAAGTATTACATTTACTAATAAAAAGACAATTCATTGTTGTGTGTAAGTTTTACTCAAAAACTGAAATCATTAGAAATATGCCTTGTGAAACCTGTTTTGGGTACCCATTTTGAAGCTTATTTTTGATTGGGACTCACTACGTGGTTGTTATGCGCAAAATGTTGCACAAGTAAATGAAAAATTGACATTCGAAGTGCACAATGAAGCTGAAAAAATACAAAAAAAAAAAAAAAAAAAAAAAAAAAACTTATCTCAAATGAAAAAGAGATGAAGGCCAAGTAATCTCTAAATCTTATAAAACGATGTCCTCTTTACACTAAAACTACGAATGAAATTAATTAGGATATACTTGTATTATTTTGTTTTTGTTTTTGTTTTGCTCATGTGAGACGAGTTTTTCTTTGTTTTATTTTCCTTACCATTATATTTTGAGAGTCAATTTTTCACTTATTCATGAATCCAATTAAATTGATTATTTACAAAAAATGTCATTTTCTTAAGATAATTATAATGTAAGTGTAAATTGGTTGATATTAGTCTTAATGAATAAATCAGTCATATTATTTATTAAAGATCTTGACAATGTTTAGTATTAAGATCGAAGGTTATCACATTTTGTTGATAATAATTTATCAAACACAGAACCTTGCTTCTATTATTATTATTGTTGTTGTTGTTGTTCTCATCCTCATCATCTCTCCATCTAATTATGTCTTTTACTTGTCATCATAACAACAATAACCCTTTTAAATCGTAGTTAATCAATATAATTTGAAAAAAAAAAAAAAAAAACCCCTTAAGTCGACCGTAAAGAACACCATTAATTAAAAAAAAAAAAAAAGCAAACAAGAAAAATGTATAAATATATATATTTTTGAAAAAATTATTGATAGAGAGAACGAGATTACTTTTAGACAAAGTAGTGGGGTTTTTTTTTTTTTTTTTTAAGGCAAGAATAAACGTCATTAATAGGAATAAAACGTCCACGTTTAGGAAACGGACAGGGGGTCTTCCTTTCCGACAAATACCACCATTTCTCATTCAGATCAAAACCTCGGGGAGGAGCTCCGAACTCAGACATTCAAATTCTCTCTCCTCCATAAAAGAGAGAGAGAGAGAGAGAGATAAAATCAGGAATTAGGGTTTCTTCCAATGTAAAATCATACTTTCTCAGACTCATTTCTCTGAATTCTCCGGCGGTTAATCTCCCGATTCCATGGCCGATCCCTCAGACACTTCCCCTCTCGTCCCGCCGTCTCCGATCACCGACCCCAACGAGATCGACCTCGAAGCTGGCCCCGGAGAACAAATTCAGTGCCGAATTTGCCTTGAAACCGACGGTAATACTATTCTCTCTCTCTCTCTCTCTCATTACATTCGCATTTTGATTTCATGCTTTTCGAATTTCTTCCCCGGAATTCCGTACTTAATTGGATGTTTGGTTCCTGAGAAAATGCGCGATGAGGACTTTTAGTCTAGTGTAATATTGGGAAAATTAAAGTCAACTAAGCTAATTAATGGGACTAAGCTGGGACAATTTCTACGAATTGTTGTATAATTGGAGTGCGAGAAAATATAAAGAGCTTGCTCATCTTATAAATCAGTACTATTTTAGCCTTGTTACAGTATCTAGTAGTTGCTTGGTTTGTGTTTTCTTCACAAAATCTGATTTGGAATGTTTTATGTTCAGGTAGGGACTTTATAGCGCCCTGTAAGTGTAAGGGAACATCGAAATACGTGCACCGCGAATGCTTGGATCATTGGCGAGCCGTAAGGGTATGTGGGCAATCTACATTTTCTTATTTTTGAATCTAAAGTTAGTGAATACTGAATAGAATACAATATCATAATGATGTGACGATGTCCCGTGCATGCTTGTTGCCTACGAGAAAGAAAAATTTTGAAATTGCAAGAATGTTTTAGTTCATCTTTGTATCCTTTTATGCAAAGAAGGCACACCGAAATCCCCTGTATGGTTTTGCCTCTTTCCAGGAGAACAACAATCAAATTTTTTTAACGTGTTGCTTTGTGAAGAGCCATATTTTTTTGCGATTTGTTATGCAAGGACAAGTTAGCTGTCTTTCCAACATGGATGAGCTACAAATTGAATTAGATGCTAATGTGATTTTGGTGGTTAGGATAGTCTTAATGATGTGAAGATGTGATTGTGATGTTATTTTGAATGGCGTCCAATTGAATAAAGGAAAATTACTGAATTAGAGTGACATGGTAACCAACGTATATGTAATTTTTTATTGTGCACTCTTTACTAGTTAGATCTGACTGTACCACTTTTTAATTTTGCAGGAAGGGTTTGCATTTGCTCATTGCACAACCTGCAAAGCTCCTTACCATTTGAGAGTTCATGTTGCTGCTGATAGGAAATGGAGAACCTTGAAATTCCGATTCTTTGTGACTAGAGACATCATGTTTATATTTCTGACTGTTCAGCTTGTAGGTCATTTTGTTATTCATTTCTGCTAGTCATTCTCGGGTTTCATGTGAACTTCTTTTGAAACGTTAAATCCCTGTGTTTTTTTTTGTTAATTTGCAGGTGATTGCTTCACTGGCATATCTGGTGTATTTGATAGATGGTTACCAACAATCCTGGATTCGTCGCGCATGGGGTTTTGATAGCGAGTTTACTTTCTATTACATATGTGGTAAAATTTCATTCCTGAAGTACTCAACTCAATAGTCTTTAAATGCTTTACAATACACACACACACACATTTGTATAAAATACATTCTATACTTGCCATTTATCCCTTGCAGATTGATATTTCAGTACTTTTTTTTTGTTTGTATTTTTTTAAGGGATTTACTAATTTAGTAACACGCACGAATACTTGTCTTGATTTTTAGCTGTATAATCATTAGAACCACTGAATTATGTTAATGTTTTGATTGGAAATATATATTACGTGTTGGGGCTGCCTGTCAAAACAATTATCAATATATTATTAACCATACTATTGGATTGGGTTGCATTACTTTTTCTTCTTCTGATGACCTTTCCATGATATGAAGAAAGGTCACAGATAAGAGTGCGGTTCATTAGATGGTCCACTGTTCTACTCACTCACCTTCAGCTAGGCTTTTGCCTCCTTTACGATGTTATCACCTAAACCTGGTGGCTTTTGTCAGTCCTCTTGTCCAATGTTCTTAATTCTTGGTTTGAGAAATCCAATATTTGTATTAAAAGGAAATGGAATGTGGCCCAACATTTAGAATATTGCGTGTTTTAGCAAAGCATTCACAAACTGGTTTCTCCTTTGATATTTTAACACTTACAATTCTGCTCATTAAAAAAAAAAAAAAGGGACTATTCATAGACTCATAGTTCTGTTGGGCTAACTCTTTCATATCTTTTAATTTTTTTTCATTGCAGGCAAAAAACCATATTACTTCTGGCTTCTGCAGTTTAATGTAGTTTTAGATATAACATCTTTATTCTGAGAAATTTGTAATGATACATCCAAATGCAGGTCTAGAGTCAGTCATGTTATTGCTGATGATATATGCGTTCGTTGCATTTATTCAATTCTCGTTTTTCTTTTGATAACTTAGATTGTGATGATTGATTGCCACTTCTTGCATTCTTGTTCTTACTTGTTGGTAATTTAGATTCTGATCTTAATGAATGAACGCAGGAGCTCTATTGTTTTTTGCTTTGCTTGGATTATCTGGGTGCTTCATTACTTGTTATGATCGAAGAGTGCGCAATGATTTGGCCCAGCCTTGCCGAGAATTATGTCTTTGTTGCTGTCATCCTGGGTATAACTCTGTGTTATTAACTCTGGAAATGTTGGAGTAGTTGATTATGTATTTAGTTCTACTATCAATTTACATTATCATAATTATTATCCCCTCCCCCCTTTTCTTTTCCTTTCTGGTTTTTTAGTTTTTGGTTGGGAACTTCTAAAGAAGTCAGTGGAATGTTCTCCTGATCTACCATTTTCCCCCTAATTTATTTCAAATTGTGCTCATTTGGAAGTTTTTTCACTAACCGAAATAACTTAACAATCACAAGAAGCAAAAATATCCAATGCTTTTCCTCCTCTTTTGTCTTCACTCTTCTTGTTCCGATGTTCCTTACCTAATAGGGAATTGTTAACGTACATGGATTTTGCTCATTTTTACATTGTTTCTTCATGTCTTTTGGCTATTGTGAGTGTTCAACTCAAATTAATGTGTTTTTTTTTTTTTTTTTTGGAGAGGGTAATTCAAAATTATGTTGGTGATTGACTATTTCTTTGATAATTCCTGCAGCGTCTGTGCGGACTGTCATTTACCCGGCACTCTTTGTATGTGGACTGACTGTACCACATGCTTTGAGAGCTGTGCTAGTATGGCAGGTGAATGTGGTTGCTTAGGTGGTGCTGGTGAAGCAGGGCTACCACTACTGTTTATAATGGCGTTGATTGTGCTGGGACTATTTACTTTAATTGGAATATTCTACAGTGTATTGGTGGCCACAATGGTAGGACAACGAATTTGGCAGCGTCATTATCACATACTTGCAAAAAGGATGCTAACAAAAGTGAGTCGGGGTGATTGATTTTCCATCCTTGTTTATTGGCTGCTATAGCATAAATTTCCATTTGCCATGTATGTCGAATTCAACCCACAACTGAATGTCGATAACTCATTAAACTTTTCTTCCAAATGCTAGGCTTACTAAGAGCTTGTTTGGTAGGAGGGAAAAGTGGGAGGAGGGAGAGGGGTTTAGTCGAAGGATATTTTGAGACCCCGTGGTTGTTTGGTAGGAGAAAAAAGAGGAGGGAATGGATTGGTTGAGGAATTTCAAATCCTTCAAAGAACCCAATTTTAGTCTCTCTCAATTTTGAGGGATTAGGGGAGGGAATCCAAATCAAGCATAGTAAGAAATAGGTCCTCCCCTTCCCTCTTTCCTTCCTAGTTTCTTTCCCTCTTACAGAAAACCAGAAGATCTAGCTCAACTAAGTCGAGTGCCTGCCTTGTTATAATTATAACTCTCTGCTGAGGAATACTTTAAACAAAAGAATAGCCTATGAGGTGGGATAGCAAAATTTTGACCGACTTACATGTTTTGGCATTAGACTCAGGTACTAGAAATCATGCTGAAGCATAATGGGCCAGAAAAAGAAATCATTCTTTATCTGGATTTGAAATCCTTTGAAAACATTAGTGATTTTCAGCCCCTTTAGGGTTTGCACATTTTAGATTAGCTTTGTTGGCATGTTCTCCCGCGTATTTGGTAATCGATAAGCCTCCATTTGGTACGCCAGTTGGAGATGACATTTTTAAGTTGGAGTTGGTTGACTTTTAAAAAACTAGTTATAATTTTTATTAACTTCTCAGAAAAAGACTAAAACTGATATGAAAATTTTAAGTTGGAGATTGTGATCCAAACGGACCCTTACAGGATTATATGGCTAGAAAAGATTTTCATGGTTTTCCACATTGTGTGAAAAATGCTTCGTCCGGTTCAGTTGTGTATGTGAACAAATATGTCGATTGCAGAAATGTAATGCTAATGTATCTCGTTGATCATGGATGCTGGAAATTCTTTTGACATTGATTTGATTTCCTCTGCTAGGAATATGTTGTTGAGGATGTTGATGGTGAGATAGCGGGATCTGATTGGTCTCCCCCACCTCTCCCGCCTGAGCATGTTCAGCAGCTGAGGTCACTGGGACTCTTATAAAGGGGTCGTGTTATTACTCGCAACAATAGCATGGTGTATAGATATCCCTGGCTCTCTATCTGGTAAATCATTCTGTGACTTTTTGACCCTCTAAGTTGTCTTCATTTAATGCTAGAACTTTGTTACGCCGTCGATGAGAAAGATGTTGAAGTCACTTGTTGTGAGGTTGTATTTATAAAACTATGCATATGATATTTTGTGCAAGAAATCTCTGATTAGAACATCTTAAATAGCTAACATGTTGTTGTATATCAGAGACTTTTACATCTTTACAAGTCAAAAATTTGCGGTGAAGTTGGAGGAGTGGAATATACTGTTAACTGGAAGCTTTTACTTGCTTGAATATGGTGGTTTGATACATATTAATTAGCCTTGAACAATAATTCGAATCGTGTTTTCGTATAATGATGTGGCTGTTCTAGAGATTCTTGAATCCAATACGTTTTGCCTGATTTCTAGCTTCGCACGTAAATTATAGTCGATAATTTTTCGCCGTCGAATGTTGATAACTCTAAACTTCTCTCTAGGAAAAAGTAGAGACTTGTCTCCTCCTTGGTTGCCGTTTGTGTCGTTGGTGTCGTTTTGTTTTTCATTAATGGATTATTCTCGTTTATGCCCCTAACACTAAGGTCACTCTCACTTTGCTCTTTGAACTTTAATCCCACTTTACCCCTTCAGCATTTTAGTTAAAAACAGATAGAAAAAAGTGAGTTAAGTATAGTCATATGATCTTTTTTTCGTTTGTTTTCAGCAAAAATCCTAACAAAATGTGCTTAATAAGATTAATTCTCTTATTTTATAGGTTAATTTAACAATTAATTGATTTGATGTAGCAGTTTTCTATATCATTGGCATTAATAACTCTAAATAGTATCATGTTACATCAATTTTCTTAAAGTTACATGAAGGTTCTGTATTCAACACACACACACACACACATATGGTCATACTCAGGTCCTTCACATCACTTTTAGAGAACCAAAACTCCACTTTTATCCTGACCGTCAGTCCATTATTGAACGGTGTAGATTGTGACAAAAGGAGAAAAATTGAAATTGGTGTAAGAGGTTAGGCGGTAAAATACAGAGGAGTGAAAAATAATTTAAGAGACATAAGATGGGCTAGATGGAGCATGTTGTCCTTTTGGAGAACGTGCTATATATGAGATGAAGCAAACATGTAGTTTGGTGGGGCTGAAGCAAGTTCTATTAATAAAACGGGGAGTAGTTTTTAGGTAGTACGGTTAGGTTAAAGTAGTGAAATTAGGTCAGTGCGTTCATCTGATTAATTAATTACCGTTCCAGGCACATTTCTCTCCTCTATTTATAAGAGCTAACATACGCATCGTCCTGGTACCAATATATCTTAAAAATTCTCCTCGTGAAATTAAAAGATTATCCACATGTTTTTTACCCCCCCCCCCCCCCCCCCCCCCCCCCCACCACCACATAAATTTTCCTACCTTCTTGCTACCCGCAAGGATATTTTTACTCCGACCATTAAATAAATTACGCAGAAAAATCTTCAACTTATCTTCAACTTATATTACAAAAGGTAAAACTTTTTCCATCACCAACTATAATCCAACTAATTGCCAACCGTTTCTTCTTCGCCTTGCGACACGTGTATGGAGTTTAAGTGCGTCTGACGGACCGTATTGCATTCCTCTCTCTCTCTCTCTATATATATATATATATGAATATTTATGTATACAAAAAGCAATGACTTTTAACCAAAAACAAAAATCTTATATCAAAATCTTCTTTGTTGGAAAAACGATTTTGCCATAAGATCATTTTATACGTGGTAACCACTGTTACATCTTTTGTATAAGAGTGATTACCTCGTCATTACTTCTTCTCACAAAAGTCTAACTTAATAAGAGTTATTACTCATTATTATAGAATTAGGGGGAAAAAAAAAACCGACAGACATTTAAAGTTTACGATGGAATAAATGGTACCTTTTTTTTTTTTTTTTTTGATAACATTTAGTTGCTCTTACTTCTTCAGCTTCAAGAAAGAATAGGACTTGAAGTTGGTATATGTAATTGTTAACGAACTTCACGCGTCATATTTCTAAAACAAAAATTATGGAAAAGCCCCATCATTTCATTTTTTTTATTAACAAATATTTAAAAAATCATCACATTAATTAATTATATTAATCAATAAAAGATAACAACTCATTATTAGGTGAGTTAATATTTAAAAGTTACTATTAAAATTAGTTGGTATAATACTATTCTTTTAAAAAAAAGAAAAAAAATCATAAAATGCGAACCACATAGAGGTGGTGAATGCAAGTAAGTAAGGACTTTTCTAGGGTAGAGTATCTTAATTAGAAAAGCACGTTTTTTGATACTAAATTTGATTAAAATTAAAATTGAATGCATATTTTCATTTCAATAAAAATATATGAAATTAACTGTATCTAATATAAATCTAATAATTAAAAACAAAGCAGAGTCTTATTTATAAGAAAATTTTCGTAATTTAATATAAAATTCTACAACAAATAAACAAATAAATGATTGATAAGTGAATCGAGCACGTTATCGTTAAAAGGTTGTCATGTTTGTTTGTTTTTGTTTTGTTTTTGTTTTTTTGGTAGCATGAAAGGTTGTCACGTTACATTTTGTCATTTTGAGACTAACTGAGGAGGTAAGAGACTAACTGGGGAGTTAAGAGGAAGTGGTATTTTCCTTAATCAACGGCTACTTTTTAGGCTTTTAGCTTGTTTTGATTTGCTAGATTTAAAGTACGTACTTAATTAATTAAGTCTTTTTGTAATTTTGTTATGATCCACTGACTAGCCAAATACCGACAGCAATCTTTTTGTCCTTTTTCTTATTTTTATTTTTTATTTTTATTTTATTTTTTCTCCTGATATGAATTCGGTGCAATTTTTTTTGTATATTAAATTGTCTTCCACAGTTCCACTAGACAGCTACTTTTTTTTAAAAATTTTTTTTTATCATTTTTATTTTTTACCTGGCGGCTATATTTTTAGAAAAAATTAACATTTATTAACACCCCTCTATTTATTTTTCTCATCTCTTTTTTAAATTATCCAAAAATTAAAAATTTAAAAGTTCATTATTACTTGTTACACCCTTGTTATTATTAAAAAAAAAAGTCCCTATAATTTAATTATACTCTTCATCCTTTTTATACTCACTAATAAATAAATAACCCCTATTTTTTTAAACAATCACTTCTTCTTCTTCTTATCTCTTGTAATTTTGTCTTTTCCCAAACAACTATTTTTTGCAACAACTATTTTCACAAGAAAATTACGAGCAATAACTTACAAAATATATATATATATATATATAACAACAACATTAATATACATATATGTATATATATCTACGACATTAAAAAAACATAAAAAAATAAATATAAAATCACGACTTTATTAGTTTCATGAAATCTTCTTTCAAAAAAAAAAAGAATCATTGAATTTCTTAAAAAAAAAAAAAAAAAGAAGTCGAAAAAAAAGAAAAATAGTAAATGAGAAAATAAAGATTGTTTAAAAAAATGGGTTATTTGTTGGTTGGTAGGTGCAAAAAGGATTAAAAATAGAATTAAATTGTAGGAATTATTGTGAAATATTAAGAGATGCAATAAGTAAAAAAGAATATTTTAATTTTAATTGGTGGATAATTTAAGAAAGAATTATTGTGGAATATTAAGAGATGCAATAAGTTAAAATGGATATTTAAATTTTAATTGGTGGATAATTCAAGAAAGGAGGTGGGAAAAAGTAGATTGAGGGGTATCAATAGACACCCCCTACAAAAAATAATAAAAAAACTTTTTTCTAGTTTAGAATTTATAAGTGTATGAGTTTTAAATTAAAAAATATTCTTAACGAGTTCCCTTATATTACTTTTCTTGTTTTGTTTGATTTTTTGGTTTCTCTTTCTTAAAAAGATTCAAAGATATACCTAAATCATTTTTTTTGTATAGACACCCTGAACTTATCAAATTTAACAGTTTTGTCCTTAAACTTTTTTTTCTTGGCAATCCAGCTCTAAACTTATATTTGTTTTTTACACCGTTGGGTCCTTTTTGCACTCATCTGTTAAATTATTATTATTATTATTATTATTACACGCGTGTCTTACACATGAGCCCAAGCCCAAGGAGGCTATATTGTTGATCATGTTAATTTCAATACAAATTTGAAACTAATTCAATTATAATTTAGACTTAAATCATAATAATTTTTAATTAAATTAAATGAAAATGACTAATAATGTCTTTCTTGAACTATCACGTGCAAACAACAATATAAAAATTTGACGAACATGAGACCAACAATATCAAAAATTACAAGTTCAGGGGTTTTCTATTACCAATAAAAATATTTAGGGATTAAATTGCCAATTTTGAGAAGTTCATGAGTTTCCATATAAAAAAGCTAAATATTTTATTTTGATATATAAATGTCATATTAATTAATTTATATTTGGATTATTCTAAAAACAACCCGAAAATGACTATATAACTGCATTTAAATCACTTTTTTTTCCATAGATTTTAACTAAAATTTTGATAAAATAGATAAAATATGGTTAAAATTTGAAGTTTAGGAGACAAAAAAAAAAAAAAAGAATTTATTAAAGTTACGATAAATAGATGAAAATAATAAACTAATAATAGAAAAATATTGAGGTAAAGTGGGTTTGAGTACTCATAGAAATACCACGACCAAGCCCCACATTTTAGAAACCACCTACCCCATTAGAGCAAAAGGAATTAAAAAAACCACCTAACTAAAACTACCAAGACTGGGGAAAAAAAAAAATTAGAAGAAAAGAAGTGTTCTTGGCATTTTTTTAAAAAGACATATATTATTGAGGAAAATAAAACCCACCTGTCAGCCTTATCCATATTTCTGTGAAACTGCTTCCCCATTCCTTCCCATGTTCCCAACTCCTATAAATACCCTCAAAAATCACACTTTTTTTATTCCACCAAAGATCCAAACAGAAGAGAAAGTTCTAGAGAGAGAAAGAGAAAAAGGAGAGAGAAAGAGAGAGAGAGAGGGATGACAGACATTGCAATCTTGGTTGCTGAGGAGTTTGAGAGAAGAATCAGTGCTCTCCCAAGAAAGGATGTGGGCTCGAAAGGAAGACAAGAAACTGGGTTGGTTTCTTGTGTTTCAGTTTTGTCTCAGTCGCTGAAGGAGAAGATTGGAGAAGCAAAGATGGAAATTCTCAACTGGGTTATGGAGCCCAAAACCCAGATTGGTCTTGCAGCTTCTAATGGCTTCTTCTCTGCCTGATATATCTAAATATACATATATATATATATATATATATATTTGCTGTTTTTCTACTGGGAGTTGTATATGATGTAATCTGCTGTTTTACTTTTTCTTTGATCAGTATATAATTAATTGGCTCTGACAAAGGAAGAGGAAAAGTTGCCTAAATCAGAGCCTCTGATTCTGTGTTTTTGAGTTACTGAAAATAACAGAGTAGTTTTTAAGATGGCTGAGTTTACCTAGTTTCTTTTTATTTATTTATTATTATTTTTTAATTTTTAAAAGGGAGTCATCGGTGATATGCTGCTTTCCGTCCTTATTGTTTACACAATAAATTTTTAAATTTAACGACGGAATGAAACTGATCTGATTCCATTTTTTATTTAAAAAACGGGCATAATTTTTCTAATCATCATAAATCCGATACCGCATAAATCCGATACCGCACAGTCTATTTGACAATTTAACATTAAATTTTCTAAGGGAAGAAATAGTCTGATTGGGAATAAAGCAAAAGAACTTGACCACTTAGCTAGGAATTAGCGATCTGCCGACTCCCAAAACAAATAGCCAATACTCCCCGGCATGCCTTTAAAAGTAAAGGACACGGTCAATTATTTGTCACCAAATTAAGAGTATGGAAATTTAATTATTTAATTAGATTAAGAGCATGTTTACTTTGTATCAAATGAAAAACGAAAGTAAGTAATCATTTTCTTTTTTAATTAATTATGTATTTACTTATAAAATAAGAAACGAGAATTTAATGGACTCCACATTATATATGAAATGAAAAGTTAAAAAGGTCGATCTTAATATTCTTTGTCAAAGGGAACAAGTACCAAATTTACTTATATACTTCTAATAAGTTTCTATATGCTAATGACTTTTTGATTGTATAAAAGATATTTTAGTAATTATATAATAAGCACTGAAAAGAAAATAAAATTGTCGTATTTTACACAATCATATAAACAAGTAAGTAATGGGGGTGGACTAAATGATTATCTTTCTTATTATTTCTTTTTTGAAATTATCTTTTTTATTATTTTACTTTATTTTTCAATATCATTATTTGTTTTATTACATTATTGTATGATTCTATAAACGCGTCCTAAATTAAAAGTTCTTGTTAAAGTATTTGCCGACCAAGGATCTCGTTTATTTTCACAAGCACGTGTATCATATACACTAAAAAATGAGTCATGGTCACGATCTTAGGTTTTTGAAACGTTTTTCCTACATGCATAAATATCACAGTCATGGTCACAATCATTGGCCGGTGAACATTAAGTTGATACATATATAAACATGTTCGTGAATTATGGGGAAAAAAAAAAAAAAAAAGCTCGTCTATATTTTGTTTTGGGATCTTGTTCTAATTTACAATTTATACAAACGGAAGCCAACTAATGAACTTCTACAAGTGGTGTGACCAAAAGATATCCACCTAAAGTTTCTCATATTTCTAATTTATGTTTGATTCTTATCTGTCTTATTGAGTGTTTGTCATTCATAATATATTTGAGAGTGGATTTCAGATCATAAACTTGACATGTAATTTCTTGGATTGAATCTCATATTACTCATTTTTATTATAAGTAGATTTTAATCATCACGTTGGTAGAGACGATGTAAAAACACCCCTATTTTTTTTTTACCTAATGATAAAAAAAAAAAACTAATGGACTACTACTTCATTTCTAACGGAAGAGAGTGCTAATCGGTAAGTTTGACTTGTGCCACCCCATCGTACAAGTCGTTTTCAACGAAAGTACCCACGGAGGAATTGACTAATGTATCTTGCAAAGACTCTAAGCAAATTCTTTTGACAAAGTGAATACTGCACAAATTTATTTATTTATTTATTTATTTATTTGACCGTATAGCATATTGTTTACGATCCCTGTTATTTTCCAGGCAACTACCCCGGGTTTGCTGTGAAACGGCCTTCCACTGTTTCATAAAGTTCCTAACAAATTAACAATCCCCTCAAGTTCTTTTTCCTATTTTTAAATTAATTATAAAAATATTTTAACTATAATCAAGGGTTAATTTTCTATAGCACTTACAAAAAGAGGTATTTCAGGTTATTTTCTTTTGTCACGGCCACATCAGATTCTTCCTTCTAATTATCAATAGTCATAATAGTGATGTTATGATTACTATAATAACCTTGCGTTTAGTTCGACAGTTAGAGATATAATTTTTAAATTGGAGTTGGTTTGACCTTTCAAAAACTAATTATAAATTTTATTGATTTTTCATAAAAAGATAAAAATTGAGATAAAAAAGTACAGTTTAGTTAGAATTAAACTTGAATTCTAAACAAAGCCTAAGCATATGTTTGGTAAGAAGGAAAGAAAACATGTGGGAAAGGAAAAATGGAAGAGAAAGGAAAAATAAAAGTGAAAGAAAATAAGAGAGAGATGAAATATTTTACTTTTTTTTTATATTGTTTGGTATCATAGAAGGAGATAAAAGAAAAAAGTTGTATAATTAATATTTTATTTATCTATACATTTTTCTTTTACTTCTAAAGCAAGGACAAAAAAGTAATTTTAATTATCAATAGGAGGATCTTCGTTTTCTACTCACTTTTAAAAGATTAAAGTTGGTGAGCCGCGTAACAATTTTAATGACTCTTATTTTCTTTTCCTTCTTACCAAACACTCAACAACATCATTTTCCATCCACTTTTATTTTATCCCACTTCCTTCCTTCCTCTTTTTCATCCTACTAAACATAGCATAGCAATGCTAATAACTTAATAGTAACAGAAATGGCAAGAACGACTAGTGCTACTCATAAAATACTATTTTATTAGTGCTACAAAAAGGAGAAACCTTATAATCAAATTTGAAGCCAACAAAAATTAATTTAACTACCCAAGATGTTATTCCATTAAATTTTTTCTACTTTTATTTCTTCGGACCATGCAGCATTTTTTGTACATAAAAGTGTGATCTTAATGTTACTGCAGCTATGTTCCTATGCAAACACAATCAAAATCCATGTGTGTGTATATATATACATACATATATATATATATATAATTTCACTTTTTCCCCTCAAACTTTAGATCTTATCATAAAACGCTCCCAGAACTTCAATTTGTAATATTCTTCTCTCCAAACTTTGAAACGTTTGCGAATTTCTTCCATCAGTTAAATTTTTAAAGGATAAATACACGTGACACTCGTTGGTAGCATAAATTTAAAGATATTAAATGTAAAATTATAAAGTTACCCTTATAAGGTTAAAATAATAAATATTTGTAGGTCATGCGAAGGAGAAAACAAGAGAGGTGTAGGAAAAAAAAATGACAATCAACCCTAAATATTTACTCCTTTAAACTAATTATAAGGATAACTTCGTAATTTCACATACTATCAACGAGTGTCACTTACGTTTTTCTGTTAAAAATCTAACTAAGGAGGGAAAATCGCAAACATTTCAAAGTGTGACCATTAGTGTTGTGCTAATGCTGAGTGGTTTTGTGGCCATTAGTGTGTTAGTAAATGTTTGTTAGTGGGTGATTATAGCTTGTTGTAATTGTGGCCTAATAGTGACTTTTGACTTTCAGTCTTATTGTAACTGAATATAGCTATTGGAGGGTTTGTTCCAATGCTATGTATTGTGTAATTTTCGTAATTCAAATGGAGCTTGATAATTGAGATGCAAAACTGAAGTGTTTTCAGCCAAAAAACCTGAATTTCTTATTTTTGGTGAATTTCCAAAGAGGTGAGTTCAAAACCTGAGGGTGGTGATGAATTGTATCCCTTGGTTTAGTTATCTTTCCTTTAAACTTACAAATCACAAATCACAACTTGTTATTTGTAATTCAAGTATCAATTTGATTTAAAGATCGTTACAAATTAAAGTTCGAGGGTATAAAGACCTAGTGAAGTATGTCTGTGCAACTTAGTTTAACAATTACATATTTCAACTCATGTAGATAGTCACGCTCGAAAACATGAATTTTGATTTTTCATTTCTTTCGCATGTAAGTTCCTTCAACTTATCTAAGCACTCTACATAATAAGCTTTTTCAGCAGCTTTGTTGCTTCCAAGGAACCAGTATCAAAGCAAGCTCCTAAAACTTATAATGTTTGGATGACATATATGAGATTGGAAATTTTTTGTAAAATAATGTTTTTTTTTTTAATTTTTTCTATCCTTCTCTTATTTTGGAAAAAAGAAAATTATCTTATTTTCAAACTTATTTTGTTCAGTACCCATTTGAAAAAGAAAATGATCTTTTTGAAACCTTCTTACAATGCAGTATTTTTAACACAACTTCTTCTCATTCCAAATAACTTTCTTATTTCCCAAAAAAAATTTTTTTTTACACATCCAAACATCATCTTATTTTCCTAATGCACTGCTCCACCTGAGTAATAAAAATTTCTTTTTCAAAAATAGACAAGTGATCCAATCAGAGCTTATTGGATTTCAGGAGATGGGAGCCGTACATGTTCCCTAATGAACTGCTCCACCTGAGATATTTCACCATTTAAACCCGAAGCTTCTGCAACTGCAATTTTGTTCTGGCACTGAGTGAAAGAAATGCTTCTCCCGATGCACCAAGCGTAAATTCATTTGCAATATCAGCATCAGATATCGCACATCTTGAGGCCCGTAATTTGTCGCTGGACATAACAAAAGACAAATACGTCAGGATACGTATAAGAATAGAACAATATCATTACGACATGCAGAGCAATTATCTCCTCAATGGAACAAACTCGCAAAAACAGAACAATGAGGAAGGACAACTAATGCAACAAGAAATCGAAGTTTAACATTTCCTTCTCCATTTGTTTCCGGATAAACTCCTTGGTATGTGCTGTCACTTTTGTCCGTCTTGTTGCACAGGATAAGCACCGGAATCTTCTTCTTCACTACACTTGCCTTGGTTAGAACATCGTAAAGGGACCTTTTGGACATAATGTGTCAAATATTTGAAACCAGTCTTCTTTTTAATTCTCGTAATCCCTTGCTTAGAACAATTTTGTCACTTCTAGACACGACGGATGAACATGAGTTGCCACAGTTTACCAAGATAGTAAAATTGCGATCAAAGCAAAAAAAAATAAGGCTTATGTTGATAATATACTTCAATAGATTGAGGAGAGAAACTCGGAGAAAAAGGCCAAAAAAAAAAAAAGAATATGAAAATATCTTACTATGAAGCAGCACGACACCTTTGTTTTATCGGAATGCAGCACAAAGGTGCCCTCATTAGGTTCCGTCGATGTCACAGTATCCTGATTTTTGAAACGGCATGACAGTCGAAATTTTGCCTATCAAGAACATCAGTATCATACAATAATACCCATGTACCAAAAATCGCAGTTTCAATATTATCTCCATTAGTTACTACTCCCCAACAGATATCCAAAAACTTCATTCCAGGCCATTGTCGATTTTCACGCGGTGCTGACTTTAGTAACTTTAGAAGAACACTTCTTCAATGCCATCATATTCTACATGAATACATCCAAAATGCACCAAGATATATAAAAGTCCCTAATAGAACTTAGACGCCAAAAACTGACCTTGCTTACCTGATAGAAAAAGAACAGTCTTGATTTCAAGATACAATTCGAAATTCAGAAAGAATTTGTACGGTCCTTGCGGAAAATTCGAAGAAATCGCAGAAATTTCAATGCCAGCTCAAAATGGACGGAGAATCGCGGTCATACAGCATAACGCCGCCGATAGCGTGCGGTAAACGCCGGAAATTTCCTCCGGCGACTACTAGTTTCTGGCGGTGAAAAAGAACGGCGAGAAAGAGAGATGTTCGCGTGCGCGAGAAGACGTGCGGATCTGGGTTTCAAAACTCCGAATTTAACGTCGTTTACGGTATTACAAAACCACATAAAATCACATGTCGTTCATTCTGCCATAGCTGTATACGACACTAAACATGACCAAGCGACCACTAGCCAAAATGGTAACAAGTTAAGCAAAACGACAACTACATAAAAGCAAACAATTAACATAATAAACTACAATAAACTTTAATAATAGCAAGCACGCAGATGTTCGTGCATAATTTTTTTTAAAAAAAATACTAGGGACACTGGCTCTAATTCCAATTTATGAATACCAACTTACGTGGCATATAAATTGTTATTTTTTTTATTAATAAGTGTTTAAAGTATTGTCGCATCAATTGATTGCATTTACGAATAAAAATATGATGTATAAGTTGATATTTTAAAAATTGGGATTAAAGTTGATATATCTGATATTACTCTTTTTTTTGAGTTATATAAAATTTCCAGTGTAAAAAAACAAGGCAGCGGTGGAGGGAGGTAAGGACCGGGGGGGCATATGATTTTTTGTTTTATTGTAGCAAATTTTTGGAGCAAACTACAAGTCGTTTGCAATTGCCTCCTTCAAAACACTGGTGTTGCCCACAGGCCACCCACCTCCCAAATTGAAGTAAGCCCATGGTTGTTGTTAAGTCCAATTAAGCAATGGCCCAATTAAAAGCTTACAGTTTTGAGTCCAATATCCCTTAAAGTCCGTCTTTCTTGTTATCCTTTGACATAATAATTAAAAAAAAAAAAAAAAAAAAAAAAAAAAGAAAACTATATAGCAATTGCAGATGCTTTATCGTGTAGGACAAGAAAGGCTCTTCAACCGTAAACCCCCAAAAACCAAAAAATAAAATAAAATAAAATATAAACTAAAACTAAAACTAAAACAAACAAACTGTTGAAGGCTTGAAAGCTCAAGAGGAGGAGAAGTATCAAACTTTAACAATTTTTTCTCTAATTCTCAAGAAATTTTTTTTTTTTTTTAATATCGTAGAATTAGAATTTTTATATTGAGTTTATAAGCTTCTTTTTGAATATTACATTCTTTCTCCTTTTTTTTTTTGTTTAATAAAAAAATAGTCATTGAATCTCATATTACCTTTCATTATCTTTGGTCCTTTAATTATTTTTGTGCAATTTTTTTTTTGCTATTTGTTAACTAGCAACTAATATTCATTATCACAAATTTGAGTTTCGTTTTTTTTTTTTTAATTCTAGTTTAATTTCTATTTCAAGATTTTTTTTCTCTCTCTTAATCTTGCTAAAAAAATGGTGCAGACAAAAAAACATCAGGTGGTCCATTAGTTTAAAAGCTTGTGACATTGGCACTAATTCTTCCGATTGCTACAGCTACTGTTGAGAGATTGTTTTTCTGTCATGAATGGTGTGAAGACTCCTTTGTGCAATCACATGGGTGATCAATGGATGAATGAAAATTTGATCGTATACATTGAGAAAGATATTTTTGATACCATTAACAAAGATATTATGCAATATTTTCAACGTACGAAGACTCCCAAGGGACAATTGTGATGTACTAAATTTTGTTAATAATTTTAATTTTTATTTTATTTAACTCTTAGTTTATGTCAATTCTGAAACAAAATCCTGATACCATCAATGGAAATAAGATACATATTGATATTTTTTTCGAATAAATTTTAAGTCTTAACACTTGTTTTATTTCAAATAAACTTTTTTTTTTTCCTAATCAAACATATAGATTCAGAACTTCAATTCAAATATCTCCAAAATCTCCCAAAACGAGCTCTTAATTTACGAGATAAGTCACTGAAGGATGACATACTTAGGGATAACAACACTATTTTCTCTCCACAAACTATCAAAGATATACGAAGAAGATTTTGAAGTTTTGGTCCACAGTTTTGTTAAAGAGGCATATCTTACTTTTTCCACCAAAACCGTGTGATATGTAAAGAAGAAAACGTCGGCAGTGGGTACATTCCAAGGGTCCTAGTCCACAGTTAAAAAAAAAAAAAAAAAAAGAAGGTAAAGTAACCTCCACGTCTGAAAGAAAACCACCGACCCATACCACCAACACCCACAAAAATAAATTAAAATTAAATAATTAAAAATAATAAAAAAGTCTCCTACCCTTAAAAAAAAAGTAAAAACTTTAATATTACGTGGCAGCCTTATCCAATCTCTGTTCAATTTAACTGGTTTTCCCACTACATCGTCTTGTTTGGATACAATATAAGTAGTCACCAAAGTGACACTATTTTTCCACAACCAAAGTGGGAAAAGAGTGAAAAATCATATTTTGAAAAAGAAAGAAAACTTGTGAAGGTTCTAGAGAGAGAAAGCTAGAGAGAGAGAGAGAGAGAGAGATGACAGACATTGCAATTTTGGTGATTGAGGAGTTTGAGAGAAATGTGAGAAAAGATTATGTAGTACTGGGCAGTGAAGTGGGAAATCAAGAATTGGGGTTGGTTTCTTGTGTTTCAATGTTGGCCCAGTCTCTGAAGAAGAAGATTGGACAAGAAAATGCGGAGTTTCTCAAGTGGTTGAATTCTAAGGAGCCCAAAACCCAGTTTGCTCTTGCAGCTTCTAATGGCTTCTTCTCTGCTTGATCTTTTTTCTTTTTGCTTTTTTATAATATTGAGAGTCGTATATATGATTTTTTTTTTTTTCCGTGTTAAGACCATTTGAAGACCAAAAAAATGGTCTAAAGAAGGCTGTGAATCTGTGGTTTTTGAGTTTCTGTAATGGAAATCATTAGTGAAGTAATGTTTTTGAGACGGCTGAATTTTTTTCATTTGGTTTTCCAAGTTTTTCAATGTTAATAATTGCAACAAAGGAGGACCAGATTATATGGAAGAGTTTGCAAATTTAGCTGCGCCCTTTAACCAGAGATTTGTAAATCCTATGATTTGAAATAATAAAGTTAGACTTTTCTCTTCATGACATATTCAATTTCTGAAATTGAATTTTTTTTTTATAAATGAGTGTTTTTCTTAAATAAAAAAAAAACTTTTTTCAATATTTTCTTATTTTAAAAAATAAAAATTATCTTATTTTTAAACTTATTTTATTTTGTTTAGATCGTACTCTTAATTTTGGAAATTAGAAAATTTTTGTAAAAAAAATGTTTTTTTCAATATTGTTTAATCATCAGATGTCAAATGGCCCTAATAGTCTTGGTTGTTGGACGTAGTTGCAACCAACATTGGGCCAAGCCGGGGTCTAATCCAACAGGTCCGGGCTTAACTGGGATCTTAGCCCAAAAGGACACTTGTTGTAGTATCTCCATTTTCAACAACCGCTCAATTGTGAGTTTGACAAATGTACTCGGAACCAACAAAATATTTTTGCAAAATAATAACAATAATAATAATAATAATAGTAATAAACAAAATGAGGCATTTGGCATCTCACTTTATGTGGAAATGAGGATTCTTATATGCATAGGCTTTTTGTCTACAAAAGCCATGCAGTGCAACAAATTATTAATTTGTTGACAAGGTGAACAAATCATTCATGGTATAATACAATTATCTGTCAATCACCTCACATCTTGTGGGTAGTTAGGCCATCCTTGTGTCGTTTAACTAAAGGTTGTATTTGTAGGTCTACTTCTACACCGGGAAAAAAAATAATAAAAATAGTGGAGGAAAAACAAACTTCCCCCACCTAAGATGACCCCATTGCCATTATCGAAGGTCTATGTTTCTTCTTTCTTCCTTTTTACTTTTGAACTTAAAAAAAAAAAAAAAAAATTGAGGAGATTTAAAATCCCGGTTTAGACCTCCTTGTCAAACGCACCGTACAAATGAGATCGTGCAACTTTGAAATCCAATGGTGTTTTTCGTAACAGCGCGAGGGGTTGGTTTACTTTTGGACATGCTTCGTTTGCTCTGCTCTTCTTCTTCGGACACATTTGGCATGATTTTTTTTTCCTTAGTAGTGTCTTCTCTCATAGAAAATTAAGTTCTTAATTTGAAAAATGGGTTTAAAATAGAAATCTAAACAAACCAAAAAATGTTGAGGTTTGAAAGTTAGAGATTAGCAAATTTTACTACTAGGTTAAACTTACGAAAGCTAGTCTTTATCTCTTTTTTTTTTTTTTTTGTGTGCTCTTTTTACAAAATGGTGGAACTTGGTGTTTACTTTCGTTTTCAAGGGTTTTTGGAGATGCTTTCTCACGTCTTTTGGGGCACAAAAACTTTTTTCTGATATCCAAATCAATCTTTCAAAAAATATAACCAAACACTATTTCAAAAAATAATCTCATCATTATTCTCAGAGTATTCTTATTTTTATATTCATATCAAAGACAAAATCATTTTTGAAACAACTAAAAACAATAAAAAAAAAACACCATCAAATATAATTAATTTCCAGATGTCCTAATCATTTCTCAAAGAAAAAAAAAATAAACTAAAAACATGAGCATTTCCTTATTTTCAAAGGTCTTTGGTTGTAGTGCATGCTAATGGTGCGATTTGGTTGTTGGTTTGTAAAATCAAATATTAATCTAATTCCACGAAAAGTTACATTTCAAGGCTCTTTCTTGCTCGAGACTAGCATATGATATAACCTAGTGAGCTTCTACTTGTAAATATTTCATCTTCTTGTGCTTTTAACACACGTGTCATAATCACTATCATCATTTAAAATTAATTTTCTTTTATTAACATATGATATATTACTTCTAACAAGAATGATGTTCTTCTAGATTCAAATTGTGGAGGAGGTGGTGGAAGCACTAACAATGAGAATGTGTGATTTTATAAAATCAAGTACATACTTATTACATGTTCTAGAACTCTCAAAT
Source organism: Ficus erecta (assembly GCA_008635985.1). Taxonomy (NCBI): domain Eukaryota; kingdom Viridiplantae; phylum Streptophyta; class Magnoliopsida; order Rosales; family Moraceae; genus Ficus; species Ficus erecta. Next base: position 4,102,238 of record BKCH01000005.1, on the reverse strand, counting down.
ATGTATAATAACGTTACCTAATTTTTTTGATTTTGTAAAAAAAAAATTGACTCTGTTTATGAAACACTAGCACAAATTGTTGTAATCCAATAGAGATTTTAGATTGTATTTTATTTTTATATTGGTCTTTATTCTATGAGAACGATATTTGGTAGAAGACACTTTGGTGGGGTCATCATAGAAACTTTCCCTCTCTCACTCTCTCTTTTCTTTTCGTTTAAGATTTGTAAAAAAATATTAAGTATAATAACGTTACCTAATTTTTTGATTTTGTAAAAAAAAAATATTGACTCTATTTTTGAAACACTAGCACAAATTATTGTAATCCAATAGAGATTTTAGATTGTTTTATTTTTATTTTTAATTTTTATATTGGTCTTTATTCTCTTGACTATGAGAACCATATTTAGGCAGAAGACGCTTTGGTGGGTCCTCATAGAAACACACACTCTCTCTCTCTCTCTCTTTCCGTTTAAGATTTGAAAAGCATTCATATAGAAACGTTAGTAAGATAAGGATCGAGTTAAAGCTTCAATAGAAGACAAAAAAATAAAAATAAAAAAAAATGTTGAATAAATCAAGGAGGCCTTTCGTTGACATTTGGCATTGATTGATCAAATTAAGAGCAATTGAAGAATTAATTCAGCATTGATTGAGCTGATGTAAAATGGAGCAACTTAGAGCCAATCTATTGGATTAAATTTTTTTTTTTTCCTTGGACTTCAATTAAGAGTGGTAATAGCTTTGTGAGAATAATCCTTTGGGCTTGTGTGATATTGTAACAAAAAACCAATATTTTGATGATTGTAAGTATAATTTAACATTAATTTTAAATTTAATTTACCATAATGTGAAATTCAGATCCCCTACACAAGTTCAAAATACTGGAAAACTATATTTTGAAAGCAGAAAAATGGATAGGTATTACTCGATTCTCGAAAACTGTTTTCAAATAATTTTTGCTACTATTAATTTGAGATTTTTCATAATTTTGGAAAGAAAAAATCAAAGGGAAAAAAGAATTAGTTATCGATATTGATCTCATGCCAATCTCGATCTCATTGCCCTCATGTTGACCTTGAATTGGAGGAAATCTTAGACCTTCTCTTGGAATGACAGAAATCATAACATGTTTGATTCGAGTCTAGATCTGCTGTCTTTTTTTTTTTTTTTTTTGTCTTAATGAGTGTCTTCCAATATTGTTTTGATAACCTATCAGTTTGTTTAAATATTTTTAGTAGTTAATATTTTTATGTGATTAAATTCGTAAATTTAGATAAATCTCGACTCGTTTTACTCTCGTGCTGCTAATTAAATTTATTGGATAATATGCTCACCCATGTCAGTGTGCAAGGTCACTATTAATGGTATAATGAACTAGGGCTGGCAAAACAGGTCACGACACGACTTGAAAACGACATGATTTTTATGCGTTAGGGTTGAGAAAAAGCTAGACGGGTTGAAATCGGTTCCACCTGAATATGACATGCTAATAACGGGTCAATTTCGGGTTCAACCTGTTAACCCGAACGCGACCCGTTTTTCTTGTGCGGGTCAATTTTGGGTCCAAACTTGAAATCGACCCGTATGAATTTGTAAAAAATTAAAAATTAAAACCTAGTTTATATTTTTTATTTTTTTTATCTATGGTATGATATTGATGAAGATCTTTATTATTTTTCTAGAATTTTCTACGAATTGGATATAATTTACTTATTTGAATTAGTTTTTAATGATGTAATTAGATTATTTTGATTAAGTAGTGACGTTATTTTATCAATTTCATGTCAATTTTAGTTCTCGGGTAAATAACGTGTCACGGGTCAATTTCAAGTCACAGGTCAATTTTGGTTCGTATCATATCAACCTGTTTCAGGTTCGTGTTACGGTTTTAAGGAAAATTCGTGTCATGGATCGGGTTCGGGTTGCGAAAAAATTAGATCGATACGACTTGAACAAGATACGAATACGACTCGCGACACAAACTGCCACCCCTTTAATGAACTAACAAACCTTTTTTTTTGGATATTTTCCCTTTTTTCTTGATGCCCGATTTCTGCTCAAATTAACACCATTTATTGTGTCAAAAAACTTGTTGAACTTTTTTTTTTGTGCAAAGTTTTTTTTGGTAATTTTTTTATAAACCACCAGATAAAATACGTGCGTTGCACATATTGAATTATCAATGAAATTTTTTATAATGTTAAGCATGAAAAATAGTTTACCAATATAAGTTAGTAAAAGAAAATTTTTATTAAAAATAGTAATTTGAGTTGAGAAGTTATAATTTATTATAGAATCATGTTGATATTTAATCTACTTTATAAAACATTCTAAAAGTTTTAATGCAATTATGTGGAAACGATGAGTAAAACAATAGCAAGAGTTATATCATTTGGTAATTAGATTGCTTAAGTAAAACTTTTTGAACTTAAATCTACTTATGTCTACAAAGAAAGAAATGAATTAAAAGGAAATGATCCAACAACTTTCATAGCAAAAGAACTGAAATAATTACACATAAATCATTCAAACTAACAACAATAAGCATAATAGTCTTCTTTTTGAAAAAAAAAAAAAAAAAAAAAACCTCAAAAAGAATTTGAGAGAACCCTAACAATCCCTTTTAAGCTATCACGAAAATCCAAGACGGACATAAAAATTTAATCATGAAAAGAAGGAAAAAAACCTTAACCAGAATTAGACATGATCACAATTAAGGAGATTAGAGATTTTGGTCAAAAGTTAAAATAGAAATTTCAAAATGTTTAGCTTTTAGTGAAGAGAAAATGAAAGAAAAAAAATTATGGGTAAAAGTACAAGCTGTAAAAAATTATGGGTAAAAGTACAAGCTGTAAAAAAAAAAAAGCCAAAAATAAAAATATAATATAGCAAATTGAAAAAAAATAAAAACATAGAAAGGGGGTTAGAAGAAAAGAAAAGTTGATAACCAAATAAAAGTAAAGTAAAGTAAAGTAAAATAAAATAAAATAGAAAATACAAATCAAAACGGTTTTTAATAAATAATGATTTCTAGAGAGAATTAAAAAAAAAAAAATCAAAACGGTGCATGAAAGACGATGATGTGATAAAATAAATAAATAAAATTTATCTTCTTCTTCCTCAAGAAGGGGGAAAAAAGAGCTTCTACTTCAATACATTTTTTTTAATCTTTAGTTTTTGTTTCACTCATCATTTTAAAATTAAAAAAATCATTTTAATTTGAAAATCTGAAATCAATTGGTGTTTTAAAAAATGCAAGTGAGGATAATACTTACAATCATAGTTTAGTTGTAAGTTCCTACTTAACTACATTTTAAGGTATATAATTCAAATTTTCCGTCCTAACGTTAAAAAAATTAAAATAAAAAAGTAAATTTGGATTCATTTTTCAATTAAAATTTTCAACGCCTATTACTTGAAATTGAAAAAAAAAAAAAAAAAACGTTTTGCACTAAAAAAAAAGTTATAAGTTATACAACCACAATTCTGTAATATGCATTAAAATTTTTGTCTTCTTTTAAGTACAAACCTAAATACTTGGGAGAAGAAGAATGACGTGAGCATTATCAGGTGTAGTGCAGGAAGGACAACATTAAAATAAAAAAATAAAAAAAAAAAGAGAGAGGAAGAAGCACCAAAACGGTGTGGATTTGATGACCAAAATGAACAGTATAATTCTATCCACTCTTTTAAATATTTACTTATTAAAATACGTGAGTTGCACGTATTAAATTATCATTTTTTATAACATGAAGCATGAAAAACAGTTTACCAATATAATTTAGTAAAATAATTTTTTTTAAAAGTAGTAATATGAGTTGAGAAGTTATATTTTATTATGGAATCATGTTGATATTTTATCTACTTTATAAAACATTCTAAAAGTTTTAATGCAATTATGTGGAAACGATGAGTAAAACAAGAGTAATGCTAGGGACAACAACTCAAATATTAAGTTTTAGAGTATAGACTCATGTGTCATATTTCCATTGATAAATGTAATTAATTTCATGTGACAATGCTTTAAACACTAACTAATAAAAAATGATAACTCATATGCCACATAGGTTGGTATTCAAAAGTTGGGATTAAAATTTGGATTCCCAGCATTTTTTGTAAAACAATAGCAAGAGTTGCATCATTTGATAATTAGATAGCTTAAGTAAAACTTTTTGAACTTAAATCCACTTATGTCAAATACAAAGAAAGAAATGTATTATAAGGAAATGATCCAACAACTTTCATCAAAAGAACTGAAATGATTACACATTAATCATTCAAACTAACAACAATAAGCATAATAGTCTTATTTTTGGGGGAAAAAAAAACCTTAAAAAAAATTTAGAGAGAACCCTTACAATCCTCTTTAATCTATCAGGAAAATCCAAGATATGTACAAAAATTTAGTCATGAAAAGAAGGAAAAAAACCTTAACCACAATTAGACATGATCACAATTAAAAGGAGATTAGAATTTTTGGTCAAAAGTTAAAATACAAATTTCAAAATGTTGAGCTTTTAGTGAAGAGAAAAAAATGAAAGAAAAAAGTTACGGGCAAAAGTACAAGCTGTAAAAAAAAAAAAAGGGCCAAAAAAAAAATATAATATAGCAAATTGACAAAAAAAAAAAAAAAAAACCATAGAAAGGGGCTTAGAAGAAAAGAAAAGTTGACAACGAAATAAAAGTAATGAAATGAAAAATACATACCAAAACTGTTTTTCGATAAATAATGGTTTTAAAAGAGAATAAAATAGTATCAAAATAGTGCGTGAAAGATTATGATGAGATAAAATAAAAAAAAAAAATTTACCTTCTTCCTCTTTATCTTTAACAAGGAGAAAATAGAGCTTCTACTTCACTACAAATGTTTTTAATCTTTAATTTTTGTTTTGCACATTATTTTAAAGTTAGTAAATTCATTTTAATTTGAGAATCTGAAATGTATTGGTGTCTAAAATAAAAAAGAAACAAAGAAAAAAGACAAGTGAGGATAATACTTACAACCATAATATAGAGGTAATTTCCTACTTGACTATACTATAAGGTATATAATTCGAATCTTCTATTCTAATGTAAAAAAATAATAATAAAAAAGTGAATTTGGATTCATTTTTCAATTAAAATTTTCAATGCCTATTACTTGAAATTGAAAAAAAAAAAAAAATTGTTACACTAACAAAAAGTTGTTAGTTATGCAATGACATTTCTGTAATATGCATTAAAATTTTGGTCTTGTTTTAAGTACAAACCCAAAATAATTGGGAGAAAAAGTATGTCGTATGCAACTGTCAAGTGCAATATATGAAAGATAATATTAAAAAAAAGGGAAGGAGCACCAAAATAGTGTGGATTTGACAACCAAAAAGAAAAGTAAAATTATATCCACTCTTTTATGTATTTAAGATTTAGGATATAACATACACCACGTACACATATATGGGGATATATATATATATATATATATACATACATATAATTTTTTTTTTTTTTTAAAAGGATGTGTTAGATAACAAGCAAAAAGAAGAGAAGGGGGGGGGGGGGGGGGGGGACGCAAAAAAAAAGATGTGTTGGTCAAAGAGGATAAGTAGTCGGGCTCTGGTCCAATGGATGAAAAAAATTAAAAGACAGGACAGCAAACAATTTGACAAACGACCCGTGTTGGCCTTCCGTTGACTTGCAAAACGTTGAAACAATCAAATACAAAGGAGCCATGCTACTAAAACAATGTACAAAGGAGCCAAGCAAATTTCTCCTAACCCTGTTTATGTCATGGTTGAAATAATAATTGGAGTTAAAATTTTATAAGTTGGAACTGAAATTTATGTTTGGTTGAAATAATATAAAAAATTTATAATGTGTTTGGAAAAAAAAAATATATTAAATGAATATTCTTTTGTTATTTTCGTTATTTTGAGTGATTTAAAAAAAATTCCTTTCTCTTTTGTCTTCATAAGGTAACATTGTTCTTTTTCTCGAAACTGTGAGCTATATGGTTTTTTTTTTTTTTTTTGGCTTTTGTCTTTTGGAAACTGTGAGCTAAATGGTTAACTCTAAATATTTGATTTACAGTCAAAATAAATTATAGAACTAGTCCTATTTAATGCTCTATATCTATTGTTAGATTTCAACACTTAACTCAAATATTTAATGTAGATTTATGTCACAATAAATAGTTAAATTCCTATTAATAAATGCAGTATTGTATTTTTGATATTAAAATTTAGTAGGAGAATTTTTAAACATCTCTTAATTGAATAGTAATTTCTCATGATATAGATAAGAGTAGAGAATATCTTGCATCGGCGGTAGCAAATTATGACGTAGCTAGTTGCCAAGTTCAAGTTCTAGTTCTATTTGTTTTATAAAAAAAAAAAAAAAAAAATAGAAAGGATGTCCAGGGTCTGTTTGGGGGAGGTTTTGGAGATGTTTTTTTTTTTTTTTCGTTTGGAAACCATATGTAGTTTTGAAAATGTGTGTTTGAAGAAAAAAAAAACTATTTGAAATGAAAAAGAGTAAAATCTCAAAATATGTTTGCCAGATAAATGTTAATATAAATTGATTTCGTTACTCTTGAAATTCTATATAATTAACAAAAAATAATCTCATTTGGACTTTAAATAACAAAGTTATTGACGTTTAATGTTTGAGTTTCCTGAAGATATTTCCAGATATTAATAATGAAAAGTAGTTTTGAGTTAAAAGAAAAAAAAAAAAAAAGCATTTGAAAATTAGATGTCACTAATCCTCCCAAACGGGCCCTAGTTCTAGTGGACGGTGCAAATTAAACACTAGCTTATAAAAATTGCAGTCACTTTGATTGGTAAGAGTGCACTATCATTTCCATGCTTTGTACCCACTCATCAATAAATTTTCCACCTTGTAATGTCACTATAAAAGCCACACCAAAGTGTACTAACTTTGTGGTTGGTCATAACTGCTTTGTCACACATATTGCATATATCATGAAGACAAAAGGGCTCATGAATTTGATCACCAACACTTCACCTACTTTGCCATGTCATCACAAATCATGGACTTAAAAACAAGTAAAATTTCACCGACTTTCCTAGTATTTTTCAAGGATTCCAATATGGATATTTTAAAGCCAATTTGGCTCATACAATCTCTAATTTCTGTTTGTTTCCATATCCCATGATAATAGTATGTTATATCGATTGAAAATTTCTAACTGTTATGATGTTTTAAGTGACGTGACATTATATATCATTAAGAGGATATCAAAACAAACAAAAATATAAAGATATATTCGTTAGAATCCTTAGAAAGCTGCATGGATATTAAGCTCTTTAGTCATTATATGTGGTATGGAAGTTTTATTTGTTATCTAAAAGTCATATATCACATAATTATGGAATTTAAAGTTGACAAGTCGATCAATCGAATTATTGTAGTTAAAATTTAATAAATGAGTTGGCGCTTTCCAAGACAAGTTGGTCCTTTAGTACTAGTATATTCATTCATGATATCTATTAAAAAGACGAGCTATTTTATATGGCATGGAAAAAAGACTTATGGGATATCTATTGCTTTTTTTTTTTTGGGATTCCAACTCTTTATTTTACGACGGAATTGGGTATGAAGTTATCGTTAGATTATGCATGTAACCATCATGTATTGCTTTTAGTCGTTAGATTTTTCTATAATTTAATTGTTTTTTTTAATTTATTTTAGAGATTTTATGTAAGAGTAAGCAAAAAATACTATATTAATAAGACACAATTTTATAAGGTCAAATCTTTGTTATATTTTATATAAATTATCACATATTTCTTAATCTTATATAATTTTGAAATTATCTCATGATAGCTAATTGTTTCATACAGTATAGTACAAAATTTTATGCACTACGATAAATATCTCTTGATTTTAAAGTAATTTAACAGTTCAAACTATATGATACATTTTTTTTTGTACCGCATATCTCCATGTTATTATAAATTAAAAAATAATGTGTAGTTACACACATAATCTAGTAGTAAGTAATCCACACGTGACTCCACTTTAAAATATAGAGTTCCAATACCTATATCGCTAAACTCAAAAAAAGAATAAAGAAAAAAAAAGAGCACAAAATGGGACGTAATTAGTACTTAGGTGTCTTTTATTTTTCTTAATTTTTGAATTAAATTTATTTTTATAGGATTTTGTGACATATTGTTAAAAAGCACTTTTACAAAATTGTACAGTCGAACCATTAAAAAACATCAACACGTACTATAACAAAAAAGAAAAAAAAACACACACACGATAATGGAATCTGAATTAAAAGTATGAAATAAATGTAATATCTCATGAAAATTGATGACAAAAATCAACGTAACAAAATTGATAAAACTCCCCTTTCATCTAAGTCGGGTTGTTTAAAAATGCCCAGTTTATATATATATATATATATATATATATACATATTTTCATACCTTACTAAAAGAATCCACTTGGACACTTACCATAAATTCGGAGTCCAAACTGTAATTTTCATCCTTAGTCAAAAAGCAAAATTACCAATTTCTTCTATCTGCGAAATTCCCACGGTAGTTAGTAGTACCAATCAGGAATACCAAAATTTAACGGTGAGGCATCAATTAAACGGTATGGGCGTAATTTTCAAGATTTTCGAGATTCTTATAATTGGGACTCAAGTTATAAAAATAAAGTGGACTCCAAGTAGTATGGAAAGATATATTTTAACAATAATTTTACATTCCATTATATTATAGAATGTACAATTCTAATTTTCTAATCTTTAAATTCAAAAAAAAAAAAAAAGAAATGTTTTGCAGAGTATAATAACTAAAAAAAAAAATTTAAGAAAAATGTTGTGATTAAGAAACAGAAGAGCAATTATCCAAAACATTACTAAGTGGGCAAAATGTCGGATCCCGTTATCTGAAACTAGTAATTCTTTTATAGCACATAGAATAAGGATTGAAATTAAACCCATAACTGAAATTTAAAAATAAATAATAAAAAAGTTTAACCTAAATTTATTAACTATATAAATATAATCCCACACCCCCACCCCCCCCCCCCCAAAAAAAAACACCAAGTAATCTCTCAATTCCACATACATTTTCACAAAAAAAAAAAAAAAAAAAAAAAAAAATATATATATATATATATATATATATATACAGAAAATGATTTAAAAAAAAAAAAAAACCAGCAACTTTTGCTGCTAATTTATAAAGAACAGAGGAAAAACTTCACCAAAAAAAATAAAAATAAATAATCCTCCAAAATTTGAGGAAAATTTCAGAAATACAATCTGTGAAAGCTATTACCATGTAATGCAGACAAAAAGAAAATGAGCTCCTCTTCATTCCCATCGTACTCGACCTGGTTTCGCATCCGCCGGTAACTCGCGACGACGTCGTCCGGCAACACCTTCGTCCGGCAGAGCGGACACGTGGCGCAGTATTGCTGGAGCCACGTGTCCAGGCAGTCCTTGTGGAAAACATGGTCACATTGGAGCCTCCGGATCTTGTCCCCTTCCTCCAACTCCGACAGGCAGACCCGGCACTCCGGCGACATCTCCGGCGCCGGTGCCGGAGTTTTACTCCGGTAGATGGTGGCGGGGTTCTTGTCTTCGATAAGCTTAAGGTACTGCGCGGTGGTTATCACGCGCTTGTCGGGCTTCGGCCTCGTGCCGGTGACCGAGCGGATTAGGGTTAGGAATTCGAGGAGGAGGAGGGTGAAGAAAACGAGGGACATGGTGTAGAGGCTTGAGAGGAACTTGGAGAGCGCCGCCATGGCTGCTGAAGAAAAGAAAAGAAAAGAGAGGAAAGGAAATGAAAAAGAGAAGTAAAATGGTTGAGAATATTATGGTAAGTAATATTGTGTAATTGGACTTTTATAGGTGTCAATAGACAAATTGGGTTGTGAATTATTCTACGAGTCTCACCTTTTTATTTTTTATTTTTTATTTTTTTATTGGGGATTTCTGATGCATATATATATATATATATATATTTGGTAATATACTAATATAGGATATGGTTATACGGTATGCCAATAATTTTCTTGAGTCCAATGGGCGACATGTGGACCACACATCTTTACAGTCTGCCTTACAAAACCTAATCTTGATTTCGTGATTTATTGTCAAGGAAGATCTCCTTTTTCATACACTTGACAAGAACTGATTTTTGGATAAAATTAAATATTTAATGATTTGATTTATGATTGGAGTAATTTTATATTATGTGTTGTAAGTTTTTTAGGTGGACAATTATACATTAAATCATTAAAATATTTATCCATTGGTTAAAAATCAGTTGTTATTGATTGTATAAAATAAGATATTTTAATATAAAAGACGTTAAGGCTTAATGAATTATTAAAAAAAAAATACTAGGGAAGAAAATGTATATATTGATTATTGGTATATATATGCATATATTTAGAGGCCGTTTGGTGGTCTATTTGTGTTGAAAAATTGAAGTTATTTTGATTGGATTGAGTAGAGTTTTGGAATTGTGTAGTTTGAAAATGAACCATTCAGAGTTAAACAGTATAAAAACTTAAAATATGTTCGGATAAAAAAATAATATTACTAATAAAAAAAATATCATCTCATTTCGACTTAAAACAAAATTTTCAAGTAATATTATTTTTTTATCCGAACATATTTTTAAAGTTTGAGTTTTTAAGTTAAAGTTGGATATTTAAATAGTGAAAATGAGTTTATTTTCAAAGGAAAAACAATTGGAATTATTTAGTTGGAATGAACCAACTAAACAAGTGATTTTTTTCCCCCAATTAGACATGTGCTTAGTTTTTAATTGTTTTTGTAAATGTTTCTAGCTTTAAAATATTGTGGGCACTTGGATAGTGTTTGAATTAGGAACATTGTATGTTACCGTGATTGAGTTCACGATATTTATTCAGTTAAAGTTGCATATTCTATGGTTAAGTCTCTTTTTGTTAACAGTACTACTTTTATGAATTTAAAAATATAATTTAAAATAAGCAAAATATAAAGAAGATTTAAATTTTTTTTTTATTTAATCGACGAATAGAACATATTCTAGATTGGTAATCGTACGTCAAGAATACTGCCTGATCACCAACGTATAAAAAGCCTCAATCAATTATTTTTATATATTATGTTGAAATATTCTTTTATGTAATCTTCATTATTAATAATCATTTGTGTATTTTTTTTTAATAAATCATCTATTCATTTTTGTTCAATCATCTAAATATACATAAATGACTGTAAAAACTTAGGCTTTGTTTGGTTCAACATTTTAAGATGACCATTTTAAACTTTTTTTTGTCTTTTTCCTCAAAAATTTTTATCTTTTTTCCAAAAAATTTTTTGTCTTTTCTGAAAATTCAAAAAAATTTACTATTGAAACTTAAAAATACCAACTCAAACCGTTTCACCAAACTCCTTTTTAGTTGATGTCTTGAACTCACTTCAAGTCACGATGACTCATCACCCAATCTCGAGACAATCGCTTTCTTAATGCTTATGTATTAAAAAAAAAGTTATAACAAATTAAACGCAATTCTTTTTTTGTTTATTTATTTATTTTTTGGCCAGGCAATTCGTTGGTATCCTCTATGAATATGCATAGCCTTTTTTTTTTTTTTTTTTTTTCTTTCAAATCATAATTACAAAAGATGAATAGCCTAGATTCATGAATAAATGTTCTTTCTTTAGCGAAAAAAACAAAAAAGAATAAATATTGTTCTTTCACCTGGAAAATTTACACAGCTTTAATCTAGTAATTCAGGCGTACGGATCTGGTGAGTAAAGAGAGGCGGCTATTTTCAGCCCAATTATTCAGTGACAATTAAAATCAAAATAAAACATGTGTTTTCAATAAATAAATAAAAAAAAAAAACGAAAGTGCTGAACCAAGATTAAACAAAAATTAAGAAATAAAATAAAATAATGAGTGGTGGTAAACCAAAATTCAAAATGTTGACCAAATAGACAATCCCCCACATGGCCATAAGGGCAAATTTCTTTTTGTAGAATTTCTAGCCATTTCTAATCACAAAATGCGAATATATTGGGTAAATACAAGGGATAAGAAAGTCATATCAATATTCAAGATTCCGAATGCTATTTCAAATAAAATTATACTAGGGATATTAATTTCAATCCTAATTTTTTGAGTATCAACTCATGTATCATATATTGATAAATATAATTAATTAATCTAACAATATTTTAAACACTTATTAATAAAAAATTGATAACTCATATACCATATATATTAATATTTAAAATTTGAAATTAGAGTTAGTGTTTCTAACATTTTTCTTTTACATTCACATATGCATAAAAATATATACACATTGATTTACATATAAATACACAAATAAATATAGAGAAAGTCTTATATTCAGTCATTCGGTTCTTATAATTTTTTATTTAAAAACTTATAACAACTAATTGATATACATGTAATTTTTTATTTAAAATCTTATTACATGATACTATTTATATATTATGTAAATGATAAATTTTATTAAAAAAATTTAAATGAGAATTACTTGATTGATATAATATATATATATAAAAAAAAGATACCAATGACGTATAAAAAAATGTTGGATTAGCAGCCATATATATATATATATATTTATATATATGTAATAAAATACACGCACATAACATGCACACGAGGTGTTTTCGTATTATTTCCTGATAGGAAAAAAAAAAAAAAATGGTACATGAGTTGTTTGGCGTATATCTAATCAAGCATGTGATTTTCTAGATTTTCCACAAAGAATTTTTCTTCTCTTTGACAGCCGTCTCAAAGGCCCCATCTTTCGTTATTGGGGGAAAAAAAAAAAAGAAAAAAAGAAAGAGAGAGAGAGAGAGAGTGAGAGAGAGCAGATTATCTTTATCTACTTCTTAATTGTTATTATCGTATGTTGTATAACTAGCAATGGGATTGCTAGACACGTTTCTTCTTTGTTAAGGATTCACTTACATGTACTAGGTTTGAAGCATGTCCTTTGAATGTGCGTGTGTGGAAATACAAGTAATCTATATATATATATATATATATATATATATATTTATACATATATATTTTCAAGATTTATAATTAAATAGTTTTTTTTTTTTTAGAAATTTTTTAACAAATGATTGAAGTTTTTAAAAATTAGTTAAGTTTTTTTTTTTAAAATAATCAATCACTGACTGACTAAATGTAAAAAAATAACGAATTATCATTTTACTAAATAAAAAAAGATTTGGTCATATATTAAGTTAGATGACTAAAAAAAACCATCTAACCTAATTTTTTTTAAATAATTAATTGCTCAGAAAAGATTAAAATAAAATAGGTTAATTTTTGTTATTAATGATAGCCATAAAAAATGATAGGTGTATTTTTTAAAGGGTTGTCATTATCATATTCAATAATTTTAGCATGCGTTTGGACCAACAATCCAAACCATACAATTACAATTTAACTTTTGTCTTTTTCCTCAGCTTCATTATTCATATAGTTTTGTAACTCAAACTTTAAAAATTCATAATTTTGCATAAATAAGTTCAAATGAGATTTTTTTTTTCTAAATTGCATAGAATTTCGAGACGAATGAAACAAACTCTATATTGATTTTTTTTTCCGAACACATTTCAAGTTTTTATACTTTTTAACTCAAAATAATTCAAATATCTCGATAAGCGCACAATCAATCCAAACCTAAATTATACAATCTAAACCTTAACACCAAACACATGCTTAGAAAAAACTTTTTTTTTTTTTTTAAAAAACATGCTTTGCCTTTTGGTAGATTACAATTGTTTTTGAAAACAAAATTTTTTGATCGTTTGTCACTCTCCCCAATTTTTTTATTGATATTGTTATCTTAACAATAAGATGTGCTTGAAAAAAACAAAAAATTAGTATTTTAACTTCGCTTTGTTTCTTTTATAACATTAACCTACAAATAAATATTTTTCAAACATGAATACAACTTTATCATATAAGTAAGTTTGAATTCTAAGAAGAAAAGTTATTATTTGAAATTTTCTTTGTTTTTCTAATACCTCATCCATAAAGATTTTTTCATTAGGCAAAATGAAAATTAGCTTCGTAAAAATAGAAGAAAAGATATTATTTGAATTTTTTTTCCCTAAATACCTCACTCGTGAATAATTTTTCTTTAAGAAAAATTAATATAACTTTATAAAAAGAAGAAAAATTATTATTTGAAATTCTCTTTGTTTTTCTAATACCTTACTCATGAAGAATTTTTCTTTAAGAAAAATCAATATATCATTCTAAAAAAAAAAAAAAACTTGAGCGCAACTAATGTAATACGTAACTTAAGAATGAGGAGCTCCTTTGTGTGATTAAAAGATGAGAGGTACAAATAGTCAAATATACCCTTTGGTTGGAGAACAAAAACTAAAATAAAAGGAGTATTAAAAGAAAAAAAGTGAACTTTAAAAAAAAGGTAAAAGGTGAAAGGAAAAAGGAATTTTTTTTAACCAACTTTGCTATCGGATCCTTTCTTAATATTGAAGTCCAGTTTAAACACATTTCTAGGACATTTACCACATGCTGGAAACATTTTCTTCATATGTAGGAATTTTCTTTTTTCATGATGTCAATTTATTTTTTCAGTGAGACGTATATTAAAAAGTAAAGTTTTAAGGAAACTTGTATAGAAATAATTAATTTTCGTGAGAGCAAAACAAAAAAGTATACAGTTTTTAAATACAAAATTGAAAAGAAAAGAAATTCACTGAGTGCCAAATCCCTCTCCTCTGATTATAATCCTTTGATACCATGGAACGTGAGGCAATCTCATCAAGGCTTATCTTTTAGGGATTTTGGTGGAAGGTGTGAGCGTGTGAAAAAGAACGGGAAAATAGAGAGAAAAGAAAAGAGCGAGACAAAGCACCGAGTGAAATAAAGGGAAAAATAAAGGGAAAATAAAGTTATGTTCTTTCTTGATATCTTTGTTTTCTGCTATTTATTTGAAAAGTTTTTCTTTTGTTTGGGATATAACTAATTGTTATTGTGTCATAACCAAGTCCTAAAAGTAGTACCACATGGAAAAAGGGTTTCAACAACTCTAAATGGATAATGAATATAATGTGAGGATTTTTCATGTAACTCAAAGAAGCGTGTGTGGTGTGAAACAGTTAACAGTAAGGTCATGATACATAATGCGTGAAAATAGTATTGACGCAAAGATTATTTTACTTTAAAAATTTAAATTCAAATTCTAAAATGCTGTACAAGCTCATTAAATGTTTTTTTTTCCTCACATTAGCAATTACAGATAAACAAAATATGAGAAATGTTGTCAAAATCTTCACAAAAAGATAAAGAAAAATCCGAATTCATCATTATGAGTTCGGTTTCTCTTTTTCTTTTTTCAAATTTCTTACATAAATTGTGTTCCTTTATTTGTGATTTTTTCCTTTTTGCTTTATACAAATTCAGTATAAGGTTTGTCAAACCCTAAAAGTGATATGTTGTTTAAAAAATCTTAATCGAGTGAGAATAAATAATGTTTTCAAAAAAATACATTTCTTACATGTTTCAAGTCTTCATATATCAAATTCCTAATGAGAATTAAATATTTCTCATATCTATAAAATATTTATTTATATTTCAATTGACTAGTGTCTTGATCTTAAAGGCGGGCCCTTTCCGATTCCTTGGTTTCTAACCAAGATTATAAAAGAATAAGACACTTAAAATATGTGTCCTATTTTGGTATAACCTAGAGATTTAATTCTAAAAAAAATAAATAGGCTTACACCTTTTTTTTTTTTTTTTTTTCTTTTCCCCTTGCTTCGTCTAACAGTTTTTCCCCTTTGAAGTAACTACCTTTCCCCCTTCTTTCTCTTCTTTTTCCCTCACTCGGCCTATCTTTCATTGGCACTCATTATGTCTTGTATTTCATTGAAGCACGTACTAAACATTTTTCAGAAATAAATAACGTGAAAATTATATTACATTATTTTCCAAAAATTACCAAATACATATATAGGAATAAAGATAAACAAGTATAAAGTTCAATGGAGGTACATGTGAGAACATTGAATCTAGCTCAGTGCGTTAAAATTATGAAATTACAAATATTTTTTGAAAGCTAACAAAAAATTTTAGAAAAGTGAGGCCCCCATCGGCACTCAAGCTGACAACGAATGGCTTTGTGTGATTGTCGGGCAATAGGAGACTCTTGGTCACCAACTAGGCGACTTTGGTGACTTGAACGAGCACTAGCGAGTCACCCACTCGGTGATTCGGATAAAACCTAGTTTTCAATAATTGTGGCTAGCATAGTGGCCAATGATTCAATAGATGTATGACCCTATTCACCAAAAAAAAAAAAAAAAAAAAAAGGATGCGTGACCATAACCATTGTGTAAGAGTCACCCACAAAATAATTTTTGGTCACAATTGAGTGATGAGTGGTGAACAACTTAATGATCCGGTCATTGCTGTGTGTCACCAAGGTGACTTTTTAGACTAGAGTAACTACTTAATGATGCTAATAAAAGGACCATGAATTATACACTCAATCTCAAGTTAGTCCCTAACTTTTAATTTTATACGTCATACTATTTTTAACTTTTCTAATGTTACGAAAATGGTCCCTGTATCAATATTCCGTCAAAATTTAACAGAAATTGAATGCACTCGATCTTTAATTACGGCTAAAGTCATAGTTAAATATTCTTGGGAGGGATATTCTACCTTCAAAATAGCTCCATGACGTTATAGATCTTTGATTAAAGTACACTTAACGTTATATATATTTGATTAAAGTATATTTACTTTCCTTGAGCCAAAATTTACTTTCCTTGAGCCAAAAAAAAAAAAAGTACAGTTACATTCAAAATATCTCTGATTAATGTACAATTTCCTTCCAAAAAACATTTAGTTACTACTTTATCTATAAATAAAGCTCATGTGATAAGAATATGTTCATTTTTTTTTTATGTTAATTTTTTTTTACAGATGATTGACAAATGTATAATAGAAAAATTCAGAAAAGTATTATATATAAAATATAAAATAATGACTGATATGAGACATGATGTATAATTTGGGGCCATTTATGAAATTAACCTCAATTAAATGAAAAAAAAGACTACCACATAAATTAAATTATGGCTTTTAGTATAAATAACGCTCCAAAATTATTTAACGGTGACAATTTGATTCACGAAAGTTTTTTTGGATAATAATACCCCACGAATTCTTAGATTGGTTGTAAAAGGATAATTATATGACATTGTGTCGTGTTTCTTATTGTTTTCTTTTATTTGGGATGTTTAAGTCTTTTCATGTAAAAATTGACCATACATGAGGCTTATTAATTGTACGTCTTATCCGTTCGAAAAGTAATGTCTATTTTTAATTCTACCCCTATTGTTTCATGGATTTGAACCCACTATGGACAATTTAAATGAGAAGATCTATCCAGATTTTACACTCCAATCTAAATAATTGATTTTAGTATTTGACTCACCCTTTAGATTCATGTAATTTGAACCTTTAAAAAAAAAAAGGAGCAAACTGATGTGTCCCACCTACACTATTTTATAGTAATTATTACACTTTTGAATTGACTTTCCAAACATTGATTTGGATTTTATTCCCAGTTTAGATATATATAGCACATCAAAATATCGGTTAAAATGCTAATTCAAATAACCATGTTCAACTTTTTTTTTTGGTAGTCATTTAGAACCAATTTAAGAGTTTGAGAATGTATTTGTTAAATAAGAACGGGAAAATTGTAGTTAAAAGACACTACAAGAAATTTCACCTTTAACAACTAATTTTTTGGTCGTAGAAAGCTTGAAATTAGTCGTAGAAAACCTTTTGTGACTAAAAAAATTTAGTCGCCCCATGGTCGCTGAAAGGCCGTCGTAGATTGTCATTTGTGACTAACAACTTGTAGTCGCCGAATATGCCGGCTTTTCGTGACTAATAATTTAGTTGCAAACTGATTTTTTGTTAGTCGCAAAAGAACTTAAAGGGTACCAAAAGTTTGTGTTGCAAAGAGACCAAATTTACTTTCACCGACTACGTGAAAGTTAATTGGCGACTAACCATTAGTCGGTATTAAATCAATTGTTAAACATATAGTGACTAGTATATTAGTCGCTAAAAGATTAGAGTTTATGACTAATAATTAGTCACTAAAGTGTTTTCATTTAATCTTTATATGACTAACGGTTAGTCATGGAACAATTTGTTTGCAAACTTTAAGTGACCAACTTTTAGTCGCTATTTTATGATAATTCAAAGAATTTTTTTTTTTTTTTTTTTTTTGCCTTCAACGACTAAAATATAATTGGTAGAATGAATTGATTTTCATTTTTTGTGACTAAATTTTGGTTGCCAAAAGTGTATATATATATATATATATAATTGGATTAAAAGAATTTAGAATCAACATCTAAGAATCAAATATACAAAAACAATAAACAATTGCTACCAAATATACATATTATCACGTAGGAATATATCTAAATAGCATTATCACCTACTTAAAAAAGATCCAGTCAATATTTAAAAATAAACATCAAACTAAATAGATGAGTATATCTCAAAATATAAAGATAGCAAACCAACTAGATAGGTATGTCTCCAAAAGAATAGGAAAAAAGACAAAATAAAAAACCCAACTAATATCAAACGGCTGGTGCGGGAGGTGGTGGTGGTGGCTGCTGTTGATATGGTGTTGAAGGATGCTCATCTGGTCCACTCATAAGAGCTATCATCTCCCTTCGCACCTCCTCAAGAAGCTCATCTCGTAGTTGAGGTCGCAAGGTTGTAACCATCTCGTTTCGTTCTCTTTGAAAATCCATTCGCATTTGATCAGCCATGTTACCAACACGTTGTTGAATTTGTGCTTCAACTTGAGATGAAGTTTGGGTGTGTCCTTTACGTGGTACAGGTCCAAGACCTGGTATATATCCGTTTCTTTCACAACCAAGAACCTGAGCACATATTGATTGACCTACAAAATTGATTGACCTAGGAATCCATAGAAAACCGAAAATCAGCGGGGGTTTAGTAAGCCGAAGAACATCCTGCTTGATGTTCAGAATCTGCCTAACTATTTGCCACTTAGTCTCTGTGGCTTCCACTCCACTATCATCACTACCACTACTTTCAAGTTTCAAGTTTCAAGTTTCCTAGCTACGTAAGGCAACCCAACACATCAAATGTTTCCGAATACTCCTTTTCGAATTAAACGAGTTGGAACGTGAAACGATCGATGTATTCCAACAAAGGGATTAATATGATCTCACTACTGCTTCAAGTTCAACATTTGAAATTAATTAATCACAAAACAAAGAAAAAAAGTAAAGAATAAAAATGTTAAAAAGTTCCATAAAGAAAATTGAAAATATCTAACACATTACCTTGCTATATCATTCCAGAAAGACACAACACTAGCTTCTCAAAGTCGCAACTGTTCTTAGTAGGACAATACGTAGTACTTGAGATTTCTCTCCCCAAAATCCCAAACCGGAAAGAATGCACGAGAAAACTGGAAATTTACTTTTCAGTGTTCATAATTATTCAACAAGAGTAACACAAACTTCGCGAAAAAAAAGTAAGTAAATAATACAATGCTAATAAGTTCTTCCTAAGTTAAGAGACAAGTGAAATTGAAAGTACTCCTAGTTTAATAATCACAAAAAAAAAAAAAAAATGTAAAGCAACAAACTTGTTTCGTAGTTCTTCTGACAGGAACTCTAGAGCATATATGAGGCATGTACTGGTATTTGTTTTGTAAGGGACGGTTATATGTTTTCTCATAAAAAGAAAAGAAAAAGAAGTTACAAAACCGTGAAACGCGCACTTAAATTGGTAAAACGTGGGTAAATTGAGCGCCAAATTTTATGTTCTTTTTGGGAGGGAAAGTGTTTTTTTCATTTTGGTTTTATATTTACTCTGTCTTTTCCCCTATGGAGAAATACTCTGTTTTTCATTTTAATTCAAATAGTGCCTAATACATTGTTTTTAAAAAAGAAAATTAAAATTTTATCAACCCAGAAAGAAGGAAAAAAAAAAAAGCCAAAGACATGTAAACCAGCTACTCACCACCGAAGCGGAGAGTGCGCCACCGTGTCGAGGCTGCTTCGAGACCACCGGACCACTCCGCATCTTCCCCTGCTGCAAATCTCCTTACCACGCGCGCCCATCGTAAGCGCCATATCCACTTCCCTTCCACGCGCAACCCCATCGCTCGATGTCGCCGCCATCGTCTGGTTTAGCATCGACAATAAGTTGTCGTTCGAAAAGCTTGAGATAGCGGAAGTTCGTATTTCCTTTTTACAAGAGCTGGGAACCACCGATTTCATAATTAGTGTAAAATTAAAAAAAAAAAAAAAAAGTTGAGCAATTGGGCATATTAAGTACAGAGGGACAATGGCCTGCATAATATATATATATATATATATAATTATATTACAAGAGTGAAATTGCGGCAAGAATTCCCTTCAACTTTCGGTAGAAGAGAGTTGGGAGAAAGTAAATATCCACCTCAAATTAAGAAAAAAAATGTTGGGAAAAGGTGTAGCTAACTTATGATGAATAGTGACTTGATGAAGTAGGAATTTTAAGATAATAACAATGAGACGGCTCATATAATCGGGTCCTCATAATGTCAAATTATCAATACCTAACAAATTAAACATCCAAATTGTAATGAAAATAAAACATCCAAATTTTATTAGTTGACTTGTAAAATAAACATAGCATGTTCTCTATTTATAGTGCATGACCTAAAACAAATTTCCTATTTCTTATTTGTTTTTGTTTTTGTTTTAATTTCAAAGGTATAATCTAATACCTAATTTGAAAATAAATCTTTTTTTTAAATGAAACTAATTAGTTTAATCCTTTTTTAATTTTGAATTTTTTTAGGGAATTTTTTGAATTTAAAATCATAACAATACCGAATTTGTAGGTTTTTTTTTTGGGGAGAATTATTAAGATTTTATTAAAGGCGAATCCTAAAGCAATTATATGTACTTTTTGGGAAAAAAAAAAAAAACTATAGCGTATACTTGTGTAGATTACCCTAAACAAAATACTTCTTTTAAGATAATATTTTAGGATAAAGATAATCATAACTAATGCATAACGTTAAATTCAATATATTAAAATCAACTAGTCCTAATCCGATAGGGAATCACTATTTGTAATCAACTGAGCTAATTACATAGTAATAGCTTGTCAAGAAAATTACAAAGATACTTGGAGATCACTGAATCATGAGATTTGAGATCATTCTCCGCTTCATGAGCGGTTTGTGACTTGGTCCTGATGAGGAAGACCAAGATTTTCTCAAGTGATTACATATTATGTTTCTATCTTTATTCTAAATACATATCCATTCCATCCTTTTAAAAAAATAATCAAATAAAACACATTCACACCTAAAATACAATCATACAATCTTTGTTCACTGCCTAACTTCATCAAATGCCCCCAATGTTATTTACTGTTGGTATTTCTTTACCTAAGAATCCTTCTCCTAGTTAACTTTTTTATTTTATTTTATTTTCTTCTACGTAATTCTTTTTTTTTAAATTTCATATAATGTATCTAAATAGTAAACACATCTCTATCCCATCATCTATCTACTTCTATCAACCACGCTTTTAAACTTCTTTTAGGTAAGTTTGGGAAAAAAAAAAAAAAAAACCTTTACAATATTTATCTTTTAAATTATTTGTTTCAGAATTTTATGATTTTTTTTGGTTAAGAAGCCGCAAAATTTTATTCTTGCTGTAAGTTACTTTTCTCATATTTTTAAATTACGACTACAAAGATTTTTATTAAACTGTCATTTGAAGTATTATATATATGTACTTTAGAAAAAAAAAAAAAAAAAAAACTCTATCTCATCGTCATCCACTTCTGAATTTTCTTCAACATGTATATTTTTGTCCTTTTTTTTTTTTGGTTAAGTTTGAAAAAAAAAAAAAAACTCTTGATTTGTTCTATTTTAAATTACTTTTTAAACAAGTTTTTATAACATACATTTTTTTTAATAGTTGTTCCAGGTTCTCTCTCTCTCTCTTTTGCCCCCTTTAAAAAAGAAAAAAAAAAGAACAACCCGTTCGTGCCAAAACCAGCCCTTCTTTATGCCCGCCAAATCAAGCCCGCCACAATCGCTTAATCTCATCTAATTTATCTTCGGCAAGTATCATCTCACTTAGTCCCCCCTCTCTCTTTAATTTTTGATAAATGGTTTAGCTTGATGTTTTACTTCAAAAACTATCTTTAGGAGTACAAGACTATTGAGATAAAAGTGTTGAAATTATTTTATTTTCTTTGGAGCGGATTAAGTTCGTTAGGTTATGCCTATTATCACAGATTGATAAATTTTTTTTGTTCCTTTTAAGAGGAAAGTTCGGAAGCTAAATGCACGAATAGATAGTCCATGTACGTTTGTAGGCATTTTTTTTTAATAATTAATTGATATTTTGATGTCATCGTGCTTTTGCAATAAAACTAAAGCTGACGACATTTTTCTTTTCAATGTCGTAACTTGCTCTTTTCTACGACGTTTGATAATAAAACATTATTAAAAAGCCTTTTACGACATTCTAAGAAAAATGTCATAAATTTTGTGTCGTTAAAAGTACTTTTTGTTGTAGTGAATAGATGGAAACCTGGTTGAAGCCCACTAATGATCCGACGTTACAACTGAAAATAGTGGTGGTCGCACCCAAGCCTGCCTTAATTCCAATTCATTACACCCACCCCTGTCACCAGCACAATCGTAGTCCTCGTGATACCATCCTCCATCTTTTATCAAAAAGTACTATAATTTTTTAGTTAGTTGGCTTAGTTGTAGTTATATATTTTAGTTTTTCTCTGTTGATTTTTTTTAATCAACATATGAAAAAAAGAAAAGGTAAATAGTAAAAAACTTTTACATGATTTGATTAATATCTTTTACCTTCTACAACTAAAAGGTTAGTCATTTGATAATTTAGTCATATTTAAAAAAAAAAAAAAAAACTTTTACTTTTACTTAAATGTTTTTGTGACTAAAGTTTAGTCGCAATAAAGTAAATTTAGCGAGAAAAAGAGTTTGGTTGTTGAATGTGTAATTTTTTATAATTTTTTGTAGCTAATATTTTTAGTCACGAAACGTTGTTACTCTTTAGCGACTAAGTTTTGGTCATGAAATAATACTTTCAATGACGAAATTATTTTAGTCGTAAAAGTTTGGTCTTCCCTCCATTATTAATATTTGGCGCCATAATGTTTTGTGACTAAATATGCCTTTAGTCACTGAATCTATCTTTTTAACGACTAACGGGTTAGTCGTCAATAGACTTGGTGTCGAAAACATTATATTTCTCGGCCAAATATTTTTGTGACTAACTTTTAGTCGTAAATGATAGATTTAGCGACTATAAGTATTTAGTCGCTAAAAGTTTAGTCGCTAGCGACTAAGTTTTGGTCCTGAAATAATACTTTCAATGACGAAATTATTTTAGTCGTAAAAGTTTGGTCTTCCCTCCATTATTAATATTTGGCACCATAATATTTTGTGACTAAATATGCCTTTAGACACTGAATCTATATTTTTAACGACTAACATGTTAGTCATCAATAGACTTGGTGTCAGAAACATTATATTTCTCGACCAAATATTTTTGTGACTAACTTTTAGTCGTAAAATGATAGATTTAGCAACTATAAGTATTTAGTCGCTAAAAGTTTAGTCGCTAAAACTGCAATTTCTTGTAGTGAGAACTTTAAAATTATTGAAGTAAACAGAAGCGTTTTAAAATATTTTAAGGAAATAGTAAATTTATCAGGTAAATGAAAAATTTATTAGATAAATAATATATTTAAAAGACGTTAAAAATCAGTTACGTGATAAATCAGGTGTAAATAAAATTTTTACCTAATAAATCTGTTATTTACTCTAAATATTTTAAAAACATGTTATTTACTTAAACTATTTTCTAAAAATTGATATTTAGTTCTTTCTCCTAAAAAGAAAAAGTTTAAGACCATATTGTCACCTATTAAAGGGACCATTTGTTTGAAAGCCTTTAAATTAAAGGTATGAAATCAAATAAAGGTCTAAACGTGAGGTATTCTTATGGAAATCCATAAAAGAACCTAAGATGCTTTTGGATTGGGTTTAAATTTGATGACTTCGTGAGGGTGATTGGTCACACTTTTAGATTATTATTTTATACATAATAGTTTTCGTTTTTTTTTTTTTTTTTTGCCATTAAGTTAATAAGTCAAATATCAACATAATATGTCTTGTCAAAATTCTCATACTGATCAAAAGATAATTTAATAGATTACCACCGATATCGTTGAATAACATTGACTATCGACAATATCTACTACCGGTTGGCCAAGCGTATTTGGTAGATTACTTTAAATAATCTACTAAACTATTATTTTTTATTTTCATCAGAAAATGACTGGCTGCTTTTGGCTGTAGTTGTCAGAAAATATTATGATATATTAGTTTTGATAATAAATCAGATTATATTTTATTCCCAACACAAAAATGGTCGGTGGTCACAAGAGAATAATCTAGTACTTTTTTTTTTTCCTGATAATATACCATATAATTTTTCATTGTCGACACAAGATTGCTGACTGGCTCCGATCAAAGGAAAGTAATCTTGTAGATTACTTTTGATAATTTACCATATTATTTTTCATGCTTAACACTAGTTTACCAACTGGCTTCGATCAATGTAGAGCAGTCTGATTGATTATAATCTACCTGAGTATCATAACAAAGACAGGCGACATGTCTCTAATTCCGGTCGCTAAAGAAAAATCTAGTTGATTATCAACGATAATTTACCGTATTTTTTAGTTTTCAACATGAACGGCCGGCCTCTGAAGAGTAATTTAATAAAATTACTATTACAATCAACTTGTTAATTATCGGAATTATATAAAAGAGAAAAAATCAGATTAAAAAAATCCAAAAATTTAAACACAAAAAAAAAAAAAACCAATAAGATTAAAAAAAAAAATTGTAGACAAAAAATCACAAACAAAATTACAAAGAATAAAAAAGGAATACGACATACATGGCGGAGCCAATGATGGACTAGTGAAAACCTGATCATAATCGCCTCCTAGTTATCAATTACATAATTACTAACCTCAAAATAAAAAAATAAAAAAATAAAAAAAATCTAGCTTCGTCACTGACGAAATATGATCATGTTGCAACAAAAAACTAGAAGAACAAGATCCACAAAATAACAATTATTTTAAATTTCATAGTCATCTTGAACTTGTTCATCAGCTTCACTATTAAGTACTCAGTGGGTTATTAACCATCTTCAGTAAGTGCTCAGTAGAATTCATAGTGATGCATATGCTTAAAAGATTGTCTATTCTCTCACTTGCATAAACAAAATGAAAAAAAATTAGCACAAACCTCACTTGACCTAATAATTCCCTACTCTACAACAATAATCATATTGCGATGGAGACCGCCTATTGTTTTGGTGGAGGCGTTCATTAAAGAATAAAGTTTTTAAAATGGCTTATATAGAGATAATCGATTTTTAGTGGATTAAATGAGAAAAATGTAAATTTTTGAAGTTGAAATTGAACAAAATTAAAGTTTACTGAGAGCGGAAGCCCCACTTGACCATACATGGATCTGCCCTCAGGGCATATAGATAGTTTAAACTACATCTATTCAATCAACCATCCATGACATTTGCAAGCAATGGTGGAGCCACATTGACACTACTAGTGGGGGCTAGAGGCCCCACTCATTTTTTAAAAATTAAATTTTAACCCTAAAACTTTTATAAAATTTTTACCATGCTCTTATATTGTAAGAAAAATTATAATTGTGCCCTCACTTAAATTTTGAGATTTTAAATTTTTACTTCTAAAATATATTTAGAATTTAGTTATAAACTCATTTTATAAAAAAACTTTTTATTGTGCCCACAGTCAACTGTTATACTATATAATTACATCCTTCTTTTAGGAAAAAAATTACCTCTAATTCTTTTATAGTGCCCCCACTGAAACTGTTTTCTGGCTCCGCCCCTGTTTGCAAGCACTTTAATGTCGAGGAATAGGTCCAATGGAACCCTAAATGTGCCGTTAACGCACATGAGCACTAAGCCAACCATTAGGGCTGGGATCAGGAGCGATCTGATCACGTCGGAGACGTAGATGACCATCATGGGTCACCGCATATCAAGCTGACTACGGTATTGGTGTCAGATAACGTGTGGCTGGGGATGACGAGAGATAGATTAGATAGCTTCAAGACGTAGAGGATTGCACGGGGGGCGAGGATGAGAAGAGAGAGAGGATGGGAGAGAAGTGACTAGGCTAGCTAGGATGACGGCGAGATAGGAACATATAGAGAGAGTGAGATGCATAGAGAGTGAGAGAGAGAGATTTCCCGCCCGAGAGGAAGAGAGAGAAAAGAAAATGGGAAAAAAAAAAATTAGAGGTTTCATTTTGGATGAATTAAAAACTAAAAGTAAGGTAAATTGGTCATTTAATGACATGTCAAAGTAAGATAAATGGTCAACAAGTACATAATCAGAAATTGAGTTTAATTTAGGACAAAAAGCATAAACATGTGCAATTGAAGATGACAAGGTTTTCACGATCATGAAATTGTGCCTTGTTCAAGTCAATGGGTTATTAATAAATTGGGGTTGGGGCATGAACTAGTACTACAATTTTGTGGTCTTCTTGAAAAAAAAAAAAAAAAGGGTCATGCTCATGAGAAATAACCATTGTTGTTGAAAAATGATACTTCTAGGACATAAAATATTAAAACTCCCTAGTTTACTTTTGGTATACTAGTGGTTTATTCTTTTGGTACAATTGTGGTTTACTTTTTAGTATATCATTGTTACACTTTTCTTTGTTCTGGAGAATTTTTTAATTGACTATGCCATCACTGATATCATGCCACTGGGTTGAGACATGCTAGATCCGATCGGCATGAAGCTATGCCAAATCCGATGCAATATCGTGCCTTTCCATGCCAAGGTCATGCACGAGAGGCACCACCAAATATGGCGCAAGGTTGATTTGGAGATGTTGATTTGAAATTGAGTTAATTTTTTTTCTTTTTAAAAAAGACGAAAACATTTCCAAAACTTCAACTGGAATTAGATCGCCAAACACCCTAGTTTGGCTTATTAGTACGTGCAAACCACAACACATGTTTTCGATACGCAAGTATGCACGTGCCGCTTGTACGTACTAAGCCAAACTAAAAATGCAACCATATATAATGGAGCGGTTGATTTATATTTTATAAAGTACCGTTGTATTAAAAATGTTTGACAGAATTTTATCAAAAACATAGTTTTCCCCCTTTCTTTCTATAGGTTAAAAGATGGAGACATATAGATAACTTCAGAAAAACAGTGCATTATCGCGTGATATAGAGTGTGATATTTGGAGCAATCATAAAATGGATTGCTTATATACCCATTTAACGGGCGTTTTAAAATTAACTCGAACTAAAAAACTCTATTAAGGAGAACGAGTCTCCTGTCAAGACTGATTAGGAAAAAAACAAGGTCAGTAAATAGGATATATTAGATTAGGTAAAATGTTCAACAACCTGAAAGAAACTGCCACGCTTCCAGACATGCAACAAAGTTCATTGGTTTCATGCAGTATGCTTAATTATATTATATTAAATATATTTATATATATATATGTGTGTGTGTATATCTATGGCCTGTACTTTGTAGAATATACAGCCAACTTCATGCCTCTTATTAATTTAATTCTTCTTTTATGAATATTTACCAATACTATTACAATTATATGTCGGCAATATCATGCTTCATGCCTCACATAAATGCGACCAATTCTAGCAATATCATATATATATACTATATGAATAAACATTTATATATGCACTCGTACATGTAAGTGTCGAGCAGTATGCTTTGGAATATCTTTTTAGCCACCCAAAAAGCGAAGTTTAAAAGAAGAAGTCTGGACAAAGGAGAAAAACTCAACCAATAAAGTCGGTTCTCCTTTTCTTTAATTTGCTCTCCATCCCTTGATTAATTTAAAGCATATACATGTTAGTGACTTAGTGTTATCAGTATGTGGTCACAAATCGTTTTTGAATATGAAGGCTAAATAAATAATAAATTTGTCTTAACTCATAGTTTGTCAGTAATATATATTCTATTGCTTTATCTTTAGACCCTTTTTCATTTTTAATTTTTGTTAAAGAAAGGTTTTTGAATATGAAGGCTAAATAAATATTAAATTTGTTTTAACTCATAGTTCAACTCTGAATTGAAGTCCGTTGGAGATGTTCTCAGAGTCAAAGGAAACACGTGTTATGTGATTCGACGAACAATAATCGTTAGAAAAATAAAATATAATAATAATCAGCCCAAATGTTTAGTATTCTAACATTAAATAAAAAAAAAAATTTTAAGAAAGGTTTTTACACCATTCATTTTACGACTAATTTATTTACGGACTTCAATTCAGAGTTGAACTCCACATTGAAGCAGCAGTTGGACTCCAACCCAATTGCATAACGCAACTCCAAATGCCTATCTCCTTCTCCTTTAATTATTTTCTTTTTGTTTTTTTATTTAGTAATAAAAATTGTTATATATAAATGTATAATAATAATAATAATAATACTAATAAAGGGAATATTCATAATAGAGTAATATTTTAAGTAAATGGGTTAGAAATAAACTTTAGATTAGAAGTTAAAGTTGTTTTATTTTAGTACAAAACAACTCTAAAACGGAGTTATAAGTTGGAGATTGTCCACATGTCGGAATATTCTCCACTAGAGGTTGGACATCAGCACACCTGAAGACTTCGACACCGATGAGCTTGAACATAAAAGGTGGCCATCAAGGCTCGATCCCCAACACCTTGATAGTGGGGTGCAAAAAGCCATTAATATTGAACACGTTGCGACATCAGGATTATGCACTCAGTTTCGAGTTGAGATGCCGCCACATGTCAATGCTAGAAGGAAAAAAGTAAGGAATTTCCCTATTAAAAAATGAAAATAAAAAAACAAGAAAAATTCCAACATATTCTCAAATATGCTGATGAAGCAAATCATTCAGAATAGATCCAAAGGATCTTCTGATTGATCGCGACCACTCTTCTTATAAACATGGAGATTTCGAATCATATTTTCATAATTTAAATGCTCACCAAAATATGCTATATTTTGTTGTGGAATAGAAATTATAAGAAATGTGAAGTGAACTTCAACAACTTAGGTTTATCAATTTCACAAGGTTATGATTGCTACTTTCACCGCTAAAAATTTGATGCTACGTATTGGGACAGTTATTGAACAGATGGGGTTGGATTTTTCTATTAGCCAGTGCCCCTTTGGAAAATAATCAAGAAAAAGGTGCTATATATATCTAGCTAGCTCAACTATGAAGGAGCCAGCATCTATTGAACTCTGTGCTTGTGGACCTTATAGTTATTGTCCTAGGATTATTAGCATTGTTAGTTCTTGAAAAATGACTTGAAAAATAAGGAAAAAATATTTTCTTTTTTTACAGTCAGTGAAGAATTTCTATATCATTATATAGAGTCTAATTGATAACTATTATCATGTAATTGACAATCTATTAGCACCTAATTGACAATTATATAAAATCTCTTAACATGGAAAGAATTGCAAAGATAATTACAAGAATTAAGTATCATTGGGATGATCAAGGGATCAATGACCATGGAATGATTTTGAGATCAACGGCTCAGTGGATCAAGGAGGGATCAAGAGATCAAAAAGATCATGAGATCAATATGGATGAATGAGGGATCATGGGATTAAATAGGATCATGTAATCCATATGAATATTTTTTTTAATAAACTTTTTTTTTCTTTTCTATTTTTGTTTTCTTTTTCATGATTGTATGACAACAAAACAAAACAACTGCTATGAAGAGTTAAGGTATAAACCAATGTTTTTTCCACCCATTTTTTTGTCAATTTTTTCAACTAATTTTATTGCACACACTTCGCACATGCAGAATATAGACAAGCAAAGTAAATAAAAAAAATAAAAAAAATTCTTCTATATCATTAAGAGATTAAGTGAAAACAAAACAAAGAAAAAAAATGCCATATGTCATTAGGGTCGTCACATGGCGACCATTTAAGGTCAGACGAAAGTATACATTCGCTCTTTTATATATTGTTAAGAGATAATTCTTTTATATATAGGTAATAAATATATAATCCTACCATCTCTAATCCTAGTGGGCATTGTAGAATAAATAAAATATAAATTAATTATATTTTTTAATGACGGAGTATTGGCATTTTATATATATATTTATAATTTTTTTTTTCATAAGTAGGGGATTTAATACTTGGGAGGCAATTAATTTCTTAAAACAAAAAAGCACCTGCGTTGAAAACAAAAGATGGCAATTTAAAGCTAATAATTAAAAAAAATAAAAAATAAAGAAATTGTTCCTTGCCAACGTCCATGTTGAAAATGGCACAATAATAAACCATTAAAAAACAAGAAATAAAATATGGCAAACCTTCAGCACAAAAGAAAAATTAAAAGATAAAGAGAATTATTGCATTCTTGACTACCTCAAATGTCTCTTTGAAAATAATGTTGCATATTTCAAATATTGCTCTGTAATCAATTAAAAACAAACACAAAAGAAGCTGAAATTAAGAGTGGATGACACGTGCATGAAGTTGAGCAAGGGACGAAAACAGTAACAGTCTTTCACTCTTTTATATATGTTGTTATCAAAGATTAAAGATTATTTATTTTTGTTTTTCTCTCTCTTTTTCCCCCTTTTGTTTTTGTTTTTTTTTTTCCCCCTACTTGTTCACACGTTTACAATTGCACATCCACGGACATAAAGAATACATATTTAGCTAATGGCTTCGACCGAACGTTCACAAAAGCATTGGATTCCAAAGTAGCCATCCGTTTTCGATGATGGCAATATCAATGGTGGTGATGGTTGTGATGATGGCGCCTCCGATATGGCAACGGGACTCGGTCTAGGATGGCTAGTAAAGGCGCGTTGTGATTTGGAGTATCTGAGAAATCTAGATATTTGACTTTCAAGGTGCGATTTTGACATATGGATTTCATAGGAGATTCAAATTTGGCTTCCCGATTCAATAGGAATTTTGAGATGAGTATAGATTCACAAGAGTTTTCAAGGGATTCGTTGGTGAATGGGATCTCGAGATATTTCGGGACTAATGCTCTAATACCAACTTGAGAAATAGGAAAAAATGTTTTCTTGTTCTCATTGATTGACAACTATTAGCACCTAATTGATAACTATAAATCTCTAAAGATGGAAAGAATTACAAAGATAATTACAAGAATCAAGTAACAAATCTCAACAAAATGAGCATTGTGTCGCTTCACTGCTTCTTTTGCTTCTTTTATAACGATTATCTTTGTTTAAATTTTAAAAAGTTTTCATCAATTTTAGTGTCTGGGACTAAACATGTAAAAAAAAAATTCAAAGAAAAATAAATTTCAGACACCAAAGTAATACAATGTTTGTAATTCAAAGATTAATAGTACTAATGACACACTATCATAAACTAAAATAAGTATTCAACTAATCCACTACCAACTTAAGTAGTACTTTGAGACTATCATTTTGTTTATAAAAATGTTTCGGCGACCATTAATACTACGTACCATCACTAATAAAAGGTAGACCGTATTTACAGATTTCATATTATAAGATCTATCTTTTCTTAACAGGTGATATGAAACACCAAAAATATCTTTTAGCATTGTTCGTCTGTTAGCATTAGTCAATGATTAATCATTAGCTGGCGGCCGTAGCCTTCAATCACATTCTTTCCGTCTTTATATATTTAAGAATAAAACTAAGGGACACTTTTGGTACCCCCTCACCATAAAGTTGTTTTGTATTTTTTTTATTTAAGTAAGATGAGCCCCATCTCTTATCAAATGATAAATCATGTAAATAGTCACCTCAAATGATGTAACACGTTTGAGATGCCTCCTAACTTTACTCATATGTTAACCTCACACCAAGGCAGCCACCCGTTAGTTGCGGTCTATTAAGTGCATGATTTTGTAGTGTGCAATAAGCGATTTTTTTTTTTTCCTTTTTTTGTAGCTTTTTTATCAAGCATTTGATCTCTCCATTATTGCATGTCAAAATCAAGTCATTGTTATAAGATTATGAAAGATATTCAAATCATGATATTTTTTTTTCCCTATGAATTGGAGTACGAAGTAGGGTCTACCAATGAAAGTTACACACCATATTTCCTCTATCCTATTAATTGCATATGAAATGATATTTCTGTGAAGTGACATTATTTTGTTGATAAATATTAATGTGAAGTGACTTGCTTCTTAGCCTCTTGGCTTCGAAAACACTGTGGACAAATTGAGAGCCACAAAAATTGTGAATATCTTTCAGTGAGTACATCTGAATTTTGATTTAGACAATGCTTGGAGATGCATAATTTTTTGTCTTTATTTTTTCCCCAAATAGAAAACAATTTTACTAGTCACATTTTTAAAAATATCTTTTGAAAACTCAAACTTTAAGAGTCTACAACTTTTTTATTTTGAGTTAAAATGAGATACTTTTTTTTTTAGTCAATTATATAAAATGATAGAGTAGCAAAATAATATCCATATTGCTGTTTTTTTTTTAAACACATTTCATATTTTTATATCTTATAACTCCAAATAATTTATTTTCAACAAAATGCACAACTCCAAATATTTCCAAAACTTCAATTAGAGTGTATGCTCCAATTGTCACCTTAACATAAGAACATATAATAGTGCGGTACGAATTGCCTTTATTATTGTTTTTTTTTTCCCCTATTTGCACGTGTTTACCAAACCGTAAAGGAATGTCATGAGAAAGTTAATGGAATCCAAAAGTAAAGTAAAATAATATGAAGAAAGATCATTGATTCCCTTTCTAGTGTTCAAAGAAAATGAATCTCATTCTCTTTTTAGTATTTACTTGCCTAGTTGATGGTGTAAAGGAAAATAATGTTATTTTCTTTTTAGTGTTTACTAAACGTAGAGGTTGTTTGTTTGGTTCGCTTGAATTGAAGTTTTTGAGTTATTTTGATTAGTGTTGAGTTGAGTTTTGGAACGCGTTTGGTTGAAAATAAACTGTTTAGAGTTAAAAAGTGTGAAAACTCAATGTCTAAAAAAAAAGTGTGAAAACTTCAAATGTATTCAGACAAAAAAAAAAAAAAAAAAATCAACATGGATCTTGTTTTATTCCTCTTGAAATTCTATAGTTTTAAGAAAAATCATCTCATTTCGACTTGAAAATGAAAAAACAAGTTATGAATGGTAAAACTGAGTATACTTTTAAAGAAAAATACCAAAAAAAAAAAAAGAAGGAATTATTTGGTTGGAGTGAATCAACCAAATATCATTGAAGTAATGTTAATTTTATTTGATGTAATTACTAAAATATCATTATACATAAAGTGGTTTTATTGACATACTCCTCTTAACTCCTTCACTCTCATCTTTTAAACACACACCCCTCTTAAATGCAGAATAATTAAATTTACTTATCACACACCCTTATGTATTCCAAAATTACTACATTACTTCAAATTTCTTTTCACACCCATCTTTTTTTTTATTATTTTGATTTTCTACTATGATTTATATATAAAAAAAAAGAGTTTGCGAAAAAAAAAGGGAACAACAAAAGAACTTCATATATGTGTATTTATACAAACACCCCAATCAAATCAATGATAAAACCGGAAATCCAACATAAAGGCCAAAAAAAAAAAAACCCCCCAGGAAAAGGCATTAAACTATTAAAAAAAAAAAGAACCAAAGTATAAAACTACGTATTCAACCAGCAAAAAAATCCACGAATTAGCAACCAAAGTTACAAAAAATTAGCCAACATATTCATTAATCAATCAATATATGCACAATATAATATATACACACATAATATATATATATATATATATATATATAGTTTTATGTTTAGCTACCAATCAAGGATCAACATTCAAATGACAAATAATAATAATAATAATAATAATAAGACATAACACAATAAAAAACATCAGAAAGGTGAAGCTTAAAAAAAAAAAATAACAACCTAATATACCTTAATGTAATTTTTAGTATAGTCATTAAAAGTGAAAATTTAGGGTAAGTTTCATAATCGTAAGGTTTACAGGTTACTTCTTTAGCAATTTGATATATAGGTGTGTGTGGAAAAATAAATGAATATCAATATTGGGCTTCTTTTATTAAAATAAAATTTTAATTACGTAATTAAATTTATAATAGTTGTCCTTCTATGTCATTTTATTTGAGGATTTTTATGTAATTAAAGAATTTAATTACTAGGGGTGTGTCAAAATGGTGTGTAAATAGAACCACCCTTTAAATAATGAAAAGATATTAATAGATGAAAACTTATTAGGAGTATATAAAAATAAATTTGGCATTTATTCTCTTCGATAAGAAATCAATATCAAGAAGGATGTACGGATTGACATTTGTCTTCTTCAATCCGAATATGGTGTGGAGTCTACAATATCATTACTCACTTTTCTTTCAACGCAAAGTAAGCATACCCTAGACAACTCACACATTCACTAAACATCAATTCATCAATTGAGCTGGGTCTCAGTTTATATTTACTAGAGAACTCAGGAATTTAATTATGGAAAATCTGCTAGAAATGGTACTTTCGCGCAGCTAGTAAAAAAAAATTATGTTGTAAGCTAAAAAAATTAAAATAAAAATCTTAAACCTGAATGAAATGGAGAGTTTCTAGTTTGTAATAATAGAAAAATTTGACCATCCAATACTCATCCGTTTGAATCTTAAATTACTTAAAATGTATATTAATCAAACTGATTATTTGCATTAAAATATAAAATTTAAATTGTGTTCAGAAAGTTTTATTATAAAAGTAACATTTGAATAGTGTAAAAGGGAAAAAAATGAGTGTGATACGAATTTTTAAAAGTAAAAATTTGGATTTGAATTTAAATTTAAATTCTATGGTTGTGAAATATTGAAACATTGAAATAATTTAACTCTAGTTGGCCAACCAAACATATATATATATATATATATATATATATTAATAAGATCATAAATCAATATGTGCACTGAGATATCCCCATTAGATTGACACCTCTTTAATACCCTCATCATTTTTCTCTTGAATATTTTATTAAGTAATTAGAAAAAAGAACAATAGTTCAGACCTACAAAGTACAAACTAGCCAAAAAAGGCAAACCAACTAAAAGTAAATACACTTGTGAAACAAAACAAAGTAGATTCTGATGGTAAAAGATATAACCAAAACTACACTTTTAAAAATCAGAATCTATGATTGACCTCATTAAAAACCTTACTAGAAAAATCTAATTGGAAAAACCTAGAAATGGAAAAAGATGTTTACGCCTGTCATGTAACAATCACCTAGAAAAAAAGGAATAGCATCAACAAATCTAGACCACTAACATTGCTGCAATAAATGAGAAGATAAAATCAAGGGTGGATCATCTCCAAGTAAGGGAAACTATACTTGGTTTACTAGCCACCAAAAATTCTGCAGTTCTATTGCATTCCCACTAAATATGGGAAACCACAAACTCCATCTGAAGAAGATGGTTTGAACAATGTAATCAAACCGGACGCCAACGCTAAACGACTTTGCAAGATCTAAAACGAAAAAATGACATAAGATATGTGAAAAATCACTCTACAACAAAGAAAAGTCCAAGCATATTCATTGACATTAATGACCAACCAATTAAATATTAAAGTAGAGTCCAATAGTACCTATTCTTCCAAACAAACGAGAACATATATTGCCATGTCAATGATGGCTAATTTGAGACTCTCTAGTGTTGTACAAACCCTTCAATTTTTATTTTTTGTTTTAAAGTTTTATATCTAATCACTCGATCGAGTCATTGAGCACCTTCTTTAACTTATTAATACACTTATAAGCAGCAATATTTATTAGATAAGAAAGCTATTGTGATAATAAGGAAATGGCTGGAGATCAACAAGCTCAAATTCCTATATATATATATGTGTGTGTGTGTGTGTGTGTGTGTAAGAGAGCCATATATAATAAAAATACCACTTCAAGAGCATTATCATGCAAAAGGCTTGTAAAGGTTACCCAAGAAAGAATGAAGGAAAGGTAAGGCAGTACTAATATAAGTTTAGAGGCGTAATTAATTAGCTAGCTGTTGGAGCAGCCAAAATGTCCATTATCATCCCATATCTTAATTTATAACATTAGTGGTTCTTTAATTTTTAATTTTTTTCTTTAAGAGACTTTGAATTAGTGGCTGAAATCAGCCATGCTACTCTTCCCCATTATGGAAAGCTAAAATGTTGTGAAAGTCCAATAAATTTCCTTCAGTGGTTGCTGAGGTCTAAACTAATATTCATTAACCACATACGGGTTAACCCGGCATTTCCGGGTCGACCCAGTTTTTGTTATTAGGCTTAGAAGACCTCTTATAGGCTGAAAGATAAGGGAAAAACCCTATTAAAATAGTCCAACTCACCCTCCATTTCATCTCCTAACAAAAATTTCAAACACGATGTGGCACATTTTGTTATTAAATGGCTATGCCACCAGAGACCCACATATGTGTAAGACCCACTTGCCACTTCCCTCTTATAGTGTTTAGTGTTTTACTAAAAAAAAGCTTTTTAAGTTTGGTTAGCCCACTACTACTGTTCAATTCTCTGTGTACTAAACTGTCTTGTATCAATTAAGATAATATCAATTTAATCAATGGGGGGTTTCTTTTAAGTCTTTTTTCACCGGTATCCTTGAACTTAGACATAGTTTTGCATCATAAATTTTTTATTTTAACAATTTATTCATTGAACTTATAAATATGTAACAATTTGTCTCATTAATAATATGATTTTTTTAAAGAAAATTGACAACTGTAATTCATCCATTATTGACATGAATGATCATTTTTATCTAATTTTACTAAAATTTAAGTTAAGATCTTAAATTCATTTTTATGAAAGTAGAAAATTTAATTATCTTTGTTTTAATTGTAGATATGGGTTAGCATTGAGTTAAAAAATTACTTTTCATGCTCTTAATTTATGTGCAAATTATTTGTCAATTTACCTGAAAAATTAATATTGTTATTAACAGGGTAGAGATTCCTATACGTTTGTTAAAAATTCAGGTTGTGAATTGTCAAAATTAACAATATAAGATGCAAATAATGATTATGTGATAATTCAGGGGGAACCAGTGCAATTTGGCCTTTCTTTAATTAAATATTAGGTAATACCCCAACTTGGTTTGTTGTGCAGGGACACAAAAAACTTTAATAGTGATGGCCTGCTCATGACCAAATACGCTCGCATCTTTCCACTTCTATAAATACCCTCCTCTGTACTCCCACCAAACTCACACTTATTCTACTTTCAAACAAACACAATTCCTCATTTTTAACCCTTTGGGTATTTCCAGATACTCTTTTTTTTTTTTTGGTTATCTTATTCTCTTTCTTTTCTAGCTAGCCATGGCCTCTATTGGAGCAAGTTGTGCAGGCGTTTATGTGATGCAAAAGAGGCAGATTGAGAAGATGGAGAGGAAGCAAGCTGAGGAAAGGGCAAGAAGAGGAGAGAGCGGTGTTGATCAAGGTCGGAACAAACAAGCCGCCGCGGGGAGGAACAAGAAGGTTCATCCGGGGAACTTTCCGGCGGCCGAATTGACCAGAAATCAGGTCGAAACAGACGAGTAATGTGACTTCATTATCATGAAGTATTACTATAGATAATACTTTTTTCCCAAACGTTGTTTCTCATGTGATCATTTTATGGTGTAATTTTTTTTTTTTTTTTTTGGTTTTTGTTTTAGTTTCATATCAAAGTGTATATTATGGTTGTGATGGTGTGTGTAACTGGAATATGTACCACTGTGTTTCCTTACTGTTTCTTGTACTTTTACTTTCTTTGTAAATTTGCAAGTTTTAATTAGTGGAAGAAAAAAAACAAATTCGTGTGCAAAATATTTCATAATTGTGTTCAATGAGAATTCTCTCACGGCAAGGATTGCTGATAAGGAATTCTCACGGCAAGGATTGCTGATAAGACTAATAATTGGTTGCACCGCCTTTAATTTCTTCTTACTTGCTTAGCCCCTTGTTTTTCTTTAGGGAGAGACAGAATAATAGGATAAGTCTCTTTTTCCTTTCTTTTCTTTTTTTCTTTTTTTCTTTTTCCTTTTTTTTTTTTTTTTTTATAATTCTTGTCGGCCAGGTTTTGTGCAAATAATGATTTTTTTTTTTTTTGGGAAAAGTAATGTACTTAATTCTACTACTACATATGTACCTATAAGATACTCTATAGATATCTACTGCCAAGTCAACGCGGTGCCTTGATTCTATTTCATTTGTGCTCTGTTCCAACTACAAAAGAATAATGTGAAACAAATTTTCATTCAAGGAAGTACCAATTAACTCTAGATTTTAACTTAAAACAAACTTTAGTGTCGGATTTGTAGATAACGAAGGTGCTAAAATAATCTCGACTTAATTAGGTGTTTTGTGTACCTACTGATTTTCATTATCACCATTTATTTAAAAAAAAAACTTAAAATATTATTACTGTCAGATGACTTGTTTGCTTCTAATTTCTTATAAGAATATATGCATGTATATGTATATCTAAAGTTTCATTTGCATATCATGTTTTTTTTTTAATAGAAGATAGCATTACAATTATATCAAAATTATATATTATGGAGCTTAAAAATTCAGAGTACAAGTGGTTGCAGGCATATCTTAGTAACTGTGACACGCCTGATTTCACCATTAAATATAAATTTTGAATCCTCCCATCTTTAAGTTAGAATATATTTATTTAAAGTACAAAATATTTATTAAAAAAATAATAATAAAATTACATTTATGTATGGAATGGGCTCACGCTAGTTACTGGAAGAAAAAAAAAAAAAAAAACGCTTTACTAGGGCTATAACCAAGCAGATGCACCGCTGCCGCCCTTGAAAGGTGTTGGTATCACCAGCAGCGTCGCCATCGACACCCACCACAAACATCAACCACGACGATGAAGTCGGAAATTGAGTCCTCAATCCATTCAGATTGAATATCTAAGTATCCTT
This sequence comes from Ficus erecta, assembly GCA_008635985.1. Classification (NCBI taxonomy): domain Eukaryota; kingdom Viridiplantae; phylum Streptophyta; class Magnoliopsida; order Rosales; family Moraceae; genus Ficus; species Ficus erecta. The sequence continues at coordinate 4,063,043 of BKCH01000005.1, read as the reverse complement.
TTATTTATCAATTGGACCAATTTTTCGTATTATTACGTGAAATAACTCATACAAGGATCATCAATATTTAATGGCAACGTACTGATTCAGTCAAGCTGAGTTTCTTTATCAAGTAGGCTCAATAGTCATTGATCTTCCCTTTGAATCTGAAATACATCTCAATGATTGGTAAAAATTATAGCAAGAAGAATATGCAACATTGATAATATCGTAGACCCCTTAGAGTCAAGAGTTACAAGCTTATAGAGAATGATGCTGTCAACAACCTTATTATTGTAAAAAAAAAAAAAAAGGTAGAAGTTGTTGCTTCATATTATTTTTAGAAATTATTAGATAGAGATATTTTGTAGAAAAACTGAATAAAGAGTCCCGTTAAGAAAAATTTCTTATAAGCTTAGTGATCATATAAAAAAAGTTTTAGAATAAATAAAATGGTTTTTTGTTATGGTGTTTTTATTTTCTTGTTTCAGGTTTTGTTTTTCTTACTTTATTTTAGGGTGAATTTTATAAATGTCTTTCGTGATGTAAGTTCTGTTTTTTTTTTTTCTCCTTCAGAAATAAGGGTATTTGAAATAAGTTTGTCTTGAAGGTTTATAAACAAACTTGTCAACCAAACTATAATTTGTTTTACATCAATAGTACTTGAAATAACTTGACATTCCCCCAAATACACAAAGTTTAGTTGTTATTCCAAAAGCTCTAATACCGAAAAAGAGAATCTTACAGTGTCTATATATTGTGGCAACACTGTTTTTTTTTTTTTTTTTTAATTTTAAATAAAAGAAGGGGTGAATCAATAAAATGGAAGGGGTAAATCAGTTTTATTATAAGGATTGACTTAAATTTACTAATCATGAAAGCTCATTAATTGTGACTATTGATTATCAAATCTAAAAAATCGTTTTTCTTATTTTCTTATTTTTAACGAGAAATTCTCTCTCGCTCTCTCTTGGGTTAGCAGTCGTCTCCTCAGAGGGTCGGAGGGAGGTGGCGGCATCAAGCTATCCACCAAACTCTCCACCTTAATTGGATATCTGCTCTCCATAGTAGTGACCAACGAGAAAAGTCAGGTTCCGTGATTGAAGAGGATCTCTACCGAAGTGGATGGTGGATCTAGAGGAATTGCAACCTCAGGGTCTCAAAAACCCTTCAGTCTGATTGGGGAAGGTAGCGGGGGACTTTTGCAAATGGTTGATCGCAATTGGCAGAGGGCTTGTGGCGAAGTTTGGCGTGACAAATGCATAGCCTAGAGGGATCAGTGGCTGCCCCGAGGCACCGAGGGAGTGAGCTAAGACAGGGCGTGAGACCCATGTGCCGATTGGGGGTAGCATAACCATCCTTCATCAATTTGCCTCCTTCAGATTTGTGAAATGGCTTGTCTATGTTTGTTGTTTCTCTACTATTGTGTTTTGTTATTTGCTTCATGTTGGTTGTTTGTTGGTAACAAGGACGTTGATTTTCCATATAGTTATTGGCTTTCGTTAATTTTTTTACCGGTTAAAGCCATCAATCATGGTGCTGGTTTATTCATTGTCTGAGCTGTTCATTCTGCTATATTTATGTCTATATTGAGTTGGTGGTGACCTTTGTGTTATAAGGTTGCGGCTCTTAAGTACTTTCTCATTGTATGATCTCAGGCCTTCCTTTTGAGCTTCGTCAACATTTATATTAGTGGAATCAATCTCAATCAAGAGTTGTGTCTTTTATACTATTGTATTATATTGTTCTTTATGCTTTTGTAGTAATTTAAACGCTCTTCCCAATTTTAAAAAAAAATTCTTATCGTACTTTTTTTTTGGTGAATAAATAAATGATATGGGGATAGCCCTAGCATTTCTAGGTTTTGAGCCTTATATGCAGGAATCATTTTCCCTAACTATGATAGGGAGACATGTTCTTTATACTAATTTATCTTAGTCGGTCATTCGGGGTCTACCATGTTATTACCAAATCCTACTTCAACAGTCAAAGTTGGAACGAGACCTAAGAGGAGGTAATGGAAATCGAACTTAGGTAAACGAAGGAGATAAACCTAACAAAGACACCCACCTTTGCCAACCCATCCACCCATACAGTGTAATTCCTTATCGTTCTTGTACCACTCCAATAATGGTTATTTTGACAATAGTTAATTAAGTATATATTTCTTCTATTTTGCCCGTAAAGTAAACATTATTCTAATAACAACAATTGATGTTAGTTAATATTCTAACATCAATAATTTTTTTGATAAGTTATTCTAATAACAATAATTGTTTTTTTTTTTTTTTTATAATAACAATAATCGTTACCTATATCTATTGTCTTATGTCTATTTCATTGCAAAACGACAAAAAAGATACCAAAGTTAATTGTGTATAATTACACTGGATCATGACATTTTTTTTTATTTTAATTTTTTTTTCTTTTCGCTTCAACCAATCTTTTCTTTACAACGATCCATTTTGTGAACTATGATTAACCTGCTCCATGGTGTTCAGTTACACAACCGACAAAATGCGTGTGTTTTTCATCAAAATTATTTTTATTATGTCACTTGAAATTTAGTCATTCTCACTACTTTGTCACCCCGAATATTAAAAACCCGTACTTTATTTCTTGATTTTTGAAATTTACCCTACTGTCACTTCTATTAGAATTACAGCTAAAATCACAAAGAAAAAAAATTTAATCTTATTAAATCAATTATATTCAGATTTCTATTAAAAATAAATAAAAAAGTTTATATAAATTTACTTAACTCATCACTTTTTATATGTTTTAAATTTAAATTTTGATAGTAAAAAGAAAATTATTTTCAAAGTTCATATAAATTTCAGGAAAAAAAATAAAAATGATCATAAAATTTAGAGATATAAATAAGAATAATCATTTTCTTTCAATCAAATTACATGTAGAATCAAAGGCAAAAATTAACACAAAATAAATGAATAAATAAAGGGTTAGGTGTAGAATCATGAATACTAATATAACATGCCTTTATTTTAATTTTAACCTTTTTTTAATATAACTTGCCTCCATTTGATAGTACATTAATTTCTATGAGATTTTCCACCGACTTCATGACTTTTTTAAAGAGGAGTCCTATGTGTACGGTGTACGCTACTTCTCTCTCAACGTGGGAGGTCACTATGTGATTCTAGTGCTCTATTATTATCTTTTTTTTTTTTTTTCCCCGATATGAATATTTATAAACATTCACTTTAATAATTTTAAACAAATCTCTTAGATTTAATTTAAAACTCTAAATCCTTTCTTTCCTATCCATTGAATTAGGTTCAACAAGGTTATTATTATTCTTCTTAATTTAATCGACTTTTATGGACTCACTAGCATTTTACCTTGTAAATCTTTTCTTTCTACAATAAGATCTTGATAATTTTTATGTATTAGACTTGATAAAAATCATATTAAAATAATATTATATAAAATTGATAAAACCTGATAAAAAAAATGACAATTAAAAATAAAATACAATTTGTTAGGCATTTTTACATGTACAATCTCACTCACTTGATTTATTAAAAGGATGAGATAAAAGTTAAAAAAAAAAACGGATGAATTTAAGTTTTCCTTTCTAATGTCAACTAAATTTAGATTTATTTAGAAGAAAAAAAAATTGTACTAAACTCAAGCTGATAAATTATAATTAGACCTATACTTCCATGACTAATAAAAATACTCGGTAAGATTTCAGTATATTAATATTAAAATTTTTCAAAATAATCCAATTTACATGGGATTTAATTTTAAAGAAATATTTCATGCTGTTTTGCTAAATAAGCAATATTTCGTGTTGTTATCTATGATCTATTGCCGAGAAATTACGCTGGGTGTTAGTTTTTGAACACCCAATTAAGTAGATAGCCCAATTTTTTTTATTTATTTATTTATTTTTTTTTTCAGTTAAAAGTTCGAATGACCATGTATTGATCAATCAATCTTCATAGGATCGAGGTAAAATATTTTCATTCTCTCGTTCTCCTCCTCTATCTTCCCCAGTCCCCCTTCTCTTTGTCAAACATGCTCTCTCTCCGCCTCTTTCTCTCTATCTGAACTTCTACAACCCCCTCCGATGCCCAATTCATACTTTCTCCGCTGGCGATAACCAGTTAATAGCGGATCAAGCGCCGCGATCTCCTCTGATCTCCCCCTGTCACGCCACCGCGCTAGTGGTTGCTCCCGAATGAGTGAATTGGTAAAATGACTTATTCACTTTCTTTTATTTGTAAAATGACTTTTCAAAAATTTTTATTAACAAAATGATCTCGAACAATCAGGAACGACCGTGGTTGTTCCTATGTTAAAATGAAATAAGGTTATTTTGTTAATTTCAATTTTTGAGGTAGTCATTTTGGCAAATTCCTCCTCCCGAATCAAGCCACGATCTACTTCGATCTCCTCCGTTCTACTTCGATCAAGCATTGTTCTTCGATCTACAGATCTCTCCCTTCCATGCCATTGTCGGTGGCTATGCATTCTTTTCCGCGAGCGGACCTTTGTGCCGCAGCGGTGCGGCAACTCGGAGAGAGAGGAGTGGATTTTAGTTTTTTCTTTTTTTAGTATAGAACAAATTTAGATAGTGTCATATTGGGATCAATCAGTGATTGATTATGATCAACAGTGATCAACTATGATAATTAGTGATTTATATTATGGTCCATCAACGAAAATTGGTTAGTTATATTATGGCCAATTAAACTACGGTCAATCAATGATTAAAAATGATCACTCAGTGAAGTTAATCACTGATTACCCAAGTGAATGGTCATTTTTTAAAATTAAATGATCATTTTAGAAAAAACAGTCTTTTAATTATTTTTTCAAAACTTCGATCATTTGTTTAAAAACGTTTTTAAAAAGGACCATTTACCTCCAAGTCCCTTGATTGCCGTTCCAAAGAACTGAACACGTTTTTTTTTTTTTTTAACTACATTTAAAATTTTAGAATTCAAATATCTCTCTAAATAATTTAAGCCTAATTTTTATACTAAGGTTATTCTATTTGTGTTTATTTAAGAATTTTCACGAATGGTTTTCATCCCAAATCAAAATTTGTAACACATGGCATTTTTAACGAAACTAAGGAAAGTAAATAGAAATTTTTTTAAATATTTGCACTAAATATTAAATTTGATTACATAATTAATCTATTTAAAAAAGTAAATAACTTGTTACCTTATAATCTATTTAAAAATTGCTATGATTTCTTTTTCCCCATTTATTTTTTGTGCTACTTAGCCCACAGGATTCCCGCGCCATTGTTTTGGCTATAAATTGGGGGGCGGCTGATTAGTCTACTCCGGGGGCCTGCCAACTAATTAAGTGGACAATTTCAACCCAAAAAAAAAAAAAAAAAAGTGTAGTTGAAATTGTCTACTTATTTTCAACAACCCTGTGACTTTATTTTTCGTTGGATTTTATCTTTTGAACTTTACGAATTTGATTATTAGTTTCTAAACTTTTTTTTCTTGATAATGAAACCTTTGATTTTAAAATTTATTGCACTGTTAGTCCTTTTTACTCAAATCCATTAAAATTTGTATAGTTTTTTTTTTTGGTACATGACATGCACATTATAGTTCAAGGACATTACTAATCAAGTTTACTTAATTTCAATACAAATTTTTTTAAGTAAAAATTATCAACAATACCATCTTGGGCTAATAATACACAAATCATGTGCAAAAAAAATTCAAAATTTAATAGATTTAAGCAAGAACTAATAGGACCAAAAATTATAGTTCAGGGGTAGTTTAGGGACTAAATTATTATTTTTAAAAAGTTTAAGGCTTGTCCATATAAAATGACCTTAGTATTAAACACAACCAATCAACCACTAATAGAAGGCTGATCCCATTATTAATTTAATAAAGTGAGATTCATATCCTATTAATGTGTGACGTTTGACACCATTGATATTGTTTTAAAAAAAATGTGCAGACTACAAAAGGGTTTTGTTTAAATTAATCACCACTTCAAGAACAAAGTTTATGCACCTAACTCATGTACCTCCTTTTTGGAATTCAATAATCAAATATTTGTGTTTTCGTGGCCCAAATGAACTCTACATTCGTATCCCTTTGTGGTTTCTTGCTTTCTATTTGTCGTGTATTTAACTTAACAATTTTTTATTTAAAGAAATAGAAACAGATGGTGATATTAGTACTAAACTTTTTTTTTAATTTATCTTATTTTAATACTTATTTAATCGCTACAAGGATGATACGGTTCCTTCATTCAGCTTATATATATTTTATCAAAAGATTTAAAAAAGATATAGTGAATATATATATATATATATATATATAGAGAGAGAGAGAGAGAGAGAGAGAGAGTTTCCTATTATTTTCGTTTCCTTGGATAGACATGCACTACGCAACATTTCTTGAATTTTTTTTTTTTAATGAAGGATTACTAATTGAACTTTAGACCGACATGCACGTAGAATAAAATGGACGGATGCCATTGCCAAAAAAAATAAATAAAAAGGTTGGACTTTGCCTAATAATAATTGCATTTATGACCTAATTAAACCTTATTAATAGAAGAAAACTAAAATAGAAAACAATGGAAACAATTAACAGGCGAAGCAATCCCCATTAGGGTGGGTATAGAGAATAATATATGGGTATGGGGTTAATGGGGTTAAAATTAACCCCCACGTGGGTACAAGGTGGTGGTGGAGGAAGCTCCCCCATACTTACATCCACCCCACTTATATTCATACTTAATATATATAACTTCATAATTTGAATTTTTAGTGTTTTATTGTTTTAGTTTTTTATGAATTAATTTATAGTTTTTCGGAGATTGAATTTGTTTTAAGATTTCATATTTATACTTTAATGAAATTTGTTTTATTTATTTTTTAATTCTTAATGGGTAGGGTACATGTATAGTACACCCAGTGGGGATTACCCGCTCCCTTACCCGCATTCAATTAGGCGGGTATGAGGATGGGTAGGAGGGTAAAAGGGTGGCGGGTATGGAGATGGGTAGGAGGGTAAAAAGAGTGACGGGTATGGGGGTGTGCGAAGTATACCCATCCTGTCCCGCTCTATTGCCATCCTTAATGTAACTCTTTATTTTATTGAAAAATCGTAATATGGATATTATTTCATTCCTATAATCATTTTATACAACCTAAAAAAAATAAGAATTCATCTCATGTTGATTTGAGATAAGAAAGTTATGAACTTTTAAAATTTGAGTTTTTAATAGGGATTTAGATATATGAATAGGAAAATTGGTTTACTTTTGGTGAAAAAAAAAAACATTTGAAATTTTTTTATTAGACTGTATGCTCCAAATATAAATTTAATTTTTAAAAGCGCTTACAGGTCTTTTGTCAATTCAAAGTGACTAGAGTTTTTCACCTGTATGTTTAGATAATTTGCTCAATATTAGTTGCATGCGTGTTCCCATCTTCTATTCTTGCTTTCTTCATAACTTCAAGGGGTAATTATAAATAATAATAATAATAATAATAATAATAATAACAAAAGAAAGAAAGAAAAAAGAAAAAAGGTGAAAATATCCAAAAATCTCATGTGTTTAGCCAAAATTTTTATTAATCCTCTATGTTTGTACTTTTCTAAATGCCAAGACTGCCCTCCTAACTATTAACCCTCTGTATATTTATAGTTCTTATCGTCAATTCTTCCATCTTGATAATTTATATAATTATATGGATTATATCTATTTGCATAAATACCTCGGTGATTACCACTCATTAATACATAGAGGTCAATAAACATATATTGGGTTAGTATAGAAATGGGATCTCCAATAGCTGGAGACAAAAGATTCGTATGAGAAAACATAAATAAACGAGAGTCTCTGTTTGACCCTCTAAAGATAACGGTTGAACAACCATTTGATCGCCATCAAAGTCTGCATTGATTCCCTTACAAACTAATGGATGTAAACAAATAGTATGTCCTTCTACTAAATTGGGTTGAATCTACATCAAATACTATAAAATAATTAACTAAGCCAATTAATGACAAAATTATCGTTAAAAAGCTTTGTTTGTTATCTCTTGCAGGTGATCGGCGGGGAGGTGGCTGTTTGTACCCATATCTTTTGTTCATTGCTTATAGCCAAACAAGGCTCTTCTACAACAGTCATTCATGCTCCAAACATCTACAACATCAACTACCCTGTGCTCTTGTGTTCTCTCTTGACGATTGTTGTCTCTACGCTCATGCGCCATCTCTTGACAATAAAAGAGGAGAAACAAAAATTGTAACTTTTCAGTAAGTACTTGGAATCGAAAAACTTATGACGTCAAAATGATTTAAATTTTTTTGTATAAGTAATAAAAATATTAAATGAAGTCTATAATATTTAACTTAAATTTTGTTACAAATTTTAAAATAGATCTGGTACTCATAAAAGCTTTTATTAGAAGTCACATTTTTTTAGTTTTAACAGATTATCTAAGCACTTCTTTGATCCCATTGTTGACAGCAAAGTAGCCTTCTAAAAAGCCTCTAAGTTTATGCCACTACGATCTGCATTACCAGGAGCACCATGTACACTACTAATAGTATTTATTTTTACCCAATCAAACTACAATTGAATTTTGTGGTACAATTTAAAAAATAAAAAGAAAAAGCTCACAAATTATCATCATAATTAATTAGTATTAAAATTAGGAGATAAGCAAAACAAAAACGTAGCTGCCAAAAAATCTATATCCTAATAAAAATATTGCTTAGTAGATCAATTAATTGATAAGCATCTCCAAGAGTGAGGAAAATTTGTCTTGACAGTTTATCTATCATATAGGTGGTTATTTATTTATAATTTATTTGCAAATTGATATAAGTTAAGTTATCAATGGAATTCAGTATATTCAAGATAAGTAAATAATAATAATTAATGTTGGTTAATGCTTGATTAAGTCACAAGTTTATGCATTGTTTTCAGCCAATTAGTTATTCATGAAAGTGGAGATTTGTTAGGAATAACAAAAATGAATGATATAGATAATGGCAGGTGTCAAAATATTAAAGGATATATATATATATATATATATATATATATTAAAGTTTAGATAATGCTAACAGAACGATTACGTTTTATGGCTTTTCGTAGAAAATCATATAGATCTTTAACCTTTCTAATGTTATTGGCTTTCTCAATATAGATGAAGATATATAATAAAATTTTATACTATTCTGTGGAAATTATGTTCTGTTTGTAAATGTCTAACAATTGATGCCAAGTAAGGATATTAATTTGTATCCGTGTGGTTTTTTATTCACTATGAGTAATCAACGAACTCGCATTGATTGCTAATTCTTTCCTAATTACTTAATTTCTTTCACATGATTTCATAATACAATAAAACCCTGATAAATTAATCATAATTAAATTCTTTTTTTTTTTACGGTCCTGATTTGGACCAATGGATAAATTAGTAAATTCAGTAAATTGATAAGATATACATGATAATAAAACCCTTAAAGATTTCAATATGTCCTACTAATAATATAATTACTAATAAATTGACAATTTTCAATTCATATTACATCGACGACGATGCTCTGATCGAGTGTTGAAGTCGTGGTGGATCCCATCTTTGATTTTCGTAATGCGCTAAGAAATTTTGGTGTACTTTTTTATATTGTAGTAAGAAATTAATATTCAGTGTCATTGTCATTTTGAGGGCTTCTTTGTGTGAAATAACAGACTCCAAAACAGAACTAACGTCTTCAACTTCGTTCTGTTGATTGTTCCTATATGAGTTAAAATCTTCGAACTCGTATCTTTTTTTTTTTTTTTAAGGATAATACGTACTCGACATCCATTTCGTTACGATAATGTATTTCGTTTATTACATGTTCACTTTATTGTGACTTCTTTTTCTGTGCGATTTGGTTCCTTAAAAGTTAATCAAAATCATGTGTAGAAAGATAAATGAAAAGATTACCTAGCTGATAACCATTTGTGTTTAAGATGGGCCAAAAAAAAAAAAAAAGCCTTAATGCTTTGTTCACCTGACCGTTGAAAGGTCCGAATAAGAAGCCCTTTGAAGAGAGGCAGAGAAAAGAAAAAATAAATAAATAATGAATAAACTTACATGAGGCCGAAAGATAAAGGGCATAAAGATATGTCGAGGTTTTAAATCGGGATTGGAGAACTTAAAAGAAAGGTAAAACCCATTTTCTTGTTCTTTCTGAATACTACTAAGTTGATATTCTGTCAAGTACTTTGTGGATTTGCTAACATACAGTTTCTTTATAAGCATATATATAATCTTATTTTGACATCTTGACGGATAAAATAAAATTTGGGATTGTGTTCATAAATTAAATAGCCTCCAAATTATACACCTGACATTAAATTGGTCCATGACTTTTGATTTCAAACATCACATTATTCTAAGCTTTTGTTGTTACACAAATGACCCTTAGGATTGATTTTTTTTCCATCACTTAAAAGTTTCTTTCCTCAAATGCCACGTTTTCCCGATGATAGTATAAACATATCTTCCCCTAGTGTTTTATTTTATTTTTTGCAAGTACAATTCTCTCATTCTCTTTTTCTCCTCTCTCTTTCCTTTTTCTTTCTTCCCCCCACCACAACACCAACCATGCAATGCTCGTCGCTGTCGATCCCACTCGTTGACACTGCCGTCGATTTTCCCGACTCCCCAGCCCCTCACGATGGGGATCTACACAGAATAAAAGTGATGATGAGCAAGGGCCAACTCTCCGAGTTTTTTTTTTTTTGGGTTATTTTTCAAGTAAACTGGTGAGATAACACCGGTAATATAGTAGACTAATATGTGTTTCGCAGATGACTACCGTCGGTTCTAAAGTAAGGTCAATTTCTATGATTCATTCAGATTAATATCCTCTCTTACAAAAATTACGTCATGCATAGGAAGAAGAGAAAAAGAAAGAAAGTTAAATTCAGATTATAATAAAACTAGCAATAGTCTATATGGATTCTCGAGATTCGAAAAATGTCGAAGAAATCAGACAGCGTACCCCTCAAAAGGCATGTGGATCCAATTATGCCATGCATAACATGTCATACAATAAAACTTGAATTATTCTCATTTATAATCCTAAACTTCAAAATCACTTCACTTTATCCCGTAAACTTTAAGAATTGTTATTTTACCAGTTAAACTTTGAATTTAACCCCACTTATACCTTTTATTAAAATTTGAGTTAAAAAATAAAAGAGGTAAAAAAAAGTGAATAAGTACAGTCATGATTTTTTTTTTTTTTTTTTTTCCGTTTGTTATTAGTAGAAATCCTAATAAAATAGGTTTTATAAGACTTTTTTTTTTCTTTTTAACTGAAATACTGATAAAACGGGTAAAATGAGGTTAAATTCAAAATTTAAAATAAAAAAAACAAAATGAGAGTTTTTAAAAAAATTCAATAATAAACTAGGAGTAGATTTAAAGTTTGGATGGTATAAATGAAAATAATCCATAAAACTTTTATTTATAGGAGAGGGACAATTGTATCCTTAATTCTTTAGGGTTTTATTTCTCCTTCCTTCTCTCTCTCCCTCCTTTCTCCCTCTCCCATGTGGAGGCTACCCCAATTTCTTTGCCATCGTCATCTCTGTTTAGCTTAATGCGATCACACGAACGCATATATCTATAAACTTTTTATTGGAAACTATAACTATATGTGTGATTTGGATATATTTAGCACCTTTTTTTTTTTTTTTTTTTAAGTTTACTTTGCTATTTGTATAGTGGATTTAAACTTATACATAATCCAAACAGGAACCATGATTATTACGTACCAAATGAGCATGTTTTCATATACTTACCTGTGTGTTAGATCTTCTAATTCACAAATATAGATAGACACACATATAGAAAGGTACAACAATACAAATCTATTACACACACACACACATATAAGGAATGTGTTTGGAACACTTGATAGATACCAAAAAAAAAAAAAGACTACGTTGGTAAAAAGGTGCCTGTTAATGGTGTAACAAAAATGAACAGAAATACATGATCAATTGATGAATAGTGAGGGTGTCAAGTAATAGATAAAAAAGCTTAAGCATCCATTCATTTGGAAGAACTGCTAGAGTAGTTTATTATTGTAACGAGTACATTTGTATTATTTAATTATTGGACTGCAAGTATATGATTTATTATTTCATAATAATTTAATTCAATCGTAATTCTAATTTTTCATTTTTTAAAATTTAATACATATTCATTTTTTTTTTACATGCACATTATTCAAATGTTATCTTTAATAAAAACTATCTAAGTACGCATTTCACATGCATTTGGTGTGTCCACTTAAATTGAAAATTTTGAGTTTGAGTTATTGGAATTAAGTTGAGTTTTGGAATTGTATGGTTGGCTAATTGAAGTTAAAAAAACTTGAAATGTATTAGGAAATTTAAAAAAAATGAATATATTTCGTTCGTCTCGAAATCCTATACAATTTGAAAAAAAAAATCATCATCTTATTTGAACTTGTACCCGTTGAATTATAATTGGAGTTGTAAATAGTGAAACTGAATTATTTCTTTAAAAAAAGATAAAAACAAGTTGGAATTTTTCAACTCCAATAGTTGAACTAGGCATAAGTTTCATTTAAATGCTTAATTTAAATTAGATGGTAATATTTAAGTTGAATAAACACTCTTTTTCTTTGTCTTTTTTTTTTTTAATCAAAAATTAAATGAACATTCAAATGCAATAGTTTCATCCAAACGACTGCTTATAAATATAGGGAGAACTGAGACAAAGCGGCCTAGGAATGTTTGTTCCCACTCATTTTCGCCACGTTCCTACAACCTGCGTTAGAGAGATTAAAGCAAATCCTTATTTTTCTTTTTTAACAGTACCATATGCAGTGTGTGTATATATTTATTAGTTAGCTAGTTAGTTATTTTTTAATGTGAAAATTAATGAACAAATTTTTTTTTGCCTGTACAAATTTAAATCGGTAAATACATTGTTGTACATGCAACACGAACTAGTAGAAACGAAAAAATAACATATATATAATTACAAGTTATTTGATCTGGTGATTAATATTTGAATTTGAACACAAAGTTGAAGGACAATTTCTTTCTACAAGATGAATTGCATAAATTTAAATCACTTATCATTATGATTTTTTTAGGGACATGGATATTATCTAAAATAACTTCTTTATTTATTTTTTTAAGAGGTTTCAAACAACTTCTTAAGAAGTGCAGAAAATGAACAAAATAGCATTTAAAATCTAAAATGCTTAATTAATTAGCCTCTATCCATTTAAAATCTGCATTTGACGGTTTCTTTTGCTTTTTATTAATGTGACATGTTTTGACATACAAAGAAAGACCATTATTTCTTCCCAATATTAAAATCTGCAAGTATGATTACACATTAAATTTACTACCTTATTAGGCAATGTAATAGATAATATTGAATTAATAGCTTCAAAGAGATTTGTTAATGACAGCATGAAAATTAAAAAGTAACCGTTTTAAGAATCTGTTGAAATCGTAATTAACAAGCAGCACATGCAAATAAGCCAACTCAACCTTAAACAGACAACATATATACAAAAAGTTGACTATTTATATATTTTTTTCTTTTAATTTTTTTTTACTAACCGTCAAAATGCCAAACATATATACTTATATATATCGGATGACTGTGGTGTACAGCACGTGAAATTTGTCGGACGTAAACGACAATGAAGTTGCAGCCGTAGGATGAGAAATGAATGGCCACGGGAGATTGAGGAGGTCGTGGGGCAGCTAAAATTTCATCTAAGTCGGTTTACTGGAGTAGACTAGGTGGAAAACAATGATTAAGAAAAGCAGTTGGGGCAGGAAAAGAGCAATTAATTGGGATAAATTAAATATTTCTCTGATTATGAAGAAATATTATTGTTGGGTTTGGAGACGACGCTGCAAATGAATATAGCACTATTACTTGATAAATGAACTGTAAATAAGGATTTTAAATCACATACTCAATACGGCTTACTAAACACAATGCAACATATAGTTTTACACGATATTTAATGGGTTGTTTGGAGGTATCATTGTATATAGTGTTTTGCCGTTTCTTTTCCAACTGTCTGTTTGGAGTGGATTTTGTTTCCAAATCCACTTTTTCAAAATTTTACTCCTCACATTTATTTTTCATCTACTTTTTTAATTATCAAATCAAAATTACACATATAACCAGCAACACTTATTCTAATTATTCTTCCATAAACCGCAAAAAATAACAACCAACTTTTCTAAAATTGTTAACCCCGAACCCATATTCCCAAAACTCAACTGAACAAAAGGTGGGCAGTTTTCAAGTCAAGTCACCACCATCAACTGAACAAACAAATGAGGTCCACAACAAATTCAGCAACAAACCAGGTATAGCATTTTGAACTCTGACTTCAACCACCTTGCATTTTGATAATTTTTCTGAACCATTTCATTCTCTAATTTACCACTACTTGCAGAAAGTAGCTTTTTTTTTTTTTTTTTTTAAACTTCCTAAATCAACCGCCTAAGGACTTTGATCATATACAAGACTCTACATGCAAACTAAAACCTTCAGCCAAAACACACAAGTTCTTCTTTTTATCTTATTCGGGTAAACGTCTTACCAAACAAAGGGGGAAAAAAAATAATATTAAAAAACACTATACATTTCCGTAACCAAATATTTGTTCTCCAGTGGGACCAGTCCATACATTTTCATGCTTGCTCTAAGACAGGGAATTGTTTTTTCTTTACGAAATCCATTTGTGACTACGCTTCTCCTGCTTTTGTACACCACATTTCACCAATGTTACAATCTATTACAAATAAGGCTACAAGATCTCATTCTTCTTTTCATATTGGAATTTCCACTCTTCTTATCTTGTTTAAAATTACCATTCACACCTTACATCCCCATTTTTTACAATTCTTTGATTGACAATATCGACTTTTTTTATTTTAATATTCTTTTATGGGCACTTCTACTAACCCCCACTTTTAAAATGGGGGAAATTTCCCACACAAGATGTTAACCGTTAGATTAGATGACATGAAATATTTAATAACAACAAAATGATCCTACGGTTTATATTGATCAAGGGCATGCAAAGGTAATGAGGGGTATGGAGAAAAGGTTACTGGTTAGCAACCGGCTAATTAAAAAAAAGTATCTTACACCTCTTTTTTTTTTTTTTTTTTTTTATTTGTTTGTTTGTTTAATATATGGCCTCCGTGAGAGTCAGAGAAAAGGAGATCGTGGAAGCCAAGCCCTAAGCATTGGAATTGCTAAAGCGAATGGAGGGAAAGTTGGTATTCTTCAATTGTAAGGTAGGCCATATTTCCTCCCCTGTAACAAGATCTAATATATATATTTTTTCGTTAGATAATTACCTGCATGTAGTAATATAGGATAATTTTATTTGGGAGTTGGAATATAATCTTGAGGGAATTTGGAGAAAAGAAGTAAGAAGTTGTTTGGTAGCAGATGATGAAATGGTATGGGGAGGAATTTTCGGGAAAAAAAGAAAAAGAAAGAAAAACTCCCCATAAGAGACGAGTGATGACTAGATGATGAGCTGCCATTACAAGGGATTTTTTTTTTTTTTTTTAAAGAAAAAGAAAGAAAAACTCCCCATAAGAGATGAGTGATGACTAGATGATGAACTGCCATTAGAAGGGATTTTTTTTTTTTTTTTTAAAAGCTATATAACTAGATTATGGAATGGTATCATGGGAATTTAAAAAAAAATAAAAAAGGAAAAGGAAAAGGAAAAATGGCAACATATTATGAAATGGTTGTGTAGGGTGGGGGTTTATGAATTTTTTCACCAATTTATTTATAAAGAATTACATGGATTGGTCTTTCATTTTAGGTAAGATGAGGATTGAAGTAAAAAGAGTAACTGAATATGTTGTAAAAAATATGAAAAAATTAGATGATGCTGCTCTCGAACTTGAATGACAAATATAATTCTTAGGATCCAAACGATAATGACGGAAAAAAAAAATAAATAAAAACAAGAAAAAATTGGTTATGAGCACTATGTACGTATCACATAGGCCTTCATGTTGGTTACTATACAATGACTGAACATTACAACTAAAAAGTAACAATATTATAATACTTTTATTATAAATTACAATTCTAACGATCGTTCTTTTACTAACCTACCATTATTCATGCCTTTATATAATTTTTTATTTTATTAAAGTTACTTAACTACCCTTCCTCACATTATTTATAATACATTGACTTTGGTGAATCTCCTTTGACTCACCCCAATACCGGCTGTGACCGGTTTTAAACTCAATGGGACAAAATTTCACGTTATTCTATGAACTGTGGAAAATGTCCCACAATTTGGCACGGGACTGCAAAAATTGCCTTCTTTAGTTGGCATTTAAGTTTTTTTTGACATTTAAATTTAATTATAATAAAATTATATTTTTTTATCTTAATTTTTTATTTTTTTTAAATCAATAAAATTTATAATTATTTTTTTAAAATCAATCAATTATAATTTAAAATTTTCATCCCGATCGACAAACGAAACGGAAACTTAGCCTTTTATACAATTTTTTACTGACGACATTACTTGTTTTTTCCTTCACTAACTACCCGGGGTCTGCTTGCTTTCTGCCACCCTAGGCTGCAACTGGGAGCTGGATTGTGGCCGTTGCCGTACAATAGAGCCACCGTGTGTGTGTCTACATACATATATATATATATAAAGGGTCCGACAATGTAACATTGACTAGTGATACACTCATAACATTGTTAATGTGTTATATTTTGTGTTGATATATATGATTTACAAAATTAGGCTCAAAAAAGATATATGTTTAGTTAGGTACACATTAAATTATCCTTCAGGTAATCCGGTTTGATTGAATAATACTATTTTCTTCATTCTCGCTTAATTAATTTTACGTTTTACAAGTTGTCAAAATGCTAATTCTGTTCATTCCGAAAAGGAAAACAAAAATTATAAACCGGGATTGTCTCGCATTAATGATTCTACATGATGGGTCTCAATGTAATGGAATGAAGAATGATACGAATTTAAAAATATCTGTAAGAGATACTACGAGTAAAAATTACATATTTAACTGCTCGGTAATCTAACTTTAAAAAATCTATCATCTACGTAATATTTTGTAAACTTGACCATATTTAAAATTAAGTTCTTAATTAGTTCCTTTTGAAAAAAAAAAAAAACGTTTACTATAAATAATTCACTTGGTGAATCTAGATTTTTTTTATGGTCGTTCTAAGTTGGAACCTCTACTAGAACTCATCAAACATATGGTCTCCTAATGGTTTCCACCAGGTAGCAAACTTAAGTGGATTTAATAAAAGGTCTTTTCTAATAAAATAAGATTAATCCAAAAAATTCCACTAATTGGAAATTAAGGATAATTATCTTCATTTATAGTCTTTCTCATAAAAAGACACTACTATAGAGTGTGTGGTAAAACAAACTTTATTACGAACCGTTGTCTAAGCTCCTATTAAAAAGACAGCACAGAGATGCATACGAAAACCGTCATGGTTTTTAACGATAATTTTAGTAAGATACTATTCTATGACGGTTTCCAGAGTGAATTTTTGAATGCTTGTAAAGTATACCCAACAGCTAGTTAAGTCTTGTTTTTCATCATAACCAATTTTATTTTATTTTTCTTAAAAAAGCACAAGAAATAAATTGTATATTACCAATTCCTAAATTTTTTTTTTTTAAAAAAAAGAGCATTATGTGTTAAGCCATACATTGACAAAAAGAGTAATCTGATGAATAGTAATGATATACTAATTATCAATATTATCCATACAAATTATACCAATATAATAAAACGCGTAGAAGATTCACACACTTTATTATGTATGTATCTGTCTAAAGGCCAACGGCTAGTTGAACTTTGTATTTCATTATAACGATTAAAGTTTTTTTTTTTTTTTTTTGCTCTTAAATAAGCAAAAGAATAAGATTATTTGATATCAATTTCTCAAAAAATAATTAAATATCAATTGTGTGTCTAACGGATAGTTAAGCCACATATTCAATAAAAAGAGAAATATAATCAAATATAGCTTATATTAATAAGGAACGCCGTTAATTTGACATACAGCTTTGTAAAAAGGTCAATCTCTTTATTAGAATCCGCACATTTCTCTCTCTAGTTTTTTTTAATTATTATTTGCTTTTTTATTCTGTATAAATCTTTATGGTTACTTTGTTTGCAAAATGTCAGTGGGGGGTATGTATATTTCTTGGAGGCATCTCTAATTTTTACTTTGATTTTCCCTGTCATGTTCTTTATCTAAATTACAATTTTTATCTCATTACTCTTTACAAATAATCCTTGATGAACACATAATTCCAAAAAAAAAAAAAAAAAAAAAACCCAGCAATTTGCCAACAGTCTTGCTGTAAATTCTTATTATTTATAATTCAGCCAATTTTACACATATTTTACATTTTTTCACTTAAGTTTTTCCTCTTCTTCAGCAGATTTCAAGTTCCTAATGAATACAGAAAGTCCTTCCTTATTCCATCTCCAATAAGCTTCATCGATGTTCTTGTGTTCACTATTAGCAAAAACCACATCACATGTAGGATCGGATTTCTTCTTCTTCGGAAAATTCTTACCAGTACTAGTCGCCATCATCCAGGCGACTTCTACAGCATCGACGAGATCGGTAAAAACTTTTATCGAAGCGTAAGTCGTCATCAGATAATCTCCATAGCCATCGGTTTTACGCTTCCCATACTGGGGCCTAGTTGGGGTCTTACGCTTTTCGATGTAGATGTGAATCGCCTTCACCGAACCGGAGAGAATAGCACGGCTGATTATCTTGGTTGTAGCCGACATACGGATCACCCTCAAGAGTCCCGAGTGCTTGAAATCAGTAGCGGTCCAAGGCGATCTTCCGGGGACATGGCCAAGTTTTGAGAGTGTTGAATGAGCTAGTGGTTCAATTCTGGAACGCATTCTTTGCCAAAATTGTGGTACATTGTCTTGTAATGAGCAATCTGTTACATAATTTATGTTGACAGTTTGTCAGGTAATATTGTAATGCAGTGATCTGTTTAGGATCAGTGTTCGCTTGTTTCTTAATTATGTACTAGAATTCTTGATTCTGTCAATACTTCATACCAAAAATTTCGATTATTTTTTATGTACTATTGTCAGCGCAAACAAAATTTGTTGTAACAAAGTATTACTAGAAAAATGACAATGTTAAAATACATCATAATCATTTAACACCACACACTAATAGATAGTGGGTCCTATGACATGTGGCCATAAGTGGAACTTGTTTTTAATTAATTGTGTTATTTTGGGTCCCACCAAAGCATTTTTCATAAGAGAAAATTGATGGAGAAATTCTTATAGAAAAATATTTTCTGTCATCAATGGTATTTTAAATGCTATAATTAATAATTAAAATAAAAAAAAGTTAATCTCACCTATAAACTCTATGCAATTGGAACTCGCTCTCTATTAATATGTGATGTTAAGTAGTACTGTTGCCCTTTAGCATTTTTCTATATGCAACAAAAAATGAACAATTAAGGGAAAGAGAGAGAGAGCCAATGAGGTAAAAAAGAATAGAAAATGGTAGTAAGTTTTTACCTTCTCCGCTCTCACTTAGGTCATCATAGTGACCAAACTTGAGAAAAACCCTTTCAAGAGTGTCTAGAACATCTGTACTGCAGGTAGGAGGGAACTGGAGGCCGTACAACAGCCCCGAGATGGCGAACATGAAGGTCCTTAACCCTAATCGGATGACCGGAGCATCCCTTGTTAAGGGCCACTGAAGCTCACCCAATACACAAACACACATCAACAGAGAGCAGTATTGTGTTGCTTGCACTAGCAGATTGATGGCGAATCCCCCCGTCATTATGAATCTTGCCGTTTTTCCTTCATCATAATCCATTAGAATCACCACCGCGCAATGGAAATTGAAAAGCTCCCTGAGATTTCCTTTACAAGCAGAAGAAATTGAATTTGGCATTGTTTACCAAAATAGGTAAATCCCTGCAGAAGTGCAAGTAGAGACCAAGTAAAATGGAGAAACCGAAAAATAAAATTAAAAAAATGTGTTTGATTTCTTTAATTTTGGGAGGATTGTAATCTTTTAATGGTTACAAGAACATATATATGAAGATGATATCTAGAATTTTTTTATTGGAAACTATCTACATGTGATTTAGATAAACCCACATTTTAAAAAAAAAAATTTACAGTGTCTTCTCATACAAAAATGTTAATCTACTGTTTTAGTTATGGATTTGAGAACCTATAATGTAAATGGGATCAAGATTGTGTACAAAATGAGCAGGCCCAGTTTATCTATCTATGTGTTAGATCTACTATTCACAAATATATATATCTATATATATATATTTATATGTGTGTGTGTGGATATATATATATATATATATATATATATATATTGACACACACATATTGACAGGTGCGTCTATACAAATCAATCTCATTTGTATGAGGAATGTGTTCGGAAGACATGATAGAAAGATGAAAAGGGTAAAAAGAATGTGTTGGTGGAAAGTTACCTGTTAATGGTGTATTTCGGATATAGAAGAGAGGGATATAAAAACAAAAAAGAAATTGATCAAGTAAAGGTGTGATACCAAAATGAAGAGAAGAGTACTACTGAGGGTGTGAAGTACTAGATTAATAATAATAAATAAATAAAAATTAAAAAAAAAAAGGCTTATAAATATAGAGGGAGAACTGAGACAAAGGAACGAGGAATATTTGTTTTGACTCATTTTTGCCAAGTTCCTACAACTTGTGTCGGGAGAGATTAAATCAAATCATTATTTTTCTTTTTTTAACATATTACCTTTTTATTAGAATACTATATTACCTCTTTAGTGGTCAGGTGTATGGTAAAATATATTACTCGATCGGTTACGAAAAATTTAATTACCATATGCTGGGCATATATAGATACCTTGATTTACCTATTTCGATATAATCTATAATTGGTTCGAAAAATATCTTGAATTTTAGGCAATTACGGATGATATAACTAGTAAATTATATGTTCCTCCTTATGTCAACATATTTTATCGTCCAGAAGGAATTACGCTTTTTTTTTTTTTTTTTAAGTACAAGTAGCTATAAGGTTTGATATGATTTTTAATTACCGTCTGAAGGTTAATGGAAACTTTTACTTCTGTTCAATATATGATTATTGAAGCTAATTGAATTGGTTAATCCATTCAGTTCATCAATAATCGTCAAGTACAATAGTATTAATGATGACCGTTTATATATATCATGTGTATCTCACTAGTGACTTTAAAAAACTTCAAGAATATATATATATATATAGACGGGAAAATTAATCGACAAAGTTCTTTTTCCATTGCAAAAATTTATATATCTTTTTCTGATCAAGTGACATGCATACAACCCACAAATTAAAATCTTCTTAGCGTAATATAATTAAATAATCACTTACAAATATTACTATAAACAACTTCTTTCGAAGTGCACAAAATGAACAAATAGTTTATTTTCGTTTGTTCACTGACACTCCAAAATGCTTACTTAATTAGCTTCCATCTGCATTATTTTGATGGTTTATTTTGCTTTTTATTAATGTGACATGATTTCTTCCTGATGTTAAATTTACTACCTTATTAGGCAATGTAATATATATATATATATAATATTGAATTAATAGCTTTAAAGAGATTTGTTGATGACAGCATGAAAAATTAAAAAGTAACCGTTTTTATTAAGAATCTGTTGAAACGGTAATTAACAAGCAGCACATGCAAACAAGCCAACTCAACCTTGAACAGGCAACATATATACAAAAAGTTGACTATTTGAATGCTTTATATACATATATATATATATATATATGTATATGTGTGTGTGTATGTATATACACTTACAAAACCGTCAAAATGCCTATTACATGACAAAAGATGCGTATATATAATTTCGTATATTCATATTCAGTTGAGGTTGTCTCACAATAATGTCCCACTGTGAGTGGGCCTCTTATTGTGAGATCACCAATAAGTACTCTATGAGGTTGAATAGAATTGGTTCAAAATTATACATATATAAGAAGAGACAAATTTGTTAATGGCATGCAAATAAGCCAACTCACCCGTAAAGAGACAACAAATATATTAGAAAATTATGTCATAAAGCTTTATTTATTTATTTATTTATTTTTGTTTTAACAAATTTTACAAATGCTAGGGAGGGGACTTGGCCGTTGGTTTTTGTTTCTGATGTTAGGGTTCAAAAAAAAAAAAGTGTAAGTACTCTTTTTTCTAATCTCATTGGACTTTACAATAAAGGCTTTTAATGAGACTTATTTCCGAGTCTGGTTTTCAACGGCTTAGTTCCGGTTGTTCCCTATGACTTCAGTTTCTACTTGTTTTGGACCTCTGGATGACCATTTCTTTCTCTTCAGTTAGTTATCCTGGTGGGTGGAGTTTCTTTTTTTTTTTTTTTTTTTTTTTTTTTCATTTTTGACCTCTAAGTAAGTTTCTTTTTTTTTTTTTTTTTTCTCTCTAAATATAATGAGGGGGGAGCGTAGTGTGAGATGTGGATGCTAGTAGGTACCAACTTAATTAGGATATACTAGTTTTCCTAATATTTGTTGTTCCTTCATGCTATTTATACAAAATTAAAATAATAATAAAAAAAGATTGTCCAAATGCTAATTCTTTCCAAAAAGAAAATAACACTGTTCAAACTGGAGACCCAAGATAATCCTGTAAGAGTTTGTTCAAAATTTATAAACACATAAGAAGAGACAAATTGATGTTTTTTTTTTTTTTTTTTTTTTGTATACACAAGCAAGTACACATATATTTTCACTACGCAGATCAACCACAATAGCCTTTAGGAGATGGATCAAAATGGACCCATAAATAAACCACACTAATTGATTAATGTCATGCAAATAAACCAACTCAACGTTAAAAGGCAACATACAGTTTACATGTTACAAAGTTGACTATCATGCATAATGCTTTTATTTTATTTTTTTTCTTTTGGAAATCAAACGTGGTTTAGTTTTATTGATAACTCGAAACTACTTAATACAGCATTAGAGACATACATTGGAAAGTGAAAAAGAGATCCTAAAACCCGAACTGTGCTAATACATGTGAAATTGATAACCACTGGAGTTGTTCCAAGAATTAATCAAACTTTGAGCTGATAGATTGACTCCTCATGTACAGCCGACACCCTCAGAAGGGCATCACACTCCACCTCTTTGAGCAGATAACCCCGAATCAAGTACAAATTTTAATCCTTACCGTCGGTCGAATCACCTTTTGTTTTAATGAGGGCGTATATTATAAAATAAAGTTTTCATGGTGTTTATAAAAGGATAATCAATTTTTATTGGGTTAAAAATAATTAAAATGTATAGTTTTTTTAGATAAAATTAAAATAAATAAAACGAAAATTCATTTTAGATGGAAGCCCCCACTCACCACTCAATCATGAGTAGTTCCACCCTGCTTCCCAAAGAGCAAGACAACTCCCCCGTAAAAGGGTAGAAATTACCGACAGCCAGCTTCGCCATAACACCTCTCACATTACCATCAGAATAACTGAGAACATCTCCCATTCCTATATATACGGTTGGCAAAGCCAATGACAGTAGCATCAAGAATTAGCACCATAGCTAGCTAATTTTATATAACCGAGAGTAATAAATTTTGTAAAAGAAAATAAACAATCACAAAACAAATAAGTTTTCATACAGATTTGCTTTAATGTGAGATTACGTCTTATTTTAACGGCTGCAGTAATTCACAATAATGATCAAAAAGTTTATAAGAGAAACCACACACCCTCATACTCTCTGTGAATTTTTCTTTAATCTCTCTAATAATAACCCTAATGACGACACCCTTTATTAATTAAAAAAAAAAGATTAGGACATCCAACTTAAATTACTAGTGTAAAATCCTCAAAATGTTCTTAATGAATAACATGTCTATATTACAGGCCTTTCAGTTGAGGAGCTTCCCATCCTTCACAGTGACCTTACCACGAAAGTCAATCCGCGTAATGTCTCTACGTAAAGTATTTTTTCGTAAGACATTAATATAACGGTCCCAATTTTCTCTTATTCTCTCTAATTTTCACATGGTATCAGAGCTCACAAAGTTCAAATTGAGCAGTTCGATCAATCTGATACAAGATTGGTGATCAAAGAGAGCATCATCTTACAAGGTGTGTTAAGAGTAAAAAAAATAAAAACTTGAATCCCCCATCATAAAAATATAACAATAATAATAGATATATAATACTATTGAGTCCCACTTAACAGGTTGATCTAAGTCTCAAATTTCTTTTATTCTCTCCAATCTTCACGCAACTTAACAAACAAACATTTAGCTTAAAGTGCCGGCCCCGGCTCCGGCGAGCACCAACGATCTGGTCCTGGGGGAGGATTTGGACGTTCCACGGGTTCCTGGGTATTCAGCGAGCTCCACTTCAAGAATTTTCTGTTAGGAAGACACGTAGTGAAATAATTTTCTGTCAGGAATTTCATTTTCTCTTGAATTACCATACAACTACCATGTTATTTCAAAAATTTTAATTCCAAGCAAGCCATTCCTCACTTGAATCATTCATGCTAATTAAATGAAAAGAAATGGTTAGTGGTCGGTTTGTATAATCTCTTTCATCACGCCTTAATGTTTTCATGTATGGAGGGAAATGTAAAAGTGTGTGTATAGTGAAAAGAGAGTGCTAGACGTTTAATTTTTGTTTTTTCTAATTTTTTTATACCAATTCACGTAACAAATGAGTTATCATATGCTCCTAGATATCGATAAAATTTAAGAGATTTTCAAGGGTATTCCTATCAGTATTAATGCTTGTTTTTAAGTGATTAATATATCGTCAAACTCACATATAAAAAACAAATATATATATATATATATATGTACAAAGCCGCATAATCTAATATAAATATAGCGTTTTAAAATAAATCCCCATGTTGTAATTTATTTGACACTATATAATAGAATTCTCGAACTTTTAGATAGTAATTAACATGAAATTTTTTTAAATATAACAGTAATTTATAAGTCACGTTAGTTCATATTAAAAAATTGAAACCGGTATTATTATTTAAATACAAATAACACAAAGCTCATATTTTGGGTTTGTTTAACTCCCATTCCACAGAAATTTGAGCGCACAGAATTCAGAATACATTTTTCCTTTGAAAAAAAAAAATAAATAAAAGAAATCAGAATAAATTTTAAACCATAACACGCTTTTACGCTTGATTGTGCCTCATCAAAAGACTCAAATTGATCAATAATTATCGAATTACAACTTAATGGTTAGTTTAGCCACGTCCTTACATTTGGATTTTTAATTAACATTGGCTAAGAAAAGAGCAAACATGAGTTCATAATATAAACTTAAAAAATATTAAATAAAAGGATAAAATAAATATATATATATTTAAATGTTTGAGGCACTATCATACTAAAATTATGGTTAATAGATTATGGGTCTCCTATATTGATCTAGATATGAGATCCAACTTCTATTAATACGTGATGCTCATGTTACATGTTAATTAGTTATGTTCATTAAGGTTGTCCACTCTTTTGCATACTCGTCAAAGTCCATCAGTTAGTGCCAAAATTACGCAAAATAATCATGGACAGAAAAGTAGTACTTAAAGAATATTTTGAAGTACTTTAATTAAGGGAAGGTCTGTGGTAGAGACCCTTTTTGAGGGTCTCTACCCATACAGTCACTTTTTAAGTCATTGATTTTTAATCGTGTGGTTTATATTTGAGGGTGCATATTATAAACTGTAGGAACCACCCATATTGTAACAAAGTTAGTGAAAAAGAGAGAGAGAAAAAAAAAAAAAAAAAAAGGGGAAGAGAGAGAAAGGGGAAGAGAGAGAGGGGCGTGGGGGGTCCCCGTCGGGGGAGGACGCCGAGAGCTGCCGGGGGGAGGGGTGTGGGTGGGGCGAGGGGGGGGCTGAGGCCGGGGGTGCCGGCGGAGGAGGGCTGGGGGCAGGTTGCCGGGGGCCGCGGCTGGGTGGGGGGCGGCCGGGGCTGGGGCCGGTGGGGGGGGGGGGGGGGGGGGGGGGCGCGGGCAGGGAAGAGAGAGAGGGGAGAAGAGAGAGAAAGGGGAAGAGAGAGGGGAAGAGAGAGAGAGGGGGATGAGGGGTCCCCGTCGGGGGGAAGCCGAGAGGCGCCGGGGGCGGTGGGTGGGGGGCGTCCGGCGTCGGGGTTGGGTTGCCGGCCTTTCAGAGGGCTGGGTTTGCCGGCGCAGGGAAGACCCACCCCCCCTCTTTCTCTCTTCCCCTTTCTCTCTCTTCTCCTCTCTCTCTTCCTGTCCTGCCGCCCCCCCCCCCCCCCCCACTGGCCCCAGCCCCGGCCGCCCCCCACCCGGCCGCGGCCCCCGGCAACCCCCCCCCCCAGCCCTCCCCCGCCGACACCCCGGCCTCAGCCCCCCCGTCGACCCCCCTCCCCCCACCCACCCACCCCCCCCCCCCGACGCCTCTCGGCGTCCCCCCCAACGGGGACCCCCCACCCCCCTCTCTCTCTCTTCCCCTTTCTCTCTCTTCTCCCCTCTCTCTCTTCCCGGCCCGCGCCCCCCCCCCCCCCACCCCCGGCCCCCCACCACCGGCCCCAGCCCCGGTCGCCCCCCACCCAGCCGTGGCCCCCGGCAACCCCCCCCCCGCCCGGCGCTTCTCGGCGTCCCCCCCGACGGGGACCCCCCACCCCCCTCTCTCTCTTCCCTTTCTCTCTCTTTTTTTTTTTTTTCTCTTTTTCACTAACTTTGTTACAATATGGGTATTCCTATCGTTTATAATATGCACCCTCAAATATAAACCACACGATTAAAGATCAGTGGTTTAAAAAGTGACCCTATGGATAGAGACCACAATGGATCTCTACCACATACCTTCCCCTTTATTAAAATGAAAATGAAAAAAAATTGACGCATATACGGTATTTTCTTCCGCAAAGCAATGGCAACACTATCAAGTTGGACCTCATCATAATGCTTTGACAAGTCTATATAGGTCAATTTTAGTAATAAATAGGGAAATTTGTCAAATCAGGAAATCACGTGCTAAAGCCTAAATCCCTTTTCCATTTAAGTTCAAGTAGAATAATTATTGCCAAGTTACTTTTTTAATTTTATTTTTTTGGGTAGGAGGGGCGGGGGGCGAGTATTTTTAAGTACATGACATGTGAATTATAATTTTTTATTAATAAATATTTAAAATATTATTATATCAATTAATTATATTATTTAATATATTAATAAAAATATAATATGTAATTAATATATAAAAAATTAAAATTATTAAAATTAATATTTTTAATGATACTCTAATTATATATCTAAATAAAAATTAAATAATATTTAAGAACATTAATCATAATCTCATACTTTAAATATCAATTTAAGTAACATTAAAATAATCATCTTTTTATTTATAATTATAATTAATTTATAAAATATACTTTAAAACATCTATCCATAATAATAACAACTTACCCATTTTATAAGTTAATATTTAAAAATTATAATTAAATTTAGTTTCTCTCACACTTTTTATAAAAATTACTGGTTTATTTGGAATACAAGTTCCACTCAAACTAAACTGTATTTTTCTTTTCTGAAAAAATCAACAAAAATTATTATTTAAACTTATCAATTTCAACTCAACTCAAATTCATTCATTCACGAAACACCCCCTTCATTTATCATAAAATATTTTTTTGTTTGTATTCACACATCTCACATCAATCACAAGGTACTTTTTGACTTTACACGTCGCAATTTCCTAAGGCAATAATATCTCCAACCGCAGCCCATAACTCTATCATTATTCATCAGCAATTGGCGAATTGCGACACTCCTCGTCCTGGTCTAAATCCATCGACAGCTTTTTTTTTTATTTTTTGGTTAAAAAAATCCATTAATCGCTTTGAATAATGCAACAAAAAGAGTCAAGACATCTTCTTCTTACACCGACTGTCTCTCCAAACACATTTTCAAACAAGAATCAATAAACAAAACAAAAAAAAAGTCCCTGTTCAGGTGTCTTTGGATCCAACAAAGTCCCAACTCAATACAAATCCCGAGGATTCCAAGAGATCCGTGATGACGTCGGAGAGGGAGTCGTACGGACGGCAGGTGGTGGTGATAACGGGGTGCTCATCGGGAGGGATCGGGCAAGCGCTGGCACGCGCGTTCGCGGCGGAGGACTGCCTGGTGGTGGCGACGGCGAGGTCAGCGAGGTCCATGGCCGACCTGAACGACGGCGACCACAGAGGCAGCTTCTTCCTGCAGGAGCTGGACGTGCGGTCGGAGGAGAGTGTGCAGAACGCGCTTTCGAATGTTCTGGAGAGGTTCGGCCGCATCGACATCGTCGTCAACAACGCCGGCGTCCCCTGCCTCGGCCCTCTCGCCGAGGTCCCTCTCTCCGCCGTCCAAACCACTTTCGACGCCAATTTTTATGGTACTTTGTTTTTTATTTTTATTTTTTTGGAATAAATTCCTAGATTAGTTTCAAACTTTTTAATTATACAACTTTCTTTTAGTTTGGATAGTCTTAAATTATTAAAAATAATGTTATAATAATTATTTTTTATTAATTTTTAAACAAAATTTATAGATAAAATGATATTAATTAACGGATTTTATTTAAAAATTAACAAATAAAACTATTCGAGTTACATATTAATTTTAGGCATTCTAACTTAAAAATAAATAAATCATGAATTAAAATTACACAAAACTAAATGAACCATTTATCTTTTTCTCTTTGTTGTTGATTATTTAAGCTACCTTTTTTTTTTAAGATTGTTTTAGTTATTCTTTTTTTTTTTTAGGGGTTATTTTAATTATTCTAGAACAATAATTCTTTTTCTTTATTTGTCCTTTTTTATAAATTAATTTTGTTTTACTTTATTTTTGTTTCTGTGTTTTATTGTTATTATTATTATTGCCCGTAAAAAGTAATGAATTTGGATCTAAAGTGAAAAAGGTGCTCATTTCATGTATAAACATCATAATACCAATTCAATAATTTAACAATGTAAAACAAATTCAATTCGTAACAATATGGAGTCAAACTAACGCAAAGTTAATACGTGGATCGACCTAGCACTTTCAGGTAGCGTTTTTAGGTAGTGCTTTTCCAAACAAAAGAGACTGAGAGACATTTCTGAAGAGTAGGATTGCATTGGTGGTGGCATCTATGTTTCCAGTTACAATGAAAATTGAACTTAGTTCTTTATGAAGAATAGGCCTACGTAACAGTTTATACATGTGAAAAGATTAGTTATTATATATTATATATTATTCAGTGTCAATTATCCCCCACCTTTTTGTTTCAAATTTTAGTTGGGTCTGTTTGATCCTACTCAACCAGTCTTAAGTAAGTACTATGAACGTTTTAAGTGTCTTTCTAGTCTTTTTTTCTGATTATTTATCTCGTGTGGAAAAGGATTATAAGAAGGAGTGCGCATACCGGTGAGAATTCTCTTCACTGCTCTGATCGTGTTGTATTATTTCTTAGGTGCACTGAGGTTGATTCAAGCTGTTGTTCCGCACATGGCATCGAGGAGAAAGGGAAAGATAGTAAACGTTGGAAGTGTAACTGTTTTGTCCCCGGGACCATGGAATGGTGTCTACATTGCATCAAAAGCTGCTTTGCATTCGCTAACGGATTCTCTAAGGTTTGTCGTCACTCTCTCGCTCTTTGATTTATTTCTCCTACAGCTGAATATGATCAAAAGCTTAATTTAACTCCAGCGAGTGTATGTAACGAGCCATAGAGCTGCTTCGAGGGGATAGGCGAGGTTGAGGTTCCCAAGTGGTAAAGACCATATAGGAGTTTTATGCTCACGGAAAGTCTTTAGTTCGCTGGTTTTTTTTATTTCCCACTTTCTCTGTGAGAATTGAAACCCCTGTTTGCTGTACTAGTCCCTGACCTGTGAGTAAGCCTACACTCTCTCTGTTCGAGTGAGTTCCACTTCTTATATGCCTCTCCAGTTTCTGATTGAGAGATTCGAAGAGGGATGACTTGCATATCAAGTCATCTAGTAGCCTTCCACTTTCACTTAAAAGTACACACTCAAATTATTATTATTATTATTATTATTTTTAATCTTTCCAAGTTTGTATAGAGCAGGCTGAAATACTTCTTGCCTGAAGAATGGACAAATGAAAAAAAAAAAAACTAAAAAAAACTAAAAAAAACTAAACATTTGTATGGAAGTTTTCCGGTTTTTTGGAAAGGGGTCGAGTGGATAATGTTTATCACTGTATATGCTGTCCCATTTTATTGGACAAACTAAATTAAACTTCATTTCGTGCATTATTCATGTTCGAGTTACCTTTTTGCCATCTGCAAGTTGGACCTCAAACTTTCATTATTGACATTTAGGACTCTAAAATTTGACAATCCTTGGCAATGTAGTTTAATCGTAACATATATTGGTTCATGGATTGATGCCAAAGTAAGGGAAAAAAAAAAATCAGGGTCCAACTTGCCAAACACAAAAAAGTTCAGGTGCATTTTGTGCAAAAATAGTGGGCATTCCATCTGTTGGTTGACGTTCGTTAGCTCTTGGACAACAATTGATAAATTGTTTATTTTAGGGATTCATTTGCTAAAATTTAATTTTCGAGGTCCCAAGTTTTCAAACACCCTTGAGTTCAAGGTGCACCAATGCAGAAAACCTTTCATGTTTAAGTGTTTGTGCTTCGTCTTGACTTTGATTTGATTCTCTTATATCTGCTTCTGTCAGATTGGAACTCCGTCCCTTTGGAATCGATGTCATTTGTGTTGTGCCCGGAGCTATTAGATCAAACATCGGAAATTCTGGAATAGCTTCCTACAATCAGATGCCCGAATGGAGACTATATAAACCTTTTGAAGCCGCGATCCTTGCGAGAGCCAATTTGTCTCAAGGACCAAACTCAACACCCTCGGAGGTGTTTGCAAAGAAGACGGTAGCGGCTATTCTGGAGAAGAATCCGCCTCGATGGTTCTGCTACGGCCAGTTCTCTACCCTTATGTCCATCATGTACTACTTGCCACTCTTCGTTAGAGATTTCTTCTTAAAGAAGGCTATGAAATGTTGATTTTTGACGCCTCTCTATTCACTTCTTGTTCTTGTTTCTCACATATATAACAGCGAGTGTAAGCTTTCTATTTTTTGAATCAATGTTTCCATAGAAGCAAGAAAGATGGTTGGATTCTACAATAAATTTTATGTACCAAAGTCAATTTTTTTTCTTTTTTGATTTCTTTTCCTATTTCTAATTTTTCGTTTTTTATTTTGGAACGAAAACTATGACAATTACAAGGGTTGAAATTCATGTTAACCCGTTTATTAATTGTGTCAGGACACATCAATCCAAATAGGATCCATCTATTAAAAGTGTACTGGAAAGTTTTAAATCAAACACAACTAATCGTATCCACATTATCCATTTATATAGTAATAGATACAATAATTATTTATTTAATATGATTATGATACTTTTATGTGTCTATCATTTAAGAAAAACAAGTTTACTTACAAATTTCTTAAATTCAAGTTTTTGTATTTAATTAATTTTATAACCACTATTACTATATCATATAACATTATATTACCAATGCAATACGCTGTTAATTGTGTCAATTCATGTTAGGCAATAAACCCAAATACAACCCATTGATTAATCATGTAACCCATTATTGACTCAAACCCCATTTATAAAAGACTCAAACCATTTGACTTTGTGATGTGTTTCCATGTCATGATCCAAATTGTCAACCCTATTTGTAACCATTTATAACCGTGCTATAGCTCATCGTTGATTCACTAGTAACAGTTATTGTTTTTCTATCAACCAAAAAAAAATTATAATAGTAAAAGAGAGAGTTGAGATAGTAAGTTTCATAAGTAGAACAAAGATTTTGCTGAATATTGAAGTTTTTTTCAGCAATTCTTTTGGCTGAGGTCACTACTTTAGGAAGCTTTAACTCAGTTTGATGTTTCCTTGTCCTCGCTCAAAGCAAAACAAAAGATCTATCAGTTTCTTTGTACTTGTCTTTGAAAGGCGCACAATTTTATATAATCAAGAAATCATGAAGTCCTGTAAAAATGCACTTGATCTGGTGATAGAGTTCTAATCTATTAATTATCCAACTCTTTCATTTGGTACTGTTTCAGATTTTAGAAGAATTGTTGTTAGTTGTACCACAATAATAAGCAATTTTAACATAAAGTAACAGAGTGTTTAGTAAACTGTAAGTTTTGTTTTGTTTTTTTTTTTTTTTTTAATGATGAGTAAAAAGGAATCAGACCTAGCGACGGTGAATGGAGCTTGTGGCAGAGGATCGACCGTTGAGAGAGAGGGTCTTCGAAGTGGTTCGGCAGAGGGGAGAAAGAGAGAGAGAGAGAGAGAGGGACTTGTCGAGTGTGGGGGAGAGAGAGGGGAAAGAGAGAGAGAAAAACAATAATTATTATAAAAGAGAGAGAGATAAAATATTTTTTATTTAATTTTTTACATGACATTTTGTACAATAATTTTTAAATTGTGACAAAAATCTGTGCACCCTTTATTTTGATTTTGTAAGAAATAAAGAAGTTTAAATACCAAACGTAGCGTAAATACAGCTCCGCAACAACTCAGCAAGTGATTCACTTTTGAGGGATACAATTTTGAATTTTGTTCTTTGGCAAAAAAAAAAAGAAAAAAGTGAACGATGTTACTAAGAGCATTCTCACATGTTGTAATAGCTTTCATAACTATCTTTCTAAAGTAGTTTGTGCCCAAGACGTTTATGTTGCATTCAGAAATTCATTTTGAAATTTCTCTCCAGATTTTCTATCGTTTTCTCTCATTTTCTTTCTTAAATTGGTATATGAGCTTACTTTACATTTTTCTCAATGATGATTAGCAGTTCTCTTGGTCAGTGACGGATCAATAATTTTATCCTTATGGGGGCATACAAGAGAATCAAACTTTAAACTGCAATAATTACTTTATGAGAGAAGCTGCAGTATAGTCTCATTTATATACCCTATCAGTAGAGTTTATTTTTAAACCTTTAAAATATAATCGTACGACTGAAATATTGTTTCTGCATAATAATTATAATGCACATTACCTCGTATCAGTATAGAGAAATAAATTTTTAAAAAAATTATCAAAAAAACCAACATTTGGCCAGTGGTACGCGCCGCCCTCCCCGACGCCGATGATGAGCCCACCCAAGCGACATCGGCGACGGCCCTCCCCCAACCAAATCTACACCCCCCACCCCCGACGCTGACGAAAAGGCCCCTCCTTGACACCGACGATGAGCCTACCCGTCCCCCTCCTCCCCCACCCCCCCCCCCCCCCCCCATGCCGGCGATGGACCCTTCCCCCCCAAGTCAACCCAGTAGCCCCTCCTACCCCAAAACCCAAATATGCGCCCTCCCCCCCGACCCCGACAAAGACCCCCTCCCCTGGCCAGATCTGCGCCGTGCCTCCCTTCCCCCGACGAAGAGCTCCCCCCCCCCCCCCCCCCCCCAAACCAGATCCGTGCCCCTCCCCCCGGCCAGCAGCCATCCCAAAAACTGGCAACAAGCCCCCTGCCAACCCAGGAACCAGTGACCCCCACCCCCCTTACACCGTCAACTGTAAACCATGTTAGTTTTTTTTTTTTTTCTAATTTCTTTTTTTTATTATTTTTAATTTATTAGCCTATATTAATAAGAGGTAAGGTGCATTATAATTATTGTAATTGGTTTAAATAGTCCCTGAACTCTTTCGAAAGGAACGGTTTGGTTCATGTTCTTTTTTTTTTTGTCGAAATAACCCTAAACTCTTATTTCTTGGCCATTTCAGCCCTTTTCGTCAAATTCCATTAAATTTTTAACGAAATATTGCTGAAATGATCATATTTGTAGTAAAAAAAACTAAAATATTCTCTAATCTCCTAAAAAGTCCCCCTATCTCCCCTTTCTCTCTCCCTCCCCCACAGCCTCCATCTCCAGCCATCACCACGCAACCCGCCAAGTTCCAATCTGGGTGCCCCCGCCCCCTCGGGCGAAATCATCTCCGGCCGTTGCCCCCCCACCTGCCAAGTTTCGATCCGGTTGCCCCCCAACCCCCCCACCCCGCTCCCTTCCCCACAATATTCGCGATCTTGTCCCCCCACCCCCCTCCCTCTAGTTTGAATCTGGTTCTTGGCCCCCCCAAAGTCGTGATTGGGCTTGCCGAATCTGAGACCAAATCGCCGGCTGGGGGAGGGGCGCGGAGACCCAGATGGAAGTGGGGCCGAGAGCTTGTCGGTGGGGGGGCCAACACCCAGATCACAGGGGCCGGAAACCCAATTGTGGGGATCTAAACATGACCAATCCGTTAGTTTTTTGACGAAAATGACTGATATTGCCAAGGAATAAGAGTTTAGAATTATCTCAGTAAAAAAAAAAAAAAAAAAAAACAGGAACCAAATTGTCACGTTCGAAAGAGTTCAGTGACTATTTAGGTCAATTACTCTTATAATTATTATACAGAAACAACATTTCAGTCGTTAATTTATATCTTAACTGTTTAAAAAATAAACTTCACCGATAGAGTATATAAATAAGACTCTACTGCAACTTTTCCATTACTTTATATGGGTAAAAGTTTGATAGAGACTGTGATAGAGTCTCATTAAAGAGCATTACCGGTATTTATTATTTTATAAACCATACAATCAAAAATATATGCGAATACATAACTTTCAATACACACTTATGTACTCAATCAAAATTTATTAAATACAAAAAAAAAAAATGAAAATGAAAAAAACCCAAATTATCACAAAATTCAACCAACCCAACTAAAAACCTAATCTGAAACACCCAGAAATCGGCCCGCTACCGTCACCCACACTCGGTCATCGGAGAAGCTGCCGGAGAACGCCTGAGATGCAGACCAGCAAATCCCCTACCACCCCCCCCCCCCCCCCCCCCCCCCCCCCCCCCCCCCCCCAAAAAAAAAGAAGGAACCAAGGCGGTGGAGACCGAAAACGAAGCTGGACCTGGCGGCGCTCTGCAAACCCTCGCGAGTCATCAACAAACCATCGTGCGCTGGTAGCGGAGTTGGACTGGCCGGCGCTCTGCAAACCATCGGGAGCTCGTAACAGAGGTGGACCTGCCAGCGACTAGGCAAATGCAAGTCCAGCTCACATCGCCGACTCAAAACCCTCGCGAGCTCGTAGTGGAGCTGGACCTCCGGCGACTGAGAAAACGGAGCTGGACCCGCCAGTTACTGGGAAAAGGGAGTTGGACCCGCCGGCGACTGGGAAACGGCAAGTTCGTCCACACCGCCGACGAACTCATGACAGATTGAATCAGACTTTTTTTTTCCTCAAATCAGATCAAAATTTTGAAATAAGGATGCCTTTCTTCGTGGCAAGATCAGATTAAGAATGAATAGTCTTGGGCTAGGAAAGCACCGTCAGACTGGTGCAGTGGAAGGAAAAAAAAATCTGAAATAAAATGAATGATTGTGTGGATTAGAGACTATATTAACATTGAATACACCTTAGATCATAATCATTTATTTAGGGTCCGTTTGATAAATGAGTTTGAGTTGAAAATTTTCAGTTTGAGTTGAAAATTTTTATTGAATTTTCAGAAAAGACAAACTTTTTCAGAAAAGATAAAAATTGAGATAAAAAAGTACATTTTATCTTGAGATGGAATGATATTCCAAACGGGACCTTAGTCATATAATTATTTAGAACCGTTGGATGGATAAGTACAACTTTCCTACAGTCTTTCCCAAAAAGTTTGCTCTCATCAAAGCCGCCTCGCCCCCTATCTCTAAAGGGCGGGCCATGAGCTTACTTCGAGTATTTATGACTCTGGTGGCAACACGTGACAGGCGAATGACATGATTCTCGAGGAGTTACACGACAGCCATGTGATGATACATCAAATAGATGCAAGGGTTGATGACTCAGTTGGTCCTTGTATGGACTGATTAAGTTCCCCACTGGGAGAGCTTTAGACGGAGTAGTTGTGGTCTCATAGTGAGATATGATCTAACTCGGGAGAACTTCACTAGCTACAATGTTTTAACAGCTACCCTCTACTTTTCAAAATGAAATCTTTTGATAACGGGAAAAGTATACCGCCCTCGAAAAACTTTTTAAGGAAAGAAAAAAGACGTAACGATCCATTTTTGCAGGAATGAGATGGGTCAGAGTCTATTGTAACGTTAGACCTTTCAAAAGTCCGTTAGAGTTCCAGGTTATTTTTACACCGACGACGTATCACGCTCTTCTAGACGGACCATAGATTCATAAATACCAAGCGGTCCCATCGACATACCATCAATATTATTTTTTGTTCTCAAAGAAGTTTTATCCTTTTTTTTTCATGTTTATCAACACATAATAAGTATTACATATTATTTTTATATTTTGAAAACGTTTTAAAATTTTTCTTGAAAATGTTGTTTTTAGCGCATGACATGCTCTAAGTTGTTTTAGTTTTTTTTAATTTACACCATCATTTTTTTTAAAGTGGATATTTTAACTAACAAATTCTAATGTGGATAATTTAAGGATTTGTTAACTAACTAAAAGTTTTAATAAAAAGATATAAAGAAAAGTAGATAAAAAAATTGGATTTGAAAAATAATCAAATTAATGTTGGTTATAATATTAAAACATAAGAATAAGCTTTAAGTTTGAACAAATTATAAACATTCAAAAAAAAAAATTGAGACTTAATTTCAAATTCAAAAAATAAAATAAAATTGGGAGCTCGTACCATCTAGTAAATCTTTGGTTGTTTTTAGTGTTTTTTCTCCTCTTGTTCACTTTTTTTTTTTTTTTTATTTGCTGAGAAAACAACTTTATTAAACTAGCAAACATAATCCCAAATAATCTGGGTCACCACATCAGTAAACCTCTTCTATACAAAAGTGTCCAAACGTGCAACAAAGTCTTGCCCATTTAGAAAGTAAACCAAAGAGTTGGCTGATCTATTCACATATTGACGTGGTAACGTTCTTTTTAAATCTTTATCCTCTATTAAAAAATTAGATCCCAACAATTATATTATAAGCATTCCATGAAATGCTAAGTACAATATAATATAATGAGTTTATATTTAGATTACTGACCTTATTTCATAATGATGAAAGTGATATATAGATAATTTAAGTACTCAATCTAAAGCAATATATATTAAATATTATTAGTACTTGATCCTGCCTATGCGACTGTGCATTAACAAAGTAGGCATTTTACATTATAATTCATTAGGAACAAGAAGTTCGAAGTAGTACCTCACCAATGTGGGACGAAATCTAATTGGCGATTACAATAGGTAATAGCAAAAAAAATTTTTTTTTTTTTTTTTTTTTTTTTTTGGGACAATGCTTAATTCTTTTAATTATCATTTATGCCCCCTTTAATAATCGATAACAACTTGCAAGTAAACAATCCTTATTTTATTGTGCACATTATTATATTGTTTACAATTTGGTCCTGTGCATGGTACTCTCTTTTCTCCTATTTTACTCGAGAAACCTAAACACTTTGGACAATCTTATTAGCCGTTACTATTCTCCATGGTGGAATTGTATGAAACTAATTAAACCAAGCTATCAAACTGGTGAGGGAACACATTAGGCCATTTGTTGAACCTCTAAAACCTCTGAACCTCTGAAATCTATATCTCCAATATAACAAAAGTTACCAAACAAACAAATAAAACTTTTTGTAACAACAAACTGTAATGTCAAAAATGGTCCTACCATCTACTCAAGTTAAGTAATTAGTTTCACTGAGAAGTATGAGGGTGACCATAATACACAATTCCGGGTGGCTGAAGAGGCCGAAAACTTGGACCTACCGGGGGTTGCTGTGTTAAGGGCAGCGGTTGTTGCTGCGCTAGTTGCAATGGCTGCTGAGCCGGAGGCACCATTGGACTTACCATATGGGGTGGTGGCAGTGGTGGTACTGGTGGCAATGGCGAAATGCTACCGTAACCAAATGGAGCCATGACCCCTCCCCCTGGCTGCAAATATGGCTGCGAAACCGGGTTGGAAAGCATGTGATATTGAGCCTGAGAATGTGGAGCTTGGTTCTGCATAGTTGGTTGGGGTACCAAAACTGATTGATATGAATGGTTTGGTGGTGCGGGGAGGGGCTGAGTTGACATAAAAACATTCGGATCTAAAACTGGCACAGACTGTTCGGGTTTAGACGCTGAATCCATACTTGCCGAAGTTGAAGTCTTAGTTAGACCGGCGTTTTTGGCCTCTTCAGCAGCAAAAGTAGAGAGAACGGAAGTCATAATTAATTGAGAGGAGGTAGAAGCTGCAAGCCTGTCTGCAACCTCAGCTGCAATCGCTGCAGCTGACTTCTTTGCTGCTTGTCCTGCTGTTGCATTTGCATCAGCAGGTGAAGTGGTCGCATTTGACAACGGTTTTGATACATAATCTTCATCCTCCAGCAGCTTCCGCATGTTGCTGGCTTCCTCTGCTTGTGCATGTGCTGCCTACAGATATGCATCCGTGGCAATGGTAATCAGATAATTATTAAGAAATATGTATGTGTGTGTGTGTGTGTATCTTTATGAGAGAGCTTTTACGCTATTTCAAGATATAAACTTACACGACAAGGTTAAATTGAAGTACATAAAGGAACTATTTTACTCAGAAATGGATGACAGTTAAAGTAACAATTTAACAATCTAGAGCAATAATGCGACAGAAAACTACATTTTCTTAGAGATTTTACCTGCATTAGTTTTTGAACATTCTCCAGTTCAGATTCCTGGGCAAGAAAAATAGCGGGAGTTAATGCTAAAAATCTCAATTTCATTTCGAAAATTTCATATGGAGGAACAAAAATTTTCTAGAGTCCAATACCTGTTCATGCAAAGCTTCTTTTAATTGTGAAACGACTGCTAATCTACCCGCTTCAGCTGATTTCAATTTTTCTATACACTGCTTCAAAGTATTTTCTTCCTCCTCCAGTTCCTTAGCAATGGTTTTTTCGCTTTGGATCCTTTGCTGACAACAATGAAAGTAAAGCTTTAGAGTGCGACACACTCACAAATCACGACAAAGTTTGAGCACCTTATAATAAATAGATGCAACAAAGAAATATGGAGCACAAGTTACTCACGCATATATGACATTTGTGACTTACCAGTAGTATAGGCGGTCTCAACATCTTTCTCCAACTTTCTTATGCGTTTGATTGCGGACTTGCATTTACTCATCTCTGCATCTTCATTGGGTTGTTCACTGAGCATCAAGTGATATGCCGAAACTATCTTCTCAGTCACACCTCCAATAGAAAGTTTCTGGTTTCCACAGTAATGCCAAGTCATGTTACATCAAACTTGCTTTTTAACTTTACTTTTTTTTTTTTTGAAAAAAAAAAAACAAAAACAAAAAAACTAAAAACTAAAAACTAAACAAAACAAAACAAAACTCTTGTGCTAACCGTTCTTATGGAACGAGAATCCCTTTTCACAATCTTCACAGAACGCGAGCGTTTCTTACTACTGAACTCCAAGGGTGGAGGCACGTCTTCCCCTAGCATTACTTCTTTGAGGCTCCGCGCACGCGATCCAAATACTCTTCTTTCTTCCCATATGCCAACCTAACAAATGCGAAATCAACAGCTAAATAAGCAAATTTTATTCTTTACATATAAGGAAATAAAAGGTGGGCAAGATATATACGATACAGATTTTCCCTTCCCTAATTCATAATCAATATAGTAATTCAACAATGAATTAAAATTTATTAACAAAAAAGCGTGTAGCTTCATAGTTGGATTAACAGTTCTATCGGCCACAATTGAAATCAAAACGACCATTAACCTAGCTCAGGCAATAGTTAGAAAGAATAGACCTACCAATCTGGAGACCACGTTCTTTCCGCGATCGTCACCTTTCTGAATAACATCCTTGAGTGCTTTTGGAAGAACCTTCCAAAACTCAGTAACGAATTCATTTCCATTCCTCTTGCTGTTCTGCAAGATGTCATTTGCAAGATAAAGAAGAGGAACTTTCTGAATCATTTGCGAACTGTGGAACTGTTTCTCCCATGTTGCAACAACAAATTCCGCTTTGCTCCGATGAAATATACACCAATGCGATATAGCTATATAGCAGAGTTAAGATAACAAATCACACCAAAAAAAACTTAAGTATTCATTTTGAGTAAAACATCCCACAGGGTAGTTTATTGAACTCTACAAGTTAACAATCCAAGACACAAACTCTCATGGAAATCCGAAATTGATTGAAGTGCGCCTTTTAGGAGTGCTCAGGCTACCTTCAACAACAAAAAATCTTCAAAAATAATTTAAGAAAACAATTGTTGATTAAGGTCAATAACTCCTCCAAGATTAATTGTATGTAAAACCAAGGTTAAGTATTGTGCCACATTTTTAAATCTTGTCATTAGCATTTTAAATTTGCATATAAAAACTTCAAAAATTTACATAAAATGAGAAAGCATAACAACATTACAACACCAATTTCACTTCTTACGGAATATTTTGATATACAGTGCTAATTAAAAAGAGAAACACAAACATCATCACTGCATACAAATACCATAAAAAGTTCCTTTTTACTGCCAAGCAAGGAATTGATTATATATAGATGTATATGTTTGTAGTAATGAAAATTAC
This sequence comes from Ficus erecta, assembly GCA_008635985.1. Taxonomy (NCBI): domain Eukaryota; kingdom Viridiplantae; phylum Streptophyta; class Magnoliopsida; order Rosales; family Moraceae; genus Ficus; species Ficus erecta. Next base: position 4,022,305 of record BKCH01000005.1, on the reverse strand, counting down.
TATAGCGGCTGAAAGTAAATGCAGCTCTTAATTAGTGAATCACTATAAATCTTGTGAATTCTTATTTTTAATGCTCTCGATAATATAGAATTAGAACGTTTACTCTTTTCATTCTTATAGTTATTAACTTTTGATGTTAATTGACGTGACAATGTTTCAAAGACCTATCAATAAAATAATTAAAAACCGTATTCGATTGGAATTAAAATGTTGGAATACCTAACAATAAAATTAATAACCAAAGTTTTAAAAAAAAAAATTAAACTTCAAAAAATGGGAAATGGGAAAAGTAAGGATACTTTCAATACACTGCTGGGTGCTATTGACCTTGGAAAGCTTCTCCGCAAGAATTGCTTCGCTGAATACACTATTCATCCCACCCTCCACAATGCCCCCCCACTTCAAAACCCAGCTCCACTACAATTTCAATTTATCCAAAATAAATAAATAAATAAATAAAATACCTTGAACCTTAACCTTAATTTCATCAAACAAAAACTTGGGAATTCACAAAACTATAAATCCAGATAAGGAACAGTCAAGCATGAACAAAGATTTACATCAAGAAGATTAAGCAAAGGGAAAAAACGGAAATTTGAACGGAAATGGGAAATTAACTTACCAGTGAATGCAATTTCGAAAATTGATTGAGGGGAAATGGTGTTGGGATGAGGAAGGAGTAACGTCGGAGGGTGAATTTGAGAAACCCTAGAAACGCGTTTCGGTTGTTCAATTGCAGGAGCAGCGAGAGAAACGTTTCGGAAGAAAGAGGGAGAGAGAAAGAGAGAGTTGTGGAGAGAGAGTGTAAGGGGTTTAAATAGTTGCTCAGGTTTGGTCCTTGTGGCAGCAAACTGTGTGTGAGGGAGATTTGGAAAGAGAGATGTCCAAAACGGCGGAGGATCAAGGAAAAAAAAATATAAAAAAAGCTTTCAAGTCGTTGGATAAAGGTCAACGTCAGATCTAGTTAACTCTAAAACAAAAGATTGGTTTTGTTTTTTGTTTTTTTGTTTTGTTTTTTTTTTTATAAATTTTATAGTATGTTAATGATAGGAGCAAAATTAGGGTATCGCGAATCTATAAGATGCATGAGCCGACTTTTTATTAAATACGGACCTTGCAAAATCATGAATTTATTTTAAATTAACTGCAGAGTTAAAAGTTTACAGAGCCGCTTAACGTTTATAGTAGTGTACATTATTATGGTTGATTTAGAAAAATTGTTGAATATGAAGTAGATAACGAAGAAAAGGCTTCTTTGTTTACGCCAAGAAAGAAAAGAAACATTTTTTTACAACTCTCATATTTACTCATTAAAACTAATGGATGAAATTAATATTTATATTTAAGATAATTTATAAAAACACATATTCTTGTAAAAGAACATATGCACATCCTGATTGACTATTTGGTTGAAGCTCAATCTAATAAGGCCAACATAGATTTTGACACTCAACTGAAGATGATCTTGAGATATCGTTAAAAAATTGAATCATTTAGGGCAATCTTCAACATAAACAAGGTCATTACCTTAAAAACGTTCATGAAGGAACTTCAAGTCTTTAAAACTATGCTCAAGGGTGAGAACTCAAACATCATGCTTTTCTAGTAGTTGGATCAAGGTCAATGTCTGAAGATGACATATTGGTTTACAATATTTTTTTTCTTGGAAATTGACAGTATGTTAACAATGGGAGCATAATGAGGGGCATTGTGAACCTAGGGGATGCATTAGCAAACTCCTTACTAAATGTAGCGCTTGCAGAATCGCAAAACGATTTCTTATTAAATGCAAAGTTCACAGAATCGCGTTTCTTATTAAATACGGAGTTTTGTGTTTGCGGAACCACTTAACATTTATGGAAGTGAACATTATTATTATTGATCTCGAAATATTCTAGTCTTTAGTTAGCGTACACCGGATATTTCGGAGTTTAGTTCCCTACTATCTCATATTTCTCATCATTCATCTTTTTTCCCACTGTTCCGTTTGGAGACATTTTTAGAACTGCCACTAAGGCAACTTATGATCTAGCAAAACTAAGCCTCGCTATAGATGAAGATGTTATTTGGTTGGAGGAAATTCCTCGGTCTATGGTATCTGTTATGCTATCTGAATTTTCTCAATACTACAACTTACAAAAAATATGAATTTGTTTACCGGTTAACAAATTTTAGTAACAAAATTGTTTTATTTTGAACAATCCCATCAAATTATCTTATCAATTTTACGCTTTCACGCTTTTAATTTATAGTTAGATTATCGTTTAGAATTGCACGCCAACAATTGCATACAAGCCTAAAACAACATGACAGAGACGGTGGAGAGGGCGGCTCTAGGCAGAGGACCGTGGAGGCGAGGACGAGTCTTGGCAAGGCTGGACCTGACATCAGTTCGCCGATGAATGGTCTTTTGTGGTGTTAGGTGTCATTGGAAGTGACGGAGTTTTTTTTTAAATATCCGGAAAAAAAAAATACAAGGATATAAAAACTAAATCCAACTAACATAAAAGGGTAATTGTGGAAGAAAAAATAAGTATAGATTGGAATTGTCATTCAGGTAAAACAATCCTATCAAATGGGTGAAAAAGGAGTCATTTTAAATATCTATTCCATTTAATTTTATTCAACCAAACATTCTTCTTCAATTCATTACCTACAAAGCATGAAAAATCGTAGTTTGCTAAAGGTTCGACAAAGCATCTTGAAACGAAAAAAATTCATTTAAAATAAGAATATAAAATGAACGAGTGTTTCTGAGAAAGAAAAATGTGTGATGCAGATTTTGAATAAGTGAAAAAATGATTTGCCAAACACATTATTAATGTGGGGTAAATACTATGTTCACTATTTATGTTATCGATATTATGTATATTTTTATCAAATTAATTAAATTTTTAAAAAAATTATGAACAAGAATACAAGATGGAGTCACGCCAAATTGATGAAACATTTTTATTCAAAAAATAAATAAATAAAAAAAAAAGCTGAAACACTTGAAAAACGGGGAGTTTTTCAACTACAATACTAGCAAGGCCCAAATAGTAAACTAGCCAGATTCTCGGAAGTAATTGATTCATGTTGAAAACTACTTACTTGAAATGCAAAATTTTGCGGCCAAAGATTCAGAAGATATGCTCAAGAAGTTGCTAAAACTTAAGGAATGGAAATAGTATTAATTCTACCACTCAACAATGGATTAACATCAAGAAACTAAAACTGCTCAATGGTCACCCGGCAGTGTCTTGATAATATCCGAATCGCCTGCAAAAATAAAGAAAAAAGTAAGTTTTCAGGACCATGACATAAAAATTCAACTTACACATAAGCATGGTGTGCTCATCACCTGGATCAACGATGCTAAGGCAAGAAACACGGAAGTACTTGCCACAGGCTGTTCCCAAATCCACATTGTCTGAAAATCAAAACAAGAATGGTGCGTGAGAGATCTGACACTACTTTATGTCGGAAGAACCAAGTTTTATCTCAACACCGAAACAACTTCACACTTTTGCCGATCATAAAATACACACATCTATTATTTACCAAAAGAACACGTTGCAACGTTGACTCGGTGCTTTTCATGCTATCCGCTAAAAAAAAAAAAGGGTATAAAGTCTTAACAGCAGCAGCATGGTGGGCCAAACAGCCAAATCCCAAGTATTCTCAATTTCGGCAAACAAAGGGCAGATGCTTGGAATTACGCAATCAAAATCTTCTTAAAACCATCTTCATAGAACCAATAATTCTTCCATAAGTTGGTAATAAATGAAGCCCATGGAGAAGAGTAGAAGAGTCAAGAAATTAGCCAGTAGGTATACAGTATGCTATGCTTCAACCGAGACAAAAAAAACAATGGTAAACACATCCATCGGATTGGTATGACAGACCCATTTGGTAATGGTGGAATGTCTAAAGGGACAATACCCTAGCTATATGTGTCAATACATTTTGAATCAATATGTCATACTAAGGGCGTGTGTTACTTCATGTGAACGGAAAAGACAAAGTCAAGAAGGGTAATGTAGGGAGGCCCAAATGATACAAGGAGCGAGAAAGGAAAATGCCAATCCTCCTAAATCCTCTTGGTAATGTTTCACGGATAGTTGGGCTAAGCTATGAATCTAGCCATATTTTCTTATCAAGCATATGTATATTTAATTATACAGGACATATTAGTAAATAAATCGATAAGAGTCGTATTCCTAAGTTCAGTAAACAGTGAAAAGGGAATTGGATTGTTTTAAATTCGACCTCCTAATAGCTAAGTAAACACTAAAAGAGAACTAATAATACTCCCCAAGGCATCGATGCTTAGGTTTCACATAATGACCTTAAGGCTTAAGCCTTGAAGCAGTTTCTTGGCGTCTCGGCACCTCACCATCTCGGAGGCGTATGCCTCAGCCGACTTTTAAAAACATTGCATTAGCCCCTTACCCGATTTTTATACCATTCACCCACTAGAACCAACTTGAGGTCCCTTCATTACTTTTCGCCACATGCCATGATACTCCACACACGAACAACAATGTGGGTGAAAATTCACTCTCGGCAAAGGACTTAAGCCGAGTCTTATGTGTGTGTGTGTGTGTGTGTGTCTACACCCGTAATTTCTTCTCTATGGTTTTTCCCAAATCTCTCCTTTTTCTCACCATGGAGGAAGAGAAAGGAGCCAACACTCCCTTCTTATTATTTTTTCTTTTCCCAAAACACTCTTGTACAAGAATCGGGATGACAATAACCAACCAATAAGATGAAGCGCCAAGGAGGCCAAGGACGATCTCGATGCAAAGATTAGCAACTTTTTATAACACGCCCTTCTTTAGGTGTTCACATTCCGATGTGAATCAGTGGCCCTACTTTAATGAATGACCAATCCAACAAATATCGAAGCGACGGAAACAAACAAAAATTTTCAGTTTTTTTCTTTTTTGAACTGCAATTATCTATGCCTAAAATTACAAAGCAAGGGAAAGACGATCTTCATAGTAAATTTAGGAGATTCCAGTTACAAATACCACGATGAAAACAAAAAATACTTACTTCCATTATAATGGTGAACTCCAACCTTGCTAAGCATCGCATAATATTCGATCTCCGATTTCCGCAGCAGCGGGCAGTTATTCGAGATTATGATCAGCTTTCCTGCCAAAAAAAAAAAAAACCAAAATGAAACCCCAATACCCCTATCCATCCATATTAAAAAAAAAACAACAAAACAAAACAAAACAAAACAAAAACAAAACAAAACTTGTGGAAAAAAAAAATGCAAAGAAAAATGCAAACCCTTGGAGTTTCTGAGAGAACGAAGAACGGTTTTGTACCCAAGAAGGTATTTTCCACTCTTCATCACCAGAGCAAGTCTGTTATTGATACTCTCGTGCGTCTTCTTCTGCAAATTCAGAAAATGGAAATCAAATTGAATTAAATTAAATCAAATCAAATTTTATTGAATTCGAGATTTTATGTAATGGAAAAAAAAAAAAAAAAAGATTTATCACAAGAAAGGAAAGGTTTTTCGTACTGTTTTCTTGGTAGCAGCCATGGCCGATGCTTGGGTTGCGTTTCCTTGAATTTGAGAGGGACAAAATTAAGATGGATTGAAATTGAAATGTTAAGAATTGATAGCTAAATTTGTAATTTTACCAAAAAGAAATTGAAGATGCGAATTGAAACTCACAGTGATTTTTTAGGGTTTAGTTTAAGAGAGATCCGGAGAAGAAACCCCTAGAAATGGTGGTTTCCCCAATTTATTTTCAAGCTCATAAATCTCAAATGCCTGCACGTATCATGCGCGTGCTCTAAAAACGGATATGTCAATAAATGATCTTTGGGTGTGTTTGATATTCCAGTTGAATTTGAGATTAAATGAAATTTTTAAATTGAAATTGATTTATTTTTTTAAATTAGTAATAATTTTTATTGACTTTCTTAAAAAAGATAAGTTGAGTTCACATTCAATCTACATGCTTATTTTAAGAAGTGTTTTAACGAATAATTAAAATTTTATAAAATTAAATAATATTTAATGGAAAATTAATCAATAATATATTTACTAATTATTATTATAAATTATTTATTGATTATAAACAATTATTAACGATCATTTATTTAAATAAAAAAATTCAATTACTTGCTTAAATAAATATTTAAAAACTGTTTATTTAATTTATATTGCCTTGGAAAATAAAAGCTCTTTTGGTTGGTAATCTTATTTTTTTTGGTTTGGAAACCCCAAATTTGAGAACTGAAACTAGTCATTGTTTTGAAAACGTCTTTTTTTTTTTTTTTTTTTTTTTTTGAGGGTTTTGAAAATGCCTTGGATCCCCCCCCAAAATTTTGAGGGTATTTATTTTAGGATCACGCACGTGAAAATAACTCCATTCCAAAAACAAAACAAAAAAACAAAAAAAAAAGCCTTGAAAAAACACCATTCTAAAAACATGCTAATTAATCGATATTATAAATTTATAATCCATGAGATTGTTCTTGACTTGCTTTCTTCGGTTCAATAACTACCACTAGTCACAGCTAGAGGGCATGGGATTGACCCATTGATGGGAACAACGGAGAAAGGAATAGGTTGACTCTTTTTCATTTTGGTTATGGAGAGTGAAAGTAGTTTCGTTTAGTATGAGATCACTTCATACCTCCTAGTGCTTACACCTCTCGTCTATCTAAGTTTTGCTCAAAAACCTCGTAAAAACAAGATACCTTTATAATACGATTTATATAGTTGAATATGAAAAAAAAAAAAAAAAAAAATTCTATCGAAAAGATATAGCTCAGAACAATAAGGTTATGTCTTAATCATATCATATTAGAAAAAAAAAATACTTATAAATGTCTTTTTTTATATATTCTCTTTTATGTTCGTAAATTTTTAAGATATATTTAATCGGTTTTGAGAAGGCCATTTTCTGCCCATATCCGCTACGTTGCCTCCTCCATTCTAAGCAAGTGATTGGAAAGTTTGTGATACTACAGTAAATCATGACTAGAGCAAAATTAGATGTAAGATTCCTAATTCAGGCTTTGTTTATAAAAGAATATTCAAGTTTAACTCTAACTAAACTATACGTTTTCATATCAAATTTTAGCTTTTTATGAAACTCAACGAAATTTATAATTAGTTTTTGAAAAGTCAACCAACTTTAACTTAAAAATTTCATCTCCAACTAATTTACCAAACGAAGATTAAACTAACACGTCCCTTTTTTTATATCAATTTTGTGTTCTTCACCCACATCAATGAACTGACCTGACCTCTACTGAAATGAGGCATTTATTGATTGGCATGATATTTTTAATTAACATGTCACGATATTATTGACAGGCCATAAAGGAGACGAGATAGGGACACGAGTCGAACGAGTTTATAAAAACAGGGGTGCCCTGCAGATTGTGGTGCTTTCAGTGCAGATAATAGTTTTCAGAACCAATGTATATTCAAGTATCTTGGACTACAAATTAGACCCTAAAAGATGAACAAAACTAAAACCAAGGAACTCTGGTTCGAAAAGGAGAGCCAGATATAGCTAGATGTGTGTAAATACACCCATAAAGACAACTCTCAAATTTTTAAGGGTTCTCATACTACAGTGAACATACGCTAACACCAAAGCAGTCCTTTAAAAAAAAACCCGACTCAGGACACTCCTTTCCAGCACCAACATGACCTGCACAAACGCAGCTATAGATACTTACCATTATTCAGCACACCAACCCACCCGAAAGAACATCCCCATATCACAAAAGGAGAACTGTAAAACAGTCCTACTTCTAGGTGTTTTTCCCTTGTGCTGCAAGTTTTGTGGCAACTTGTTCTTCGGATAATGGTAAGTAGTAGATACGAGGAGTCGCTTTGGTTTTGCGAAAGAGGTCATCCAATGTGACGATCGGAGGATCATGCTTTTCTGGCAGTGGGGGTGGAGGCGGAAGAGGAAGCCGCTCTCTTGCTTGGGGAGGACTAGACAAAGGTGGTGGTGGAGGAAGTGATGGTGAGGCGACAACCTGCTGCCTGGGGCGAGGGGACTGCTGAGGCTGCGAGGCTGGTGGGGTCGGAGGAACAATGGGAGCTGCATTGGCAGGTGCAGCTGCAGCCTGTGGAGCCTCCACCCGATTTTTAACTTCCTGGGGATTGACAAACTCAGCCAGGAGAAGGCGCCCACCATTTGGAGGCCATTGTAGGTTATACACAGCATTCCGTGTTTCTATGGCTTCCTCGACTGATGAATACTGCATCATCATAATCATTAAATTTAGATTTATTTATTGCTTCATAATTTTTAGTAACCCAGAAGCACAGGCACACGCAATAGCTTAGTGTATGTATGAGCAAAGAATCTTACAGTAACATAGCAGTGGGTCTTAATGTGATCCATCCAGAAACTGGTAACGTTCCCGGTTTTACCCAAGAGTTCTTGCACAGCTTTCAAGGTAAAGGGACGCAGAAAACGATCAATTCTGAGAGAATTTGTTGGAGGTTTTGGTGATGGTGGGACTGCAGAAAAATGAAGAAAAAACAAAATGAAATCATATGCTCGATAAATTATCGTCATCCAAAGAAAGGATATTCAGAAACTCACCAACACGTTCCTTAGGTGCATCGTCACTAGCAGTCGAGTCCACTCTGGTGAAGCGCTTAGAAACAGGGGACTGAAAAGTATCCTTGGGCGTTGCGGTAGGTGTAAGGTTACTTTGTGGCTCTGGAACTTTTAGGCTTTCAGTATTCCATCGCCGTTGCCTCTTTAGAGGTTCATTGTTTCCCACCAATGATTGATCTTGAAAAAACAAAAAAGAAAAAAGAAAACATTTTATTTAGGAAAAAGCTTAAACTGAAAAACTGGACACTCAGACACCACACTTCATTAAAGTGTTCAACGTGTGAGTGTGTGAGTGTGTGAGTGTGCATGCGCTCTTAAAGGATGGGAGAAGCCATCATAGAAATAAAAAAGAAATAAAGACTACGGGTAGGATCGAACCCACATCCCCCTACCCAAACTCCCTTCCCCCTTGCCATTAAACCTCACTTCATACAAAAAGAATTGCAGTTGTACAACTCAGGCAAAATGGGATCAAAATAAAAACTAGGCAATAAAAGAAAGATTGAAGACAGACGATATGAAAATGGAAATTGAATGAAAAGTCAAAATTATTAATGCAAGTAACAAATATGCCTTCATCTCTTCGATTAAACATTTTTCCTTACAGCACAATCACTAAAGGCAGGTACCAGGTATGAGCTGACATCAACTTAGGGTTAAATTAAGGTCACATGAAGAACATATATCCGTCATCAAACAACATGAAAGGTTCTTGATACCTAGAATCGACTATGTCAATTAATTAGAATGGCTTTACCCCTAATTATAAACTATTATAGCTCCAACTTTTTACGAACTACTTTAAATGCAGAACTGCACACTGATCCACATATGCCCTAAGAAAGCCTGTTTCGATTTCTAAACCAGAAACTAAATCTCCATATTCAACACCATGTCTAAAGCTCCTAAATCAAGCACAGTTGTAAAAATGAACGCTATCATGTTTATGACTGAATAATTATTTGTTTAACTTTAGAAACGTGAACAATATGCTTGAATAAATCTAGCAAAAATATAAGTGCTGAATCACAGAACAGAAACGATTTTGAAGAAGAAATACAAACACATGTGGCACGTACATATGTATGAATATTGACAGAGGGAATCTCCAAATTAACAAGTTCAATAGATGGACTAAAAATAAAACTACTTTAACTTAAACTGCAAAAGCTCACCGTTAAGCTTTCGTTTCTCAGCCGGTGCAGATGGACGATCTTTATTCTCAATGTGAACGTCCTTTTTGTCTGCAGAAAAGTCATCCCCCGTGACATCAACATGATCCTCCTCCTTTACGTCAAAAACTCCAGTTTTCTCACTCTTATCTCCCACCTCATAAGAACTATACTTGGAATCAACTTGTTTACTCTCCAGCACATCCTCTTCCATAGAATCATCTCCAGAACTTCTATCTAAATTTAACTTTTCTGAATACCCGACATCTACAATATCATTTTTCTTGCCCAAATCTGCATTAGTATCACTGATGTCATCCTTCTCTTCGACGGATGTCTTGCTCTCATGTGGCTCTTCAACATCCATAAGATGTGAGTCACCACCAACCGTAACAACAGTGCTAGATGATGGTGCCACCATCTCCGGCTTAATAAAATCTAATTCTAATTTGACATTATCAGCAATTATATTATCCTTTAGTTCAATCTTTTCATTAATTGACACAGAATCAGTAGAAATAGAATCATATTTTACTGGAGACCCTAAGTTAGGGCTGACCTCAGATACCTGGTTTTGGGGAGAAGAAATGCCGAGCATGGCTTCCTCGGATGAAGGCTTTGAATACTCAATCTCCAGCTGGGGCTTCAAATTGTCAATTTCCAGCTGGGCCTTTGAGTCGACGGTTGTAGGCTTTGAGTAGTCACTCTCTACCTGGGGTTTCGGATCCTCACCATCCAGCTGGGCCTTTGAATCATCATTCTCCAGCTGGGACTTGGAATTTCCATTTTCCTCCTGAGTCTGAGTGATTAGAAAATTGTGTTCTCTTCTAGTCACCTCAGACACCTCACTCTCAGCGACTGTAAAACTAGTCTCCACAGGAGTTTCATGGACAACAACCGTCTCCTCCTCCACTTTCAAGTCTTTACCAACAAGAACATATCCTTCCTGAATATTTTCTTGGTCAGCCGCTGCAGCACTGTTATAAGTGTCAACTTGAACGGGAAGATTATCCACCTTTCCAGTCCCCTTAACACCATCATCTTCAATGCCTCCAACATTTTCAGAAAGAACTGCCTGTGTCTCAACATCTTTCACTACAAGCTCAGGTTCGGTACTGAATTTAACACCATTATCGGCATCATTCTGAGCATTTTCCCTCTCGATACGAACTGCTTCATCCAAACGTTTTACTAAATCTTCCTTCAAACCCCTGATCGTCAATTTCCTCCTCTTGAGCTCCTCTTTCAACTCTGTAACCTTCCACTGATCAAGTGGCCGATTCTCTAGAATCTGATATGGTGATGACATTTTTCTCGAATTGAAAACTCACGTCCAACCCTGAATAGAAACATTCCAATATCAAAAATTAGCTGAAGAAAAACTAAATATAAGAAAAAAAAATTAAAAAAAAAAAAGAGAATAAATTTAACCCACATTTTACAATATCCCATGCAAAAGTGTTGAGACACTCAAAAATGAAAAGAAGATTGAATTTAACAAGAACATTTCTTCTGCTATTTCCATACTAGGTCACAAAAAGAACATAAATTTGATTATCCGAAGAAACCCCAAAAGAAAACAACACAGAAAATGGAAGAAAAAAAATCACAGGTAATTAATTTCCTCCAAATCTACAAAATTTCCATTACCAAGCCGTCAAATTATTCTCCAAAATAACCAAACGGAATAAAAGCATAATGCAAGTGAAGAAAAAACCCAAACCCGACGACAATTATCCGCCATTAACACCAAAATCAAACCCATTATCACCTAAAGAGAAGAGATAGAAATTGCTCACCGTAATGCTCGATTCGCGTAAACGCTTACAATTCCTTTGCGAGAAAAAAGTGAAACCCTAATTTCACAGCACAAAACGCGCCATTAGAGAAGAAAGCACAGAAAACATCGTTATCATCTACAGAAAAATCCACAAAAAAGCACGACACTTTCTCCAATTTCAGAGCTCCCCCTCCCAAAGACTGAAGACCCCCAAAAAGATTTGTTCTGTTTCCTGAAAACAAACGAAACCAGAAAAAAAAAAAACAAAAACAAAAACAAAAACAAAATCTCTGAAACAGAGAAAATAGAGAAGAAATTAGAGAGAGAGAGAGAGAGAGAGAGAGAGAGATTAAAAAAACCAATACAAAGAAAGTAAAAATTTTCCTTCTTTTCTTTTTTCAGTTTGGGAGGCAAGAAAATTGGGTTTTCTAGGGTTTCGCTTTCCGAGTTATCGAACGGAGATGAGCGGGGACCAAACGGGGGTTTCGATGAAATACTTTTTTAAGATTTTTTAATAATTATTTATTTTAGTTTACATACGTTCCAGAAATACCCTCCTCATTTTGACGATTGAAGTGAAACAAACCGTACTGGTTTATCGGCTGGGCTTGGGCTTCTTGGAAAGAATTTTGGGCTTCTCTATGGACCTTGATTGTCTTGTACTGAAATTCTCCATTTATTTTATGCCAAATCATTCAAAAAAATAATAATTACTTTTTAATTAAACCTTCATTTGATAAATTAATTGGGGATAAAATTTTTAAATTAAAATTAGTTAACTGTTTAAAAAGTAGTTATAAATTCTGTTAAATTTTTAGAAAAAGATAAAAATTAAGATGAAAAAATACAATTTAATTAGAGTTAAACTTAAATACCAAACGGAGGCAAAGAGACTTTTCTTACACATCTAAGGTTTTATTTAGGCCTTGCTTGGTGAATCAACTTCACTCAAATTAAACTGTATTTTTTCATCTCAATTTTTATCTTTTTCTGAAAAATCAACAAAATTTATAACTATTTTTTAAAAAATTAACTCAACTCAAACTGAAAAATTTCATCTAATCTCAAACTCAACTCATTCACCAAACGGACCCTTAATAAATTAGTTTAACTCTAATTAAAATATTTTTTTTTTACTAAATTTTTATTTTTTAAAAAAAATCAATAAAAATTATAACTAATTTTTAAAATATCATTCAACTTCAACTTAAAAATTTTAAGTCCCGTTAGTTATCCAAATAGATTAGGTCTTATATTTCTCAATCCTCACCCCACCTTCTCCGTAACCGTGCTTTGATTTCTTTTCCCTCCGTTTAATTTCTACCTTCAGAACTGTTCATCTTCCTTGTCAAGATTCTTTTTTTTTTTTTTTTTCCCTTCTTCGAATTCAAAACAAACTTTAGCGAAAATAAAAAATAAAAAATCTTAATGTTCACTCTATAAAACCATCTTTCCCTTTCTCTGAAACCCATTTACAGATTACAACAAGGATTTGATAGAAAATTGAGGAAGGTATATGTATTTAAAATTAAAAAAAATTTAAGGAAAAAAACAGTACGATTGAGTTCTGAAAATTGGAAAGAAAATAGAAAATAAGTATATACAAGAACTCACTGCAAGAACAATGACCAAAATTACAAGGAAAAAAAAAGACACAGGAGGAGTGAGGAAAAACCATGGGAGGAGTACATTGCCGATCAATCTTTGGAGATGAGCCTGAATATTGTTGACCAAAGATGGATCGATTGTCGGAGGAGCTGGCGAAGTGCTCGCCGGAGATACCGTCGGAGAAGGGACGGGTGGAGAGAAGGAGTCGTGAGGGAAGTCTGAAGGTCTTCAAAAAACTTTGTTATAACTTGTTACAGTAACAAATGTTAAGCTTCCCTTTGATTTTTTTAAAATTAATTATAATTTTTTTTTAATTTAAAAAAAAAAAGATAAAAATTGAGATTAAAAAAATATAATTTAATTAAAATTAAATTAAAATATCAAACGAAGCATAAGCCTTTAAAACTCATATGAGGTATGTATTTTATATTAGGTGGACACGGTTTTAGGACAACATTTCTTGACAAAGGATTTGAGTCCGGTTGTCTTCTTGGAATAATTAGGCAATTTGCTATAGAAATAAGATGCAAATTGATATTTGTCACAACTAAAAAATTCTTGTGAAAATAACCTAATAATGGCATCATCTTTGTAACAATTAAATTAAAAATACTGAGATATCTCTCACTTTTTTTTTCTCCTCTTTCTCCCTCTCCTCTCTTTCTCAGCTCTCTCTCTATCTCTTTCTTCTTCCTCCGCCCACTTTCTCTTTATCTCTCCCCTCTCAGTCTCTCTTTCTTCATTGTGCACACCGCAGCAGCCACATCACTTCCCTGTCTCGATGCTAGCCAATGTCATCTGCTGCTCGCAATTTCGGTGATCTCCATGGGCCTCCATCGTGATCGGCCTCAGGAAAATCTAATCAAGTCGAAAGTTTCTGATCAGTAACTAGGTGGTTACCAATTGGTGACCACTTGATTACCTATTGACGGTTGGTTACCAATAGATAATTATTAAGTGGGCATCAATCGATAACCAGTTGACGGAGGACGTTACTAGTCGATAATTAGTTAGTGCCAATATGGATACTAATTTGTGCTAGTTGGTAAATTAAGAGTATAATTAGTATTCTAAAATTAATCAATTAATTAACTAATATTATATGATGTAATCTTATGGCATATTTTGCAAAAGTGTGACAAAATTAAATTCAAGACATGATTTTGTGACATTTCTCTAAAGTTCCTAAAGAGGGTAGAGGAGGATGAGGCAAAGGTGAGAGGTAGAAGACGAACCTAGAACTAGGCTTTAACTTTTTTATAGGACAAATTATATTCCCAACATCCCCTCCCCCCCCCCCCCCCGAACTTTAGGCCTTATCACAAAATGTCCCCTGAATTTTAATCTGTAATATTCTTTCTCGCTAAACTTTGGAAAAGTTTGTGAATTTTCCTCCTCAACTAATTTTTTGACCAAAAAATACATGTAACACTCGTTTGAAACATGAGTTACGGATATTAAATATGAAACACTTATGATTAAGTTTAAAAAAGTAAATATTTAGAGTTGATTATCATTTTTTTTCCCTCATATTTCTCTCTTATAGGTAATTTCATTATTTCACATTTACTAAGGATAATAGGTGCTAAGAGTGCTGTCAATGTGTGCCATTTAATAATTTTATGCTTAATACCCTAAATCGATGCTCACAACGAGTGTTAGATGTATTTTTTCATCAAAAATTTAATTGAGGGGGAAATTTCGTAAACTTTTTCAAAATTCAGGGAGAAATAATGTTACAAATTGAAGTTTAGGGAGCATTTTGTGATAAGGCTTAAAGTTCAGGGGGGGAAAAGTGTAAATCATCCTTTTTTATATCAATTTTTTTAAAAAAATATTTCTAGGGCCATTTTGGCAATTTTGCCTAAAAGTATTTTTGAAAGAATATAGGGTCATTCTAGTTATAAAAAAAAGGGACCAAAACGTCAAAAATATAAAAGTTTGGGAACCAATTGAGCAGTTTAGCCTAATAAAATTGAACAATATCTTTTCCACACGATTGGCAAACTTAGATCGATAAGTTAAACCGAGTAATTCAAGCAATTTGGTGATTTTCTATTACATCTGGAAATTTGGTATCTTACCTAAAAGAAAAGAGAAGCAAGTCTCTTTGAAGATATCTGCGTCTAATTAGGCAATGCTTAACCTTAAAGTGTAAAGTAGAAACCTAAATAGCATCTCTACAATATTCCTAAACCAATGAGCAAGCTAAATGATAGATTCTCCTTTGGCTTGAGCATCAATAGGCTCGTGTTTTGGTTTTTCGTTGTCTGACGTCTTATAGCTGACCGTTCTTCTCGACAAGTTCTTGAACTCAAATTAATCCCATCGCAACGGTCGGGACCCGGGATATGTGGATAACTCGTAAAGGGGCCAAAATCACAAAGTCAATAAATGTATCATAGCTATCAAGCATTCTTCGTAAAGGAATTTCTATACGATCTACACCTATAAGGTAATTTGCATTCAACAGCAAAGAAATTAAAGCATTAAAAACATGGGATAACGAGGCTCTCGGCCCTTTTAGCTAGCACTAATAGCGAGTTGCTGAAATGCAACATTTCGGGAAATAAGAAACGACAAGTATACCAAACTAGAAGGAACTAAACGATATAGCAGCAAGTATAAATATATCTAATCCTCTTGATCACTTTCTTCGTCAGTTTCCTGGAAATTCAAATGATTCATGTTCCTTTCGAGCGGAGGAAGCCCATCATCAGAATCACAAGAGTCCTCGTCTTCACCGGGAGATGACTTTTCTGCTTCTGTAGCAGCAGAAAGCAAAGACATCAGTTATATCAGTAGATGATGGACAAGGACGTAAGGAGAACTAGCAGGAACCGGATATAAAAATGACGTATGGGTTTTTAGCACTACTCCCCCTTAAATTCATGTTTTGGCAAATTACCTCCCGAACTTTTAATTTTGGCAATTAACCCGCTGAACTTGTCAAACCATTGCAATGTGGTCCGTATCCATCCCTTTAAAGTGGTGACGCAAATATCCATGCATGCCTTACATTTTTTGGCACTTTACTCCTAGAACTTTTCATGATTTGGCCGATTGCCCCCAAAACATTTTAGTTTTGACAATTAACCCCCTCCTTTAGGTCACCAATTTAAACGTCATAATTAACTTAGGCCACATTGCAACAGTTTGATAAGTTTAGGACAGACATGGTTTTCCTAGTTGCAGCAAGCGACTGAGGCACTGAGCAGAAGTCACTGGATGTGACTTGCAGGTTTTCCCTATAAGCAAAATGCTCCATCGGATGGGACTACGTATATATTACCATATATTATCACATAAACTAACATCAAAGATTAGCTATTGTTACTCTAAAACTCAGAACTTTGTAAATTAAGTAACCATGGAAGATGAAACACTTCCAACGATATAAAAACAAGAGTTTCTTGACAGCAGCCAGTACCTTCTACTTCTATAGGAGCCTTTGGGACCTGAGTTTGTTGAGAAAGCCAAGAATTTTGAACCGAGATAATATCAGCACTGTTCTGACATCCAGAATATGCCTTTAGAAGCTCCCTGCATTAGTTAAAAATGTCATGCCATAAAATTTAAATGAAGTATAAAAGCCATTTAAAGTCGGTTACATCCGGAGAAATCTCGGTATCCCTTGGTATACCCAAATTTCTGGAACCAAGCCAAAACCACTCTACTTGTTAAATCAAGTGAACTTAGAAAAAGTGGCAGCAAATAAGTGAGCATACCGGTTGAGAGACAAGAAAGCATGACCCCACTTGAATTTTCCGAGCAGCAAATTTGCAGTTTCCTCTTCCCCACTGTAAAGCCAGTAGAAATTTGAGAACCATACATCTCGTACTACTCGCTAATAATTAGCCTATCCAACTCTTGGACCAAGTAAAAAAATTACAGTATAGTTGTTTTAAAGGAGCATAATATGGGGTTAACATATGAAGTTGGTTTTCTATACATGCAGTAAACAATAAGAGAGGCACCAAATCAATTTAACAACTTGGAAAGAAACCAAATGAATGCTCAAGAAAATGGCAAGCTGGTAATAGAAAAACACTATAACCAACCACTGCAAAGCTTTCTCAAGCCTAAAAATTGTTAGCAACTGCTTCATGGATGGATTACAAAAGATGGACTCAAAAGATGACTACAATAAAATGCTTTACGGCCTATATTCATCGATTAGATTATTTACAACTATCACTAGAGCATGCACGTGCACCATGTAAAAAGTACCGAGTTCAAATTCCAGCATTATTAGCAGCCTAAAAAGACCTCACTCTCAGTCAGCAAGATAAGGAGCAGGAATTTTGGTACCATATAAATAAAGCAGCTGATAATGCCTCCACACAAGACAACTGGCAAGGCCGACCATAATTTATGGGATTTGCTGCTACTAGCCATGGCACTGCAAGTAAGAAATATTTGAAAAATGGTTGAGAGAAAAAAAGTGAACAAAACATTCCATGCCCAACATGAAGAATAATAGAAGATGTTGAAAATAAGACCAGGGATAAATACATTCGTAAATGTGCTAATCATTTGCATGAGAGAATAATTCAGAATAAGGCACAAAATGAAAGTAGTACCAACGAAATCCAGTTAAATAATAAGCAACAGAAGATTAGAGTCTGCCTAGTAGCAACAGTTGTTAACCTCTTGTAATCCTTATTATAAGAGAAATTTAAGGTTCAAGTTGTCATTATCATTGTATTAATTAGATTACACCAGCCAACGTAATATTCTCACACGATATAAGGGGTAACAACATTTATAGTAAACCTGAGTTTGCATTACACAACTTTATGGACAGCATAAAACAGACACGAATTAAGGGATGGAAGTAAAATAAAAAACAGGGAGAAAAACAAATAATATTTTTTATCCACATGATAGCATTTATTTGTGATGTGCATGTTGGAAATATACAATTCCAGCATAAAATGTGGAAATTAAAAATATGAAAAATACAAACTTAAAACCTTTGTGATAAATAGAAAAAAGGATGTTCTATTGGAGTCTCTCACAAGAATTTGGAGACTTTATCCGAATTTTTCTCTGTTTTTAAACTATTTTAATGCTGCAGACCTTTTCTTTTTTTTTCTTTTTTTTCCTCTTCTCTCTCTATTAAAGAACAATAACACAACTTACAACAACTAAAAGTACAAAAGAATCAAAACTCTTACAGAGTCGAGGAGTGGTACAACGCAGCTTCACAAACGGTACATCACCCAAGCGTGCCCACGAGCAGTCAACAACAGCTAATCCTTTTCGGGTCATTAAGCTATAATCTTCTCTTGAGACACATTGAGTTCCAACTGGACTGCCAGAGTGATACAGAAAAATATTGAAAACTAGACAAATGAAATTAAGAAACCCAAGTTTAGATAACTTTTTTGCAAAGCAAGCGTAAGGTTTTGATTGCAATACCTTAAAACAATGCCTCCAAACCCATTGTTCACACGTAACTCCTGCATGAAATTGTTCAAATGTCAAGACTGGCAGACATGAATATGCACACGATTATAAAACTTTGTGATACATCTAAAATGATCACAGGTTAGGTGACCTATTTTAAATTTGAAAGAGAGCCAAATTGGTTACATAAATCAAACTAGATTGTCAGAAAACAAGAAGTAAAGACACCAACGGTCGCCCACATTCAATTGAGGAAGATTGCCAACTTATTAGTGACCGAACACAGTATACAAAATAAATATTGTCTAATAACTCTACTTCCTTGTGCTCTCAGTTAATTTGGTATCCATAGTAATCTAACTCTAAAATTTAACCTTCTTGAGCAATCCCACTACCAAAAGACGATTCTTGTAACCAATTCGGAGAGATAATATTTGCACAACGTAGGATAACATGCACAACTAAAGAAAAAAAAAAGTGAACCAGATACTTTCTTTTATCAAGCCAAATCTTGAAAGCTTGCGTCCTGTGCACCTTTTTGCATCGCATTGCCCGAAATCCTGGATTAACAAAGTAGAAACTTAGTTGAAAAAAAAAAAAATGGAACAAAAAAAACCTTAATTGAAAAAAAAAAATTTCTAACACTTCTCAGACAACATAAACAAACACAGAGAGGTTCTAGTGCTGTACTTTTCAAAACTTTCATATATTACTCAATTAATTTCTGAAACAGAAAAAGTTATTATAATCTGGTACAGAAAAGAAAAGAACAAAACAATTCCAAAATATTTCCAATCACATAACAACACTTGAATATAGCCCTGAATAACAAATTATCAATAAGATATCTTGGCCAAATATTTTTTGTTATTTCAAAAATCAATTCGAAACCATCCGTGAAGAATATAACGAAGATACAGAAAAAGAAAAGAAATTAACAAAGAATGGCGCATACCCACATCGCGAGATGGATTTTGGGACCCACGGGTTCCTCTTTTGGAGCTGAAAAACAGCAATAAATTCATCAGCAACCAAAATTTAACCCAACACCACAGCGGCAATTCATCAAACACCTAACAGGCAACCATGGAAAAAAAAAAAAAAAAAAAACCAAGAGAAAAGAACAGAAAAGCTAAGTAGCTGGAAATCCTCACCCTGATCGGACGGTGGGGCCTCGTCGTCACTGAAAAGGAAAGAAAGAAACAAGTGAAACAACGTGAGAAACAGTGAAAAACAGACGAAGTGGGTCGGAAGTGACGAGGTTTTTACTTAACGGTGGAAATTGATGGCGGGTCCGACTGGCTTCCCCGCGATGAGAGGTGTGGGATTTGAATCGCCTGGGCTTGTTGTGACCCATTTATTCCTCGCCGGAAAACAACCGTCAGTGGTTGTGGCGGGTCTATGGCGATATGGCGAACAGAGTTGGCAGTCGGCTAAAGAACGGCGTAACTGGTCTGGTGGTTTATTCCGGAAAACCTTTTTTTTTTTTTTTTTTTTTTTTTTTTTTTAATAAACATAATCGGTTTCTCTGTTTTTACTCTACTAAACGACATGCCGTTTTAAGTTTTCTTTTCTTTTTTTTTTTTATTTTTTTGCTGGACCTGTTTTGAGTTTTAAAATTGGGAAATAATCATATAGAAAGATTTTTGTTTTTTTTTTTTTCCAGAGATTGGAGAGTACCATTTTTTCAAAAAACAAAAAAAAAAACATGATTTAATTCATAATTCTCGTACTCATTCAGGTCACTGACACGTATATTATTAATATGATTTTTAATTAAAATGATATGATATTATAATTAAATATATTTTTTAATTAAAGTATCATAATATCATTAGATAAAAATAAAAGAACGTGAATAGAGAACACAAAAATTGAATAAAAAAACAAAACAAAAATAAAACAACAAAAGAAAAACATGAAATAACGAAAATAATAATAATAATAATAGTTCATTACGTAATTTTAGTCTCATAATAGGATGTTTATTAATGCTTATAACTTATACAAAATTTATTTTATTATTGAATTTTAGGTTGATATATTTTGTATGTTTGTATTATCATGTAAAACATAATAATGAGTAGTGGTCACAGTTAGGGGTGTTTACGAATCCAAAAATCCGCTTAATTGAATTGAATAGAGAGATTAATAGATTGGTAATAGGTTGAGATTTTTCTAATCCAAAATACTAATGAGTTGAGTTACAAATTAAGAACTTCTTAATCTGTATAATCCATAAATCCGAATTAAATACATTATTTTCCTAAATATGTTGAAGTTTGAATATATCTTTACCCAAGTTTTAGTCATATTGAGTGTCACATAAATTGCTTTTTTTCTTTTTCTTTTTCTTTTTAATTTTGAGTTTAATTGATGTTTGTTTGTTGTAATAAATTATTATACTACAATTTAGCTTATTATCGAAAACTTGAATTTGATTTTGTTGTTATTTTATTGAACTATTTTATTTTAGTCTTTAAAGTTTACGAATTGAGTCCGTGAATCTAATTTATGAAATCCAATATTTACAGATTGGAGTAGATTGGATTGGATTAGATTGAGAGTTAAACAAATTGATAATGTATTGAGATTTAAGATTACGGATTTGACTATAGGATGAGTTTTAATTCCTCTAATTTGATCCATGAATACCTACACTGACAGTAATTTCATAGTGACTCTATCATAAGTATAAAATTCGAGCATACGTGATCTAATTTTGTTAGTTTACGTTTACCCTGTCTTTTCGTTAAAAACATTGCCATAATTTTGCTCATAAACGACATTTTCGTAATGTAAGCGACATGTTGATTGTTTTTCTGAGAAAAAAAATTGTTTCAAAAACGACATGTTGTTTGTCAGGTTGTAAGTTGTAACTCTAGACGCCTAAAAAATACTCTCTCTCTCTCTCTGTCCTCGTTCAGACAATTTTCCACTCTCTGTCGCAGTGTGTCTCGGCGACGCCATGGTTCCATTGTCGCACAAAAACTCACCTCATCGCTTTGATCTATAAAAACCAATTTTTCTACAAGTTTCTTTCAGGAACCTGACAAATTCTTCAGTGCCCAGTTGAGCTTTCTTTCCGTTTGTTCTCTCAGTCATTTCATCGAACACCTCTCCTGCAAAGAGCACCATGTTGCTGAGGTATTTTGCTCTCTTTTTTTCCAATCTGGGGTTCTATGATTTCGCTTTATTCACGATTTTTAGGACGCCATTGTTGTGCTTCATGTCCCAATTTCGTGTTTTTTGCAGGTCAATCTTGGAGCTCTCGTCCCGTCGTGCTGTTAGAAGAATCCCTAGGCAGATTACAACTCAGGCATGTAAATATGTATATACGCATATACATATATATTGTGAAAATTCATTTGCAAGAATCACGATTTATTTTATGAATTTAGGTCATTATGAATTTGTTATAATGTGCTAGTGTTAATTGATTAAGAATGTCGATTAGGTCGAACAGAAACAGAAACAGAAACATACTCAATTGTCGTTGTTGTTGTTGTATTTCATATATTTCTTTTGATAATGAGTTTGGTGTTTCTATTGCAGTAGAAATATACACTTTTTAGAAAGAAATTTTCAACTACTAGCATGTATTGAAACTTAGCTCATTTGTATTTCGCTTTTATTTATCTTTTCATTTTGTGATTGGAGTTTTAGCACTGTTATAATCAGGACTTATCGGTGTTCGGCAACTTGGACACCAAACTCTCAATTTTGGCAAATGAGACCTTAAATTCGAAAATGTGTTGGAATTTTGGTCCAACGGATAATGAAAATCAATAGATAGCCAGAATGCTCCGCTATATAGATATATATATATATATATATATATTTATATATATGTGTATATTGCACAAAATTGAACCCAAAAGTTTTCCTTGGTTGGCAAGTTGGATGGTGAACTTTTATTTTTGCACTTGGGACCCTAATAGTTGTCGGCTATCAATTTAACAATATTGTTAAGGAATATCAAATTTAAGGTCCTATTTTCAACAAGTAAAAGTTTGTTCAACTAGTAAATGACGAAAAAAATTATGGTGCATCGGTGTGAATTACCTGTTGTGATCTAATAAAAAGAGGACAGAATTGATAATGCATTTGGTTTCTATTCAATTGCAGTTTCAAACATTTCTCAGAAATTGATTAGTAACTACTAGCATGTTATGGAAATCGTTGTTCCCTTTCTTCATTGGTTTTGTTTTTAATTTTGTGTTTTCAATGTACAAACAACTGTAGCAGACACCAATATTTCTTAGAAGGGAATTATCAACTAAACCCCAGCAAAATGCATCCCCTCAACCTAATGCCTCAGGCAAGACCAGTGGCTCTGCATCAAAACTAGTCTTTGGAAGTGCGGTTGTTGGTGCTGCCATTTTAGCGGCATACCAAACAGGATATTGGGACCAAGTTCTTGGCGGTAAGGATCAACATGATTCTCTAAAGGCAGGTAAAGGACCAATTGAAGGCAGAGATGTGAAAGATATTCAGCAGTTCGAGAGCCACTCGGTTTTGCCTGAAAGTAAGGAAGCTGACAAAGTTGCTTCTGCTGCTGATGAGAAGGTTAAAACTCCGCCTGATCTGCCCCATGTTGAAGATTTAACTGAAAAACAAGATGGGGTTCAATCTCAGGCCCAAGATAAATCTGATGCAACACCGGACGAAGGTGCCGTTCCTATCAAAGAGAAAGATCTGCCGGATGATTCTCAAAGCAAAACATTATCTGATGATCAAAGTTCACTTTCTGGAGTAAAATCTGAAGGGGCTGTTGACGTAAAGACTGCTGACGAAAACACCGACGAGGGATCAAATAAGGAGGTCCAAATTTCCCAAATATTTACACAGACCAACGAAGCTGAGAAACAACACGAGGTGCAAGTCGTGCCACCTGTGCATGTTACCATAGAGATAAAGGAGGAGGAGGTATTTATGGCTATGGCTTGTCTTAATAACTAATGCATGTTTAATGTCCATCTACTTATCATTTGAGCTTTGCTTTATGAGGAAACTTAATATATTTTCCCAATGAGTGCTTAGGACTTGGCAGAAAAGTGATCTTGAATCTTGAGCACAACCAGACGTTTCGAATCTATTGTGAATTTTCTTTTTGCTCCTCAACCCCTTCTTCCAAGACAAACTTAATGTAAATAATGATAAAAAGAAGATGTAACATGATACCGCTTTGTGGTCATAGTACCCTAAATCATCTCTTTCTCATCTTGGGATTTGCAAGGCTTCATTAACTACTTGTAGGCTGTACAAAATTGATATCTTTGGCTTACTTTCAGAAATTTTAACTATTTCAAGATTTCTTCTATTAACTGTGGGAAGTTGTGGGAGGGTGGAAACAACATTATAAGTAGTTATCTGTAACCTAAACTCTAATTATCTGCATATTTTGTATACATGTGATTACCAGAACTTATTTGCTTGCTTTTTTCAATCTTATTTAGGTTTTGAATTTGGTTCTGGTGGTACACAATTGCAGGATGCAGCAGGTAAAGATGTAGAACAACCTAGTTCTCTTCTCGAAGCGTATCTTTTAGAGGATAAGTATAAGAAAAGTGGAACATATTTGAATAGACACGGCAATGATGATTTTGCGAAGGAAAAAGAGGTAGTTCTTGTATTCCCTTTTTGCTATTTTTTGCGTACTCCTGGTCTAAATTAAGTAAAAGAATGTCCAATGTCTGCCTAATCTGGTCCTCTGGATGGACAGGCCTTAAGTAATGCTCTTGAAGAGCTGGGTGATGGTTACATAACCAAAGATGGAAAATTAGTTCTCGACTTTTTACAAGCCATTCATGCAGCTGAAGATAGGCAAGCTGAATTAGATGCACGTTTGTATATGGAAGAAAAGAGGGCATTGAAGGTTCGTACTATTGCGTCTATTATAATTGCAGAAATTGTTCTTGAGATTGACCTACTTATAATAACAAGGTTCACACTACTATTTTTGTTCGACTTTTTTTTCAAATTATTGTAGGAAAAGTACGAAAAAGAGTTGAAGGATGCTGCAGTGAGAGAACTGATGCTTGCAGAAGAAGCGGCAATGCTAGACAAGGTGGCACTTCTTTCCATCTGTATCTCTGCTTGTCTGTCTCTCTCTTCTAATCTTTTTATTTCAGATTTTTGCCTCCTTTTGATTTGTTATTATTATTATTATTATTCTGATCCAAGTAAAAACAACATAAAATTAGTTTCTACTGGGTAAAACTTTGTATTTAAAAATACTTGGACAATAATCTCCCTGAATTTCAATTTGTAGCATTCTTTTCCCCAAACTTTGAAACATTTGCAAATTTCCCCTCTCAGTTAAATTTGACGGAAAAATGCACATGGCATTTGTTGGCAGCATGAGTTGGGGGTTATTAAATGTGAAATTACGAAGTTATCCTAATAATTAGGTTAAAATAATAAATATTTAGGGTTGATTGCCATTTCTTTCCCATACCTCTCTCCTATGGATAACTTAGTAAATTCACATTTAATTTGGGTAACGAGTGCCACGTCTATTTTCGGAAATTTACTGCCTTCTAATTACAGAAAAGTGATAATACAAAACCTACCTGGTACTTGCTCGTTCTCTATAAACAATAACACCTTCTGATTACTGAAAATCACTGCTTCTTTCTTGTTCAGGAATTAAAGAGAGAAAGAGCAAAGGCAGCTGCTGCACTCAAGTCACTTCAAGAAAAACTTGAAGAGAAATATAAGACAGAACTGGAACAGAAGGTAGAAAATCGGGTTTATGCTTAACAAACACTTTATTTGGTGTATCAAGCGTTTGATCAGTGATAACTGTTAGTTGTTAAATTCAAGTTGATAATCCTTCACTGTTGCAGCAACTTGAAGCTGAATTCAAGTTGGAAAAGGTGGAAGAATTAGCAAAAGCAGAACTGACGGCAACAATCGCTAGTGAAAAGGCGGCCCAAATAGAAAGAATAGCAGAAGCAAATCTTCATGTAAGATGTGCATGGTTTTCTGTCCTCAGTTTGATACTCGTTCTTATTCGATATATTTGTGGATGGAATTGTTATGAGATTTTGTGGCAGAGAAGTCATATTTGTAGTGCAGTTCTCACTATGTAAACATCTATAAATGTGATACCCTTTCAGGATTTTACTCCTGTAGAAGCTGACATGGCCTAGCATCTCTTTTGCAGATAAATGCTTTGTGTATGGCCTTCTATGCACGATCTGAAGAGGCTCGTCGGAGTCACTCTGCTCACAAGCTTGCTTTGGTAAAAAAATTTCTATTTCATGCAGTTATTTTGAATCTTTGGTTATAATAGAACATGCATGTGCAGCAATTTTATGAACCGCAACGTCGTAAACTTTCGTATGTTTATGTAGGGAGCACTTGCACTAGAGGATGCACTTTCGAAAGGGTTACCGATTCAAACCGAGATAGAGGCTTTGCACAATTATCTTGAAGGCATTGACAAGGATTCAATATTAGACTTAGTGTTATCTTCCCTTCCTGACGAAACAAGACACAGTGGCACAGACACTTTGTTGCAATTAAACCAAAAGGCAAGTTACTTTATGATTAAACTTTCAGCTCGTCTCTTGACCAAAGATGAGATCTTTAAGCTTCACGATCGGAATGCTGGAAATCCAAGAACTACCGTTTATACTTGGTGATAAACCTATGCATTAACATTCGGTTTTTTTTTTTTTTTTTTAAATCAGTTCGATGCCTTGAAAGGGACACTGCGGCACTTTAGCCTAATACCTCCTGGCGGCGGCGGCATTTTAGCGCATTCTGTGGTGCATATAGCAACCTGGTTGAAGGTACGAAAGCGAGCAAAATCTTTCTTTACCACCACACATATATTTCTCTTACTAAAGCAATTTCTTGTGCCTTCCAACTTTTGTTCAGGTTAAGGAAGCTGATGAATCCGGTGACGGAGTCGAGTCTCTCATCAACAAAGTTGAGTCGTATTTGGCCGAGGGGAAAATAGCCGAAGCAGCAAATGTTCTTGAAGAAGGTGTCCAAGGCACCCAAGCCTCGGAAATAGTTGGCAAGTGGGTCAGGCGTGCCAGGAATCGGGCCATTACAGAACAAGCTCTAACACTGCTTCAATCCTATGCAACTTCCATCAGCCTTACCTAAAATTTACCAATTTTGATAACTCTTTCCGGTCCCTACATGTTTTGGTCTTAGCCCTTTGATATTCGGATCGACTTGCTTGTCAACCAAACCGGTTTTTTTTTTTTTTTTTTTTTCTCGGGTACTGATCTATACAGAGAAATAGAAATCATCCAGTTCAGAAAATAATTGAACAGGAACGTGGAGATGACCTTTGTTTTCTGCAATTTGAATTCCTGGTGAGCTTTGTGAGAAATTGTTATCATTTTTTTTTCCTTGTCCATTACAAATGACCTTATGAATAAGATTTTACATATGCTACAATTGGCCCATTGAAAACTTCTGGACAATTTGAAAACCTTGCCTTTTCTGTTTCGTTCAAATACCTTTTCTCCTTTAATTGAGTAAAGCTTAATTATATTTGTAAAAAGAAAAGTTTTTAAAATATTGTAAGAATAGTAAATTTTAAATTTGATTTATCTATGTTGTCAATTTCACCATTTAGTTGACCTTTTTCAGTGGGAAGATTTTATCTGATTTTATTAATTTTTTTCTTCTTATTTTTCTCTTTTATTTTTATTTTCATATTTTTATTGAGTTTGTATATACATATTTGTTTTCTAAAACTTTTAGAGGTCAAATCCCCCACCCCTAATTTAAAAAAAAAAATCATAAGGACAATGAAATGAACGTAACAATCATTATTATTTGCCATAGTGAAATTAACTAATCTAAATTCTACTAAAAAAAATTATTACCTAAATTAGTCAGTTTTATTATGCAATCAAATAATCATGGATAGTATTGTTAATCCCACATTTGTAGGAAATTTTCTTGTTGGACTTAAAGTCTTAATTATACCATTTCTAAAACTAGTTAAAGAGCACGCGTGGAAAAGACAAGTAAAAAAAAAAAAAATGTCACGTGGTGAGAGTTGGAAGCACTACGTGACGGTCTCAAATTGGTGAACGACTCTTTTAAAAAATAGTATAGATATAGATTAATTATGTCATTTTTAAAACTAGTTGGAGAGAGCGCGAATAGGCAAGTTAAAAAAAAGTCACATGATAAGTGCTGAAAGCGTTACGTGATACTTTCAGAGGGGTGGACGAATGGCACTATAGAAAGTGACATTGGCTCTTTCAAAGAGTAATATAGAAATATAGATATAGATACATATATGGATTAAACAGTAGTATAGATGTCGTGAAACTCTTGTTATATTTCAGTATCAATAGTTAGATTATGCTATATGTCTACTAATTTCTGGAGAATTCTAAGATATGTAAGACAATTTTAAACTGTTTGATTAAATCAAAGTAACATAAAAATAAAAAAGTACAAACTTGAATGAAATTTTTATAGTTTAATACTGTATTTCTCTCCTCTTTTTTTCTTTTATAAATACAATAATTAACAAACATGCACGTACAAAATAGACAAAAAAAAAATGCCATATGGTGGTGCGATATAGGATCCATCTTTTGACGTTGATGTGACTACCATGTGGCATTAATGTGACAATCAGAGAGAAGGGACCGAAAGAGCCTATTAGCGTTTTATCACATACGTAACATATTACATTTTTATATTATCAATGAATTCTTACTTTTTTTTTCTAGTTTTACTCAATCTTGTAAGCTTTTGGGGTGTTTTATTTGTCCTGGATTATACACTATTTTTTCCTTTGTTGAATTTTTTCTAACAAAAGGTGTTAATGAGACATCAGGTCTGTCTGCATAGATCCTATAGAACAGTAGTATATGAGTTGTTTCTATGTTTTTTACTTGTATTTGGAGTAGTTTTGTTTATTTCATCAAATATTAATATATTTTTTTATTATTAATTTTATGTGAGATGTACACCTACTTATTCCTGTCATTATTACTTTTTTTAAAAAATAATAATGATAAAATGTAATTTTAAAAACTATATATAATAAAAAAGTAGTTTGCAACTGACGTTGAAAAGCTGATCAAGAGAGACCACCTAAATCAAGACTACGTTGCAAAATAGCTGCTGCTCTTGAGCTGTCAAGACACATGCAATGAACCTTTTCCTCTTTATTTATTTGTGATTTTTAGCATTCTATATTCTTTTTTTATTTTTTATGGTAGAATATTAATATTCATGTTTTTTGGTGGTGGAATATTTAATATTCATTTATTGTTAGATACAGGATCTCTTTGTTTGGATGTACTCCCAAAATTGGCATGTGTTTATTTTATTTTATTATTTTTTTGAAAGGCGCATGTGTTTATTTCATTTTGCTTATGTTATTTTTAATGACATTTTTGTAGTATCATAATAATTACATCGTTGATGGATTAAAAAGTAAATATATTATTCCTGAAAAAAAGTAATTATATTATTTACAAGGTTAAATACTGTTTGGACATATTTTCTTCCTCTTTTTCAAAAAATTGTAATAAATAATATTTTTTATAAAGTAAATTTGATAATATTTTTTATCAAATTTATTAGATAAATAGTAAATTTACTAGGTAAATAACATTTTTTATTTCTAGGTAATTAAAAAATTTACTTCTAGTAAATAGATTATATAAATAGCAAATTTACTTTTAGTAAATAGATTATTTACATAGTAAATTTTCTATTTACTACTATTTACTTATTTAAAAGTCGACTGATATTTACTTCATTTCTTCTGTTTTTTTTTTTTTAAATTATTTTCTGCTTGCCTTAGGTTAATGGTTGCAACCTTTTTCATAACATTGCCTCTATCCACTAGTAAAAAAAGATTACAACTATTATGAGTTAATAGATTCCAAGTAATTATAAATATTATATTTCTACATATATGTGTATATACATAAATAAGTAAGTTAAATTTCAGCTAATAAATGATAAAAAAATAACTTAAGTCGTTAAAAAAATTATTAGTATTATATCATATAAATAAAAATAAAATTCAATGTTTCAAATGGTTCTTTCATCATTCAAAGACTGAATACAAATCATCTTAAAATAATATATATATATATATATATATATATATATATATATAAAGGTGCTATAGCCTTAGTTTCAAAAGATCTAATCTCAAGCATGAGGTAGGGTTATTATCCCATACCAACCTTTATCTATATATAAGTTATCCCATACAAACTAACCTATTAAGAAACTTCAATTAGACTTGCCAATAGTAAGTTCAGGGAAAAAAAATTGTAATCGCCACCTATTAAATTAACTAGACCGAGTCAGCAAGTTAATCTATTCAACTTAATAATTTGTAAGAATATAATTACACAATGGTAACGTCTCATATCCACTATTTTACGAAACAACAGTTATAACAAAAGACTACGATGAGTAACACTAAAATCATTAATTTAACATTTCTGTTGGTGAATTTTTTTTACACTAACAGCTCCAAATAATAACATGTTACACATAAAGTCGCATAAAATTTACATGTAAATCAATTAATAAATACATGTATTTAAATAAAAAGTTATATTTTTTGGACAAATACAATTGTCAAACAGGTTGAGATTTTTTCTATATACATAGATGTATACTTGTTTGCTGTTCTTTTCAAAATAATAGCGTGACATTTAGAAATCATTATATGAACTGTGATGGGCCAAAAGATGTACAATGGAAATTGGGGATGTTTGGATTAGTTTTTTCTTTTTCGTGTGATTATTTTTTTTTGGTTTGCCATTTGAGTCTGTTGATAGTCAATCCTAGGAGTTAATGACAATAATAAACGCATATTTTGCAGTTGAAAATTGAAATAAATTGTTTTCCAGACCAGGAAATGCTTCCTTCCGAGGTGCAGACCGTAATAACCAGGCTGATAAACACAGTTTAACAAGTTTTTGGAAGGAAGGTTGGCGTTACAAGGATGTATGTTTTTTCTTTCTTTTTTTTAATTTGACTATTTAAAACTGCATAGAAACAAGATCCGTTTATTCATTGCTTTTGGTTCCATTATTCGTAATTTATTATTTTCTATATTTCTCAATAATTCTGGAAGCTCAGAGGACCAAGAAGTTCATGTGTTATATATTCCCAAAGAAGATTAAAAAAAAAAAAAAAAAAAGAATCCATGTTCTATTATTTTGTAGTTGTTATTTTGCAAACTAAAAGATCCATGTGTTATGTTCACTTTATATATTAATAGGTCAAGTAGGTTGAGTTCCCTTAATTGAATAGTAAAAAAAAAAAAAAAGAGTATGGAATATTGCATGATACAAGACCAATAATTAACCCGAAACCAATAGTAATAGACCATAGAGAAAATATTATCACGAAAAAAAAAAAGGAAGAAGAAGAACTAAGGAAAAAAGATAAATTGGTTTATTTTGTGTAGCAATATATATATATATATATATATATATATATTGTATGAGTTTAATTAATAAAAACAGTATTCCTTTTTTATTTTTTTTCCTTTGTTAGTTGTTGGAAATGGAAGGTTTTGTTGCCGTAGCTATCACAAAATTGGACAATCTTTCAAGCCAAAATGGTCTCGTTTTGGCCTTTTTTGTGGGACATCACTTCATTTTTACACTAACCAATATTCCAATTGATAACCAATATTCCAATTGATAGCATCCAACCAATATATGGGGTTTTTGAGTACTTTTTATTTAAAATTAAAATATCAAATATATGGCCATATTAGTATAGAATGTGATTGAAAGAGACAGCCATTTTGATCATATTGTTGATGTAAGCTCATCACCTCTTAATTTGCATCTTCGTTATTAAAAAATATATATATTTATTTTCCTGTTCATTATTTGCTCTACCAAAAGTTGCCCCACCATGCATTAAACACTAAAGTTTAAAAGTGACACTTAGCTAGTTTTTTTTTTTTTTTTTTTTTTTTTTTTTTTTTTTTTTCAGTTGTGTTCAAACTAATTTCCCATAATTCTTATTTTGGTATGTGTTTGGTAACGGTTCTAAAAATTCTCACAAATTCACTCTTTCATTGCTTTTGTTCTATGTTAATTTTAATTTTAGTCCCTTAAGAATATATGTTGTCTTATTTTGCCTCTTAAAACTTAAAATGTCACACCTTTGGCATCTAAATTTATCAACTGTTTCACAATTGGTTTCTATGTGATAGAAACGTTAAAAAAATGGTAAGATAGAGTACATGTCGATGGTAATTTATTAAAACGAATATTGGGCAGTCGTTACATAGATCAATTGGGTGATACAAATATGGTTTAATTCATCTCTTCAGTTTACTGTTCAACATTCATTTTATCAAATCACTCTACCCCAACCAATCATGTAACCCTGACGTGCTTTATTATGTTAGTTTTTTAACGTTTCTTTCATGGCCAATAACGAAATGTTTAATAAGCATGGATGTCAACTATGGAACGTTTTTAAGTTTATGGAGTAAAATGAGACGATATGTATTTCATAGGGACTAAAATTGAAATTAACCCTTCTTATTATCTATTGGAATAAGAAGCAACCCCATAAGAATAGTGAATAGTTTATACCATATCGGATTAGAACTATTATTATTTTTCTTTATTTTTAATAAAAATGTTGGAGATAAATAAATAATGAGGGTGTTAAAGATATGCCAACCTAATTGGGATGTCCCGGTACTTCTACTGATTTCTGTCCCCAACAACCATATTGAAAAAAAAAAAAAAAAAACCTATAAGAATATAAATATTAAATGGCAAGTAGTTGCTACTTTTGGTAACGATTCCAACTAATTAACTAGACCAACAATTCCACAAAGTACAACTATAGTTTAAAAATTATGTCATTTTACATATTACAGTAGGGATGTTCACGGAATCCTTCAACCTACTCAATCCAGTCCAATTCACTGGATTAGATTGGGTTGATAGACTAACAGATTGGTTACGATTGAGATTTTTCCAAACTGAATGTTATGGATTGGATTACGGATTGAGGATTTCTCAATCCGTGTAATCCGTTAATCCATTGAATTATTTTGATGTAGTATTAGTTAAGTTGATTAATATGGACATTTTATTTTGAATTTAATCCAAGTTTGATTGTTGTTATGTATTATAAATTACAATTTAGCTAATTATTGAAGACTTAAAGTTAATTGTATTGTAATTTTATTGAACTATTTCATATTTAAGTATTATATTTTTATATTTTAGTTCCTAGATTTTTTAGATTAAATCCGTGAATCAAATCCATGTAAACCGAGATTTACGGATTGGTTATGAATTGAGAAAATCTCAATCCGAATGTTACATATTGATTTATTGATTGAGACCTAATCTATAGAAACCGATCCGTGAACATCCCCTAGATTACAGTAGAAAGGCCAAGATGAAGTACCGTCGAAAATTAGCTGTTCAAGCGTTTAAGAGTAACAATCTACCAAAGTAACAAAAACTATTACAGGTCAATAACGCTAGGGCCTTTTTATTTATATATATATATATTTTTTTTTTTTTTTTTCTGCGCCAGAAAAAGTGTTTTAGTGTTAGTATTATTATTATTATTATTATTGTTATTGTTATTCATCAATTCAATTATACATCTTTTTCATACCTTTTGTTGGGGGATTTTCCTTAAAGGGATTAAGAGCATGATATGTGTCCTCTTAATACCCGGAAATTAAACCTTTCAATACCGGGCCACCAGAAAACTCCGACATCGGCAAAATAGAGGTCCAGATACCATGGAGATAGCTTTGACCGAGGTACATCTTGATGGTTGAGCTCGAACCCTATGAAGAATGGATTGAAAGCAATATCGAACGTATTGAGATTTCTAATTCAAGCAATGACCTCCACATATTATCAACTCCAGTTCCAATTTTATGTAATCCATCAATCAAAATAGACCCAAGGATTCTTCTAATTGATTAACCTACCTATAAACAGAATGCTTGGTTTCATATTTTTCTCATACTTTTGTTTGGCACACCATTTTTAAATGATCATTTTGAAATGATTCAAAAAAGATTACAAATCAACTAATTAAGTTTTTACTGCTTTAAAATCCGCATTTACACATTTTTTGCTCTCTTCTAAACATTTCAAAAATAGGTGCCAAACACAAGCTCAACTCTCTTGCTAAAACTCTATTATTCATTACTCTCATAATTGTTTGAGTTGAGGATCGGAGTGTCTTCTACAGATGCAGCCCTTTGCGCCACCCTAAAGCAAAGAGCAATGTAGGACAATAGAAAATGTAGAAAAAGTACTTGTGGTGTATTTAATTACGCGTAATTAGAGTGAGTAGGATCTGAAGTGGATATGATTCGGAATGAGAATTCAGGGTATGAATAAGTTATTTACTTAATTTTAGGATTCGGAATCGGAATCGGGTCCTAATATTTTTGTTAGTTTTTTTCAATTTCAACTGCAAAATCCATATCATATATTACTAAATATTACAACAATAAGGCAGTCATTCGTATCATACGATTTCAAATATTTTTACAGGCTAAGGAAGACAACAGTTCAAATGTCATACTCGACCAAAAGTTTCAACGACAACACACATGGAAAAAAAAAATTAAAAATTTATAATTGAGAAAATAAAGAAAAATCAATATTACTGTAACCTTCTTTTTTTAAATTGAAATATTTCTGTAACCTTAAAGCTGTATCATCATTTAATAGAGAAAATTGATACTACCACAGCATCTATATTATTAATTGCTCATATAAGTTAAAGGTCTCCATCAAAATTTGGTGATAAATCAACAAATTTCCTTGAAAATCCTACTGAATTAAAAAAATAATAATATTAGGAACGTGGGTCCCATTTCTAAGTTAGAGAGAGAGAATAAAATACAACTCAGCTAAATACACATATTTTGATTTTCAATTTTCTCACATTTTTTTTTTCTTTTTTGTTAAATTTTCTAGCTGGTATTGAGTCTCAATCATTTGAAGGAGGGTCCCACCTAAAATTATTAAAGACAAAGAAGAATATTTTGATTAACAATAAGAATTTTCAATAATTCAGTTTGTAAAATCAGCCTTCATGCTAAACAGCAACCTTGATTGATTGGATATGAAATGTTTAAGTTGGAGTTGATTGATTTTTTAAAAATTAGTTATAAATTTTATTAATTTTTTTAAAAAAATCAAAAATTAAGATAAAAAAATATAGTTTAATTAAAATTAAATTTAAATACTAAACTGAGGGTTAAAATATTTAAATTGTAAATTTGAACTTATGATGTAAATGGATACTAAAATCTATTATGTTTAAAGTGTTTTATTACTAAGCATGTGTTTGATTGGTTTATTCCAACCAAACAATTTCAATTGTTTTACCTCAGTTTCCTGTTTGAATCTTCAATTCTAACTTAAAAACTCAAATTTTAAAAGTTTATTAATTTGTTATATCAAGTCAAAATGTGATTTTTTTAAAATTAAATAAAATTTCAAAAGAAACAAAATAAGATCTATATTAATATATTTTTTAACACGTTTCAAGTTATTATATTTTTTAACTCTAAACAAATCATCTTTAACCAAACACATAATTCCAAAACTCAACTCAAATATAATAAAAATAACTCAAAAACTCTTATTGAAGTGGACCAACCAAACTACCTCAAAAAGTTGACATATGGGATTACAAAAGTAATGGAAGTGCTTGTTTATATTCTGGGGCTTGCTCCTCTGGTTTTTAATTTTTTGGATCCTTTCAAGAAAAATTGTAATACATAACATTTTTAAAATAATTAAAGTAAATGACAATGTTTTAAAATATGTGAAATAAAAGTACTTGGTAAATAAAAACATCATTATAAGGTAAATATGAAATTTACTAAGTAAATAATATACATACAAGACAAAAATAAAGTAAATAAATTATTTACTTGATAAATTTATTATTTACTATTATTTACTTTAAATATTTCAAAAACATTTTATTTACTTTGATTATTTTTTTAAAATTGTTATTTTTTTCTCCCTTAGCTCAATAGGAGAGAAATTTTTTTTTTTCCCCCTTCTTCTTCTTCAGAAGAGTGTTTGTGGAGGTTTTGGAGATGTTTTTTGGTTTGAAAATGAGATGTTGATTTAGAAACATGCGCTTGAGGGGGGAAAAACGTTTAGGGAAAAGAAGCCATTAAAATTTTAAAATATGTTTGAGAAAAAATATCAATACGGATCTTATTTTGTATTTTCAAAATTTTATACAATTTAAAAAAAATCATCCCATTTAACTTCAAATAATAAAATTATAACTTTTAAACTTTAAGTTTACGTAAACATTTAAAAATATAAATAACAAAAAATAATATTGAATTAAAAACAAAATATAAAATAAGTTTTTCGACAACAAAACTTCTCCTAACTGGCTCAAATCTGGATAAAAAAAATGGAAAAAAAATCTATGATTTATTCGAACTACTAGGAATTATGGTCAGTATGCCCAGATGGAGAGATTGTTTAGTTAAGAGAATACAGAGTTTGTTAAGGAAATAATAAATTATCTATCTATCTATCCTTATTTGGTGCATCTTACTGTCTATTGACACGTTGGCACTAACTGGCTTTTCGTGAGTAAACAAAACGTGAATCTAAGCCAACTAAGAGAGAGAGAGTAATCTAGTGGTTGTTCAAGACTTCAATGTGGCTTTGGCTTGGCTCAACTTAAGAGTATTTTTCAAGCCATCTTTATGCACAATTATTCCCACTGAAGCATATTCCCTTTTATTCTACGGGATGTTTGGCATACCAGTTTAACTCAAGTTAAATTATATTTTTTTTCATCATGATTTTTATCTTTTTCTGAAAATATTTTTTGTCTTTTCTGAAAAAGTCAACAAAAATTACTATTCAAACTTAAAAATTTCAACTCAACCCATTCACCAAATACCCCTGTATGTCTAAGAGGCTTCACGTTAAGGTTTTTCCATCTAAAATGCAAACAAATAAATAAATAGTTGTCGATCTTTTACTCAGACATCACACTAATCTGTCAATTTAGGATCCGGTTTAAATTTTCTTGATTTCTACCTATATCCAGATGATAAGTTTTATAAACGGGTTTATTTTTATATTATATCTCTTTAAAATGTAAAGATTTTTCTGTCTAAAAAGTTACATGTATTGTATAAAAACATAAATTTATTTTTCTCTTAAATTTTAATTCTTTTGTAATTTCATCTTCGAACTTTAAAAATTGATGCTAACATTCCCCAAACTTTAAATCATTAGAAAAAACATCACTTAAGGAAAACACTTAGGGTTTTATTTAGGACACCATCTGAGGGTGGTAAAACACTACGTGGAATTCAAAATCTTAACTTTATATCAAAATTTTCATATATTCTATTTTTAAAAAACTCAAATTCTAAAAGTTTATAAATTTTTCATTTCTAATTGAAATGAGATGATTTTAATGTCAAAATGTTTGTAACGATGAGAGGAACGAGACAAGATTCATTTTACATATTTTTTTCGAATATATTTCAAATTTTTGCATTATTTTCTATAACACATTAATTTTTCAAAAATTTTCCCTCCCAAATACACATCTTCAACCTAATCTTCAAAGCACAATTTCCAGATGTTCCCCAAACAGGCTCTCATTCTCTCAAATTTTGACCACTTAATACTTAGAAAAAATTGATTTGTATTGATCGAGAAATTAAGTGTTGACTGAGAAAGGGTATAAATTTGTAAATTGGACATAATCTGATAATAAAAAAATGTTTAAGTTCAAAATACACGGTTTACTTTCTAAATAAAAGTAAAATATATGATATATAAATGTAAATAACACTAATGATGCATTTGGATTAAAGGTCCAAACTAAAGTTTTCGACTCGATTTTTATCTTTTTCTGAAAAGTCAACAAAATTATAATTTGTTTTTGAAAAGTCAATTAACGACAATCTCGAAATTCCATTTCAATCAGTGATTGACTAAAAAATCTGGTGTTTACATTAAGTCAATCACTGATTGACTATTTAAAAAAATTTATTAACTATTTAAAAAAATATATTTTAATTAATTTTTAAAAACTTTCATAATTTATTAAAAAACTTATTAAAAAAAGATTATTTAACTATAAATCCCAGCCGAATAGAAGCCGAGCCGAGAAGTATGGGCTTCAAAAATTGTCGGTCGTCCAATTCGACTCTGACGGTGAAAGGCTACTATTACACCAAAAGCTTCTCTTCTCACAAAGACACACAGTCCACTCTCTCTCTCTCCTGTGTCTTTCTCTCTCCTCTCTCTAGTGTCCGAAGAAAGAAAAGCGTATTACTCCGTCCAAAGACAAACCATTCACAAAACACAGACAAGAGAGAGAAAAATTAGGAGAGAGAAAAGAAAGAGGGAATTTATATATCTATATATCTTCCCTATCTCTCTCTCTCTCTCTCACTTTCTCTCTCTTAGCTTCTTCTTCTTCTTCCTTCTGGCTTACCAGTCGTCAATGCTCGCTTCCATTTCACGAAACCGATTGATGCTCCAAACTGCCTCCATTTGTCTCTCTCTCTCTCTAGATATTGCATTCGTATGACACTCAGGTGAATTCCTTTGAATCTCTTCGAAATCTGCAACCAGATTCATGCATTTCGTTTGATTCATTTAGCGTGTGTTTGAGAGCTTTGTTCTCTCTCTGTTTTGACTCTTCGCTGAAAAGT
Organism: Ficus erecta; assembly: GCA_008635985.1. Lineage (NCBI taxonomy): Eukaryota > Viridiplantae > Streptophyta > Magnoliopsida > Rosales > Moraceae > Ficus > Ficus erecta. The sequence continues at coordinate 3,984,019 of BKCH01000005.1, read as the reverse complement.
TCAAGACTTGATTGGATTGAGCTCGATCTGCTCCGGATTCGACGAAATCAAGTCAAATCTTGTCGGAACCTCGTGGTTTCCTATGAATGTGATTGGATTGAGTTTCGTTTCTTGGCTGACTTTTGCTTTGTAATTGAGTTTGTTCTTAAATCAAACAGAGGCATAACTGAGTTCAACTTAGGTAGAGTAATTGAGAAATGTGACTAGTTCGATTGAACTTCGTTAGCTCTATGAATTCCTTCAATTTGATATCTATAATTTTTACTTCAGATTGGATTATATATATATATATGTAAATAATGGTGAGTTCAGCTGTTCTAGGATAGTCTGATCTGCAGTGAATGTGGTGGAATTTCTCATTTGCGGATTTGTTTTTGTTCTTTGGCAGGAGGTTTTGACGCTTTGGGCGGTGTCTGTGTGGTAGATCTGGAGAAGGGCAAGTCTCTTCTTGCTTGATTTGATTCGGGATCGTGAAGTGAAGCGAAGCAAAGCTGGCGACGACGACACTGTCGTGGCGGCTTGCCAGCAATGGCAGCAGCCTTGCCACTAATGATTTGGTGCGTCTTTTCGACACTTTTTTTTCCCCTGTTTCCCATATGGATTTTTTTTGTTTTTTTTTGTTTTTTTTCGTTTAATTTTCGTATTTGCGGGGAGATTTGTTTAGAGGCTAATTGTATAAATGGATTTGCGAGGGTGGAATGAAGTTATAGTAATCTCTTTGTGGGTATAGATTTGGGATGAATCTGATTCCATTGGCCCTGCTTCTATCAACTTGCACGGTGGTTGAGATCATTTAGATCACAAATCTACATGGCTGTTGAACTGCTGGGGTTATGAATCTTTGGAAGTAATTTAGAACATAAAAAATGGGTGACTTGTATTGATAAACTACTGTGTAGATGTGTTGTTTTCTCCTATTTGTGTATGGACTTGTGTTAGATTTATATGCAGAAATAGTAAGACAAAACAAGAGTTAAACAACCAACCGTATTAATAGGAAAAAGAAAAGGTGCACTAAGACAAATATGTTTAAGCCTTTCTAGTGAACAGATACAAAATGCCAGTGCAAGATCTGGTAAAAAGGGGAAGAATAAAGCATAAAAAGCCACTGCTGTATGCACAAAACCATAGCTGCTTATAGAGACTTAGGACAGGCTAAAGTAGTTGAAAATCTCCAATACTACTTGGTTTGCAATTCTACGTTTGTGTATAAAGTTATATATAATATGTACATGTATTAATATCCTTATTTCGTTTTTCTATATGTCATACTATTACTTTGTTGCGCTCAATCATTTAATCGTTTGAAATTAATATTTGGTTCCTTCACTAGGAAAGTTTACGGATATTCATTCGTTTGTTTGTGGCTTACGTTCTTATTGTTGCAGGAAAGAAATGGTGATATGAAAGTTCAAGATTCGGAGCCTCCAACTCCACTTTCTGTTGCAAAGATGGGGTCAAGGTCCGTTAAAATGCAAATTACTTTTACTAAATTTTTAGAAAAAAAATTATGTTGTAGTTTTGTTATCGACTTTATTATTGTTGAGCTGGTTATTGAAATGATCATTGTTCTTAGACCTGGCATATTCTTTAATTTAAGCAAGTTTCATGATACCTTAGGGCTCTTTCTAAGACAGTTCCTCCCCGTCATTTTCCTGTTCATATCAAAGAGTTCCTCCATATAATGCTATGGTTTACATATTGCGTTTAGTTCGAAGAGTAGGAAGCCTTTTTATGCGAGAGCGGCCTTTGTTTAGACATATTTTTAACTAAGTTCAAAGGCCCCATCCCTTTTGTTGGTAAAGTAGTTTATGATTTAAAAAGCGGAGGGTGGGTGACATTATAATTTCAACTAAGCGAAACTAAATAGTTTGAGAGCACACACTTATAATCTTCATGGTGTGTTTTCTTTATTTTATTTCCTCTGGAAGCTGTCAATAAGTGAGACTAGGATAAAACACAACCTCGGACTATTAGATAATTTTACCGTGGTTCTCATTTTGACCATCGATCTGAATCCTGTGAATGCCTTTATACTATTTCAGTTATCTTTGGTTCGTGTTTGTTATTTCTTTATGCCCCTGTCAACCTAGGGGGTTGTGGGGATGAAGAACCATTTGATAAAGGAAGTAATGAATATAATGTTAACTAGACGCCAATCATGTTCTTCCACTATTGTCAAAAAAAAAAAGCAGTAAGTTCTGGTTAATTATTTGATGTTCTCAAACTGTTTGCAGAGAGCGCAGTACCATGGAGGACCCAGATGGGACACTGGCAAGTGTTGCCCAATGCATTGAGCAGCTACGTCAGAGTTCCTCATCTGTACATGACAAAGAGTATTCATTGAAGCAGTTGCTGGAACTTGTTGATACACGTGAACATGCTTTCAGTGCTGTTGGATCTCATTCTCAGGCTGTTCCAGTGCTTGTTTCTCTCCTCCGATCAGGATCACTTGGAGTGAAGATACAAGCTGCTACTGTTTTAGGCTCTCTGTGTAAGGAGAATGAGCTGAGGGTAAAAGTCTTGCTTGGTGGATGTATTCCACCGCTGCTTGGTCTGCTGAAGTCTAGCTCCGCAGAAGGTCAACTTGCTGCAGCAAAGACCATCTATGCTGTTTCTCAAGGTGGTGCCAGGGATCATGTTGGATCAAAAATTTTTTCAACTGAAGGAGTTGTTCCGGTGCTTTGGAAGCAGCTAGAAAAAGGCATGAAGAATGGTAATTTGGTTGATGGCTTGTTGACCGGGTCGCTAAGAAACCTTTCAAGCAGCACAGAAGGATTCTGGACTGCAACATTACAAGCTGGAGGAGTGGATATACTTGTGAAGTTGCTGAAAACTGGAGAGTCAAGCACTCAAGCTAATGTGTGCTTTCTTCTTGCATGTGTAATGATGGAGGATGCTTCTGTTTGTTCTAAGGTACTGGCTGCAGAGGCTACGAAACTTCTTCTCAAGCTATTGGGGTCGGGTAATGAAGCGCCTGTCAGAGCAGAAGCTGCAGGGGCTCTTAAATCGCTCTCTGCTCAATGCAAAGACGCGAGGCGGGAGATAGCCAATTTTAATGGTATTCCTGCTCTGATAAATGCTACGATAGCCCCTTCAAAAGAATTCATGCAGGGTGAGTATGCTCAAGCGTTACAGGAGAATGCTATGTGTGCTTTAGCAAACATTTCTGGTGGTTTATCATATGTCATCTCAAGTCTCGGTCAAAGCCTTGAATCTTGTAATTCACCTGCCCAAGTTGCTGACACCTTGGGGGCTTTAGCTTCTGCTCTTATGATATACGATAGCAAAGCAGAATCAACCAGAGCATCGGATGCTTTGGCTGTTGAGCAGACTTTGCTTACACAGCTAAAACCTCGCCTCCCATTTCTTGTGCAGGAACGGACCATAGAAGCCCTTGCCAGTTTATATGGGAATTCGATACTCTCAACTAAACTTGCAAATTCCGATGCGAAACGTTTACTTGTTGGTTTGATCACAATGGCAACAAATGAAGTCCAGGATGAGCTTGTGCGAGCTCTGCTTACACTTTGCAATAATGATGGCAGTCTTTGGCGTGCACTACAGGGCCGTGAAGGGGTTCAGCTGTTGATATCTCTTCTTGGACTTTCATCTGAGCAGCAACAAGAATGTGCAGTTGCACTTCTTTGTCTGTTGTCCAATGAAAACGATGAGAGTAAATGGGCTATTACTGCTGCTGGTGGGATACCTCCCCTTGTTCAGATTCTGGAGACCGGATCCGTGAAAGCCAAGGAAGATTCAGCAACAATCCTTCGAAACCTGTGCAATCACAGTGAAGATATCCGTGCTTGTGTTGAAAGTGCTGATGCTGTTCCGGCACTTTTATGGCTTCTGAAGAATGGAAGTGCGAATGGGAAAGAAATTGCAGCGAAGACTTTGAATCATTTAATCCATAAATCTGATACTGCAACGATTAGCCAGCTGACTGCATATTTAACCAGTGATCTTCCTGAATCTAAAACCTACGTTTTGGATGCTTTAAGAAGTATGCTTTCCGTGGTTCCCCTCAATGACATATTGCGTGAAGGTAGCGCTGCTAACGACGCAATTGAGACAATGATAAAAATATTGAGCTCAACTAAAGAAGAGACTCAAGCCAAGTCTGCATCTGCTCTAGCTGGAATTTTTGAAACTAGGAAAGACTTGCGTGAAAGTGGCATCGCTGTTAAAACTCTTTGGTCGGTGATGAAGTTGCTTAATGTTGAATCTGAAAACATCCTGGTTGAGTCCTCTCGTTGCCTTGCTTCGATTTTCCTTTCAATTAAGGAGAATAGAGAAGTCGCTGCCGTTGCTAGGGATGCATTATCTCCTTTGATCGTCCTTGCTAATTCTACAGTTCTGGATGTTGCAGAGCTGGCAACATGTGCTTTGGCCAATCTTATTCTTGATAATGAAGTTTCGGAGAAAGCAGTGGCTGAAGAAATTATTCTTCCTGCTACAAGAGTTCTGCGTGAAGGCACAGTTTCTGGGAAGACCCATGCAGCTGCAGCAATTGCTCGCCTTCTCCATTCTCGCCAAATTGATTGTGCTTTGAATGATTGTGTAAATCGTTCGGGAACCGTTCTAGCATTAGTTTCTTTTCTGGAATCTGCTGAGAGTGGATTGGTTACTGTTGCTGAGGCACTTGATGCACTTGCTATTCTCTCCAGGTCCGAAGCGAGTGGGGAAATAAAACCTGCATGGGCAGTTTTGGCAGAATACCCAAAAACATAACCCCTATAGTCTTTTCTATCGCTGATGCGGCACCTACGTTGCAGGATAAAGCTATTGAAATTTTGTCACGACTTTGTAGAGACCAGCCTAATGTTCTAGGAGATACAATTGCCAGTGCCTCTGGATGTATACCGTTAATTGCCAAAAGGGTGATCAATTCTACAAACATAAAAGTTAAAATTGGGGGAGTTGCGCTTCTAATTTGTGCTGCAAAAGTTAGTCACCGGAGAGTGGTGGAAGATCTTAGTCAATCAAACTCATGCACCCTTCTCATTCAGTCTCTTGTTGCAATGCTAAGTTCTTCTCAGTCATCTTCGGGAAACCTTGGGGATAACGGCAAGGAGTCCATCAGCATTCGTAGACATACTATAGAAGAGACCAGGACAGATGAATCTGATACGAGCACAGCAGTAATTTCTGGTGTTGACTTATCTATATGGCTGCTCTCTGTACTTGCCTGTCATGATGAAAAGAGCAAAATAGCAATTATGGAGGCTGGAGCAGTTGAAGTCCTCACCGACAGGATCACAAATTGTTCTTCTCGTTATTCTCAGGTAACTAAAACTTTCTTGTCTGACTTTATATTACAATTCAAATGAGGATCAGGATGCATTAAATCAATCATGATTTTCGTCTGCAGATTAGGAATTATGAATGGTTTTTAGAATTTATCCACTTACTACATGTGTACTGAAATGCATGTTATGAGTTTTCACTTTTGCATTAACGCTTCTCTCCTGTTCTGTGTTGATATAAGCAGATTGATTTTCAAGAAGATAATAGCATCTGGATTTGTGCGTTATTGGTAGCAATTTTGTTTCAAGATAGAGATATCATAAGAGCAAATGCAACCATGAAATGTACCCCAATAGTTGCAAACATGTTGAAGTCAGAGGCATCGGCAAACAGATATTTTGCTGCACAGGCAATGGCCAGTCTTGTCTGCAATGGTAGCAGGGGAACACTTCTATCTGTTGCAAATTCTGGTGCCGCAGGTGGGCTTATTTCCCTACTTGGCTGTGCTGATGCTGATATAAGTGATCTTCTAGAGTTGTCAGAGGAGTTTGGTTTGGTGCGTTATCCGGAGCAAGTTGCTCTTGAGAGGTTGTTTAGAGTTGAAGACATAAGGGTCGGTGCTACTTCACGGAAAGCAATACCTCTTCTTGTTGATCTTCTTAAACCTATCCCAGACCGCCCTGGAGCACCATTTCTGGCACTTGGGCTTCTGACTCAGCTTGCGAAGGACTGTCCATCAAACAAAATTGTTATGGTAGAATCAGGAGCTTTGGAAGCTCTGACTAAGTACCTATCACTTGGTCCCCAAGATGCAACTGAGGAAGCTGCTACTGATCTGTTGGGTATTCTTTTCAGCAGTGCTGAAATTAGGAAACATGAATCTGCATTTGGTGCTGTCGGTCAACTCGTGGCAGTTTTACGTTTGGGTGGAAGGGGTGCTAGGTATAGTGCGGCAAAAGCATTAGAGAGCTTGTTTTCTGCTGACCATGTTAGGAACGCAGAATCTGCTCGTCAAGCTGTTCAACCCTTGGTGGAGATCCTCAATACTGGCCTGGAAAGAGAACAGCATGCAGCTATTGCTGCACTTGTTAGGTTATTGAGTGAAAATCCATCAAGAGCCCTAGCAGTTGCAGATGTCGAAATGAATGCTGTAGATGTTCTTTGCAGGATCCTTTCATCAAACTGTTCGATGGAGCTGAAAGGAGATGCTGCTGAATTATGTTGTGTTCTTTTTGGAAATACGAGAATCAGGTCCACGATGGCTGCAGCACGGTGTGTTGAGCCTCTGGTCTCTCTTCTTGTAACCGAGTTTAGTCCTGCGCAGCATTCAGTTGTCCGCGCATTGGATAAGCTTGTTGATGACGAGCAACTGGCAGAGCTGGTTGCTGCTCATAGTGCCGTTATTCCTCTTGTTGGTCTACTCTATGGTAAGAATTACTTGCTTCACGAGGCTATTTCGAGAGCTCTTGTGAAGCTAGGGAAAGACAGGCCTGCTTGTAAGATGGATATGGTGAAAGCTGGAGTAATTGAAAGCATACTTGATATCCTCCATGAAGCACCAGATTTTCTCTGTGCGGCTTTTGCAGAGTTGCTCCGGATATTGACCAACAATGCTAGTATTGCAAAGGGGCAATCTGCTGCAAAAGTAGTTGAGCCCCTTTTCCTTTTGCTAACAAGACCTGAATTTGGTCCTGATGGACAACACAGTGCACTACAGGTTCTCGTTAACATCTTGGAGCATCCACAGTGCCGTGCTGATTATACTTTGACCTCCCATCAAGCTATTGAACCACTCATCCCTTTACTCGATTCTCCTTCCCCGGCAGTACAACAGTTGGCAGCAGAGCTTCTATCGCATCTACTCTCTGAAGAACATCTTCAAAAGGATCCCGTGACACAGCAAGTGATTGGTCCCCTAATACGGGTTCTCGGATCTGGTTTACACATACTGCAGCAAAGAGCTGTAAAGGCGCTTGTTAGTATTGCACTGACATGGCCCAATGAAATTGCAAAAGAGGGTGGTGTCGTAGAAATATCCAAAGTGATACTGCAATCTGATCCTTCACTTCCCCATGCACTGTGGGAGTCTGCTGCTTCTGTTTTATCGAGTATCCTGCAATTTAGTTCTGAATATTATTTGGAAGTTCCTGTTGCTGTGCTGGTTAGGTTGCTTCGTTCTGGATCGGAAAGTACAGTAATAGGTGCTTTGAATGCCCTGCTGGTTCTGGAGAGTGATGATGCAGCAAGTGCCGAAGCAATGGCTGAAAGTGGTGCCATAGAGGCTCTTTTGGAACTTCTCAGATGTCATCAGTGCGAGGAAACCGCTGCCAGACTGTTGGAGGTATTGTTGAACAATGTGAAGATTAGAGAAACTAAAGCTACAAAGACTGCCATCTTACCATTGTCTCAGTACCTCTTGGATCCACAAACCCAAGCTCAGCAAGCGAGATTACTGGCTACTTTGGCTCTCGGTGATCTTTTTCAGAATGAGGGTCTTGCTCGAAGTGCCGATGCTGTTTCAGCTTGCCGTGCCCTGGTTAATGTGCTTGAAGAACAACCGACCGAAGAAATGAAAGTTGTAGCCATATGTGCTTTGCAAAACCTTGTGATGTACAGTCGGTCTAACAAAAGAGCAGTTGCCGAGGCTGGTGGGGTTCAGGTTGTGTTGGATTTGATTGGGACTAGCGAACCAGAAACAGCTGTTCAGGCTGCAATGTTTGTTAAACTTCTATTTTCTAATCACACCATTCAAGAGTATGCTTCTAGTGAAACAGTAAGATCCATTACTGGTAAGTTCTCTCCCTCTCGTTCTCTTTTGTTTTCTTGTACCTGCAGAATTTGCTACATTTTGAAAGCATGACTGAGTATCTCTTTATGAATGAAAATCTTGTCCACTTTTATGCTTACGTGATATGGAGTAAAATCACTCAATAATTCTAAATGCAAATGCTTGTTTATAAAGACGTATACTACTTGACTCAAATCAGTAGTACAACTTAGGATTGTTGTTTTTTATTTTTTTATTTTTTTATCTTTTTATCCAATTTGCTCGAGCGATCTTGTGGTTTCATAAGGAAACATGAGCTATTCTCTTGTACCATTGATTAGGTGGTTTAGGTTTGGTTCTTGCTATTTGTTTATTTATTTATTTTTCAGCCAATTTCTGATCCTTGTTAGATGTGCATAAATGTTAGGATCCATAACATACCATTTCTACATTGACTCCTTAAGGTTGAACATCACTGATTGAGTAATTACAATACTGATAAAATAATTTGTTGTTTTCTTGGATCCGTTTTACATCTTAGAACTAGTTTCTCTAATCAGCAAACAAGTATTTTTCCAAACAAAAGAATATTCTAATTTAACTTTGTGGTGTAACAGCTGCCATCGAAAAAGATTTATGGGCCACCGGAACTGTGAATGAGGAGTACTTGAAGGCTCTAAATGCTCTCTTTGGAAATTTCCCACGACTGAGAGCTACCGAGCCTGCAACACTCAGTATTCCCCATCTTGTTACTTCCCTCAAGACAGGATCAGAAGCAACTCAAGAAGCTGCCTTGGATGCACTTTTTCTTCTCAGGCAAGCTTGGTCAGCGTGCCCAGCTGAAGTTTCTAGAGCTCAGTCAATTGCTGCCGCAGATGCAATTCCTTTGCTGCAATACTTGATCCAGTCTGGTCCGCCTCGCTTTCAGGAGAAGGCAGAATTTTTGTTGCAGTGTTTGCCAGGAACATTGGTTGTCATAATCAAGCGCGGGAACAATATGAAGCAGTCGGTCGGAAACCCTAGTGTTTATTGCAAGCTTACGCTTGGCAATACTCCTCCCAGGCAAACCAAGGTAGACCTTTTATGTACTTATTAATCATTATTTCTTCTGGTATTTTTAAACAAAAATTTCTATTTGCATAGAGAAACCACAGTTTACTTTGATTCTGAAAAGGCTTTTGAATTTCTGATTATATGCCAATTCCGAGTCAGACTTTGGTTGTTATTACGCCGTCTTACCTCACTGTCCCTATTTGTGTTAAAGCTAGTCTTAACTGGTTTTGAAATGGATCCTGTCAATTTGTCAGATTGTTTCAACCGGACCAAATCCAGAGTGGGACGAGAGCTTTTCCTGGTCCTTTGAGAGTCCTCCGAAAGGACAGAAACTTCACATATCTTGCAAGAACAAGAGCAAAATGGGGAAGGTATTGATTGTTCTCCTCGTCCATAATAATGAGTGTAATCATAAGAAAAGTGCTCGAGGGCTCCACCGGTGCTAAACACCACAGGTAATGGAAGGTGGATCCCATCTGTGAATCGTGGGACTCACTTTGCATTAATGAATGGTGCTCAATACTACTGGTGCTCTTTAACATTGTTCTAATTATAAGGCATCACTCGTCTCTTTTGGGATTTTTCTGGGACGACTAATCGTTTACTAAATTGCTTCCGATCTTTCTCGCAGAGTTCGTTCGGGAAAGTAACAATCCAGATTGATAGGGTAGTGATGCTGGGAGCAGTTGCTGGAGAGTACACCCTGTTGCCAGAAAGCAAAAGTGGGCCATCAAGGAATTTAGAGATAGAGTTCCAGTGGTCTAACAAGTGACAAAAAATACAAATACTATATATTGTTGTACTGCAAAATTGAGATATTTGATAGAATTCATGTTCGAAGAGAAGAATCTTTATTTCCATTTATTTTCCCATTTTGGGTTATTTATTACATTCTTGTATATAATGTACCCAAGATTTTGATTTTGATTTTGAATTTTTTTCCCTCTCTCTCTCTCTTTTGCCCACAGTCTAAATGTAGTCATTTGTCAATGTATTATTTTGTAATTTGACTGCATATTTTCTTATGAACACCTGGCCTGAGGAAATGTAATTTGTTTTGGTGTGATTATCAATTTTTAGAGGAATTATTATGAATAAGATGAGGTCTGATTTTTTTTTTTTTTTTGTCTCTCTCTGATACCCTTATTTGTTCTTAATTGTTCTATTTTTGGCAAAACCAATCAAGCGTCCTTGGCCCACAATCGAAGTTCCAAGTTTTTGGAATTCCCTTCTTCTTGCCATTATATATTTTGTTTATTAATTAATTATTTTATTATAGTTACTATTATTACAGTTTCTGCTGACTATTTAATTGTCTTTTGTGGTTACACGAACCACAAGAATCAACAAATACACAAGGACGACAAAAATTTATGATTCAGTAAAATTGTCTACTTACACAGTAGAGAGAATAAATTCATTAATAACTATAAAATTAAGCATTCAACAAAATATTTTGATCTCAAAATCCCTTTGTCCAACTCTCTCTATTGTCCTCTCTCTCTCTCTCTCTCTTCTTCAAAGGAGGCACATTGTCTCTCAACTTCTCTAACCACAAGCAATCCTAAACAAAATATATATTTATAAAGTCCTAATAAACCATATCATTAACCCTAACCTAATAAAAGATAATTTAATTTGAATCATCTCCAACAATCTTTATCTTGACTCAAATTCCTCGACACCACACATGGGTATCTAATCTTGATATCAAAAGATACATTATTGGCTACTTTGTATGTATACATCTGAACTTTTCGAATTTGACAATTTAGTTCTTAATTTTTTATTTTTTATGCAATCAACCCTATGTGCTTCTAATATTTATGAGTGTCAGTTCTTCTTGCTCAAATCTATTAAAATTTGGACGGTTTTTTATGCATGACTTGCACATTGTAGCCTAAGAAGAGCATTGTTGATAATTTTTTTTACTTAATTTTAATACAAACTTTTTTTAAAGTTTATGCCAAGTTTGAGTTATAATTGAATTAGGTTTAAGTTTCAAGAAATTTGAATTGAAATTAAGTAAAAATAATTATCAATGCTTTTTTGAGCTATAATGTACAAGTCATATGTAAAAAACTGTCCAGATTTTGACGGATTTAAGTAAAAAAGACTAACAGTGCCAAATATTATAAGTTTAAAGGTTGATTGTCAAGGAAAAAAAAATTAGGGGCTAAATTACCGAATTGAAAAGTTGGGGGATGTCTATGCAAAAAAGTCTATATTTTTGGGGTGTCACATTCTCTCCTAGCTCACAATTTACCACATCACTGCTACCCTAACGAAGACAGGGCTATTACAACTAGCAGACAAAAAACACACTCATTGCAAGTGCGTACTAATTTAAACTCTCCCACTTCTTACTCGACTCTTGACACTTCCTTTCACGAATTCGTGGTCAATAACATGCAAATTCTTGCCATGTCCCCACATGAAAAAAAGAAAAAAGAAAATTTCGATTATTCAACTTTAATAAATAAATAATTACCTTTTTTTTGGGTAAGATTTAATACAATTTTAGTCGGTTAGACTTTCTTTGAATTCTATTAAATTACCCTATTTTTCATATTGTATGATTTGACGATTAGGAGTAATGTGTTTTAGGCTTCGTTTCAATTGTGTATCTATTTTCAAAAAAAGAATATTTTCTTGTTTTAAAAGAGAAATATTTCATTTTGATAATAAAATGGTGTTTGGATGTGTAAATTTTTTTTTTTTTAAAAACAAAAGGTTGTTTAGAATAAGAAAAAAATGGTATCGAGAATAGTGCATTGTAAGAAGATTTCAAGAATATTCAATTTTTTTTTAAATGACACTCTACAAAGTAAGTTTGAAAATGAGATAGTTTTTTTTTTAAATAAGAGAATGATGGAAAAGTTGAGACAAATATTTTTTTTATAAAATTTTTCCAATCTTAAAAAAAGGATTTGTCATCCAAACATAAGGTTAGTACTTTTAATATAAATTTTCAACAAAAAGAAATACAATGCCATATAAATTATCAACAGAAAGAAAATAGTTCAAAATATATTCGTAAAGTTTAAACTAGAATTAGCATATGAATCGGAGTAATGATGGAATTAAAATAGAATATCGATAGAGTAAAGTAAGAAATAAATTCCCAATCTATGGTTCCAATTTAAATTATTATGTTAAAATTAGATTGAGAGCACTTTTATAGACACATTATGCAAATTTGTCATTTTCTGAAAATCCAATGGTTCTCATTACTTTTCATTGGAATGTGGTCCACTGATTATGGATTTTAATATATTTGTGATTTCTTTTGATTAAATCACTAATTTATTTTTAAATAACAATGATTATTATTATTATTTTTTTAAATATAGAAATCCATCCCTAAATTCTTAACCCTAGCCCCAATCTCAAAATCCCCAATTTCCTCCCTTACTGGCTACGGGCTTCCCAAATGTCGCTTAGATGAATATTGACGAACAACCGACTGTTAAAATAGTATGCTTGTAAAGTAATCATGTTTTGACATTTAGACATTAAATAAAGTATTTTATGCATTTTATTTAATAATTATATGTTATTTATGTTCATATATTTTGTTAGAGCAACGTACGTTGATCCGTTGTTTTTTGAAAATATTTTCCATTGTGTATAGGTTGGGACAATATACAAGTAGATATAATCTTGAGGATTAAAAGTATAAATATTTGTTCATCAACTAGTGAATAAAGTTGGCACTTTATTATGTCAAGGTTGGTGATGTTGTTTGCTTTAAATTGGTTGAATGACTTATCTGAGTCGTTTGCGAAGGTATAGCAAAGTAAATTAGTTGGGTAGTTGCCGATCTGTCAAGGACGGGGACAGGGCGCGACGGATTTGTTGAGGGTGGGGTGGATGACATGGCGTCATAGATCTTCGACGGGGAAGGGGGTGGGGCATGACGTGATTTGGAGTGACATGAGTGGAAATGGTGCGCAACCGCTGGGGGGAAGAGGCATCATTACCGGAGGCGGAGAAAGGGCTTGGCGGATGGCTTGCTCTCATTAGCCGTTGGGATGCCGTAGCTGGAGAAGAAGGGGATGCTACATCATTCTCTCTCTCATTATTATACATTATTTTCACTTTTAAGGGAATTTCTTTCATAAATTAATTATGTTTTTAGAAAAATACCCTTTTGAAGTTTAGAATTAAAAGCGTCAAATGTTATTTTCCGTTAGTAATTTAATAGAAAGGGGAAAAACGTTTCAAAATCCAAAGGGAATAAATGTTACTAATTAAAATCCATGAGACATTTTGTGATAATGTAAAGTTTAGAACGAAAAAATGTAATTTATCTTAAAAGAAATTGAATGGTAGCACCTCTCTCATTCACAATAGAGTGGTTTCGCTGGAAGGATTTATTATAAGTTAATCGGCTTAACCAACCAAGCTATTTTGCTCGATCAACCGCGCATATATTGTTCCATATTTCCAAAATATGAACTTGTGGTACGTTCGGATTAGTTTGAACAAAACAGTCCCAACAAGGGCATCCAACCACGCTCCTAAACATCCACTTAGCATGTATTTTGGATTATAAGTTGGAATCTAAGGATTCATTTAGTATTCAGGTTAAATTTGAGATAAGATAAAATTTTTAAAATTGAGGTTGATTAACATTTTAAAAATTAGTTATAATTTTTGTTGATTTTTTTTATTAAAAAAAAAAACTCAATCATAAAATATAGTTAAATTTAAACTCAACTGCAATTTCGAACATATACTAAATTTTTCATCTAAATTTTTATATATTTTTTTAAAAAATTAATAAAAATTATAATTATTTTTTATAAAGTTAAACAACTTTAATTTAAAAATTTTTAGTCAAAAATCTATTTCAAACGGAACTTTAAGATTGCATAGAAAATTTCTAATATATGATCTCTTAATAATTAATAATATTTTGCGTCGTGTCAAGAAGGGCAAAAGTTCATTTATTAATTGCCTTCTAATTTTCGATAGTTTCCAAAGAAAGTGACAACAATACTAAAAGGCACGTCAACACTCTAGAAGTCTAGACAGTGATGAATAATGATACCTGCCTACAACCCTACATGAGCTACATCCCCACCGTCTAGGTAGGTTCGCATTCCCATACACCCTCCGCCGCTCCCCATAGACCCACGCTCTCACTCTACGACAAACAAATATTTTATTTTAGAGAGAGATTTAAAAAAAAAAAAAAAGAGCAAAAATTCAAAATAGAAAGAGAAATAATACTTACGTAAATAATCCAACAGTATTTCTTACTCTTGAATTTATATACTCTGTTCAATTTTAATATTTAAAATAATATTTAATTAATTATATTTTAATATATTATTTAAAAAAATAAAATTATAAATATAAAAATTAATTATAAAATATTTTAAAAGATAATGTGATATATTATTATTAATTATATTTTATTTGATATTTTAATTTAATTATATATTTTTATATCAATTATATATTTTTTAAATTAATAAAAACTAATTTTTTTTATAAATTTTTAAAAATTAATTAATTATAAAATTTTCATTTCTAACAGAAATCAATCAAATACAAGCTACATACCGTCCCGATTTATTTAAAAATGAGACAAAGAGAGAGTGCGCATTACGCACCCCCCAAACCACAGTCCCCCCCTTCATCTATACCTTCCACGTCTTTCTTTCTTTTCACTATATATATATATATATATATATAATATGATTACATTCCTCTCCTTTTGCCCAGTAGTCCTTCTCCTTCAAACCCACCTCCGCTCTTTTACGTGACCCCCCGGCGCTTTTTAGCCTTGTTACCGTTAAACTGCACCATAAAACCACCACCTTTTTCTCATTTCACTGAAAATATCACCTCCACCACCACCACCATTTTTCCAAACTAGAAGAACTGATACTACACTTGATCTTGGTCAAAAGACCGGCTTGGCTTTTCTCTCCCTAGAATTCGTAGATCGGAGGTTTTGCGAGTCGGCCATGGCGGCTCGATCTCATTTCCTGGTGTTTGTGGCGACGGCGTTTTGTTTCCTCGCCGGAGCTGACAATGCTGGTGTTTCTGCGGCGGCGATTGTGCTTTCGTCGCGGCTGATTCACCGGTTCTCCGACGAGGCCAAGCTGCTTAGGGTTTTCGAGGAATGGGAGCGGAAATGGCGGAGAGATGTTTTCTTCCTCTTCTTCTTCTTCGGCTTCTTCGTCTTGGCCTCGGAGAAGGACTGTGGAGTATTATCAGATGCTGTTCGCCAGTGATGTTCAGAGGCAGAAGATGAAGCTTGGCTCTCAGTTCCAGTTCCTCTTCCCCTCCGAGGGTAGCCAAACGATGTCGTTTGGTAATGATTTCGGCTGGTCAGTCTCTCCATAAATTTCTCGTTTTACTCTCTCTCTCTCTCTCTCTCTCTCTCTCTCTCTCTTTTAAATAATAAGCAGTTGAGTTCTGAACTAAAATGTTTCAGTTCAGTAGAGAGAGATGAAGATAATTTGAAACAATTCTCTAGAAATTTCAAGTTTGAGCTATGTTTTGTAATACTTCTTCATTTTTTTTTTCTTGTTGTTGACTTAAATATAATATAATGGCTACTGAGAAATTGAGTTCTGAACAAATCTGGAATTTATTGTCTGGCTGTCTTTGAAAGATTGCTATAAGAAGCTGATTCTTTGTTTTCCGATTAGCTTTTCTATAAGAAGCTGCCCGTTTGGAATAATGGTTGGAGCTGGAGTTGGATTTTTGTAGGTTGGAATTGAAATGTGTGTTCGGTTGATGTGTGAATTGGAAATGAATTGTGATATAGAAAATAGTGTAAAGATTGAAATGTGTTGGGAAAAAATATGCGTTATGATCTTGTTCCGTTCCTCTTGTCATTATGCGTGATTAAAAAAAAAAAAAAATCTCATTTCAACTTGAGTCTTAAAATGAGAAAGTTATGGACTTTTGAAGTTTTAAGTTTTTGAAAAGGGAAGAGAGAGAAAGTGAGCTGTAGATTTGGGAGTTTGGGAGTTGAGTTGCAATATTCTGTCTGGAAGTGTTGTTCCAAACGGCCCCTAAAACTCTGGTTTTAGTTCTATATGGCTTTGAATGGACTCCCAACTCTAAGAATAATAAATTTGTTTGTTTATTGAAAATGTGGTTTTCTCATTGTGGGGTGTTCTGATTTGTGATGTTCGTTTGCTTGTTTGTAGGTTGCATTACACATGGATTGACATAGGAACGCCTAATGTCTCGTTTCTGGTGGCGTTGGATGTGGGAAGCGATCTGCTTTGGGTTCCTTGTGACTGCATTCAGTGTGCTCCGTTGTCTGCCAGTTACTACAGTAGTTTGGTATGACATCCTTAGCGAAATGTGATAGTTTACTCTGTTAGTTATTATGGGAATGAACAACCCACATTCTGTTGCCTTGGCGTTTGCACTTGTTCTGATTTGCTAATTAGCTTTAGGAGCCCTGCCCAGCGAATAGGCCGTGCGGTGTAGGATATGTGGTGATAAAGAGTGAAAACTAGACCATCCTAAATTAGAATTGGGTCAGGTCCTTTTTGCTCCATTGTGGGGCGGGTGGGAATTGGGATGACGCCAATGATCCCCTTTTATTCTTGGAAGAAAAAAAAAACAGAGATAAAAGTTGTGAATTTTCTAACCAGTGGATGATGGTGGATAATTCTTCAAGGGCAGTAACATAATTTAAAGCTATAAACTCCTTGTATGACTATGGTCGTTTTCTAATTTTTCACATATTGAAGTGAAGGTTTAGGGAGGCAATAAAGAAAATTTATAGCCTTTGTACTACATCTTCATGTGCATTTGGCAGGACTGGGTGTATATTTACGATGTAGATCGGCCTAAGAGCAGAATTTTAAAACTTGTTCATAGATTATAATGCTCCGCTCCTTTGACTAGTGAAATCATTTAATTATGCTGGTAAGCTGAGAAGAAAAATTGTAATATGTATGATTTACGTTGGAGATAAAAATAAAAGAGTTATGTAAAATTGTACTTTTACCATGTTAAAGGCAATCAAGACAACTTATGATACTGTTAAAGTTCTGTTTTTGATGTAATGAGTTATATGGAAGGAAAAACTATTGAATGGTCAGATTAACACGTGGGATTTCTAGCTCCTACTATTAAGAGACAGGATGATTGATGTTGTTCTTTTGAAAGAATCCTATACAAAGAGGTTTCTAGTTATTATTTACGAGACGAGGGTGGAGATGGTTCTTCAAAAGAATCCTGTACAGAAAGCATTGAAAGAGTATCCTCTTGTGTGTTGATTCCGGTGAAAATTTTTCTTAGTTAGGATTTAGTTTCTATTTGAAATTTATGAACTTGAGGGCACTTTCATGTCATCAAAGGAGGTGGAAATATCTTAGGATCCACGATTACGTTCTGGGTTATTGTTGAGAGGAGAGAGGGGGAGGGGGGTGGTGAAATTTCATGCTTGACTAACTCTGAGTGCATATGTTTCATCAAAGTCTCCGCCAGCAATTGATAACAGGTTTAGCACTTATTTCCAGTGATTGATTGGCAGGTGCTCCGTTGTATTTGGGGCATCTATTATGCAGGATAGAGATCTGAATGAGTACAGTCCATCTGGCTCTAGCACCAGCAAGCATTTATCTTGTAGTCATCAGTTATGTCAATCGGGTCCGAGCTGTAAGAGTCCCAAGCAACCGTGCCCATACCTCGTTAGCTACTACACAGAGAATACTTCGACTTCTGGTTTGCTCGTCGAGGATATATTACATCTTGCAGCATGGGGAGATGATAGTTTAAATAATTCGGTTCAGGCTCCTGTTATTGTAGGGTAGGCATATTTTTGAGCTCATTATTGTATAAAAAAAATATTCCCAAATCCATCTGCAATCATTTTAGAAATTATGAAAAAGTCTAATGATAGATTGTTGCTTCGATTGCTCTTTCTAAATGCAGTTGTGGCATGAAGCAAAGTGGTGGTTATTTGGATGGGGTTGCTCCTGATGGTCTCATGGGCTTAGGACTAGGAGAAATTTCAGTCCCGAGTTTCCTTTCCAAAGCAGGATTTGCCAGGAACTCGTTCTCACTCTGCTTTAATGAGGATAATTCTGGCAGGATATTTTTCGGGGACCAAGGACCAGTCACTCAACATTCAACGTCATTCCTGCCTTCGACTCCAAACGGGAACTAGTATGTACCAGTTAATATATACATGTGTGCTTTTTTTGTGGGCATTGATCATCCCATATGTAACCTTTTTGTCCAGTGATACCTACATTGTTGGGGTGCAAGCATTTTGTATTGGCAATTCTTGTGTGAAAGAGACAGGCTTTAAGGCACAAGTTGATAGTGGGACATCATTTACGTTTGTTCCGCAAGAAGTGTATGAAAAAGTTTCCAAGGAGGTACTTTTTTTTTTTTTTTCTTTGAACTACATTTTCTTTTACCTCTCAAAATCTTTAAACATCATTCACAACTTCTCTTATATAACTGTCTCTTCCAAACAGTTTGACTGGCGGGTGAATGCAACGAGAACTAGCTATGAAGGATATCCTTGGAAGTATTGCTATGCGACCAGGTATAAATCAAAATGGTTTCTCACTCTCTGTACTCTTGCCTTTTTGTTTACTTATGTTGACATTCTAGTTGTTTCTCATTGAGTAGTTCAAAATCCTTGCCCAAAATTCCTTCTGTGAAGCTCGTGTTTCCTGCAAACAACAGCTTTGTGGTCTCTGATCCCATCTTCCCTATAAATGATGAAGAGGTTGGTAATTTTGCTTTAAGGGTTTTCTGTTGTGTATGATTGGCTTTTCTTTGTCTAATACAGAATAAAAACTCACCAAATTATTTTGGAGTATTTTATGCACATACATCCTTGACAAACGTAATCACATTGTGAAAACATTTAATGGGAACGAGATTGATATATGCAATGAAATGCTAGTAAATTTACAAATATGAGTTACAAATGGCGAAATCAATTTCATCTTAATTATTAGAGTCCCAATCCTGACTTTGTATCCAAGATTGTTTTAGTGGGGTCTTAATTTTAGAATGAGACGACTTCAAGATATCTTGACTTGCAGGAAACGTGGTATAATCCAATGTTCTTAATTTTATAATGAACGAAACATAATAGGCAAACTAAAATCATGGTTAGTAAATTAAAAAAAAAAAAAAAAAAATCATGGTGTAGTTGCTCCCATGAGATCTAATTCAAAGTTCTCATTCGCCCACATCTTAGGCAATGCATCACTAGAATTTTGATTGGTAGTTATTGGTTCAAAAGAAACCAAAAAGCCTTGAACTGACTCTGCAATTTGCCTTGTTTTGAGCAATTTGAAATTCTGCTTTCCGATCTTTTGTCGTATTCAAGAGTTGTTTCCTTGTTCTTGTTTTAAAAAACCTTATATTATGTGTTAATTGATCTTGTATTTGACTAAATTTGAGTTGGAACTTTCAAAACTGGAATTTAGAAAAATAAAGGAATTTGACCTCTGCTGCAGGGAGTTGTTGGATTTTGTTTAGCCATACAACCAGGGGAAGAAGAGATTGGAATGATTGGACGTAAGCATGCAACCAAAAAAAAAAAAAAAAAGAAAAACTCTTATTTTTTTCGTGTTATTATGTATTTTACTTGAGAATTTCTTTGTGCAGAGAATTTTATGACCGGATACCGAATGGTGTTTGATAGGGAGGCTTTGAAGTTAGGCTGGTCAAGGTCCAATTGTGAGTTGTCTGGCCTTTTGATTTTATTAATCAATTCTCCAATCTGCATGAAATAGTGACTAGTGTGGCTTGAAGTCGCTGGACACCCGTGATATGCACGTGATTGGTCCGGCCGAATCACATCCAACACTAATACGTCGCAGATCACTTGTTTGCGTTCTCTTCAATAGTTCAATATTAGTTTGCGAAAAGTTCTGCCAAATCTGCTCGACTTGATGTGAACTCAAGAAAATGTAACCGTTTGGTCTCGTTTACGCCTTTTCAATCCAAGTGATAAGCATGCCTAAGTCTCGTTTACCAATTTTCACTTGCAGGTGAAGATCTTACCGATGCCAAGAATATGAACCTGACACCATCTCCAAAGGGGACACCGTCAAACCCATTGCCGACGAATGAACAGCAGCGCACCCCAGGCGAGCGTGCGGTTGCTCCTGCCGTCGCTGGAAGAGCTCCATCCAAGCCATCTGCTGCCTCAATTCGACTCACTGCATCGTCATTTCGATTGTTGAGGTTGTCACTGCTGATTGTACTGTTGCATCTTGTTTTAGACTTGCTAGTGGATACTGGCTTTTCCTAGATGTGTACTAGGTTAGTCTTGCAATGTAAATGAAGGATTTTAAGTTTTGTTTTCCACTTGCTTTTACTTCCTCTAGCTCCAATGTAACCTAATGGCATTAGTATTTTTTGAGTCTTTAGGTGCCATTGGATCCGTAGGAGCTTCTTCAAGGGACATCGGTTGTATTTATTTGGGCTTTATATATATATATATATATATATATGTATTATTTCATATACTCGTTTCGTTACCAACTTATCTTAACTTAATTATATATATACATATATGACATATATATACACATACTTGTTTCATACATTGAACAATGTGCATATGAGAAGCATTCTGCCAAGTGTAAACTAATTATTTTATTTTATTTTATCTTATTCTCATTTCTTTTTTGGACAGAATTGGGCTCAATTTTAAGTGATACGAAGAAGTACAAAATCGAAAATCGTAATAAAAAGTATTTAAAGTAAATAGTAAGATACTAAAATAGTTTAAGCAATTGACAGTAAGTAGTAAATTTATAAGGATAAATCTGTGGTAGAGCTCCTAAAAAGAGCTCTACCACAACTTACGGTAGAGTCATTTTTTTGACCGTTAAAATCTAATCGAACGGTTCAAATATTGATGGTGTATCATATTATTATACACCTTGCCTTACATAATTCTCCCACCCAAAGTCTTCTCCGTCGCCGGCGAGCTCTCGCCGCCGGCAACTATCTCCGGCCGACGTCCGGCCACCTGCCGCCGGCGATTTTCTCCCTCTTCTCTTCTCCTCTCCCGCGGCGACCACCTCCGGCGCCCCACCGCCGGCCGGCCGTCGGCCACCCCTCTCTCTCTTCCTCTTTCTCTCTCTTCTCTTCTCTCTCTCTTCCTTCTTCCCTTTCTCTCCCTTCTCCTCTCTCCTCTCTCCCGCCCGCCGCCCCCCCCCCGCCCCCCTCCCCCGTCCACCTGACCCCCCCCACAGACCGACGCCGGCGACCCACCTCCGGCACCAACTCCGGTCGCCGGCGACGAAATTTTTCTCTCTTCCCCTTTCTCTCTCTTCTCTTCCCCTCTCTCTCTCTCTTCCCCACCCGGCCCCCCAGCCCCGCCGCCCCGACCACCCCAGCCCAGCGCCCCCACGGGCCCCCCCACCCCAGGCCCCCCTCCCCCGGCCTCCCCCCAGCCCACCCCCCTGACCCCCCCCCCCCCCCCCCCCCCCCCGAGACCTCCCCCCGAGGCCCCGAGGCCCCCCTCGCCCCCCACCCCCGCCGGCGACCTCCCTCTCACTCTTCCCCTTTCTCTCTCTTCTCTTCTCTCCCTCTTCCCCTCTCTCTCTTCCCTCTCTCCGGCCGCCCCCCACCCCCAGCCCCCCCGATACCCCCCCGTGCGCCCCCCCCCTCCCCCCTGCCTCCCGGCACCCCCCCCCCGACGACCCCCCCTCTTTCTCTTCCCCTTTCTCTCTCTTTTCCTCTCTTCTCTCTTCTCTCTCTTCGCGGGCCGACGGGAGGGGGTGCCGGGGGGGCAGGAGGGTGGGGGGTGCACGGGGGAGGGGGGGCTGCACGGGGGGGCCGGGGGGCTGGGGGTGGGGGCCGGGGGTGAGGGGCGGCGGGAGAGAGGGGAAGAGAGAGAAAGGGGAAGAGAGAGAGGGGAAGAGGGAGAGAAGAGAAGAGAGAGAAAGGGGAAGAGAGAGAGGGAGGTCGCCGGCAGGCGGGCGGGCGGCCGGGGCCGGGGCTGGACCGGTGGTGGAGGGGCCGGAGGTGGGTCGCCGGCGTCGGGGGAGAGGAGAAGAGAGAGAAAGGGGAAGAGAGAGAAGAAAAGAGAGAGAAGAAGGGAAGAGAGAGAAAATGGTCGCCGGCGGCCGGCGGCCGGGGCTGGGTGCCGGAGGTGGGTTGCCGGCGTCGGGAGTTTGTCACCGGCGTCCGTTGCCGGCGGCGAGAAGATCGCCGGCGACGGAGAAGAGTTTGGATGGGAGGGATTGTGTGAGGTAAGGTGTATGATAAATATAGTAAATCACTAATATTTTAACCGTCCGATTCAATCGGACGGTCCAAAAAATAGGGATGTATGGTAGAGACCCTCAGAGGGTCTCTACCACAGCCATGCCCAATTTATAAAGCAAATAATTTTTTTTGTAAGTTATATATTTTTTAAAAATCTATTATTTATTTTAGTTATTTACTGTACAAGTATTATATAATTTTCACATAAATAATTGGAGTACCGATTTTGTCTGATCTCAATCTTGTTCTCGATCCTATTCCAGTCCTGGTCTTGAGTGACCCTAACCACATCCCTAGTCCGACCTTGGCTCTGGTCCCAGTCTGCGGCGACCTCGTCTCCAGGTTAACCTTGACCTCGGTTATGGGACAACCGATCTTGACTTGTTCCTAGTCTGACCTCAACCATGTTATCGGTTCAACCCTAACCCCATCCCCAGGCCAATCTTTCTTTAAGGCCTGACCGACTCGACCTTGACATTAAGGGCTTGTCTCAACCTCGACATTGATCTCAAACTAGTCTTAACCTCGACCCTGACCTTTGTATGAAATAATACAATACACTAAAAATGTGTCATAATTGTTAGTATTAATATATTCTGTATTATTTTATACAATGCAATAATACAATACAGTAATCTAGTACACAAAATAGATATAATGTTATTCTTCTCTTTCTATACGTTATGTTGGAGACTTGGAAATATGGTACTCCCGACAGAACCATAACAAGAGTCTAGACATAATGACATATTAGATTTTAAGTCCTCCCAAAAATTCTCATGTTCTGTAATTCTTTTGTTTGAGTCCATCCTGACATTAAACATGAATATCATATTGACTTGTGACTCTGGCTCGTTTCCAAAAAGTTGAAGAAAAAGGAAAAATATTGTCCAACAGGAAAGCTAAAATACACACATAATCCAAAGGACAACTGGGTTACTGGAATCTGTTGCAATCATGCTTTGCCAACATGTCATTTTACTGTCAATAAACTTTATACTCTTTTTTTTTTTTTTTCAACCAAAAAATTAAAAAAAAACCTATAATTAAAAAAAAAAAAAAAAAAAAAACTCTACAGAACTCTGTGCTTTGAGAAAACGATTAATAATTATGCTAGATGTTGTCCAGCTACCAAATGACCAACTTCTTCTGCATATAATTTACTTGAATTATTGGGGTGGCTACTTTATATATACAAATATATATAAATACACACACATATATTTGGTGGAATCTTTCCCTCTTTTGTCTTCCTTTTATGGGATAAAATGTATGGTAGTGAACTTTAAAATAATAAACCTGATTTTGACCCATAGAAATAGTCGTTTTAGTGTGCTATTGTTTGTTTTATATGCGTTGGAGAGAGGGTGTAGAACTTTAAATTCCAGCCTGTAGTCTATTTTTGTCTAGTAGTTCATATACTATTGACTGTTAATTTATTGAGCTTTGCAATTAAATAGTAAGACTCTTCACATCTTTTAATCTGCCAATATAAACGGTTGAAATTCAACATTTGTAATGCTTTTTAAATAGAATATAAAATTGAGTAGGTCGGTCGTTTTGAAAGGACATGTTTAATTGTATTTTTACAATAAATAATTAAAATAAATAGTACATAGTAAAAAATTATTTACCTATAAATTTATTATTTATTGTTATATTTCAATTCAAATACTTTAAAAACTTGTTATTTATTTATTTTTTTTAATTTCGTAAAGATATTAGTCATATATTACATGAAAAAACCAATATCAAGATTAGAAAATATATCATGTTAGTCGAATTCTATTTTAAAATATAAATTGTCAAATTTTTATAAGAAATTGTCAGTTATATATATTTTTAATATAATTTTGATCGGATTAATATTTAGAAACATATATTATTAGTAGAGATATACTATTATAAAAAGCTCTTATAAAGAAATCAAGAAAGGATTATGTATGAGAAATATTGAAACTGTCCTTTATAATAGTATCGTTGATTTTTTTTTTTTTTTTTTTGACAGCTTTGTAGTTACTACAACTATGTGGTAGAGTTCGGCAACTACTCCGGTTGAATTATTTGGTCCTATTCATTATCCATGGGATCAAGGATACTTTTAACTAGAAATATATGGAAGACTTAGTGCTAGGCTCACTGAAAATAAGTTTGCGTGTCTTGTCTCAAAGATTTTCTGGAGGAAAAGAAGGGAAAATATCATTCTCGTACCTTATAATTTAAGTTTTTTTAAATTTGGTCCTTTCATCTTTGGAAAATCTCATTGAGGTAACCTGTTATTTGAGAAAATAGTAATTTAGGTTCCAAGTATCTTTTTTAAGACATAAATAACCTATTCTACCCTTCCAGTTTAAAAATTTAATTAATAAACAAACATGAAATTCTATTAAATAAAAGTGCACTCAAAATTTTCTTATTGAGATTTCTTTGGAAAATTTATATATGTTTTTTCTTTTAAAAATTAAACCGAAAGGGTTGAACAATTATTGTGTGTCCAATTAATAAAGGGACTTAAGGTACTTAAATTATATTTCTCAAAATAACAAGGTACCTCAATGAAATTTTTGAACACGAAGATACTGATTTGTGGAAGTATTGAATTACGAAGTAAAAAAAAAAAAGATTTTTTCCAGGGAAAAAAAAAAAAGAGAACTAGTTGAGCCATAATTGCTCAGTTGGTGGCATAATGAGATTAGACTATTATTTAGGGTATTTAACACTATTATCCCTAATCTTATTGATCTTTGACAACTTGTTTCTAAACTTCTTATTTTGATATATAAACTTTCCTAATTATCCATGAACTTTCCTAATTTATTGTAATGTGTCCTGTTTTGCTTAACGTCGGATTAAATTGGTGATGGAAAGCTTACATGTGCCTATGGAAAATCCAATATCAAATAAAAAAAATTTCAAATCTAATTCAAACCCTTATGCAAAAATCTTCCAAATCTAAATCCTTAACTTAATGGAACTGAAGCAAAATAAGTCATATATTGCAATAATTTATATAGTTTAAGGGGTTAATTATCAAAATTTGAAACTTGACAGGTAAGTTGTTAAAATGACAAATTTAGGGGAAAATAACGCTAAAAACCTATTATTTACCAACCGAACTCGTACTTTTTTTTTTTTTTCTCTCTAAGGGCATCGTACTTGTTATCTTTGCCATAAGAAATAAAGAAAAGATAACTTGTACTTGTTAAATATTTCAATACAATCTCGGTTCTCTACATGCACGTGTGCATTTTTGCCTACAACATTTGCCCTTTCCACCATGGCCTAAATCTATGTACCCTTCCCATTATCCCAAAAAAAAAAAAAAAAAAAAAAAAAAAAAGAAATCCCCGCTTTGCTTTACACTTTATCATAAATAATTTATTCTAATCCAGTTTTGGTGTCTCTCATATTATACACACACGCATATAAACAAATGTATATAAATATACACACACATATATATCTAAATTATTAATTTTGTTTGCTTTTTATAGTGGGCATGCATTTGCTATTGAGGAAGGTCTTGGATTGAATCAAGCAAAAAGACAACATAGAAGGTGAAGCTAAACAATTATTGGCCTTTTGAATATTACACCGCCTTCTCTGCTCTCTCTGTATTTCGAAAAGTTTTTTCCTTTTAATATACAAAAAGAGAACCACATGCATACTCCAAAAGCAAAGAAAGCACGTAAAAACATAAGCCCTACTTTACTTTAATCTTTTTGACCTTTAGAATATTACATATTTCAAGCAAAAGCCATATAGTTTCCCACCTTTTGCTTTTATGCTCAAAGTAGAACTTCTATGGGGACCATTAGGTTTCCAAAGTAAAATTAAGCTGGTGCGTCTCCCACTCTCCCACTCCACCATTTCCCTATCTCTATCCATACACAAACACACACACACACATATATACATATATATATATATATATATATATAATAAATAAATATATGTATGTATATAATATTTAGTATTATGTGTGTCTCTCTATTCTCATCTCCCACTGAGAAAATAACATCAAACCCCAATGTTGAGAACTTTTCTTTTCATTTGGCATCAAGTCGCAACATTGGCAATTTCGATTTATTTTTGTTGCATTTGGAATAATTTTGTGGTTTGAATTATAACATATGAGTTTAATTATAAGCTAGTATAAAATTTATCTTAATATATGAAATAAATTGTATGCATGGACGAGAGGGCTTCGTAAAAATGATTTCAAAAGAAATATTTATTTACAAAATAACTTTTGAAATTTTTTTATTTATAAAATGGTTTCGGCTTAGCCTTCAAATAATCTACTATTTACAGTATGTGACTGATATGAACTGCATATTTCAAAAATCAAAGAAAGGTCATTTTATTAAGTTCACTCTGTGAGTATGTCATTCTGACAAATTACTCCTCCATAGATAAGATCCAGAAAAATTAAAATAAAATAAAATAAAATTCCTTCCTTTGCACTTGAAACTACTGATCAGAAACTAATTATTCCTATGTTATCTTTTTCACTAATAGAGCAATTTTTTTGTTTTAATTTATGTGACAATTATTAAAGACTTATCAAAAAAAAAAAAAAAAAAAAGACAATTCACATATCACATAAGTTGATACTCAAAACTTAGGATTAGAATTAGTGTCTCTAACATTATTATTATTAGTGTCTCTAACATTATTATTATTATTATTTTTTCATGAAAACTTCAAACCTACAGGAGAGTAACTTTTGACTTGAATCACATGTAATAGAAAACAACTGATCAGAGAGTAGATATATAGTCTTTATTAGGCATGCCTTATTAGGTACGTAATCTTTTAATGTAGTCTTTCTTCTGTTCTTAAGAATGCACTATATAATATCAAACTGATAGCGTTGTATGCCAACTTTTGGATTTCAAATGATGTGAAAGCTTTTAATCGTAGAGTAAATATTAATACTAAAGCTAATAGAATTTCGAACAAAAAAATAAAAATAAAAATAAAGAAAGAAAGAAAGAGAAAGAAAGATGCCATGTGTGGCGACATCTAGAAATATTAATTTCACAAAAAAGTTCGATTTGTTATGTTATTATTATTTTTTATAAGAATATATTTATAGTATTTCTATAGGGTTGTAGAACTTACAAGGAGATTCTGGAATTGGGATAAGGATTTTTTTTTTTTTTTTTCTCAATTCATGTGGGAGGATAAGTTTTAGCTAATTTAGGTAGTCCCACAAAATTATGGATGTCAATTATATATATATATATATATGTGTGTGTGTGTGTGTGTGTGTGTGTTTTGTGTCTGTTCTTTGAGATGATGGAAGTTTCTTAGAAAGCTTTATTAATTTATAATAGACAATATCATTAAAACTTATTAAGGTAAACTACTTGGTTTTTTAGCTATGATTTGAGTAGCCACAAAGTATTCTATCTCAATTTTGCTTTCTCTTTCTTATTTTTCTTTTCCTCTCCTTGTTCTTGCATTATTAATCTTTTTTGTAAGTCTAGTATTATTAATCTTAAACTCCCGAGCTTTTTGTTTTTTTTTTTTTAATAGTTTTTCAAGTCCCGCTCGCATAGTAACTGAATTTAAAAAAAAAAAAATTAGATTAAATGAAAAATATTCTCTTCACTGTTGTTTAAAAGTTTTAAAATTACTAGAAGTTTTTGCATTTAATGTAACTATTTCTGTAAAAATTTCAATTATTATGTGATTGCGACATGAGTATCTCGGTGAAATTTCAGAAATCATATGTTAGTTTTATTTTCAGGGACTAAATCTACCAAAAATCAAAGTTAAGGGAGTAATTTGGCAAGAAAAAAGACGAGGATTAAAATGATACAATGCTCATAATTCTGAAACTAACAATGATAATTATCACGCTACCTGCCATTTAAAGTACTCTACCAATAATATTCAAGTTTGAGGGACTAGGATCAATATGAAACTCGTTTTGATGCGTAAAAATAATCAAGTATACGTTAAAATGAACCTATTAATTATTCATGTTATAGGTTGCAATTGCTAAATGGATCAGCATATTGCAAAAATAATATAGGGCTTTTGGCACTGTTGTCTTTAACATTTTCATTTTTTTGACGATTTGTCTTTTGAAATTTTAATCTAAATATATACTCCAGAACTTTTTACATCATTATAATATGCTCTATTTTTTCCAATTCTGTTAAATTAAGGATTTAAACTTGTTAGGTTTTCATTTGAATTTGAATTGGATGTAAAAAAATTTGATTGGGTATGAAATTCTTCATTCTCGCATGAGGCATATTTGGGCCTTTTATCACCAATTTAATTGGGAGTCAAGCAAAAGGGAAATTTTGTAAAAAGTACCATCCATTTTGGACCAATCAAATATATTCGCGTGTGTTGAATTTATACCATGGAGTGATCGATATTAAATTTGAACTATAAAATATCCTCAAAGAAAAAAGCATTTAATTAAAAGAACATTTGTAGTTTACAAAGCATTTTATTTGTTTCTTAAAATTGGGAACTTCTCCTGGCCATACTTGAAATACCAGCTGTTACGTTTCTATGGCCAATGTTTTTTCCTTTAGTCAAAAGAAATTAAAAGGATTGCAAATCAAACAACATTAGCCTCTTAAATAAACTCAATGATTGGCTCAAAAAGTCATATGATTTAGACATAATAATTTTGGTTGTTATATCATGTTAAAATATTGCAATACATATCTAGAAGGGTCATGGAAAACCAATCAACCATGTACGTGACAAGGACATCTTTTTGTCCCAAATAAAAAATTGACCTTATAATTAAACGATATCGGCAATTTAATTAAACCTCCGTTTGGTATTTCAATTTCAATTTAAAATTTTCATATCAGTTTTTGTCTTTTTCTAAAAAATCAATAAAAATTATAACTAATTTTTAAAAAATCAACCAACTCTAACTTAAAAATTTTAATTCCAATCGACAAACCAAACACACTATAAAATACAATAACTCTAAAAAAGGACCATTTGCTGGACTTGTCTAGTCCTACTGGGAGAATTATCCTGGGCTTGTCTAGTCATATGATTTATAAGATTATCTGTGGAAATGCACATCTGTTTATTATTGTCTTAATTATAATATTTTAAGTTTTTTTTTTTTTTTTTTGCTCCAATTAAAAAAACGTGAAAAGATGTTGGTAAATACAATCACATATGATATTATTAAATCTTTGTCCGTCTCAGTAATATTATATTAAATGAATAATCATTTTATCATACTTTCTTTTAATTGTTTGGTCTACCAAAAGCAAAAGCCTGAATAATAGTGGTATATGTTCAACCTATTGAATTTCTTTCTTTCTTTCATTTTTCTTTTTTTGGATAAGATCAAATTATTGAAAGTTGGATTTGTGTAAGTTGGCTTTTTTATCCTATAGATTGCTAGTGTTGTAAACTTGACATTTTTCCCAGTGGTCTTTTTGACACACATAGTTTTGTTTCAGAGTACTTTTCCAATTGTGAGATTCTAGATATAAACTACTTTCTTTTAAGGACATTGAAAGCTTCGGTAACTTGAAAAACAGGCAAACAATTATCATGTCGAACGTTTTGAGAAAGACTGGTAAAAGCCACGGGAGAGGATTATATCATCAACTCAGTTAATTATTTAGCCATTATTCACTTTTCAAAAAAAAAAAAAAATTTTATTTAGCCATTATTCAATGGATCTTAAATATGGTTTTCTTCTTCTTCTTCTGCTTCTTCCTCTTCTTCTTCTCCTTCTCCTCCTTATCCTTCTCCTTCTTTTTTTCTTTTTTTTTTTTTTTTTTTTTTTTAAAATTTAATCAATCAGTTATTGATTATAAAAAATTAATGATTTACGTTATGTTCAATTAGTAATTGACTAAATTAACAATATTGATTGAAAAATTGATCGACCATTTAAAAAAAATGACTTTTTAATTAATTTTTAAAAACTTCAGTCATTTATTAAAAATAACTTTAAAAAAAGACTATTTACTTGTAAATCATGTAATTCAATTAGGATATATTTAAAAATAAAACTAGTAATTATCTTGTAAGTATTTTTCTAGTGGTAAAATAAATTACGAAAAATTTACAGTAGAAAATATATTTTTATTTTATCAGTAATTACTGTTATTTTAGCCGTTGGATTAACTTTATAATGATCTGATATGTGAGTGTCTACGATAAAATTTATAACACGACATACAAAATTGCTTTTAATTATAAAAAAATATTGTTGAAAAATTAATTCAGTAACTAAAATAAACTTATCAATAGGGTAAAAGAAGGGACGGAGCGGCCGAAGGGTTCCTTTGGCCTAAAATTTAACAGTTTTGCAAATTTTTTTCTCCCCACACCCAAGATTCATTAATTACAAATTTGCATTTTTTTATTTTATTTTTAAAAAAAATTCCAATGATGTACAAAGTTTTATTTTTTAACGTAAAATCTCAAAAAATATATTGTATTATTATATAAATTAACAATTTTTTGGATTATAAATCTTAAAGGTTGAATCAAACTCCATTTTAGTTTATTTTGAAGTAAAAAAATTAAAAAAATTTTAAAAAAGTAAACAAACATTAAAATTGTTCTATTGCGATTTCAGTTTATTTCACAGCCCCTGAAAATTATTCCCGATTCCGCCACTATGTAAAACCACAGTTCTTATCCTAAAATTTTTCAAAAAATTAACCACTATTCAACTGTGCCTTCCAGAACTAAAAGAAATAAAAAAAAAAAAAAAATTTTGTAGACCGAGTCTTATCTTCTTACAAGTACATAATGCACAAAATCTGGCTGTTAGGAGACATTGGAACAACTTATATTATCTTCTATGTTTCATTTTGTAGGATCTTTTTTGCATGTAAATTAAATATTTATTAACTTTGAAGGGAATACAGGCTTAGAGAGTATTTAGGAGTAGCTAGGAAGCTTCGAAATATAAATATATTTATATATATATACATGTATATTAGTGGGATACATTGTTTTTATTTTTTATTGTTTGTTTTTCGAAGTTGGTGTGAACTTGAAATTAAAAAAAAAAAAAAAAAGAAGAACATGAAGAAGAAAGAATGAAACAGCTCTGTTCCAGTTGTATTAGTTAGCAGCCAAACGCGTCAAAGTGAGTTGCGTCCTTAGGCTCAGTTTGGCCGTGTATTGGATGAACCACTAGGCTCTTCTCTCCCCCTCTCTTTTTTTTAGCAAGATTTTATTTTATTTTATTTTTCATTTTATTTTAAATTTTTTGAGTATATTTTTGAGATTTCTTGTTTAGTGTGCATTGCATTTTTTCTCAAGTGATTAAAATCAACATGTTTATATTGAAATGTTGAGGTATAGAGTTCAAAAATTTTCCATCCAATTTATTTTTATTGTTTAAAAAAAAAACAGACACATTGAGAGAGATAGAGAGAGAGAGAGAGAGAGAGAGAGAGAGAGGGACTGCAAAATTCAGAATCACAATAGTAGTTCTTTTTGACAAAAAAAAAAAAAAGAAAAAGAAAGATAATGCAATAGTAGTCATTGTATTTGCCAAAAAGTTACTTAAAAAAAATAGGTCTAGTCTTTCTTAATATATATTTATATATATTTTTGTTATTAAATCATTTAAGATTTATTAAAAAAATCATAACGGTTAATAGAATGAAAAATAAAGGTCTCAAAACTATAACTACCATCTATGGATGAACTTTTTTTTTTTTTTTTTTTTGCGTGATAAGGTATCATTTTTGATAATTTATATTTCTAAATGTTAGATTTAGCCAAAATCACATTTAAACAAAAACATATTGATTCAACTTATATATATCATATACATGAACTATTCTATCCAGATTTTAATTTTTGTTAATAAAAAGGATCAAATTACATCACAAAGAATTGAGAGACCTTTAAGCTATATATATAAAAAAAAAATTAAGAATCAAATCACAATTTCATAAAAAAGTTGTGAATCAAATTATCTATCTATCTATTTATTTATATTTATATTTATATTTTTACCCATGACATCAGTTTCTGTTCATGCTTGGGAGGAGCGTGGCAAGGTGACAAACGCTGCCCACTGACCTATCACTTCCCCAAACACAGCTCACAACTCAACCAAGCAAAAGAATGTGTGGGGAGCCACTTTCTCTTGAAATCTCCACCGTTGAATGCTTCCACGTGGCAGTCTCCCACTCTCATGTATCATCTTTTTTATTTGGGACGTGTTTGGTGCTGTACTCTCAGAACGTGTCAGCTGATCTCTCATTTTTCCAAACTGATTTAATTTACTAATAAATAAATAAAAAATCTTGTACAACACAATTTTTTTTTTTATAATTGATACGTTCAAAACAGGGTATTAGATCTTTTCTAATTTGTTCCCTGTTTGTTTGTGTCTTCTTTTCCACAAGCGAGATCTTCTTCTTTATGAACGTTGTTTTCAAAGGTTTTTACTTACTCCCTAAAACAGACAAGCCTTTTTCTGTTGAAAGGTTTTTGCATTCTAGTCCCTACATTTTCAATATTTTGTTTTGGTCTCCTTTCATTTTATTTTTATTTTTTTTCATTGCATGAACATCACCTTATGGGAACTCGTGTTAACGGGTAATGTTTGTGTTAATCCGTTTATTAATCATGTCAGAAAACATCAATCAAAACACGAATCATTTACTAAATGTGTCAATAAAGTTTCAACCTAAGTACGAACCACCGTAAATGTATTGTTTACCTCTTCCTTCCTTAATTTTAATGCTCTATATCCTACTAGCATGACATAAAATCAAACTGTCAGGTTAGAATCATATCAAATCAATAACAATATGATCATTTAACGGAACTTTATTAAAATATGAAGATCTAGATTGTGTCCTACTTACCCTACCAGAAAAACTCTCACCAAAAATAAATTGATGGAAAAAAGAGGAATTTATGCACATTAATAATGTCTAGGATTGTTTTTCAAGTGCCACATATATAATATCTAGGATTGTTTTTCTAAGATTGTAAGGACATTTAAAAGTAATTTATCCAGTTGGTATTAACATAGCTAGATATAATAAATGTGTAATTATACTAATCACTTGGGAGATGGTAGCAATATATTTAAAAGTTCCAACTGTTAGGACCAATTTACAACTACACAATTTTTAGTGCAGGTTAAAAAGATAGATGTAGCAGACTCTATAGAGGTATAACTGCAAAACTTTCTTCTCTTCTTTCTTACTTCGGAAGAAGGAAAGCTTTACTCCATTAATTAAGAAAACAAGCACCAATAATTTAATTATAATATTTGTAGTATAATTGAAGAGAAGGTCCAAATCAACATTTAAAAAAAAAAAAAAAAAGTTCTTAAAAAGCATTTGTTTACTATTGCATGGGGGGACCACCAACTTTTCTCTATTTTGAAATCTGATGAATAAAAGACCTCTCTCTCTCTCTCTGTCTCTGTGTATATAAGAAATAGGCCTGTCTAAAATAAACATCTAAGAAGAGGTAAAAGAAGTTCTCAGAACAACTTTCAAAAATCTCTCTCTTTTTTTCTGCCTTTGTATATTACAAGGCAAGGAAAGAATCCCTCTGTGTAAGCAAAGGAAGTTCCTTGCAGTTTCTTTGGCTCACTTTCCAATGTTCTTCTTCTCTATATAAATTATTCTTCTCTTCATTATTTCCTTCTCTCATATTTCTCCTTTCCTTCCTTCTTCTGCTTTAAGATTCACATATTTATATACATACATACATATATATATATATATATATATAAATTGTTTTCCTTTACATTAACAAGTTTTCTCTTTTGCCCATTTCCCATAAGTAATCCTAGAAGCCAAATTTTTTTAAAAAAATGGGAGTTGGAGGAACTTTGGAGTATTTCTCTGATTTAATGGGAAGTGGCCATAAACACAAGAAGAAGAAGACATTGCAGACTGTTGAGCTTAAGGTCAGAATGGACTGTGATGGCTGTGAGCTCAAGGTCAAGAAGGCTCTCTCTTCATTAAATGGTAAATTTTTTTTTTCGAGGCTTTCTACGTCAGAATATCGTTGTTGGTAGTGCATGGTTTGCAAACTGGTCAAAAATCATACCAACATGAAAAAGAAAGCAAGACTAATAATCAAACCTATAAATGAAAAGTTCTTCGTGTTTTTTTTTTTTTTTTTTTTTGTTTTTTTTTCTCCATATTTGTCCTCTGTTTTGCTCTGTTGTTGTTTTGTATTGATATTTTGAGGTTTTTGCAGGGGTGAAAAGTGTGGAGATAAACAGAAAGCAGCAGAAGGTGACAGTGACTGGGTATGTGGAGGCAAACAAAGTGCTGAAGAAGGCGAAATCAACAGGGAAAAAGGCAGAGATATGGCCATATGTTCCATTCAGCCTCGTGGCTCAGCCTTACTCAGCTCAGGCTTATGACAAGAAGGCACCTCCTGGTTATGTAAGGAAGGTTGAAAACACTGTTTCCACCAACACTGCCACTGTGGCCAGATATGAGGACCCTTACATCACCTTGTTTAGCGATGACAACCCCAATGCTTGTTCTATCATGTAGCTCCACCCATATATATATATATATATGTATATGTATGTACGTTGTGGTGTCAAAAACTCTTCTTATTAGGTCTAAATATCATTGTAAAATTCCCATCTAGATATTTCTTGCTCTTTATTTTCCCCACCTTTTGGGTGTTGTCATTTTTGTTTTTGTTTTTGTTTTTTTTTGTTTTTTTTATCTATGAGGAGATTAGTGAGTTGAATCATTTCTGTTTTCTATCTTTATGTGTGTGGTTTTGAGGTTTTGGTGTCGTTTGGAGGCCGTTAGAGGAGTGACAATTGGTTTGGCTGGTTTTTTTTGCTGAATTAAAAAGGAGATCAGTGGTGTCTTCATATTTCTCGAACCAACTCCAGGAGTCTACTGGACCACAGGAGGAGTGATAAGGGATTCAGTCCAAAGATCTACATCTCTAACAGCATAAAGGGTTGTCACAACCCATGGTGTCCAAAACCCACTCCTTAATGCACCATGGATGACAAGCACTTGATGAGACGGACAAGAATTAAATCTGAATGGTACGGAGAGTTTAGATAAACATCTCTCAATCATTATGTCATTACTATCTGTGATAGGGTTGTTTGGTATTTAAGATGTGGTGATAGACATTGATTGGTGTGAGGAGCCTTATTAATATATATATATATATATATATTCACTTTATTTTCTTGTCGTTTATAAATTATATGATATTTATGTTTGTAATCATTTCTCATTTTTGTGCCTGGTATTGGTTTGGCTTTCACTAACAGCTGTATCTTCACTATAGAAGAATGCAAGCTGGTTTCAATATCTTAGGTGACTAGGGCAAATATTTCTATATAGGGGTAGGCCATTGTAATTGCATGTGAAGAAAGCTACGTTTTAGCTCATTTTACAATGCTTTTTCCTGTTTTACTAACCTCATCATGCAAAAAATCTCTCTCATCAAATTACATAATATGACATAATGAATGAAGACCTTTAGGTTGTGGCTAAAGATCTTGGCAGAATCAAACAATCTCAACCGTTACAAAAAAAATACGCCATTGGTAGGGCTTTGTTTTTCCATGGCCAAATTCGTATTAGAAACTGTTTGTTCTGCATATTTTTATTTTTTTAATTTTAATATGATTTTGATAAGATCTAACGGTTCGTATTGAGGTATTAGGGGATGCGTTAGGTTCTTAAATTTTTGATGTTTTTCTAGCCAAAAGAATAAGGAAAAAGCATTAGATTTTTTTGGCTGAGCTGTTATAGGCTTTTTCATTGGGTTTGAAAATGTCTTGGCGCTAGTATTCAAAAACTCGTGATGCCATTTCCAACGTTAAGTTCTCTTCTGGTTCCGAGAAAGAGCTGAGCTGAGGCAAGAAAAATCGACAGATTTTAAAACAAAAGTGTTTTCTTTCTTTTCCTCTCTCACCCAACCAAGCTTGAGGAAAGAATCCAGCTTTTTCTTCTTTTGACCTTTTTCAATTTTTAACCTTGTCTTTTCTTCTTTTCTTTCTGGGATCCCTAGTAAGTGCAAAGAGAAAGGTCGGTGTTACTTTTACAAACAGAGAAACTCACTGAATAGTTGAAGGCATTCAAAAATCATTACCAATTCTTCACAACAAATTCAATACAGAATTGAAATTACAAAAAAAAAAAAAAAAAGGTTTTTTTGTTAAGCAAGCTAGGTATACAAAAAAGGCAAGGTACCTATAATTTCAATATTCCCATTCTCAAGTTCTATTAACAGAGTAAAACTTATCTCATAGGGAACTAGCTCTATCATCTGTCCAGGCTTCTCATTTACTTTGTTATCGGAATAAAGTCGACCTCTTCACTTCCTATTTCCGGAGTAGATACCAACAAAATTAATGTCATAGACAAGAGTGGCATTGCCAGGTATATTGCAGTCACCTACATTGACAAATAGCATAGATGTTATTGTCTGAATAAATCCGTAGGAATTGGCGCTCATGTCCCGTACAAGTGACCACTGAATGGAAAAAAAGTAACGGAAATGCCACGGAGATTGACAGATGCAACACTTACAAGGTTATAGATCTAAATTCCAAGGAAGGACAAAAAAAAAAAAAAAAAAAAAAAAAGGTTAGGGACCACGTAGCTAAAAACCCTTTTGATAATGGTTTTTTCTGGCTTTACTATTTTTTGTAGTCGTATTCAAGTTATAATTTTTGTTAAGTTTTCATGAAAGGTTTTACACTATTCTAGTGGGCAAATCATTGAACTCAGAATCGAAATAGCTTTTTTATTGAGAGATTTCTATAGTAGGACCTGAAAAAAAAAAAAATGCTATGGATAGGGTTCTGTTTTTCAGTCTGTATCAAAAACTGGCAATTCTATATACTTTTTTTTAAAAGATTATTATGATGTGATTTTGACCGGATCTAGTATTTCGTAATACTCATAAAAGCGGATTTGTTCAGTTCTTAAATTCTTGATCTCACCTGAAAAGCAACCAGCAGGTTCTGGCCCATATGCTAAATGTGGAGGAATCTGAAGCTTTCTTTTTCCTCCTGTGTAACATTAGCAGGGTAATAAAATGAGAGGCAACATATAAAACACCAACCACAAGAAAAGATACATGATATCAAAAGTCATACCGACAAGCATCGGGGGTACCCCGTCACCCCCTAAAATCCCCTGATCCAGTCCCCTAAGGATCTGCAGATCAAGAAAATGGATACAAGTATGACAAACGTCTATTAGTAGCACAACTGCAATCTAAAATGCAAACTTAGCATTTTGTTGCTAGCCAAGAGTTGTTTCGTTATTTGTCATTGCGACTGTCGGTTTTGGTAAATGTAGATGGTGCTTAACCACACTATTCCCTTCTCGTAAATTTGATATTAGATTAGGGGTTCCAGGGATACCATTATATCGAAAATCCATAAAAAATGTACAAGAAAAGATGTAGATGTATTCTCATAAGGTGTCGTGTTAGAAAATGATGACCGCAAATAAGTACAAAGTGAAGCACCCTACATCGAAATTTGTCCCTTTCCATACTAACTAACTGCGACAAAGGCAAGAGCAAAAAGATAGAAAATTGTTTTAGGAATAACCAAATTGAACAAACTAAAGGCAAAGTGGATCTTTTTCACCAGAAAATCCAATACTTTCGAAAGAGAACAAGCTTCAGATTGCTACGACAGACAAATGGTAATTGACAAAGGTCACAAAACAGTCTCAGAACAGAGAATGTGTGATTATATTTTCAATGTATTGAGCTTTTTTTTTTTTTTTTTTTGCTGGAAATTCAAAGTAATGAGGGAGCGAAGAGAATAACATCGCCAACCAAATAACCAAGATTAAGATAACTGGAAAAGCAATGACATAGCTAGGATAACCCTATACCTTGCCAACGCCAAGACGCATAGTGAGAGGCCTACCGCGCTTATAGCTGCTGTCAAAGACTCTTCCATCAGCAAATCTAGCAGTGTAGTGAACCTGCAGTGAGAAAAACAGAACACATATATGAAACCGCAATTGCACATCCTAGAGGCTTTTATTTATAACATTACATTAAGAAATCCCTATTTCGAAATGTAATCAAATTAAACGTGGCTTTATTCCAGAGCTATTAGAATTGCGATTGGGAGTCTCGGATCCTATCAAATATAGCATACAAATTTGCAAACTGCGAGGATAAGTTCCATTTGGTACAAGGAGAAAAATACTATCTTCGGGCTGCTATTGAAGACTTTTTTTTGGTTTTATCAAGCAGCCCTACAGGATTGAGTTTACTGATCTCAAAACAACACACTTCTTGCGTAAAGGATGGATCACACATAGACACAAAAGAGACAACCTCTAAAACTCGACTTGTTTTGCATTCCTTTTTTTTTTTTTTAATTAAATCCTAATCCAATTGGAACATTGACCCGGTTTTTAAAACTGTGTAACAGTTGGCCTCTTTGCTAACTTGAGTTGAAGACTCCAAACTTTAGCCAATCATACCAAAATGCAGTCACCTAAAGCAAAAACTCATTTTTGCATGCTAGGGGATTCCATATCACACAAACTCAGTCTCACACCTAGGTCAAGCGAATAGAGCCTAATTATTACCTTGACACTCTGAGTCTGAGAGTTGTGATGTGTGTGATTATCATGTTATCTTCTTCTTTGTCATAGTGAAATTCTACGACAGCCAAAAGTGGCTAGCTCTTATATTTATGAATCACTACAAATCTTGCGTGTGCTTTCATGTCTTTCTCTATATTATATTATTATTGCTCTTGTTTAGTAAAGGATTAGGATACTTAATCCATAGCAAGATATGCATTCTAAACTAATAATCCTTCATACCTTAAAAAAGCAACAAAAAGAAAGATAAAAGAATTTCAAGCTATAAAACACAATGAAAAGAAAATTAAACTAAAAGAAATGTTAAATTGTGAATTTGTCTCACATCACTAAGCTATTGGATTTTTGTAGTGTTTATATATAGATATGACAGCCTCTCTTTTCTGAGTTAGTTTTTGGGTTGAGTTCTAGGCAAGCTCACATCCAAATTTTGAGGATGATGACGGATTTGGACCCCGGCCCATTTGACTGCACATTTGAATGACACGCTAGACTGGACGTCTTTAACTAGCTTTTGAAAATGAGTTTTATCCAAATCCATTTAACAAGGAACAACACAAAATCAAAACCAACCAAAATCTTATCCTAAAGTTAGAGAAAAACTCACATTGACCAGCTCACCATAAGGAGCTTCCAGACCAGAGCCCGGCTGAACATCACAAAAACCAAGGCCCGAGCGTGTAAAGCTGAGGTCACAAGAAGGCTCTGCGACGGTGGCGTAGTACTCAATTCTGGTGGCCTCGGCCTCCAGAGGGGAAACCGCCACAACTGAAGCAGCTAAAACCCCAATTCCCACATCCAAAACCCACTTCTTTGGCGACCAAGATAGCTTTGTGGCTTTGCCATTGCCTTCGGGCATCGAGAAGAAACAGAAGAAGGATGAGGAGTTTTTGGAGGTGGGTTTGGCTTGAAAGCTCTG
The DNA here is from genome assembly GCA_008635985.1 of Ficus erecta. NCBI lineage: Eukaryota > Viridiplantae > Streptophyta > Magnoliopsida > Rosales > Moraceae > Ficus > Ficus erecta. The sequence continues at coordinate 3,944,196 of BKCH01000005.1, read as the reverse complement.
ATGGGTGTTTATCTTTGCAGTTGAGGCGCTTAGAGCAGAGATTGCCATGAGAGAGAGAGAGAGAGAGAGAGAGTTTTTATTTTTTTTATTTTTTTTATTTTTTTAAATTTTAATAATTTATGTGCTATGCAGAGGACCGAGGTTTGGGATGTTGTTGTTTTACTCTGGCTTTTGCATGGTGGCATGGAGATGATGATATGGTAGATTAAAAGTGGTCTCAAAGGGTCCCACAATGGAGGAGGATTTTGGTCTTTCAATTTGGATAAGGGCCTGTTGATGACCCCTTTTCAAGGAAAAGGCCTCTGGTAATCACGCTGCACTACGGTTCTTATGAGGTTTCTGTTTAACCAAATAATAATAAAATAAAATAGAAAAGAAAAGGTAACAAATTTATCCATCTAAAGTCACCTCATTTAAGGCGTGATAATCCAACTCGATTAACCCATCCCAAATATTGAGTTAACCCACCCAATTCACAATTTTTATTGAGTGAATTTGGGTTCAATTTTTAACAACCTGCTATAAACTTGACCCAACCTATTAAATATATATTGAAAATGTAGTAATATTAATTTTTAACAAATTAAATGACGTAAATAACATGAGGTGAAGTAAATACATAATTTACCTAGAAAATTTGCTCTCTTTTTTTAGGAGAAGATTTTGTTATTTACTTTATTTATTTAATTGTTTACTGTAAAAATGTTATTACTTCATTCTCCCTCTATATATATATATATATATATATATATTTTTTTTTTTTTTTTTTAATTTTCCCCCTAATTGATTCTCCCTATATATATTCATTAGTTTTTATGACTTTTATGTCTTATTTATACTTGTATTGTTGATTTTTTATTTTTGTATCTACGTAATATAGTTATGAAGAAATTAGACTATATTTCTTTACCAACTTAATATTAGATGATGTCTAACAAAATATAATTTTTTCCTCTCATATCACTTTTAATTTTATTCTTGTTTTTTTTTATAGCCTAACCTACTCAACCCATTACTTTTATTTGGTAGGTAGATTTTAATTTGGATTGAATATTAGGCAGGCTAGAGTTTTTCAAAACACCCAAACTCAATAGGATAAGTTAAAAACCTCAAAAACCTGCCAACCACAACCCATCCGGTATTAATTGTTCCCCTAATATTTTTTTATCATATAATTTAAATATATAATAATTTAATCGTATAATATATATTCAATATTAAGGATATTTGAGTAATTAAGCTTGTCAAAATGATATTGGACGACAGTCAATAAAATAAAATAAAAAAATAGAAGAACAAATCTAAATTCGTTTTTGTGGTCTTGTTTTCTAAAGCAAATTCATTCTGTTGCAATTTATTGAAATGGAAATTTTTTTTACTAATATTTATGAATGTCTTCATACAAAGTGGGGACCAATGATCAGTTTAAGGAAACATAAAAATAAAAATAAAAAAAGTGTTTGGTTGCGTTTTGAAGACATTTTATTTTCAATATAAAAATAAAAATGATAATTTTTTTATGAATAATGCCGAGATAATTTTCTGGAATTGTATTTGGATGGTTTTTTTTTTTTTTTTTTTTTTTTTTTTTTTTTTTTTTTTTTTCTAGTTTGTGTATAAGAAGAGGAAATTATGTTTGGGTATGTTTCTAAAATCATGTATTAAATTTTATAACCATTTGGAAAATGAGAACAAAAATAAAAAATGACTTTCAATCGTTTCTCATTTGCTTAACAAAAACCATTTTCACCATATATATATTTTTTTCATTTTCGTATCTATTTCCAATGCATTTGCTAACTAAACAAGATATAAAAAACGTTTTTAGTTTTCACATGTTAATTAAAAGACATGTGAAACAATTCAAAAAAAAAAATTTAAATAAAAACAATACCAAACATTCATGAGCTAGTATTTTTCCATAAAACAGTCTCATTTTATTTGGTTATATTGTTTACCTGCACTTATTTGGTATAAAAACTATATATGTTTGTCACGGACCAACATAAATTTAGAAATACAATTACCAAATAGGAAGGAATTATTAAATTAATTAGGAAGCAATTATTATAATTATTTTTTAAATATAAGATGAGATCAAACTTCCAATGATCTTTTCTGAACTCCCACCTCATCTAAGGTCCCTAGCGGCACTAGTCCAAGCTGACTTAGGTAAAATTCCGAGCAAAATTTCCTTAATTCCTCACTAATATCTTAAGAAACGACAATTAGCCATTATGTAGGTTCTAAGAACTTATTGATCATTCAAAAAATAGAAAAAAAAAAAAAAAAAACCATTTCCTTGAAAAGAAAAAACAAAAGAAGAAGAAGAAGAAGAAGAAGAAGAAGAAGATTTTGATCATCAAGCTACTTTCGTTTTCTACACTAATGTTTACTAATTTCAATTCTCAAGAAAAATAAATCAGCTTGACACTTATTTCGATTTTTTTTGCGTAACTCAATGAAAGATTTCTTCAAATCACCTTGAAGAAATATTTGACAAACATTTAATATTTTAATCCATTTTAGATCACTTTTTTGATCGAAATTCCAAAATTTATAATTGGTACAACGATTAATTAACATTTCATTAATGGAGATGCTTTGAAAAACATTTAATTTAAAGGAGAAAGAGTAAAATAACATTTTTGAAAAGAATAATAGTAAGTTACAGTATAAATTTTTAAATATAATAATAAATAACATAATTAGCTTTGTCACCACACAATAACAAAAAAATTTCTTCTCCGTCCTCTTCTTCTCTTTCCCATCTTTTCTCTTTTTCTATATATTATGAAGCTGTGCATATAAATCTTTTATAAAAAAATTTAACTGTAAATATGCTATTTAATAGAAAAACTAAAGATTTATCTGTAATTCAAGAATTTACTTGTAAAAATATGCTAAATTTATCATCTTTTGAAAAACTTGTAATAAACTTTGAAAATACCTATAAAATATGCTATTTGCTACAATTTCGTTTTATTTAATCTTTGAGCACTTAATTTTCTTGCAACTTTCTTTAAAAAAAAAATTACGTAATGGACCCTTTTTCTTTCCAATTCATGTTTAATAAGAATATAAAGAACAAGCTTGATTCTTGATTATTTTTTCCAGATATAAAAAACATTAAGAAGTAAAAAATACGCTTGATTTTTGTATTCCAAATGTTTATAACAATAGCGTCAGTAAATACTTTGTTAATGTAATTAAAATATATATAATTTGTCAAAAACTTTTTTTTCCCCCTTTTTGAGATAAGCAAGTAAAGGTCAAAAGTAAAAATAATGACATCGAAGGGTATTATTAATCTTATGACTATAAGGTTAAAAAGAGGGAGTAAATTACGCTTGTTCACTGTTTTCCAAAAACCAACTCTTCCACTCTTCAAGGTGACATTCATCACTTTTAACTCTTCATCACTCGTTCCAGCCCTTAAATTTTTTTTTTTTTGAAAAAAAAAAGAAAAAGAAAAAGAAAGCACCAAAATCAATTTAGTTCGTCCCCAAGTTTGCTTAAATCTTTTCCAAAATCACCCATTTCACCTATTCCCTCGGACCCTCTCATTTTTCCCTTGTCTTTTCCTCTGCAAAAATCTCTCATTTTCCTGTTACTCTTTGATATCTACACACCTATATGCAAATATATATATATATATATATATATTATTGATATTATTTGGTAGCTAGGAGATTATTTTGTGAAATGGGTCGAGTTAAACTCCAGATAAAGAGAATAGAGAACAACACAAATCGACAAGTTACATTCTCCAAACGAAGGAATGGACTGATTAAGAAAGCATATGAGCTCTCAATTCTTTGTGATATTGATATTGCTCTCATTATGTTTTCCCCTTCCGGTCGTCTCAGTCACTTTTCTGGCAAGAGAAGGTAACTTCATAAATTTCGCGTTGATTAAGAAGCTGATTCTCTTTGCATGCATGCACCATCGGTTATTTGTTCGGTTCCGATGGCCTAAGCATTCTCATTTGAGCGATTCTATTCGATTTTTGTAAAATGAGAGATACAAAGTGATTTTTAAAGTTGAGAATCATATCTATGGATGCCATAGTATCTCTAGAGGAGGTGGCTCCGTAATTTTTAGTAAGTATGTTTTTTGTGCGTGCGTTAATTTTATATCAATTTCGTTCTCCTTAAGGGCATAGTTTTTGTAGATTATTAATGGATTTTTGTATGGTTTTTTTTTTTATAAATTTTTTTTGTTTTTCTTCTACAGAATTGAAGATGTGCTTACTCGTTACGTGAACATGGCGGATCATGATAGAGGAGGGTATGATGTTGTGAACAAATTAATTACAAGCTTGATTTAGGTTCTTGTTTTTATGTTTCATTACAAAGACTAAGCATTTTTGCAAGAAGTAATATTGTTGTTTTCCCGTTCTTTTGCAGGGTTGTTGGAAATAAAGAGGTAATCATACTTGTTTTTGTTTTTGTTGGTTTGCTTGTTTGTTTGTTTTTTTTTTTCATGACTTGTTAGATGATCATAATTAGGGGCGGAACCACCCATGATCGAGTAGGGACTTCTGCTCTCAGAGAACCTTCCTTTTATTTTTATCTTCAATTTTATCTTTAACATCTTTTCATTTTTCATGTTTTGCCCCCATTAAAAGTTGATTATTTTAAAAAAATTCTTCATAAAAACTTTACCTTTTAGTATACGCTCTTATTGAGATAATTAGGCTCTATTACTTACCATAATTCATAACATTTCGATGTTCCTAAGAAAATTCGTGTCTCTCTCTCTATATGTATGTGGATACATATATATATATATATATATATATATATGGTTTTTCTAAAACGTCCATTTCCATGCAGTTCTTACTTAGCACTTTGAAGACACTCAAGATGGAAAATGACATTGCTCTCCAAATTGCCAAGTACTATACTCTCTCTCTCTCTAACACTGACTCAATATTTTCTTGAAAAACATTTATTTGTAATTGTGAAACTTTTTTTTTTTTTTTGAAAAACATTTATTTGTAATTGTGAACTTTTATTTCCACTATTTACTAACCAAAATTTACTATTGGAATGTTGAATTCTCTGATCCGAACCAATTCAAGCAGTCCTACCGCAATGAACTCAAACCTTGAGGTATAAACGCAATTCTTTAAATCCCCACTTATTGAAATATAATTAAGTCTATGATTTATTTAAGTATTTATGTATATATATATAAATTTGTATAGGAACTCCAACAAGAAACGAACAACCTACAACATCAACTCCAAATGGCTGAGCACCAATTAAGGTAACCCCTTTTGATAGAAAATTATGCAAGAAAACGTGGAAACTTTTACTAATGTTCTAATTTGAGTGAATGTATTTACTACTTTTTAAGGAGTTTTGAGCCAGATCCTCAATCCTTCACGTCATTTGAGGAGCTTGAATCATGTGAGAACAATATTTTAGAGACATTGACATGTGTTACAGAAAGAAAGGTGAAGTCCGATTATCTCTATATTGTTTTTATTAATATCATCAAATTTAGTGGTGTCTAGCACTACAACTCATAATAGATGATCTCATATAGAATCCGACATACATTTAAATCACACTTTTTTTTTTTTCTTTTAGTGAGAAGTGATTTGAAGGAAATAACACATTTCCCATAAATAAATTTGTTTATTTAATTTATTTAGTCTTGATAAATAAATTTTAATCTAGTTATCGCCGAGTTCTTTCCTCCAATACATCCTCAGTGGGTCCGTTTAGAGTTTCGATAAAGTTTTGGGTAATTTTTATAATTACAGTAGATGATGTATATTTTTTAAATGGAGCGAATAGTTTTTCTTTTTCGCAATAAGTAAATACATAGATTTTCTCTTAACAAAAATAACAAATCTTACTCTAAAAAAACAAAACCACTAAATCCACCATTTTTAAATAAGATGATTTTTTCCTTTTATCAATAGGAGACAAAGATTTACTATCTGAAATATACTAGATTTACAAGTAAATAGATAATGGATATGTGGGTAAATGACGTTTTTTTAAAAAAAAATTTAATAGATGGCTGAAGTTTAATCAAATTCGAAAAATGGGGGGTTTTTTTTTTTAATAGTCATTTAGTCAACTATGTTGACTATGGTTAATCAGGTTGATCCATGCTAGTTTTGTTTTGTTTTTGGTTTTTGGTTTTTTTTTTTTTTCAGTGAGTGACCATTAATTAACTGTCATTTTTCTAATTTTTTTTTACTATTTACTTAAATAAGTGTTTAAATACCGCTTATTTATCTTATTTTTCTAATAGTAAAGTTAAAAGCTTTAAAGCAATTAAAGTAAATACCATATTTACTAGTAAATAAGCTGTTAATTGTGTGTAAACAAAATATTTACTTTGAAAACCATAAGTAAATAGTTTACAAGCTAAATAATATGTTCCTATTTTTATAATGTGATTAACGTATTTTCATGTAAATAAGTATTTGCCACGATTGTAGATTAACTTTACTTGTAAATACAGTACTTCTCATTAAATCTCTCTCTCTCTCTCTGTTTTTATTTTTATTTTTATTTTTATTTTATTTAAATGCTCTCTCAGTAAATCTTTTATTAAACTTATTATTTTCGGTATTGAGAATAAATAAGTTATCTAGTAGATATTTACAAGTATTTTTGATATTTTTGAAAAATCCTTTACTTACCTTGTTTTAATTTTGTTTCTTAAATTTCTCGTAAATCTCATGTTTACCCAGAAAATCTTTTAATTACTTGGTTGTTTTAATTTTTTTAATTTCATAAATCCAATATATATTTGATAAATGTAATATTTATTGATTCATTCATTATTTACCTTTTTACAATTCGAAGTATTTATCAGTAAACCTGGTATTTACCAGGAATATTTCTATTTCACAAAAAATTACAAAATGGTGAATATTTATTTTCAAACAAAAATGGTAAATACATTATAAATTACAAAAATCATAACAGTATATTTAGCAAATTTATTATTTGACAATAAATCCCTCAAAACTAAATAATTTCAAATCAGTCCAAAAATGTTATAAAATTGATAGCCCAAACTAGAAACCCCAATTGCTTAGTCACCAAACAGCCACCGGAGAAGACGACAGCTCGAGTGTCGGAATTGAAGATCACGGGGGCCATTATTGGGAGTTGACTTGCCCAAAAAAAAAAAAAAAACGACAAAATCAGAAACCAACAAACCAATCAGATCACGATGACCCTGAACGAGTTTGTGAGTCTCAGTCTCATCGGAGCTATTTTTGATGCAACTTGCGACTTCGAGAACGACGGTGCTTGTGCAATTTCTGACGGCCGGCAACGTGCAACTTCGTCAGCGACACCAACAATGACAGAAGTGCTCAACTCTTGACTTGCGATTTCCTTGCGAGATCGCACCTTCGGCTCGACAGTGAGTTCTTGGTGACGACAGAAGACCTTGGTGACGACACTTCTTCACCAGAAATGAAGATCACTTGATGCGAAGAAGACAGGGCCAAAGCTAGAATTTTGAAAAAAAAAAAAAGAAGATTTTAACCAAAAATCTGTTTCTTTGTTTCCAGATTATAACTTTTTTTTTTTTGCTGGGTATAATTCAGATTATGATATTTAATCTCTATCTTTGTTGCTTTTTTGCAGAAAGATTTATTAAGGGATCACTTTTCAGCTTATGATCCATCTACTGTGCAGGTAAACAGGACTCTATATAATAGATATTTTACACTGTTGCTCTTTGAGCTTCTCACCTACTATAAATCAGTTTCTGAATTAAAAATCTTGATAATTAACCATTCACACTTCTAAATCCATTGCAATTAATCTCAATCGGGTTCAAATTTTTTACGGTTTTCTTGCACGTGACTCGCACATGACTATCTATTTAGGGAGATCGAGGTTCTTTTTGTTGAATTGGGTCTTTGGTTTGGATTAATCAGGAGAGAGAGTGAGTTTTGCATACTTGTGGTTTAATTCGAGCAGAAAAGACATTGAATGCCTCAATATTAGGTCATTTCTGAGTCACATTCAAGAAAACCGTAAAATTTAATCCTAAATTTGTAACGTCTTTTAAAGTTTAAAACATCAATTGTCAAGATTTTTAAGGACTAATTCATGAAATAAGAGAGTTTAGAGGGCATAAATGTAAATAAGCTAAAAATATTTTTGTTCACTCGCTTTAACTTATGAGTGCTTTCCTTATTTTCTGAGTTTCACATAAGCAAATTTTTTTTAATCTTATCTTTAATCTTTCTCTCATTTCTTTTGATTTCTTTGTTTTGATAGAAAAATATAAATATACATTTTTAATCAAATGTATCCATATTACTTTTTTTTTTCTGACCCTCACAACTATTATTTTTTCATAATATCTCAAAATTAATTTTCTATTTATAACATCTATATATTGCTACTCAATTCTTCATTAGAATATTTTCACAAATGTATATACATTTTTATTATTATTATTATTATTATTTTTTCCTAGTATCTCTCAATAAATTCTAAATATAATTTGTCAACTTCTATCAAACATGTGACTACTTAAATATTTAAACAACCGAATATGCACATGCTTCCAACTCGTATGAAAAAATAATCACATTGGTAAATGCAGGTATACTTCGACGCACAAGAAGGGGTTCCAACCTCTTTTGAGAATGAAGTTGCTAGTTGGTTGCCGACAGATAATTTACAAAATCAGACCCAAACTTGTATAGGATCCGAACCATCTTGTATCCAACCAATGTCAAGGTATGCAATTACACCCTTCGAGGGAAAATTGACGCTATATATACATACAAAACAATTTAATACAGAGAGATTAAAAAATACTTAAATTTATATCTCGTGGGATTTTTATTCAAGGAGCTGTGAATCTGCGACGATTTTCGAAATTCCTATGTCTCATGGGACCGATACAAACGTGGATCCTTGTGGCATGGGAGGGTGCCAAATTGGAAATGAGACCAGTGACGGGTTACCTTCTTGGCATCACAACTATACATCAACTGAGCTCCTCTCTGCCTTCATGTCCCCTTCCTCATTGATACCTAGTCCTCCAATCAATAAGGTAATTTTACTTCTTACTAACAATCAATTTATTATTTGAAACACTGAAACTAATTCAAATCTATCAAAAAAAGAGCGGTTTTTATCCTATGCCAAATTATGGTTTTGGTTTTATTACGAACCCAAAAATAAATTATTGAGGTTTATAGTTCAAATCTCTAATGTTTTGGTTTTTGCAGCACGGAATTGCCGGACCAAGTCTTACGCCGATGATGCCACAACTGCAGACTGAGGCAGTTGCAAGCGGCCCTCAAATTGTGACATGCGAGAAAGACGCAAATTACTAAAGTAACCCAACTGGTACAGCTTAGTGTAGTTGAAGACATTCTAAATTAGTGGCTATTGCCAATTCAAAATTTTCAGGGACATCTATACAAAATGGCATTTGATTTTTTTATTTATTTATAAATTCAACAGTTTATTGAAAACTTCCTAGAGAAGAAAATGTTTCTAAAACGCATATTGTTTTATTTTGTGACATATAATTATTTATAGCTATGTACAAGTAGGAGTTATTATCTACTACAAAAGTCCACGAGATTAATATAGTATGTTACTAAATTAAGTTTATAAAATAAAAATGTTCTATAATAGAGCACGAAGCCTATTTAATTAGCAGCAGATGATCATTCATGATAAAAGCTATGCATCTAAATAATGGCTAGTACACTAAGATTTAGCGGCGACCATCTAACTTTTAGCTATGATAAATTAATGTCGTCGTTAAAACTGAAAAGATGTAACGGGCTGTTAGAAAAGACCAGTTTATTGCTATGTGGATTATCTAAAACAAGTATTAAGAACCTGCTTCGGAGAGTCACTGGGCGGGTTTTTGATGCCGGCAGTATAGAGACGGGTGGGGTTGGGGTGTGGCGCTAAATTACCGCGAACACCGATGCTTCACCGAGAATTGATTGTTTTGATTGTGATCTTGGTGAGCTTACAAGAGCCTTGTTTGGAATGGCCAGTGGTGAAGGCGAATTCATCAATGTCTTCACATTTGATTTCTCTTGGGTGATGTCGTTGTAATTGTAGTTCCTGAAAAAAAAAAAAAATAAATAACAATAATAATAAAATATTAAAAAAAAAATACAAAAGTCATTCGTGGAATAATTCATTTGCAAAAATGCATAAAGAGCTAGATACATGCGTTCATCAAATTGAGTAAATTGAAGGAACCAGGCAATTTTTATTTTGTTTTTTTCAGTCGATAACTGAATTTATTATATGCTTATCCATTTCTGGATGCATTTTCATGTTTGTTTTCTGTTTCTAAATGTAACTTAAGGAAGGAGATCTTCTCAAGATATACAGGCTCCTAATTGAGGCTTAGATTTTCCATTGAACCTATGTAATGTGTTTTCTCTAATGAATTCACTGGTCTTGCTTCAAATTATTCTTAAAAATAATGAAAAAAACATTTTAGAGGAATATTACCTAACTAAACCACTCTTTTTTAACAAGGAAAATTATCACAAGAAACAAAGAACAACACTAAGAAATCATAAACCAACTAAAAGTTTTACCGTGAAGATTGTCACATGCGCCAAACATTTAAGAAAACGACTTTAACTTAAACAAATGGTATTGATTAATATGTTTTGCAAAAAAAAAAAAAAAAAAAAAAAAATGGTGGTACAAGGATAAAGAGTAGGCCTACTTGTGGGTCAATCCCCTAAGATGTGCCCAAGTTCTGCAGAACCAAATATTATTCATTAATACATAATTTCTAAAAAATTACGATCCCAACTGTCTTAGCCGTATAACAACATTAACAGTCTAGGTAACTATGCAAAAGGAGAGGAAAGAAAGAAAAATATAGAGGTTCTAACTGGGTGACAATATTCTCTATTTTTCAATTTCAACATTTTTTTTAAAAAAAATTTCAAGATCCTTAAGTACTATGTAATTATGCAAATGTTACATAATTCTTTCACTGAAAATATACTTAATTCTTTTGCTTTTCCTTCCCCTTTCAGATCTGGACATGCATTTTGAACAGAAGAAAAAGCTACTCTTGCTTCCAAAAACTAACAAGAAAAATAACATGGGGCAATAATTTCTTAGGAAAGTTACATACCAACACACCAATTTGAAAAATTGTAAGGAATAGATCAATCAACTATGCTAGTGCAAGACTAGACAGACCCATTGAATAAAAGTCACAATCAAATAAACAAAAGCTTAGAGAGAGAGAGAGAGAGAGAGAGAGAGATTATTGTGAAGGAGACTTGGGAAATGAATCACTTTGTGTGTTCAAATTGGTAGGGTTAAATACACATTTTGATGAGGAAGACATAAATAATTTCTTTTCATAAAAAAAAAAAAAAAAAAGATTGAGAAATGTATTAACATGTGTTAAAATTGCGATTTGATCCAAAAGTGAATTGGAGATGGAAAATCAAGCAGGATCATAAACTATAAGCACATATAACAAAGGCATGGGTGGTCCAAATCGACTTTTGGGAACAACTTTGTTTTAATAATCAATTTTGCTTTTTAGGCGTTGCTTGAAGAAGCAAATCTGAGGGCCGCTAGTTTTAGTACTACTAGATTTGTCTTGATTACAAATATATATGCACAGATTGTGGATTTAATGCACCATGCATATATATATATATAGGGCTTTGGGTTGAAGATTTCCATTAATTTTGCGCATATATAGAAAGTATTAAACTCAGATTTAAAGACACTTTTCCCTTGTTCAAGATCTCATTATTATTTTAGGGTCCGTTGTAGAGATTTTATTATTGTTTTTATTTTTTTAGTCTGTAAAAGAAAAAAAAAAAACCGAAAGTAATAATTTTTTTTTTCCCAATAAGTGTTGGAACTGTATTTTTAAATGAGCTTAATAAGTAAAAATAATAATTTTAAGATCTTCTAGTAAGCAGTAAAGTATTAGATTGAAGTTCATAAATATTTCAGACTTTATTACAAGTTTCAATGTCTATAAAGAAGAGCTTTTATCAGAAGGCACATAATATAGCTTTGACTAGAAAGTCTTCCGGAAAGCCAAATCTCTTCTGAAAGATCATTCAAACACTTACAGAAGCAGTTTTTGGACTCACGAACTCAGAAGCAATTTCTAGAAAAATTTGTCAAATAATAGGACAATATGTTGGTATCTTCAGTGGCAGAGCCATAATTTTTTTTTTTTTTCATGGGACATTAGTCAAACTAAATTTTAAACTAAAAAATTATTTGACTTTATATTTTTCTTTTCATCTTATGTTAACTTTGTGATCTAATTTAACCAGCTTCAAAAAGTCCAAAATATATACTTAAATAGTATTGTAATTGACTTTTTATTTGTGTAGTAACATAAATTTATAAGTCAAATCTTGTGACATAATTGAGTTTTTTTTATTATTTTAAATCTAAGTAAATTTTATAATTTTAAAATTTCAGGAGGACAAACAACGGACTTAATTAAAATAATTATTATAATAGGGGTATAAAAATAAACGAGGCCACATTGGGCTCAGCAAGGCTGCCCCCGGTGGCCCAATGTGGCTCTGCCATTAGTTATCTGATTGACTATTAGATTAGTAATATACATTCTACACCTTTAAATAGAGTGAGGTGTGGATAGTGACAAAAGTAGAAAACTTTTTAAAGTGAGAATACCATAAAAAAAATAGAGATGATTTTTTTTTTAATAATTGCAATTGACAGAACTATAATTCTAATTATTGAATGATGGCGCAAATATAATTTTTCTCACAAGACAACTGAAGTTTAGTATAAAAGGTATAAAGATTTAAATTTCAAAAGTTGAGTTGGAGTACAAGTAGAATTTTTCTCATAACGTAAAGGTAAAACTGATTTTGTTTTTTTATGTTTTAATTATAAAATTTGAAATCCCAAAAGTTTAGCGATGATACATGTCCCTACTCAAATGTTTGTTTGTCACTGTGAGTGAATTTAACGCCAAATTGTGCCCATATATATATATATATATATATAAATATATATATTTTTTGAGAATGAGAGTTGTAGTTAATGATAAATTTTTCAAGGCAGTCTTGCGTAACTAAAACAAAAACGAAAAATAAAAAGAATGTTTATGAAAAGTACTAGCGTCCTTCAGTGACAACAAATGATCAAATGTCCTCTCTGAGTAGCATTCGGAATACAGACAGATTACACATACCAATAATAGTTGAAAATTGAAATATTTTGCCTGTAAATATGTAACTTTTAATCAATGCCCAAAAAAAAAAAAAAACAATTATCGATTATGGTTCCAAAACTGTAAAACAATTTGGCTGGATTACAAGCCTAAATTAACCAGTTACCGGTTGGGCTGCTTTGGTCGGAATCGGTGTAAGACTTTGGTCCGGCAATTCCATGCTGCAAGGACCAAAACGCTATAGATTTGAACTATAAACCTCCATAATTTATTTTTGGGTTTTTCTCGTTAAGGACTAAAATAAAACCATAATTTGACGTGGGATAAAAACCACATTTTCCTTAATAAATTTGAATTAGTTTCAGTCTTTGTAATAATAAATTGCTACTTAGCTAGTAACAAGTAAATGAGTACCTTATTGTTTGGAGTAGGGATCAATGAGGAAGGGGACATGAAGATAGAGAGGAGCTCAGTTGAAGTATAGTTGTGATGCCAAGGAGGTGACCCATCGCTGGTCTCATTTCCAATTTGGCACCCTCCCATGCAACAAGGATCCACAATATCGGTCCCGTGAGGCATAGGAATTTCGAAAATCGCTGCAGATTACTCATGGGTTGGGGTAAAGCTCAACAGCAAAATCGTGCAAACACGAGGCTCAAAGCGGATATTATCATACCAAAAAATGTAATAGGTTGTTATAAAATAGTGTCATAGCCTATATCCAATCGGAAGTGTGACAAACGAAAATGTTGGGCTCAAAAAAGAGGGGTGATTGCAATAATCATTAGTCCCTACAAGAAAAAATGTAAACTATGCAGTTTCACATCGTTTTTAGAATGAATATATGTGATGATTCATAAATAAAGAGATCACCTCCTAATAGTATAAGGCTTTTTGGGTTAAAGTCTAAGAGCAAATCCATGAAGGCATAAGGTTCAAAACAGACAATATCATACGAAAATAAGGCATTGGTCGTTACAAAAAGACATGATAAAAAGTCTGCTTAAAAAAGAGGGTTATGGACAAAAACCAATTTGCTTGTTTGTAATTAGACCACTATAAATGAACAACTACAACATGGATTTGACCTCATGCAATTCAAATTAGACCACTATAAATGAACAACTACAACATGAATTTAGCCTCATGCAATTCAAATTCGTCACTCAGAAACAAATGTCAATGTCCTTCGAGTTCAAATTCTTTGCCAAAGCAACGCCATCCCATGACTCCCAGGATGCCATCTCTTTGTCTCCTTCTGTGCCCACCACTATGTCATTACTCTTTGTAGCCTGCTTTAGTACAGAACAGAAAAGAAAAAAAAAATTTTTGGTCTATAATCTTTGTTCAATGTACACTTTTCTTTAGAATAAACGTTAAGTCGAAACTTTACATTTCAGATAAAGATCTAACCTCAACAGAGACACCATTGGGTTCTTCTAGGTGTTTGTCATTTGTGTCAATTCCAATGTTTTTGTCATTCATGTCATTGTTGATGCTGCAATATGATTTTAAGGTCACACAGCTCGATATAAGCAAAAAACTAATAAATGAAAATTAGACAGAGAAAATGACATACCTCTCAGATCTTAAAGGTTCATTATTGCTGGCAGTCCAATTCTGATTCCAATTGGTAATATTGGCATTGTATTTATTACCATTGATGGACAAATTGATCACATGGCTATTGGCAATCGAATTCTGATTCCCATTGTCAACATTGGTGTTGTAATTTCCATCTGCAGACAAAGTCACATGATTGTTAGCAAATGAGCTGTGGATCCAATTGTCAATATCGGTCGTATTCCGATAGACAACATCCATCTTGTGATTACCATTGATGGCCATATTCACATGCTTATTGGCAATTGGATTCCGATTCTCGTTGTCAGCATTGGTGTTTTGATTACCATTGATTGTAGCAATCGAATTCCAATTTCCATTGACAACATTAGCAATGTAATTACCACTGGCGGATGAGTTCACATGATTGTTGGCCAATGAAGTTTGATTCCCATTCCCAGCATTGGTCTTATGATTAACATCGAAGAATGCGACATGCTTATTGGCAATTGAATTCTGATTCCCATTGTCGGCATTGGTGTTGAAATCACCACTGGTGGACGAGTTCACATGATTGTCGGCAAATGAATTCTGATTCCAATCAAAATTGATGTTGTTGTTGGATGAGTTCACATAATAATTGGTACCATTTCCGTACACGTAGGACTTTGGTACAAGACCATCATGCTCAGTTTAGTATATCTGTTTTCCGGGGATCAAAAGGAGTAACAAGTAAAAGAAAAGGATGTGAATTATAGTAATTTGGAAAATTCATTGGTATTAACTATTGGTTATTCTAATGCAAGAAATTCTTACTTGGTTATGAGTCGTTTGTGTTGGGTATTGTCGAGGTTGAGCCACCAAAGGTACATCATGCCCAAATCTTCCCTGTAGCATTAAAATATATATATATATATATATATATATATATTCGTATGTAGCTTTACTTGTAAACTAATGCCATTTAGCAGTCTAATGCAAAACAAAGCCTCACAAACCTTGTGTTTTGAGACATCGAAGGTTCGTAATTGTTGACTTATATATGAACTCTCATTCCCTGACAAGCCCTGAAATTATGATTTTCGATGAAAAGATTTGAATTGATAAATGAACTCTAGAAGATTACAACAATACGTACCTGAACTGGAGTAGGATTGGAGAAATTAAAGAGTTTTAAGAGTTCACTCTTTAGTTGAGGCGATAGTTCTTGAAGCATGGCCTTGCGAACCTTGGGACTGTTTAAGAGATAAAGGAAGATCCAAAATTAGTTATCAGGACAAAATTTGCATGATTGCTCTGATAATAAGGTTGATAATTATAGTCATCAAGGTGATAGATAAAAACTTATCCAAAAAAAAAAAAAAAAAAAAAAGTGATTGATAAAACTAACCTGTAAGGACTGAGCCATGGATCAAGTTGCATCAAAAGTGGGGTACAATAGGGGTGTCGAGGTCCCCGAATCAGTTGTTCATTCCTTCCAAAATCTTGAGAAACTTCTGTACTAATTGCCTTAATTTCCCTCTCTTTCTGCTCTTTCTGATCATATATAGTTTCATATCAATTTTAGGCTACAAGTCACGGCAAGAAAGGAACACCTTTTAGTAGCTAGGGAAAAAAAATATGCTTGGAAGCATTACTGAAATGCAGAATAGATTACATCTGTAGCTAAAGATAAAGTGAGAGAATTAACAGATAATTCCATCCTACCATGAACAACTTGGAAAGAATTAACAGATAAGTCATTGTTATCATTGAACTATTTTCAAATGTTGTGTCTCTATTTGAGTACCGTAGATTTACCATTAGGCTAAGTCTGCAAGTATATATCTGATATGTTTTTACTTTCAGTAGCAAATTAGTCATGTTTTAGCAATGTCTAATGCCAAAACCGCATTAATGGGGCATTTGGAATACAAAGTGCAATTGGAGTTTCGTAGTTTGTTTTATTGGAAATGGGTGAATGCTTAAAAATATGTGTTTAGTTGAAAATAAACTGTGAAATAATATCAAAACTTGTAATATGTCTAAATGTGTGTGTGTATATATATATATATATATATGCATGTGGATCTTGTTGTCATTTTATGCAAATTAAAAAAAAAATCCCATTTCGACTTGAATCAAAAAGTCATGAACTTTAAAGTTGAGTTTTTTTAAAATGAAAGAGAGACATTTGGAGTTATGGATTTGAAATTGAGTTAATTTTGAAGAAAGACTAAAGAACATTTCCAAAGCTCCAACTAGAGTTTGATAGCCGAACACCTCCTAAATAGAAAACACAAAGCTTGTGTTTGGTATACGGGTTTTGAATGAAAATTTTAGGTCGAAATTAATTGACTTTTTAAACACTAGTTATACTTTTTATTGACTTTTTAGAAAAAAATAAAGATAAAAACTGATATGAAAATTTTACATTTGAAATTGAGAGCTAAATCGAAGCTAAGAGCACCAACTTTTAACTATCATGCCCATATGTAGTGAGTTGTGTCATCATTTCATTGGTAGATAATAGATAAAATCGAAGTTATGTCCCTTGCACTACTACTCTAAATATTATAACCAAATATGAGGACAACATGGTACTGATCTCATAACAAATCTAGTTAACTTTCAAATACTTTTTATAGTTTCAATCTCGATCTAACACGAACCCTTTGTTTTGATACATCTTAGGTATTGGAAGATACTTTTTGTAATATTTTTTCATTATGCTTGTGTATTAATTACCTGAATTCTTAGTTTCTCCGTTGAGGATGCGAAATTAGCAAGCAACATTCTCCGGTAAAGTGATATTGATTATGTCAAAAAAATAAATAATAAGAGAAATTAATTAACAATTTTCAAGAAAAAAAAAAAGAATATAAAAATGAATTACATATTATAATTGGAACTTACTTTTCTTTCTTTCACTCTTTGCAAAGAGTGTTTGAATTCACTTTCACACCGTAAGAATCGATATAGCGGGGGATCATATGCTGGGTCGTCTGGCTCATAGTGATTACTTAACAAGGAGAAACATTATGAAAGATTTTAAGCAGTTTGTTGAATTTTGTTGTGTGTGTGTGTGTGTGTGTATATATATATATATATCTATCTATACCTGTCTTAGAGAAAGTCTCAAGTAAATATATTCAAGTGTAGATTTTGTGATTTTGTTCCGACAGAAATGCATATATATGTATCTATTTTTGTATAAATGGATATGATCTTTACCTCAGAAAAGTCTCAAGTAGTTCTGATTTTCTGATTTGTTGCTCCAGTAGCTATGAAAACATACACATGGTAATCTTGTTAGCGACCAAATTATGATTAGGTAATGACTTTTGGTTCTCATTAAGTCATTACGTTCTCATTATTATGAGGTCAACAAGAGGCAGAATTTACCTTGATTCTTGGATGTAGTAAATATCCACAATGCAAAAAAGAGGACAATAATCAATATAAACGGAAAAATAAAAAGAACATATAAAGAAAGAAAAATTATTGGTTCAAATGTCCTAATAAAATTTTAGAAAATTATATACACAATTATTATGTTATATCCAAAACGATTATGAAAATATTACAAGTTCATGCGTATGTATATAATGTGTATGTATACACATATAATAATTATATAAATATTTATTTGTGTGTACGTATATGAGTATACTTGTTGTATTTGAAAGAGAAAGAGAGAGGGATCAAACGAAGAGAGAAAGTGACAAACTCTTTTTTGAGATAATGTAATTTGATTTCATATTCTGAAATGTCGTCAATTTGATTGTGATTCTCCAGCTTGTTCTGAAATTAATTAAATTGAACATCTATAAGTTATAAGATCAAAATCACTAATTAACATAACAGGTAAAGGAAAACAGAGAGTGGATGCTGACACACAGCTTAGCCATAATTTCACATTTTACTCTATCAAAAGGTGCAGAGTTTAATTTTCTTCGCTCTTAAATTCAAAAAAAGGAAAAATAAAGCTGGATATGTAGATAATTAGGATTCATCAACAAGCCAAGAAGATTACCTCAACATTCTTGATGGGTCTGCTTCAGCATTGAGATGATCACTTGCATAAAAGACAAGTTCATATATATTTAGCATAAATAATATTGATAGAATAAGCAAATATAAAGTAAAGAGGGATTCAGAGCTAGTGATCTTATACGAGTTTCTTTTTTCTGCAGGTAGATTACAATAACGGCCAAGCACATCATCAATCCTGCTGAACAAGGACAAACATTAATGAGACAAATAAATGATCAAATCTAGAACTGTATTTGAGAAAATACATGATTTTTTTTGTTTTGTTTTTGTAATTGCAAATCCATAGAAAATCGTATATATATTTATTCACAAAGGGGAAAAGATAATTACGAAAATAACTTATTCCTTTTAAACCTCTCCGCACTTTACTGGACTTCATCATTTTGTCACTATAGTTAAATTGTCTGGTACACGTATTGATTCATGTCAACATTATTTATACATCATATATAAAGACATTTCAATTATTAACAAAACTTTTAAGAAAAAAGAAAAAAAAAGTGCCCTTATTTATTTATTTACTTATTTATTTATTTATTTATTTTTGCAAAACATGAAAAAATAAAAATAAAACATAAAAAACCTCACTCACACAAAAATATTGTTTGCTAATTGTGGTTCAATCCCTAGCTAGTCGGGTTGCAACCTCAAACTTGACTAAGTTCTTGATGTCTAAACAATTCGATGGCCAGGAAAAACTCGTTGAAACTACAGGAAAGTAGCATACTAATAATAAAATAAACATCAAATAGAAGCAAAAATTAGGCAAAACACTAAACGTGAAATTCAAAATTCACTACAATCGAATTCCAATTGACCCAATATGTTTTTGTCATTAGAGTGAGTAATCGATTATTCACAATTTACGTCAAGAAAAAAAAAAAACTGGTAATTCATTAAAGTGGGTTGCTAGGTTCATACCACTCCCTTGCAAATTGTTTAAAAAAAAAAAAAAAGATCATTTATATATAAGAGGAATGAATATGAATGACCCAAAAGTTCAAAGAAATAACCTGATTTGGTTGCAGAACTTGCTGACATGACCGGATGGCGAAAAGCCCAAAAAAGCGACATTTGTGTTAAAAGTACCCGAAGTTTCATGAACCCTTTTAATAAGACCAGTCCTGCGCTTTGCGAGCAGGACTTGAGATTTTGTTGGGTTATCTATTCTCTTCAGCTCCACCTTCTCACCCATATTGATCTCAACCAACACCAAGTTGAGATAGAAGATATACTAAGGGTTGAAAAATTAGGGCAAAATGGTTAGAATTAAGAAAGGAGTACTGAGAGAAAAAAGCTTTGTGGCCGGTTGCTTAGAGTGTGAATGATATTGGAGGTCCGTTTCCCTTATTTATTTTATGAGGGGTTTGCGTGTTGAAGAGTGCAAGGAAAGATTTACCACATTTGACTAAAACAGTAGTTTTGGATTTTACATTCCTTATATTGCAATTGAGTAAAGTCCCAAAGGAATAGACGACACATGCCTCTTTATATAATTGCTCTATAGAGCGTATAAGGATATTGTTTGAAGTCGTGATAATTTTTCACACTAAGAGGATTAATTTTTTTTTTTTAGAGTACAACTCTCGCATGTGCCGTGGGTGTTAGAAAATCACTGAAATGACTACTCACGTCAATACACACAAACTCATTATTTTAGAGGACTAACTACAAAACTAAAGAATCAAACCACCACATTTGACAACTCTTTCCGAAAAACACGCATTGAATGTGAACAAAAATTTATCACAAAATGGACGTTTTCTGCTCATTTTTCTTCTCTCTCTCTTGGGATTGATGCCCTGAAGTGAAAATTTATTCATAGATAACAATTTAGGAATGTTATCTACTAATAGTTTATACGTACTTTACTTGACCATTCCCCCCGTATGATGATCAAGGGAAACTTAATAAAAATATTCTTATATACCGAATATTCTAGCAACAATATCAAAAGTTGTTCAAGGAAAAAGAAGACAAAAAATTGTTTATAGTTAAAAGAGGGTCATTGATAAATATTCGAAATGTTAAAGCAACATGATCCAAAGGTAATTAAGAAAACCTACATGATAAAAAGTAATATTGTAATATTGGCATTGTATTAATTTATTACCACTGATGGACAAATTGATCACATGGTTGTTGACAATTGAATTCATATTGCCATGATGATCAACATTGGTGCTGTGATTTCCATTTCTGCACAAATTCACATGATTTTCAGCAAGTGAGGTCAGGATCCAATTGTCAATATTGGTCTTATTCCAATAGACATCATTGGTCTTGTGATTAGCATTGATGATCGAATTCACATGCTTATTGGCAATTGGATTCCGATTCCCATTGTCAACATTGGTGTTTTGATTACCATTAATTGATCGTAGCACTGGAATTCCAATTCCCATTGACAACATTAGCAATGTAATTACCACCGTTGTTGTGATTATTCCAGAATGCATGTCACCTCTTTGCTTCCTTCTGTGCCCATCACTATGTCGTTTCCCTTTGTACGCTGCTTTAACCCAAAAAAAAAAAAAATATATATATATATATATATATATTTCTTCAATAAACATTTTCCTTTAGAATAAAACTCAGGTCGAAACTATATATATTGTATAGATTCAAATCTAACCTCGACTGAGAGATAATTGGGTTCTTCTAGGTTTTTCTTATTTGTGTCACTTCCAATGTTCTTGTCATTCATTTCATTGTTGATTCTGCAATATGATTTTCAGGTCACACAACTCAATATAAGCGGAAAAATAATAAATGAAAATTAAACAAAGAATATGACATACCTCTTAGAGCTTAAAGATGCATTATTGTTGGCAATTGAATTCCGATCACCAAGGTTGACATTCGTGTTGTAATTACCATTCATGGCCAAGTTCATATAATTGTTGGCAATTGAATTTTTATTCCCATTGTTGGCAATTGAAAATGACACGATTGATGTTGTAATTACCACGAGTTGATGAACTCACATGATTGTCAGCAATGGAGGCCTGATTCCAACTTCCATTATTGGTCTTGTGATTGCCATTGATGAACGAAAGCACATGATTATTGGAAATTGAATTCTTATTCCAATTGCCAACATTAGTGTTGTAATTTCGTCCAGCAGACTAATTCCCATGAGGTCTGATTCCAATGGCCAACATTAGGCCTTGTCATTAGCATTGAGGACCGAAATCACATGCTCATTGGCAATGGAATTCCGATTCCCATTGTCAGCTTTGTTGGTGTTGTAATTTCCTCCAGCGGACGAATTCCCATTATTGTTAACAGCTGAGGTCTGATTCCAATGGCCATTGGCCTTGTCATTAGCATTGATGACCGAAATTACATGCTCATTGGAAAACGAGTTCCGATTCCCATTGTCAACGTTGGTGTTGAAATTACCACTGATGGACGAATT
The DNA here is from genome assembly GCA_008635985.1 of Ficus erecta. NCBI lineage: Eukaryota > Viridiplantae > Streptophyta > Magnoliopsida > Rosales > Moraceae > Ficus > Ficus erecta. The sequence continues at coordinate 3,921,986 of BKCH01000005.1, read as the reverse complement.
CACGCTATAGTTGGTTTTATTTTCGTTGAAGTAGGACATTGATACGAAACCATCATTCCCGGTTTGATCGATCTGTTTTCCAAGGATCAAAAGGAGTAACATTTAATATATATATATATATATATATATAAACATGTTTGTTTTGTAACATGTGTAAATTTTGTGATTCGTTCCTCCAGTTGCTATGAAAACGTACATATATATGGTAAAAACAAAAACTATAAGCGACCAAATTATGATCAGGCCCATAATTTTTTTTTAACGAACATGTTTTTTCTGTTAGAGAGAGAGAGAGATAGAGAGATTAAAACGAAAGGAGGCAGAATTTACCTTGATTCTTCAATCGAGCAGTAAATTATCCACAACGCAAGACAAGAAAGAGGACCATAATCAATAAAGCGAAAAAAATCTTAAAAAAGAAACTTTATGATCTTGAGGATAAATTAAGGTTAATAATTTCCGGAAATTGTATACTCATTTATTGAGGACAAATTAGAGTTGATATATTTTGTTCTCCTAACATAACTACTGAAAGTATCTCCAAAACGATTAAATCATGACTAAAGATACCCTCCTCACTAACTCAGATTAATGCCTTTAAAATATATACCTCACTAACAAAGATGAGTGTGAATATTATCGTTAAGTTATGTCTGTAACGGCCACTTCACAATTTCACTTTTTTAGACTTTATTTTAGGAATTGCCACACGGGAAATCTCATGAAATGTGTCTTTAGTGATTGAGTATAAAGATTTATACCATTTCTTAAACACTACAAGTTTTAGGTTCTCATTTTCTCCTTTTATAAACTAGCTTTACGAAGAAGGGCTGAAGAAAATAGAACAAAATTTAAAGAGGCGAGTTATTGGGGCACTTTTTTTTTCTTTTTTTTTTTCCTTTCGATATTTTTCTTGGTTTATCGGCCTATGAGAAGATGACAAGTTCATGTGTGTACATAGATATATATACATATATGAGTATCCTTATTTTTTTGTTGTGTTTGAGAGGGAGGGAGAGAAAGTGACAAACACGTTTTTAGATAATGCAACTTGTTTTCATCTCCCGATATGTGGTCAATTAACTTGGCATTCTCCAGCTTCCCCTGAAATAAATTAAATTGCACATTAATAAAAAGGGAAAATGAAACAAAGAGTGGATGATGGAACACAGCCTAACGATAACTCCACACTTAACTCCATTAAAATGTGTAGAGTTCGAATTTCCCCCACTTCTAAATTCAAATTAAAAAAAAAAATTAGGATTCATCAGCGAGCCAAAAAGAGTACCTCAACATTCTTGATAAGTCTGCTTTAGTATTGAGATGATCATATGCATAAAAAGACAAGTTCATATATCATTATCATAAATAAAATTTATAAAATTAGCAAATATAAAGTAAAGAGGGATAGAGAGGTAGTGATCTTATACGGGTTTCTTTTCTCTGCAGGTAGAGTACAATAACGGCCAAGCACATCTTCAATCCGGTTGAACAAGAATAAGTATAAAATTTAGAGTAGGAACACAAATTAATGATCAAATGTGGAACCATATGTTTGAGAAAAACATTCGTTTTTTTCCCCCTCCTTATAATTGAAAAATGACATAGCATAGTATACTAATTCACAAGGGAAAAAAAATAGGCAATTAGTTATATATCTTATTTCCCAATAGTTTTTCATTTAAGACTAAAGTCGAATTTTCTAGGTGCACCTACTGACTCATATTACCATCATTTATATATATATATATATATATATATAACTCACCTAAAAATATTGTTTGCTAATAGTGGTTCAATCTCTAGCTAGTCAAGTTTCAGGTTCTTGATGTCTAAAAAATTTCGGTGCCGGGAAAAATGCACCAGTACACAAAAAGGATACACTGTCATATCCTCTAGTTTCTTTTTTTTTTTTTTTTTTTTTTCAAAGTTTTGGGAAGAAAGAGAATATCAGGAAAAATATCAAGAAAATGTCAAAAACTTTTAAAGAACTTGCAAATATCATCAGCCAATGTAATATATAGATAATTTATCAATGCTTTATAAATAGACTTTTATAACCAAATATACTTGTAAATTTTATAATTTAGAATATTATGATTTTAACATTGTAAATTTTATAATAGACTTTTATAACCAAATAGTCTTGGCTCTTAATTTTAGGATCATCTCCCATCATTTTGGGATCCAAATTATCGAATTGAAATGTTTTCTTTGTTTATGTTTTCGTGCCCTTCCCGCGTGCTGTTTTTTTGGGCGCTCTTTTTATTTTAATTATTCATGTAAACATCTTTTAATTTTGTTTTTTATTTTTAATAATATTTTAATGGAATGGGAAATAATAGGGGTACCAGTGGGGTGCCGACCTAGTCGAGATACCTGGTGTATCTACTAATTCATGTTGCCATCATTCATTAAAAAAAAAAAAAAAAAAAAGAATATGCTGAAACTCTAGTCATGTTAGAGTGTATAGGACTTTTCTTTTAGTATTGAGATATTGTTTCACATAAAACGTCATATTTATATATTTCTAAAATATTTATCACATCCTAAAATATCAAAAATAAATATAAAGTTTTGATATCAATATCCATAGTTTTTTTATAATTTCTTCTGATATACATTTTCTCCAAAATTTATTTAAATCTGGAGCACCAATATTTTCACTAATATCAATGTTTTCATCCTTGGTTCCGTATGAGCAACTAAGAAATAAACAAATAGAATCTCCTCTGTGAAGTAATAAATGCATTTTTGTAAGGATATTAATAATCAAATGAGCAACTAATTAAAAAAAGAAACAATGGAATTTTCTTTTCTGGAGTAACAATAAATGCAATTTGCAAGGATGTTAATAATCAAATGAGCAACTTAATATTTAAATAAGCAACTAATTAAGAAAATGAAGAATGGAATCACCTTTATGAAGTTACAATAAATGCAAATTGCAAGGATGTAATAATTAAATGCCTGAAGCAATAAATACGGCAAAAGAAATAAAGAAAACAAATAAATGTACTTAAATTTTCTTCTCAAACACATAACTCTTTAATGAATAGGAATGAAAACTAAATCAACTCAAATTTTCTTATCAAACAAATAATTATTCAGTAAGCTATCTTAACAATTAAACTGATAAGATCCTTTTTTTTTTTAAGAAGCAGATAAGATCCTTTTAAGTTTAATAAGCAGTAAAAACAAAATTGGATTATTTTACTTCAATATACCACTAGAATAATAAACATCTAAAAAAATATCTACCAAATAAAAAATAATAGACCACTAATTAAAAACCAGTAATTCCTCTTTTCATTCCTTTACTTTTATCTCCAGACTTCCATTTCTTTTCTCTCTCTTTTTTATTTTTTTTTCCCATTACATTTATACAGTTTCACAACGGTTTGGAAGACATACTTGTAAGAAAAGTTGTGAACTTACCTAAATAATGGTAAAATTTGCCGGTATGACACGTTGGTGAGCACTTTTTTGTTTTGTTTTGTTTTTGTTTTTGTTTTTTTGTTTTTGTTTTTGTTTTTGTTTTTTTTTTGTTTTGGAAAAGAGCTCCTACCTACGTTTGTCACTTAATATTATATCTTCTAAAAGGTAAATTGCTCTAAACTTTTTTGTTTATGCAACTTTAGTTTTTTTTTTTTTTTCCAGCTTGAATAATTCTAAATTAATAAAAAATTATTGTAATAGTCTTTTCTGTTAATTTTGGATAGTATCTATTAGTAATTTTATTAAAAAATGACGCTAATTAATCGATTTCATCCAAAATTTAATGGAAATGACTATTATAGCAACGTTTTTAATAGTTTAGATTCAGTTCAGTTATGAAAAAAAAAAATATTAACTAAAGTTGTACAAACTTAAAAGTTAAGAGATCAACCTAATAAATTATCTTATGGAAATATGTTATACTAAGTGGTAAATTTGGCATGTTTTAAATATAATAAATGTTAAAATTTAACGTTTGATTACTTTTGATTGATGGAATAACTTTTTAATTTCATGATTATGACATTGCCATTTTTAAATTATTAATTTAATAATTAAATTTTACTTTTAGAAGTTTTAAAACTTTATAATTATGATTAAAAAAAAGTAGGTACATATCAAAATTGCATTATATCTTAAAGCACAAAATAAAAGCATGTAAAAAATAAATGGCATTTACATTTGGAGATGCTCTTACTTGAGTCGTGTTTGCTTGCTCGTCTTCCAAGGACAGGGTAGTAAATAAGTAATTGTACAGGGGCATTGTTTGAATGAAAGATTTTTTTGAATTTTCATATATCAAGATGATTAACTTAACATTCAATGCCAAGCCACCGAGGGATGCAAATTAAATTCTGGTATTTTCTGTACTCTAAATTACTATTAATTAATGCATTCATTAGAGGGCTTCTTTTGGTAACAAATTATAGGTACCCTCGAGATTTTAATTTCAAATATTCTTTTTTTTTTAAGGGGAAATTTGAGTTTAGTTTTCAAAATTATAATATTTGATTTTGTTTGATTATCCTATCTGATACACTTATAATACTAATAATTTTTTTTTTAAACTCCAATTAGCCAAAAGTAAAATTTCAATACTCAATTCAAGTTCAATAAAACATCTTCAATTTTTCAACTTAAACAGACCAATCAAACACATGTAAAATTATACTTATTAATATTTAAGCACTTCAAGTTGAAAATAATCCGTTGTTTTTTATAAGATTGAAATTTAAGACCCCTTATCTATTAAACTACTTATGAGTTCGTCCGATTTGATTACACTACCTCCCTAAGGATAAAGTACTATGGATTGTCACAGCATATTTCATGCCAAATTTTTATGTTAATACTAAAATTTGACATTTTGTTAAAATATACAATGTCACACTTTAATATCAAATTTTACACATTCAATGTTTCTTGTTAATTTTAATAATATATATATATATAACACATGTCAAATTTTTACAGTGGATGTGTTTACTTTTTCACATTACTTTCAACATCATCATCAAAGTTATTTAGAATTAAAAAGAAAAAAAGAAAAAAAAAAGTGTGATCGTTGAAGTGCACGAAAAATGCCACGTCATAATCAAATTCATAGTGGGCCCGGGAAAGCAACAGCCGTCCGATCAGTTTGATCTGTGACGGAAACAATTCTAGTTCTGTTGCTTTGGTTGCAAAATTTTCCCGCCTTTTCTAACCGAAATTCATCGGTCCAAGTGCACTGTAACTACCTCACAAAACCGTCATTCCATCTGGATTTTTCCCCCGTCTCCACGCGCGTCACTTTTGCGCGTGATTCACACTTCCTTAACGAACTATATAAACGAACTCCCTTCTTCAGCCCCTCATTTTCTCTAATCGGTCTTTCGAGCTTCCAAAATCGCCCTTCCATGGCGGTCACTTCTTCTTCCTCCGCTTTGCTTCTCTTCTTCATCTTTCTCCTCCGCTTCTCGGCAGCGACCGCCATTGACGGACACGACGCGAGCTTGTTCGACCCCTATCCAGCAGCAGTGCTACCGCCATTGCCGTCTCCAGCAGTACAAGACGGCAACCTCCAGCTCCAAAACGATCACCAGTCGTTCTTGGCCAACATCGCCGTTTTACCTCAGATCCTCTCGCAGCTTGGCTTCCACGAGCTGGCCGCCGCGGTGCCGTCTCTCTCCGACTCTTCCGCCGCCGGCTGGACCGGTCCTTCTACTCTCTTCGCTCCCTCCGACGCCTCGCTCCTCTCCTGTGTCTCCTGCTCCGTCCAAAACCTCCTCCGTGAGCACCTCGTTCCCGGCCTCTTCACCGCCGACTATCTTCGGAAGCTTGCGTTTGGCACGAAGATCGAGACTCTCAGCCCTGGCCGTTGCATCACGGTCACATCGGAGCGATTCAACGAGAATGAAACGGCGCCGTCGAAGGTGTTCATCGGAGGCGTGGAGATCACGCAGCCGGATCTGTTCAACAACGGCTTCGTCGTCGTTCACGGACTCCAAGGATTCATCGCTCCTCTCTCGCCGTTCTCTTGTGACGTCGAGAGGATGAACTCTCTCTCCTTCCCTTTCAATCCAGATCTTCATCACCACGGCCACAATCACCACCGCCACCATCATCATCGCGGTCGTGATGGTTATCTAACGGCTGATAATCCGTTCGTGGCTGTGCAGCCTACTATCATGCGCCTGATGCTCAGGGACGCGATGCTCAGACTCCGCAACAACGGATTCAGCATCCTCGCGCTCGCAATCAAGGTGAAATACCAGGAGCTCGTGAACCTCAACAACATGACTGTGTTCGCGATCGACGACATCTCCATCTTCACCGGCTCGCACTCCTACATCAGCAACGTGAGGTTCCACATCGTGCCGAACATTCTTCTGTCCATGGCCGATCTGGAGAAGCTTCCGATGGGGACGATTCTGCCAACGTTGGTGCGAGGTCAGAGGCTGATGGTCACAACCGCCAGCGGAGGTCCGATCTCCGTGCCGCTGAGGATAAACTACGTGAGGATCAAAGTTCCTGAGCTGATGCGGAATCTGAAGATCATTGTGCACGGACTGTACTTGCCGTTCCCGCATCTTAATGCCGTCGGCGGCGTGTTGAATGAGGATGTTGTCGAAGGAAGCGGCGGTGGTGAAGGACGAATATCAGACGTGCCGGAGAATGATCAGATGGTCTCTGATCGGACGCTGGAAGGAACTTGTTATCCTGGTCTGGATGAGGGTGGAGCTTGTGTCCATCGTGAGGTCACCGCCATGCCTCCGGCCAAACTAACGGAGGAGATCGAAGATCACCACGGCCTGTGAGTAGATTTAACTGTCTTTTTCATCATCTGGTTCTCTGACTATGGTCAACGACTTGTCTTTTTCAGTGCTACTATAGTGTAGTTTGTATGATTGTCCGCACAGATTTTCAATATATCCACTGTGTGTTCTTTGATCTTCTGGTTTGTTTTGTTTGTTTGTATTGTTCTTTATCCTGATGAAAGCTAGTCTTTGGGTGTTAATTTTCTGTGTAATAACTCTGATTGAGAATTTAGTCCAGTTCTTTTCTCATTCACAAATCAAAGGCTTTCGTTTGTGTTTTTTTGTCGCTTTTCTTTGCTCAATTATGAATCGTTCATGTCTCTGTTCCACAAAGAAATAGATTGTTAAAGAATGGAAATGAAAATGCACATCCAAAGCCAGAAAAATGAAAGAAAGAAAGAAAATGCTCGTTATATATATATGTGTGTGTGTGTATATATGTTTATGATGAATGAAAATGCATATCAGCTTTGCTAGGTACAAGTACTATGTCTTCAATATTTTATTTATTTATTTATTTATTTTTGTTGGTCAAGATATTGTTCTGGGGCTGAACTCTACAATAGTTTGATGTTGTTATTAGCTGTTTCATGGCTCGGTTTGTGTAATCAACAAATTATTTCATTTCCATTTTTTTTTTTTCCATATTTATTTAACTGGTTCTTAGTTTCTTGATACACTTCTCCATTGAATTTGTGATATCTTTAGCAATCAAAACATTCGTCTTCATAATCACGTAGTTACATATATCTATAAGAGAAATATATCAAAGTTTTTCTCCCATACAATATGAACTGGGTTATATGCAATTGTTAATTTGGGGTTGTGGTCGGTCGGTCATACAGCTAAAGCGAGATCATACACTAAATTTTGGGCCACAACTTGAACTCGTTATCATATATTTATGTGGGCTTATAAACCTTCTTGCCCATTTGGCATTTTCCTGATTGGTTTTTCTTTTTCTTTTTTCTTTTTTTATTTTATAAATGTTGATTGTCGAGGAAAAAAAATAAATCAAAAAAATGTTGATATAAGTTGATAACTACTATTCAAACAGTCGGGAGTCATCTTCATCTATCCCTGTGCTTACCAATTATTGGTTCAGGAACTTCCATATATGCTTTGAAATTTTGAATATGTGTGTGTGTGTGTGTGTTGGTCCAAAATAGCTAACAATGAAGGATCAGATTTAGATTAGAAAAATGTTAAGGATAAGGGGCATTGTGTACTTGTCGAATAATTTATGATATGAACCTCACACATATAATAAGTCATTTTCTATATATTAGTCATGGTCATTTTTACTAAACAACTTGCACATCCAATTGGTTTAGAAAAACAACAAAAAAGAAAAAAGAAAAAAGAAAAAAGAAAAAAGAAAAAAAGAGTTGACAACTACAACTTGTAGTTGAAGTCGTGATGATCACTGTTATTCTAGCTTCTTCATCCATCGGTTTAGGAAAACAACAAAAAAGAAAAAGACAGAAAAAAATTAGTTGACAACTACAACTTGTAGTTGAAGTCGTGATGATCACTGTCAGCCTAGCTTCTTCATCCATCCAAAAAAAAAAGCCTTTAGTAACAATACAAGCATTTCACTAATTTGGTTAGAAAATGTTACACTTTTGTTTCCCTTAGTATGAGTAGTTGGCCCACTTAGGTTGAAAATTTAGTATGAGTTTAGTTGGCCCACTTAGGTTGAAAAATTAGAATTATTTTATTAAACTTGAGTTGAGTTTTAAAATTATGCGTATGGCTAATTGAAATTAAAAAATATAAAAATTTGAGATATGTTCAAAAAAATATTAATATGGATCTTATTTCTTTCGTCTCTCAAATTTCTATGCAATTAAAAAAAAATCTCATTTGGACTTGGAAGAACGAAGTTATGGATTTTTTAAATTTGATTTTTTAAGTGATAATTAAAACTGTGAATAATAAAACTGAGTTAACTTTTCAAGGGAGGAAAAAAAAAAGAGACAACAACGAGTTGGAATCTTTTAAACTCCTACGATTGAACCAAACGTAAGCTTAATATTATCATGATGCACTGTCTAATCGTGTGTGTGTATATATACACACACATATTATACTTTTGCTATACTCTTCTCAGAAAGACCATACTCCTACTACAGCATATAAAATTGGAAATCGTAACATACTAATTATTGAATATAACATGAATTTTATAAAGGATAGTATTAAAAGATTTAACTATCTCAAACTATTGTTACATTTTTATAACATATTACGTTAAATAGCTGTCACATTAATTAGGGGTCATTCGGAACGTGAGTTTGAGATGAAATTTTTAAGTTAAAATTGGTTGACTTTTCAAAAACTAGTTATAATTTTTATTGACCTGTCGAAAAAAAATAAAAACTAAAATTAAAAACTTGAGTTTAAACTAGCAATCCATGCGCATGCTTAGTTATACGGTAGGCGGGAGGACCATAGAAATGCTTTATACAACTAGTACATTGAATTAAAGAATATGTAGTCAAATAATTAGATTACAGGACCAAAATGACCCTATCCAATCAAGGAAATCCCAATCCCTTACTTGCCCCACACCCCATAATAGAAGAAGGTAACTTTCCCACCCTCTCAATCCCTTCCTCAAAAACCACTCCCATACCCATATAGAAATGTGACTCTATATGGCAATGGAAAGCCCAAGCACCTGGGTTATCAGCCACAAACCTCAAAGCCGTCCAACCATAGTGATGAACAGGTACAGTGTTCTTCTCAATCGGATCCACCAAGTTGTACTTCTTCGGATCCTTAAACAAATCAAATTTCCCCAACCCATATCCAAGCACCCAAAAGTCATGCCCATGAAGATGCCACGGATGTGTCTCACTGTTGTTCACAGTCATGGTGTTTGCATTTTGTAGTATAATATCCACTGTCGTATTGAACTTGAGTCTGTAGATTCCACTACTAGTTGTAGCATTGCTGTTATTTTGCTTTACCCAAATGTCGAAGTTCTTGAAATCGTACCCGTCCGGAGGTGGGGTTTGATCGAATTCGCCTGTCAAGTTGTGCTTTAGGGCAATGAGGTAAGGCGTGTGGGGGTGATTGAACGACACGTTGTTCACCGACCACCGGCGGTACCCGTCCGCGTCGTTTTGCGTGTTCAACATGAGAATTACGCGGTCGGAAGTCGCCGGAGGGGGCCGACCGAGGCCGCGACGGGCCTTGATCGATAGACTTTGAGAGAGACGGGAATCGACGTCGTCCCACTGGGGCCTCGCCGGCGTAGGGGTTGGTGGTGGCCGCCGGGGGTGGTTGGGATAGTAGTTGAGGATGGCGGAACCGGATGTCGTGTTAGGTTTCCGGCTTACGACGTCGGTTTGGATCCAGTAGTTTCTTGAAGGGTCTTGATCTGCTTTTATTAGGACGGAGTATGTCTCGCCGGAGTAAATGAAAAGGTTTTTGACTTCAAATGGCTCGACGTAGTGCCCATCTGCTTCCACCACTGTCATGTTATGACCCTGCAGTGTCAAATATGCCAATTTATTATGATTTAAAGAAGTATTCTATTCAAGAGGTTGCCTTGATACTGTTGGCCGGGATAGCCGATCGTGACCGTGTCCAACACATTTATTAATTGTGTCAAGCCAAGCACAATTCATTTACTAAACGTGGTTTAAATTTAAAATATATACACTACTAATATGTTCAGTAATCAACTTATATTTTCCTTAAAAGAGTGATGATGTTTACTTACAAATTTTACAAATTCATATCACATTAACTTAAACATAATTATATAAATTCTTATATGATCTTATACTGTCAATTATTAAATTGTAAATGATATTTACAAATAATCATGTCAATACTTTTCTGGTGAATTAATTATTGACACTATTACTTATTTCATAGATCAATCCGAACATGTTTTATTTATTAATTTTGTTATTCGTGTAACTCTTTATTGATCCAAATTCTTTTTAAAGAAAATCTAAACCCTTTAATTTCAAATTTCCATTCAAATTGTCTCTCCTAATTTGATACAACTCTTGCATCTTACTAATTAGTTGTGATTTTTCAATCAATGGGCATAACATTTTAATCTTAATATTTAATATGTCATTTTTTTTTTCAAACAATGAGTAACAACTTACATATTGAGTTAGCATTAAAAAGTTAGTCAGAAATAAAAGTGAACACACCAAACATTATTCTTATTAAATTTGTAAACGACAAGATTATATATATCTATAGTTTGCTAGATTAAAAAAAGACCGGAAAAAAAAAACATTATCCTCGGAAAAGAAAAAGAAAAGCATTTTAATGTGAAAGAAAAAAGTAAACAAGTTCGAAAATTGTTGTGTTTGACGTTGACATCAGTGGAGTTGTTCGTGACAGAAGAGTATAGGGTAATAACAGCACTTTTATCTTTTTGACGGGTCCAAACATTATCTAAAGAACCCCACCAGAGACTACATATAAAAATCCAATCAAATATAACACGCTTCTATATATATATATATATATTGAACTAGTTGTCGAAAATGTCAGGGTCAAAAGAAATGTTATACCTCTATTTGAAAGCTAAGGGCAGAGAGAGCAGTAACGCTGGAGAGTCTGAGTCGGTAAGTTTTTCCCGGGACAACTGTCAACACATAAGGAGAGCACTCTGGATTTGATGTGTCACACAAACTATTAGGGTCTGTCACAGTAAAGCAGTTGAATTTTCCTCTCCCTTGTATCAGTAGTGACTGCAAATTTCAATATATAATTCATATTAGACTACAACATTTGAAACTAATTTCTCATTAGCTAGTTGTTATGATTAAGTGATTACTCTAAGATCAAGGACAATATAGTTAATCAAGAAATCAAATAGAATTAAGACAACTTTATGCTTTATTAAATAGAGAGTTTTGTGACACATTTATGAAAAACAAAAAAAACATGTATATATGTGTATATTTGAAAGGAAAAGGAAAAACATATTGATCAGTAATGTAGGGATTAAACTGTTGTTTTTAACAAATTTTTAGAAATAATTCCATCTTTTTTTTAATTAGAAAAATGACTGTTTTTTTTAATTAAAAAAAAAACGAATTATTTATTGACCACTTTAAAGATATCGATCAATCCCTGAAATTAACCCGATCGGACATGTGTTTTTACTAATCAAACACTGATCGGATTTGATTGACTAACGTCAATGAATATTTTTCACCGGCCATTTAAAAAAAAAAAAAAAGTTTAGTCACTTTTGAAATCGTGCCAAGAAACTGCCAGTTGACATAATTTATCTTTAGTAAATAATATAATATTTGTTTAACCTATTATAATTCTGATATTAAATATATAGCGACTAAAACATTTATTATTCATTTTTTGCTCGGATTTTTTTTCTTTTTTAATATACCTTATCACAGAATTGTCGAATATTTTAAATTACCTGAGGTTCTCCGACCCAAGAAAAGTTTTTGTCGGACAAGCCAGCTGCTTGTTCATAAGTGCTTTTGTGGTACCAATCATTGAGTAATATGCTTCGATCATAATCATAAGCAAAGGGCTCAGACTCTCCGTCCGGAAGTGCGACTCTTATCGAACCATACAGCCCTGCTTCTCTTTGCATCCCATAATGGGCGTGGTATATATATGTCCCAGCCTACATAATTCATTAAAAAAAAAATTTAATACCAACAAAAGGTTTAAATTTTGATTAGTTAAAAAAATAATCATAAAATATAGACTAAAAATCATTAATTAACTAGTCTAATTACCCTATCAACGATGAACCGATATGTGAAAGTTTCTCCCGGTAAAATTGGGCACTGAGTTACCCCTTCTGTTCCATCAAACCAAGGTGTGCCAATCTAAAATAATAATAATAATAAATAAAACAAACAATATTTTTGAAGTCAGAAATTTATGCAGTAGGATATTACTTGGTCTAAATCATGTTAAAATAAAAAGATATGTAGAACTAATAGAATCTGAACGTTAATTCTCCACTGAAGTTACCTGTCTTATACCGTGCCAGTGAATTGCAGCGTTCTCCGTTCCCAAACTGTTCTTGACCTCGACGACGATGGTGTCGCCCTTTTGAGCCAAAATTGTGGGACCGGGACTTCTTCCGTTAACGGTGATGACAAGCTTCTTGAAGCAATCAGGAGACTTGTACTCGTACTTCAGCTCCCATTTTTGATGGCGAATTCTTGCTTCCCCCGTCGAAAGATTAACAGCCAAAGCCACAAGGAAAGACGAAACCAGAAGAAGTGATTTCAAAACACTACTTTTGCTTAGAAAGAGCTTGTCCATTTGGTAGTTTCTTTTCTAGAAAAATGATCGTGGGGGTTGGCGTTTCTTAATTATTGGTAGTATAGATATAGATACATGTAAATATGTGTATATATATAGCCGTGGAAAGCCCTTGGTCAACCTTTTTTTTTTTCATGTGAAGCTAAATTGTTGGTCAATTTTGTACAAGTTGTGTAATTCAAATATTGAGAATATCGAATTTGCTTGGGAAGTTTCGTACTGGTTGCTTAGAAATTCCGAAAGAAAACACACAAGCATATTTAATGTAGACATATAGTTCATATTATATTACGATATCTTTGAAATTATCAAAATTTGAAAGTTTTTATTTGTCACATCGGTCAAATCTCTTCAGGGTGATGAGCTTAGGTCTATCCTCTAATGGGTCGCTTTTATAGAGGGCATGGGGAGATGACGGGAAAAGTGCTGTCCCAGCCCCAACTTGCCTTTATATATATATATATATATATATATTAGAAAATACAGCAAATAGACAGAAATAAATAAATAAACAAACTCTTATGCTTGGAGAGTTTAGGGCAATGAATGCTTATTGTGTCACTTACCGTAAAGAAGTTAATGAACCTAACTTACATAAAAATCTGTAGTTTATTAATTGCCTGCTCCGTCAGCCTGTGCTATCTGGGATCAAAGCGCAGTGTTGTAAAATTGTTACAATGCGACGAATTGTCTGATTTTGACAACTTATTATCTAAATTTTTATATTTGACAATTTATCCTATCAAGGTGTAAGATCATTACAATGGGGCTAAATTTATTAAGCTAGCAAACATAATAACCAAGGACCGCCTCAGTAAGGACATAAAGTGCACCTCCGACCAAAAATCCTTGAATCTTTATTTAAACGCTAAATAAATCACTCAAAAATCCAAACAACACCATCAAATTAGGAGAAAGTTACCAGTTATAAGTGCCAAAATAAAATATTATTAGCCGGTAAGTTGTTAGAATCCAAAATGTTTAGGGGATAAAAGGCCTTAAAATCAGTTTTATCCGCTATAACAATTTAAAATGTCATTTTAAATTAAGATTAGATTTATATATATATTTTTCGAAGTTGAAGATTAGAGTTTCGAATTCTACATTTAAAGTTGCTGTATGGTTACCTTTAGACTTAGATATGGTGCTAGCATAGGCCCGAGGGCTGCAGCCCTCCTAGGCCTAACTGTCCAATTAAATTGTTTTTTGTTTTTTTTGAATTTATTGTTTAGTCTTTTTTTCCTCAGTAATTTCCAAATACCGCCCCCCTTGGACCTAACTGCCCTAACTAGGCCTAACTATACCCGTTTACTTTTCTTTTTGTTTTTTTTTTTTCCCTGGTTAGTTTTTCAATTTAAAAAGTCGGATAATTAAAAAATAACAATACACTACTATTATAAGTTTATGAGATTTTTGGTATTTATTACACTACTAATTTCAATTTAAAATTTTGAGTTAACTCACGTCCAGAGTCTCCTAAAAAAAATTTCGGTTTTTGTCCCTAATAAGTTATGGAATACCACGTCACCTTCCCAAAGTTATCTGGACATTCTAACATTTACCCTTATAACTCATTTTTAACTATCAAAAAGCTATGGAATGCCACTAATGAACTGATAATCAAGTGTGAATGCTATATGTGTTTGTGTTTAATACATGTATAACTTATTAATTTTTCCCTCCTGCAATTCATGGCTGGCACAGCTTAGCAAAAAGTGAAAACGACTTTACAAATTTGGCGATTTGATTAATGTTTTTCCCATACTTTAATAAAGTTCGACAAGATTTATGACATCTTTTTTCATCCATTTCATACCTGTAAAGTTTAACATCTTTAGTCTTATAGACAAAGAAGTGGTCAATTTAAAGAATAAATTTTTTTTATTTATCTTCTTTATGTCAATTAAATATCGACGTTGACTCAAGGTAGGGTGACGACTAAGGCTATTGAGGAAATTGCCTTAGGACTCACACCCTTGATTAAGGTCCTAATCTTGTTGGCTTAAATGATAAAATTATATTTAAAAAATATAGTTGACCTTAATCAATAATCGGAACTTGATTAAGGCTATTGAGATGGTTGCCTTCTCCTAAAGAGTGGATCCCTGTGAATATATAAATGGTGTTGAGCGGGGGTGCTCTGGTATTGCAGGTTGTCGGGCCATATTCAGGACTAGTAGAGGTTTTGGTTAAGGTTGTTCTACTGGTTCTCATGACATTCTATATGCTTTTGAGGCTGAACTTGTTAATTCTATTTTGGCAATCGAAAAAACTTGGGAGTTTCAATGGCATAAGTTGTTGATCGAATATGATTCCAGTTATGTGATCAATTTTTTCAAGATTAAATCGGATAAAGTACCATGGAAGTTTCATAATGGATGACTTTGTTCTTTACGATATGTGGAAGACTTGATGGTTAGGGTCTCTCATGATATTCATGATTACAAATATATTAGCTAATCTTTCAATTTAACATCGTTAGTTTTAATGGTGGTTTTCAGCTTTGGATTTTATATTCCCTTTGCTTTTGTAGGGATATGAAAGTTTTTTTCTTTTTATGGATTTCTTTTGCATTTTTCGAGGTGTTTTCTGTGTTATAGATCGTGCATTCTTTTTCCTTTTGTTGGATTTTTTCCTCCTTTATTTTTTTTTTTTTTTGCAAATTATTTTAATGAGGCACCAAAGTTGTCCGGGTAGATCTCTATGATGGTAGCATAGTGGTAGATTCTGTTTTCTCTCTCCTTTTTGGAGTGCGATTTTGCTTGTTTGTTGTAATGAGATACCGGACTTGTCCGGTTAGCTAGTTTATTTATAGTATTTGTTTTCTATTTTTAATATCGATAATGTGGGATGAGTAAAATGACAAGGATAATGTAGTAATGCCAATATATTCAGGACGTTTTAGCGAATATACTGATTTATATTACTACATTTATACATAAGAAAAAAGTTGTAATCATAAATAACCACCTAAGTGATCATTGTTAGAGCGCTCTTCATGTAATTGTTACCGTTAAAGCTGCAGGTTAGTTACTTTTTTTTTTAAGGCTTAATTACTAGGTTGGTTCCTAAAATTTTTAAGTTTGTGTAATGATCCCTATTCTTTTTTTTTTTTTTTTTCGTAATTGAAATTATCCTATACTGTTAAAAAAGTTGCTACAAATATTTGTTTACGTTAATTTTTTGTTTAAATCCGTTAGTTAATTAGCATTACTCTTTGACAAAATTATTAACGAATTTTGTCTAAAAATTAACATGAAAGATTATTATAACAATATTTTTATAGTTTATGGGCATTCAATTTATGAAAAAAAGATCATGAACTGAAGTTGTACAAACATATAAAGTTTAGAAACTAAAAGAACAATTTACTTTTTTTTTTCTTTTTTTCTTTTCTTTTTTCTTTTTTTTTTTTTTTTCTATAGTCTTCATGGGAAACAATATTAGTTGACTTTTTCTTCTTTTAAACAAGACTAGATTGATTTTATGAAACGTTAAAGGTGTGTGTGTGATATTTTTTTTGATGAATAGCGTATCTTCGATATTGACTCGTTAAAAATATACCAATCTATACTAGCTCCTATATTCAAAGTTATCTGTTGTGTTTTATTTTATGCATATATGTATAAATTATTATTTTTAAGATGTATCTATAAATTATTTTTTAAAACCTCGATCCAAATCAGTCTACGTCAACAAATTTTAATTTGTCAAATCTATCTAGCAGTTATTCAATTACGAAACCTCGAAGTAAATTCCTATATGTGAAGACAATTACCCGACCAAAAACCTAGGTTTTAGGTTGAATATTATAAAGTCAAGACCTCGTTTTAATCCCAAGTCTCCCTGAATAATTCCAAAAAATTAACTGGTCCTATTCTATTTGCTTCTTCGGATGATTTTTGAAACAGGGTATTCATAATATTACAAAGAAAAAGTCCATATATGTTAATTGTAGCCTTTTTGTCCAAGTGAAAAAATAACAGATATCTGTGATCAATAAGAGTTGATTGTGAAATTCAAGTACATATACGTACAAATATATATTGCATGTATAGAAATATGCATAGCTTAATAATAATTTCATACTTGATTTTATTATAAGATATATAGTTTAAATTCACTTACTCTTAAATTTTTCTTTCTTTCTTTTTCTTTTTCTTTTTTTAAGTTGGGGAAAGAAAAAGAACAACTGGAAATTAAGCAAGCAATGTGTCAGAAAACGTTCTTCATAGCAAGAAATGCATGTGCTAACGAATTTTTCTATTCTTTTCTTTATCTTTAGATTAAAGACATCTACCAATATTTATTTATTTTTTTCTTGTAAACTAGACTAGATTAAAAGTTATTAGCTGGTTTTGGTTTCTGGAATCATTTTTAAATAGGAAAATGGGAAGATTCTATGGGGTGGTCAATGCACGGAGCTACATAGAACCTAGTAAGAGGCATCAGCCCCCAGTCAATTAATTCGAACCCATTAATATACTTAGTTTTTGAAATATACCCCCATTAATTTTTTTCCCTCAAATGTGCCCCTTTAATTTTTTTTTTTCCTTGAATCTATCCCACTAAAATAGATATGTACAATGTCACTTGAAGTCAAGATTAATGATCTCTATGGTGAGCATCGTCTTAAATTTTTTGTAAGAAAAGAGCTAGAGAAAAAGCCAACTTATTTATAAATGGAATTTCTCAGTTAAAACCTCATATTTTTCACTATTAGTAAAAATTAGTATTTTAGTTATTTATTTAATTTTTCAACGATTTGTCTTATAACTAGGAACAGTTCTTTATTACGTACAGTAAATTAAGAGGTTATATGTAGAAATTCCCATATACATATAATGCATGCCTATGTGTTTGTACAAACGATTTTCTTGTGCATACCTATGTGTTTGTATATGTGTGAAAATGGTATGTACATACAAATAATGTAGAGGAGAGGTGGCGTATAGAAACCTTATATGTATGGGGTCTTCTCTATGTATATATATTCACTTTTCATTCTTCAGTCCGTTCTCTTTTATGCTCATCTCTCTACTAATAAACATAGAACAAAGAATATAGTTGAAGATAGAGAAGAACATAAAGTTAACACGTCACTATAGTTATTCCGTGTTGATCTTTTAAAAAAGAAAAAAAGCAAGTTCTGTGTTGTGTGTCAAAAAGTTCTTTCTTTCTTTTTTTTTTTTTTTTTTTGGCTGGAAAGTCGAATAGTTCAATTATTACCCATTGAATATAATTTTTGATAAATAAAAAAAAGGCTCTTATGTTACTCTTTTATCGTTTTAATTTTAATCTAACAAACGAGATTTATTTCCTTAAATATAATAAGTTAGAGATGGATTTTTAATTTAGTATTTTTGATCAGTTGTCAATCAAGATTTTATTTAAAATATCACCAATCTAATGTTATTATAACCAAAATTAGAAACGAAATCTTACAAGAATTTTACAGGATTCAAACCTTGATGGTCGAAAGAAAGAAGAGGCTAAATTTACCGATCTATCCATGCTTGTAGGTGTATTATCTATTGAATATTATTCCCGACCACGTTTTGACACGGATTCAAATCAGCACGACTTAATCGTTCAGACCCTTATTTGGACTTTTCTTCTTTTCTGTTTTCTTGCAGAGATCACTATTTGTTTTTTCTAGACAGATATATATGATACCTAACATGGAGGATTTTTCAACTAGTACTTCAATTCACACACTCATGATTTTGACAAACCATTTTAAATCAAAATTTATTGTTAATTACAAGAAGATCCTCAAATAAACTGACAAATAATAATAAAAAAAAGAGATAGATTTAGCTTGTTTTTAATTCATTGGTTAGAGATAAAATTTTTAAATTGAAGTTGACTGATTTTTCAAAAATTAATTATAAAATTTGATGACTTTTTATAAAAAGATATTAACTGATATGAAAAAGTACAGTTTAGTTAGAGTTAAATTTGATGTTAAACGAAGCCTTATTTACATAATTAAATTTTATTATTGAAAAACTCAATGATATTCTTTTGTTTTTCTATTCCCATGCACCCAAATGATATATACCCCTATAAACACCATATAAATCTTTACTGTATTGAAACCAGCAACAAAATCAAAATTATTGATTAGTCCAAAATTATTTCATGGGGTAATATTTCTTTCCCCATTAAAACTTTGTCCTTTTATACTTTTTGAGTTTCTTCTTTCTTCTTCTTCTTCTTTTTATTTTAATTGCTTTTTATTTTTTTTCTTTTTCTCTTTTACAAGCCTTGTGCTGTAGAATGTTTAGCCATACATGGGGGGTCCTATATGCTTAGGAGAGGGGACATATGGTCCAAGTGGTGGACATGACTTGATCAACGCAATCAACGCGGTTCAAAAGAAGGATTCTAAGGTTGCACAGGGTTCGGTCTGTTTTTATGTTGCGTATTTTTTTTTTTTTTTTTAATCTCTTTTGGAACGTGTTTATCAAACTGTAAAAGAATGAAATGGAAAATGTAATACGATTGGACGGTAAAGTTGGATACTTCAAAACCATAGACTTCTATACACCAGCTTTGACGCGCTGTCGGAGAAGACGACACAGTTTGCTTGAGACATTGAGAGAAGACGATCTTGACATAACAACGTGATGTTTCTGCGGAGGAGGAGAGATGCGTTGATTTGCAATCACAAGCTCCTAGCGAACTTTGATGGCCTTCACACTACCGACCGCGACCTACGAGTTTGATAGCTATAGCGAAAACGGCCGAGATGGTTGCGATGACGATAGTAGGACGAAATTTTTCTAAAGAGGCAAAGAGATACAAGGTTATTTTTGAATTTTCTAAAGTTTTGTGTATAAATTATGCTACTTATGCTCACATGATCACATGATGTTGAGTTGTAATCTTTTTATTAATAGATATAATATTTTAATTTTAACTTATATGATAATTTTTGTAATACTTATCAATATAAAAATAACAACTTATATATTATTTGTTATATTTAAAATTGATACAAAATTTTTTTTTTTTAAGTAACTTGATATGAAAGTTGATGTTTATGCTATCATTTCTCATCCTCTTATTTAATAGGAATAAATAAGTAAATAGGAATTTTTAGACAACAATATAGCAAATAGTATGTTTTTAAAACATTCTGAATAAATAATAATAAATAACAAATTTATTAGTTAAATGATTTATTTACGTCTTGTAAATATGTGATTTAGTTTATAAATTACTAAGTATCTAGTTTTTTTCATTATTTACTTAATAAATTAATTACTTATCTCGAATATATTAAAACTTTGTTATTTATTTTAATTATTTGTAAAAAAATTCTATTTATAACGTTTTTCCTTTTTAGAGCAAAAATAGTATTTTTGAAAAGAGTAATAGGAAATTATAGCATAAAATTTTAAAAATAATAAAAATAACATAATCAATTTATGACTATACAAGATCAAAAAAGCCCATCCTCCTCCCTCTACTCACTCTTGTCCCTTCACATAAAAACTATACACATAAATTTATTGCTAAAAGTTAACTGTAACTCCGTTCTATAAAATTTAAGGAAATCCAAGAATTTTTTTTTTTTTTTTTTGAATGAAGGAAATCCAAGAATTTACTAAAACATATAAGGATTTTCTAAAAAATTTAAGAATTTATCAAAAAAATACATATTATAATTTATTATCTTTTAAAAACACTATGTAAACCTACAACGTCCCAGTTAAATATATGATATTTGTACAATTTCATTTCTCCCTTGCTATTTCCTTCTATCGTTGATTCATGTAACCAATCCGGATCGAGGCCCAGGCCCATGACGAGGCCCAGATTTATTTCGTCTCAAGATTGAAAATTCCCATTTCCGATCTCTTCACTCTTCCTCTCCGGCGAACCAGACATGGACTCCGATTCTCCCGATCCCCAAACCCTAACCTCCGACCTCGAAACCCTCACCCTCTCCGGCGCCGACCCACCTACCGACCCGTTCACCTCCCTCAACGACCTCGCCCACGAGCTCGCCTCCCTCCACGAGCTCGCCGCCCGCGGCTCGTGGCGCTCCGTCCTCGACAAGGTCGGTCGCGCTCGCGCCCTCTCTCTCCTCCAGAAGCCCCACGACCATCTCACCTACCTCTCCTTCAACACACTCGCCCTCCTCAAGCTCCGCCGCTTCGCCGACGCCGCCGCCGAGCTCGACTCCCTCGTCGACCTCGACGGATCTCACTACCTCTACGAATCCTACCCCAATGTCTATCCCAACCGCACCGGGTCCATGGTCCCCTTCTCCCTCCGGTGGTTTCGCACCGTCGTGCCGATCAAATTGGGCCGCCGACAGGACGGCTTAGACCGCCTCTATTCCCTCCTCGATTTCGTTCGGAACAAGGTGATCGAGAAGGAGAGTGAGAAGAATTTCGGCGTCTCCGCTACGGTTTGGAGGAAGAGAGAATTTTTGGTGACTAATTCGATAATCGGAGTTCATCTGAGCAGTAAGGAGTTTTCTGTTTGCTTGAATTTGATTAAAGATTTGCTCAATCGTGGATTTCTGGATCCGATCTTGTTATCCAAGCTCGGCTACATTCAGATGCAAATTGGGGATATTGAATCCGCGAAGAGCTCGTTCAATCGAGTCGAGAAATTAATGGAGGACGAGGAGGAGAAGAGGAATAGAGATTGGGAATTGAGCGAGGTTCAATTCAAGAACCTGGTGAATCGGAACAAGGCGTTGGTGTATTTGGTCGGAAAAGACTACGTCTCGGCGGTCAGAGAGTACGAGGAGTGCATCGAAAGGGACCAAAGCGATGTCGTGGCGATCAACAACAAAGCCATTTGCTTGATGTACTTGCGGGACTTGTCGGATTCGATCAAGGTTCTCGAGAATTCGCTCGAGAGAGTTCCTACGGTGGCTTTGAACGAGACTCTTGTAGTGAATTTGTGCAGCATGTATGAACTGGCTTACGTTAATCACTCGGATGTTAAGAGGACGTTGAATAATTGGATCGCCAGAGTCGCTCCCGACGATTTTGATTCGTCATGTACTCGGATTTGAGGTTGTTTCTTGTGTTCAATTCAATGTCTTTTCAGTTTCTGCTAATGCATACAAATTTTTGAAATATACCGTTGATGCTAATAGATTGGTTAATTGGGTGTACAATTCTTGATAAATTTTGCTTGGGGTTCATTCTCTGTATCTGAAACTATAATGTGATCAATCTTTGGCTTATTTATGATATTGGGTTCATTTAGTATCTGAAATAAGAATCGTATAGCTTTGTGATCTTTGTTCATAGTACTTGAACAGTTGAAGTTGCTTGTTTCTGGTATGTAAATGTATATGCATTCTTTTAGACTTGGAACATACAATTAGTTGGACATAAATCTTCTTTTCTCCCATTTCATGGTTGAAGTTTCATTTCAAAGAAAACTAGTTTCTTGTGATTGGTGATAAGGAAGCTCATATGGGATTTATGATTATTTTGTGGCCGAGGTAGAGTTGACACCATACCTTACTGAGTAGAGTCTTTGTTGATCATAGATTTGAATGGTAAGTTTGAAAAGAAAACTTCAAAAAATATATATATATATATATATGTATATTTTTAACAGAAGTTTTAATTGTGAGTTCGAAGTCAAACTTATGATCCAAACGGGGGTGTAATGTTTTATGATTCAAACTGTTGAATTATCGTTATCAGATTGGAATGTATGTATGTCAACTAGTCTTATCTATTAGGCTATTACATACTTATAGTGATAAGAATTGCTTTGGGATTCATTATGCTTCATCATCTCCTTTTATGTTTAAGTTTTTTGCTTCATCTAAAGGAACTTTGTGGTGGTTTTTGCAATTTATCTTCTTCTTATCTTTAACTTCATCTTCATCTTCAATTCTTCATTATGATTATCGTTGGATTATGTTTTCTGCTTGTGCCTAATGAACTAGTGAATGTAAAAGCAACAGAAGCATTTTATGTTTCTGTTTCCTACATAGGCTTGCATAAAACCAATATATAAGATTTGAATCACACTTTGATCCGTCAACTTTTCGATCAAACTTTTACATTTTTTTAATAAGACATACAAGTGGCAACATGTTGGTTTTGCCATAAGTTTTTGTATTGTTCATTATGTTAGACTTGAATTAGGTTTGGTATATAATGCAAGGACCGACAATGGGTTAACTCTCAATTACATGATGGAGTTCAAATTTTTTTGTGAGAGAAAAAAAAATCCGAGGAAGTATTCAAAAAACTTGTAACTCTCCCTCAAACGGTAGAAGGTTCTAGAGGAAGTATCTGACGACTATCATGCTATTGCATCAGGAATTAGGCAGTCACTATTGTCTCTTCTTACGTCAATCTTTTAGGCGTGTATATTGAGTTTTCTTCGTGGCGATTCATCTTCTGGTTAAGCGACATTCTTGTCAAAATAGTGGGAACTGCTTGGGAAAAGAAGTACTGGCTGAAATGCAGAGAAAAGCCCATATAAGACAAAGGCGTCTATGTAAATTGCTCAAGGATACGGGTCAGTACTTGGTCGGGACTTTAGGTCAATGTTAGCTCTCGGGTCTGAGAGACGGGATGGCAGGATCGGTTTCTGACTTAGATCAACGGGATGAAACCAGTGCTGAGGTCAGATCGAGTTGGGATAGTTGTTGGGTTCATGTGAGTGTCGAAACCACAGTCTGGGCTATATTGGGGTTAAGCAGTTGCGTCTGGATCAGCTTCGGGCTAGCATTGAGGTGGGTCATGGTTGGGCGAACTTGCCGCCTTGCTGGGATCGGCACTGGGGACAAACTTGTTGGGAAAGGTGTCCGGGTTGGTGCTCGGGTTGGACTGGGGTTGAACCGAGGTCGTCTCTAGGTTGGCACTGGGATAGCGATGGTTCCAAGTTCTTGTCAATGCTTGTCATATGTCACATAATCAAGCGTTCCATTCATTTTCATTTTAAATATATTTTGCACAATAATATTTTCCTATTCAAAAATTTCTCTCCTCTACTTTAAGTTTTAAAATTCTAAAACTTTTTTATTTTATCTCCGATTAAAATGATTCTTTTTTCAATATATTCATAATTAATAAAGGAATAAATATATTTTCATACCCTATTAAAACATGATAAGATTTTACTAAGCATGTGTTTGGTGCATGGGTTAAAACTGAATATTTTAGGTTGACATTGAGTTGAACTGAATGTGCGTTTGGTGAAGCGGTTTAACTGTCGAAACTAAAAAATGTAAAAACATGAATTTTTATTCGGAAAAAAAAAAAATCACTATGAAGTTTATTTCGTTTGTCTCGAATTTCTGTACAATTTAAAAAAAATCCATCCCATTTGGAGTTGTATATGTAAAGTTATGAACTTTTAAAGTTTAAGTTACAAAAACTGTGAATAATACAACTAATGTTGACTTTTTAGAAAAATATAAAAATGAATTAAATTTTTTGGGTTTGGATTAAATGAACCTTCCTATCAAACACATGTTAAATTTGTTTATAAAGTACTTTTCAAATTACTTATATATATCCAAACAATATTTCAAAAATTTCACCTTTCTCATAATTGTAAAAAATTTGCACATCGAAATGCTACTCCTTTTCTTTTTTCTTTTCTTTTCTTTTTTTAATTAACAACATCTCATTTAAAAACAAGAAAAAATTTCATTTTAAAAGTAAACACACAAATCAAATCGATCGGAAGTCTCATTTATGGATCTCACCTTTAATTAACGAGCAGTGCATAACACCGTTGTTGTCTTATACATGCTTTTATAAACAACTGAATGAGCAATTGACAATAAAGTCCTTTTTTTTTTTTAGCATTTAACACTATTTTGTTAGACGTGGGAAATTAATAAACTAGCTGTTTGTTGTTGAAATTCATAAGCCTCGTGCCAAATAGCTTAGTTAAACGTCTTAGGTGTTGACGCATCTTACCTTATATTGAGCATTGAATTCCACAAGAGAACTCATTTTGGTTTTGTCAAGAAAGGATGTTACATTAAACACTAAAAAAAATAAATGATTTTCAATTCTTTAAAAAAAAAAAAAAATAATAAAAAGATGTTCAATCATGTCACGAAGACAAGATAGACCAGCCAACCACCTCTGAATGGAAGGCACAAAATTGACACGCTCAGTTTATTCATTTTTTGGTGACAATCTATCACAAGTTTCTTTTGGTGTGGATTTCTTTCTTCTCTTTTTCAATTCTAAAAATGACAAATTGCGACTTTCACCAAATTAAAAACGAAAAGTCAGTACTAAGATGTAAACGATTCATAGATACATTGTTCTTTAAACGTTTCAATCTTTTATGGTGTTATATAGTTTTTAATACTCAATATCCGTTTTGATAGAAAGTTCAAATAAACAATTCGAACAATGATCTCTCATGATAAATTAAAATTTTTAATTTATAGCTCTATAGAAGAAAAAGAGCACAAATTTACTATCAAAAGTCGGATAGTTACAGAATTTATAACATTACTTGCTCCACCATATCTCTATAAATTAATGGAAAGCAAAAAATTGGAGCATCGAACCACGTACCAAGCATCCTCATCAATATGGACAGCTTTAGAATATAATTTATTCGCAACCTGATTACCTTCCCTATAAATATGTGAAGCCCGATATATAATTCTATTTAATAAGTGAATGGTCTTGTTCCATCTTGCCAACGCATCTACTTCTTGTGCGAAGAAGATGAACAACATAAATGGAGTTACATTCAAACTATAAAAAATCCCATTGGAAGCTTTGAGCATATTCTACCATCGCGATAACCAGTATAAGCTCTGTCTCAAAAGCGAAGAGAATACCAAGAGGCCTAGCATAACAACCCTTGCAAAAACCTCTGCAAGTACGGAAGATACCTATGCATGCGACAGGGTTAGGAGAGCTGTTAGCAGCTCCATCAATGTTCACTTTAATCTAACAACGGTTGATTACAATAATCAATAGATTGTTACCTTAAAAAAAAAAATCTAACTGTTGGATAAGAAAACATATCTATGAATTTTGAATGTTCCTGAAAATCCTTTAAAAATCAGATATCAATAAAGCCAAAAGCCCTTTTTATTAGTTATTATTTTTTGACTTAAAAAGTTTGTTTATACCTTCAAAATAAAAAATAAAAAGTTTGTTTATACCTTCAAAATTATTATTATTTTTTTAAAAAGTTGGTTATTACCAGTATCTACCCCTCCACTCAAAAAAAAAGAAAAAAAAAAGAGTATCTACCCGTAGCAGTGAATCTTGACCGTTCATCAAAAATACCAAACCCCAAAATTAGGATGCAAAGTTGACTGTCCAACCTTCTTGTCGTCTTGTCGTAGCCAAAGTCTCACCAACCAACCCCTCCCTCCTTTCCCACCAACCCTCTTCTCTGTTGTCTCTACTGTTTTTAAATTAAATTTTGTTTTTGTTGGAATCCAAGTTCCAACTCCCCATAACCCACATACCCAATTCCGATTCCGATTCCGATTCCAGAGCGGTCTCCATCATTTTCTATGGCCAATTCTCTCCACAGTTGCTCGTCTTCAAGCGTCTCTCGTCTCAGTTTCAGAGCCGGACTTTCCGGTGGCGACTTGGGCTCTGAGAATTTCTCTTTCAGATCTATCTCTTTCCCTTATCACCTCTCCAATCTTCCCTTCAAGTAAGATTCTTTTCTCTCACCTTTTTTGTTTCAGTTTGCTTATTTTCTTCAGATTTCATGCAAAATCTTTGGACCCTTTTGTGGGCATTCTATTTAGTTTGGTTATTGCTTAAAACTAATTTCAAAAACTGAACTTGGGTCATGTTGTTGAAGTTTTGGACTCATTAAATGGATTTTTTTTTTGTTTTTTTTTGTTTTTGTACATATGAAATTCTTGTTCAATGTTTTGGACTAGAAAGAATTTGTTTTGCACATGCATTGTGTTGTATTGTTTTTGACTATTTAGTTTTTATAGATCTTTGGAGACTACAAGACAGGTCGAGTCAAATAGAAATATGAGTGCGGTTGTTAAGGCTGTGACTGGTCTTGACCAAGTGGAAGTTGACGTCTCTTTAAGCCCCAGAGTGAACTCTGTAAAACCTTCAAAGACTGTGGCAATAACTGACCAAGCCACGGCTCTCGTGCAAGCTGGAGTTCCGGTTATTCGATTAGCGGCTGGAGAACCTGACTTTGATACGCCAGCTCCAATAGCTGAGGTGATTTATTGATCCGCTATGATAAAATATTTTAGCCTGTTTTTGTTATTGTGTAATGCCAATGAGTGATTTTTTTCTTAATGGAAAATTAGGCTGGGATAAATGCAATTCGTGAAGGTCATACAAGGTATACTCCGAATGCGGGAACTTTGGAAGTCCGTGAAGCAATATGTAGAAAATTGAAAGGTTAGTAACTGCAGTTGTGGGGAAAAGGTTTCGGGTTTTGACCGTTGTAAGGTTTATGTTCTGACAATTGAGCTTGTTTTGCAGCGGAGAATGGAATCTCTTACACACCTGATCAGATTCTAGTTAGCAATGGAGCCAAGCAGAGTATTCTTCAAGCAGTGCTTGCAGTTTGTTCTCCCGGCGACGAGGTGAAGTTCTTTACCGGTTTACCCTCTTAAAAGGAATATTAGAACACATTTTTAATGCCTTTTTTTCTTTTTGTTCTTTATTCGTATTTGTCATGTCTAACCAAATGTAACGGTCTATAACACATGGTTTAAGAAGGTGTTCGAGGTGTGCCTCACCATAAGCCGGCCATTTGGTGCCTCGAGGCTTACTAATTTTGTTCCAAAACGAGGCGTACACCTTTTTCGAATGAAAATGCATCGAGGCCTTTTTCGAATGAAAATGCATCGAGGCAGATAGGCTATTTGGGCTGATTTTTTAAAAACTTTTGAGCCTTTTTATTTATTTTTTTATTTTTTAAAGTGTGGCCCAACTTTTTCTTTTTTGGGTCTTGGTTGATACTTAAAACAAAATTAAAACCTAGAAAAAACATTACTCACCCCTATTTGTGCCCTCTGCTGTCCCCTCCAGCCCTCCTACAATTACATAACACTCCATCTTCAACTCCAGCACTCAGGTGATGGGGCAACAACGGTTCAGATTATGTGTTTTTGTGGGTTTGTGATGAACTAAGTTAATCTACTAATGGCTTATGGCATTTTATGAATTGTCTTTAGTTTAATGAGTTTTTTTGTTCTTAGTTTGAGGCTTACGCCTCGATCCGCCTTGAGATTTATGCCTTGCCTTGATTAGGAAAAAGTCCTTCCCGATTTTTTCTTTTTATAGTAAAGTACCTTGTATGTGAATAGTGGGAAAGTTCTTCAAAATAGCTTAACTGTGAGGCCTTTTAGTCTGCCTGACAAGGAAAATCGTCTGCATTTCCATCTAGGAGTTTTTTGTCTATTAATGTGGGTAGTAGATTCTAAAGATATTGCGTTGACCTAGTGAAATCTAATAACTAATATTACCTGTGAAGTTGGCTCAGAATTGCTGACTATTGTATCTTTCAGGTCATAATTCCAGCTCCATTTTGGGTGAGTTATCCAGAAATGGCGAGATTGGCAGATGCAACACCTGTGATTCTTCCAACAAGGATCGAAGATGATTTTCTCTTGGACCCAAAGGTTCTTGAAGCCCAACTCACTGAAAAGTCTAGACTAATGATTCTTTGTTCTCCGTCCAACCCGACAGGATCTGTTTACCCCAAGGAATTGCTTGAACGGATTGCTCAAATTGTAGCAAGGCATCCCAGGCTATTGGTACTTCGATCTAAACCTGAAAGCTCGTACTTGGATATATTACATATTCACTTTGATATCTAAAATTTACATGGCTGTTTTGTTCAGGTTCTTTCGGATGAAATATATGAGCACATAGTTTATGCGCCAGCAACTCATACTAGCTTCGCATCTTTGCCAGGCATGTGGGAAAGGACACTTACCGTCAATGGATTTTCCAAGGTAACTTTTGTGATTGGACTCCCATGTTTGTCTTGTCTTTCTAAGTTCGGTACGTAAAATGAGAACATGTAGAGCATTTGTCATTTAATGATAGAACTGGAAATATGCAGGCCTTTGCGATGACAGGTTGGCGACTTGGATATCTTGCTGGTCCTAAACACTTTGTGGGTGCCTGTGGAAAGATACAAAGTCAGGTCTGTCTATAATGCACGTCTACTTTCTCTGCTATCGTTTATCAGTCATTCTGTTTTTTATTATTTATTTGTTTTTCCCTGTATTAATTCATTTCACCAACCACCTGTGTGGGTTGTACTTATCATTTACAAGTCTATAATCATCTAATCTTCCTCCCTGGAGTGACGAAAAAAGTAGTGAGAATCGAGAATGACTATGATATGAGTGAAAAATTGATATAAAAAAAATGATATGAGTGAAAATTGCAAATAATTTTACTGTTTTCTGTTCAGAAACCAGTAGCTGTTTTTCGCACTGATTGGAAAAGATGAAATCTATAATGCATTTATGCAAGTAGGTAGAGATTAAGAATCCGTAAGAGTGGAGAAACTTGACTAATTCCATGTATTTTGTTTGGAGAGACTTGACTAATCCCATGTATTTTGTTTGTAGTCCACCTCGGGTGCCAGTAGCATATCACAAAAAGCGGCTGTTGCTGCCTTGGGAATGGGTTTTGCTGGTGGGGAGGCGGTTGCTACCATGGTGAGAGCGTTCGAGGAGCGTCGGGACTTCTTGGTCGAAAGCTTCCGTGAGCTGGAGGGTGTTAAGATCTCGGAACCCAAGGTAATGACTCTAATTTTGAGCCTAAAACTGCACATTAGTACTAAATTAAAGGCTCTCTCTTTAATACATTTGCAGGGAGCTTTCTATCTCTTCGTTGATTTTAGCTCTTACTATGGATCAGAGGCTGAAGGATTCGGAATAATTGAGAACTCCGAGTCTCTCTGCCGTTATTTCCTCGACAAGGGTCAGGTAAGCTAATAATCAGAGATCTCAGGATATTGCATCAGCGTTGCTTTAAAACTAAACCGGATTGTATTTCTGCTATGTAGCGACTTCCTCGCCTTTTTATAATTGCTTTTGGCATTCGTTTACAGGTTGCACTAGTCCCGGGCGATGCATTCGGAGATGACAGTTGCATCCGCATCTCATATGCCACATCTCTTACGACTCTACAAGCAGCTTTTGAAAGAATAAAGAAAGCACTTGTCCCCCTTAAGCGTCCGGCCCATGTTTAATCTGTCTTTTTTTTTTTTTTGGCTAAATATCTTCTGTGTTGTTGTACCTTATTTAAGCTCAAAATTGGACTTTAATATTTTATATTTCAAGTTGTAGGTAAAAATAAAATGATAACCTAGGTGTCATTGAAAAAATGAACCTTCCTCTGCAGTATTGAACGGTTATATAAGATGTGTATGTTTGTGTTTGGCATTGTTCATTTTACAATTCAGTAGAAGGTTTTCAACAGTAGAGGCTTCGTATTTTTTAAAAATTTAATAAAATAAAAGTGATAATTAAATACTTTATAATTTTTATTACTTTTTTTTATTTTTGCTTTTTCTGATATGAATTTTAAAGTTATCTTGTGAAAAAAGTTCTTGTCAAGGGTCAGGACTCTTTTGGAAAGTTAACCAAGCACACTCTAGAAATAGCTTTTGGATCCAAGAAGCTTAAAGCTAGTTAGTAATGTTAAATGGGCTGATAAATAAGATTACCAATCAACTATTGATTACATTTGATCAAATTAACTATATTATGTGATTAATTATTGATTGAGCATTTAAGAAAATTGATTGATTATTAAAAAAAAAATATTTTTTGACTAATTTTTAAAAATCTCGCTTATTTGTTAAAAAACTTAAAAAAGAAAGGGGGAGGGGGGGAAGGCCGTTTAGCTATAAATCCCATGTTTAAGAGGTAGCATTCCTCTTCTTTATGGCTTTGATTTTTTTAATGGGAAGGGGAAAAATCTTATCTCTTTTGCCCAATTTATTAGTTTAAAGGAAGGAAAGATTTGTGTACATACTAAAGGAATCAATTCTCGGCTAGGGGACGTTTGCTTCAAACATACCATCATGATTTGCACTGTCCTAACCGTTAAGAAAATAGACCAATAGATAAATTTATCTGCCATATAGATCTTGCTTGGAATGTTCCAAAATATTCAGCAAATTTTCCTTAACACGTAGGATAAACGAAAACTTCTCCTTATAAAGGTTGCCTCCAAAGTTTTCTGCTCCAAAAGCCAAAGTTTTCTGTTTGGGAAGCAAGAAAATTAAGGAGACAGAGAAAAAGCAAATTCTTACTAAACTTTTTGATAATAAAAATATTCCTATCTAACCGGAATCACTTTGTACAAGACATCCTCAAGAAGCTAAGCACTTTTTCATCCAAACCCCAAAACTATATTGACTTGAACTACAAGAAAATCAATCTCAAACGACAAGAAATCTCCTTCCCTCACTTTTTCTCTTCTTCCGTTGTTCATTCTGTGTATAAAACCTCATATAGACAGTTGTTGACAAAACTTCAAGGACCCCGAAACCCGAATCGGGCAATTAACTAATTAACAAAAAAAATAAATTTGTTTATCCAAATGGAGGCTTCTACTTCATGCAAAGAAGGCAGAGAAGAGATTGTTTTCTTCGACTTGGAAACGACGATTCCCAATAGGGCTGGAAAGCGGTTTCGGGTGTTGGAATTTGGCGCGATTGTCGTCTGCCCTCGGAAGCTCGTTGAGCTAGAGAGCTACACTACTCTCATAAGGCCAGGAGACTTGTCCGACGTTGCACTGAGGTCTTCTCGATGCGACGGGATCACTAGGGAAACCGTAGCAAAAGCGCCGTCGTTTGAAGAGGTTGCCGATAAGATATTCGGCATTTTGCATGGCAGAATATGGGCAGGACATAACATTCAAAGATTTGATTGCGTGAGGATTAAGGAAGCTTTCGCAGAGATTGGTCGGCCCGCACCCGAACCTGTTGGAATGATTGATTCTCTAGGGGTTTTGGCTAACAAGTTCGGCAAAAGAGCTGGTAATATGAAGGTAAATAAAAAATTACAATAAAATCTACGTATAAACGTTGTGATTTCCTAAAGAAAATGGTTTCTCATAGAATACCAAGGGTAATACAGTAGGTTACCGACGCCTATAACTTGATTTTCTTGCGTGTTTAGATGGCAACATTGGCTGCTTACTTCGGGCTTGGACAGCAAAAGCACAGGTAATTTTCCAGCGAACAATTTTCTATTGAAAATTAGTCAATTAAAAGGGTGTATGTGTGTGTGTGTATATATATATATATATATGTATATATATTAAAGGAGCTGATAATCAGTTATTTTCAAAACTTGGTCGAACAGAAGCCTTGATGACGTTCGGATGAATCTGGAAGTCCTCAAGCATTGCGCAACCGTGCTTTTTCTGGTATAAAATTCTTCCCTCATCATTTTTCAGAACTCAAAAATGATATTCATGAGAAAAACTATCATCTTATTCCTCGTATTCCCGTTCTACAATCCACACACATATATACACACACACACACACATATATATATATATATATATTTTGGACTCACCGGATCATTTTTGTAAATCATTTTTACATGCACGTGCAGAAACTTGGTTAGATATAACTACATTAACATTCTAAGCTAATTGTAATAAATTTGGATGCACGAGATTTTTGTTGTTATAAAAATAGGGATTTTAGTACTGTTGTCCTCCGAACTTTTCGATCTATTACCTCCTGAACTTTATAAATTAGTTAAAGCTACTTCTTTTTAATTAACTTCCCATTAAATGGATGATGAAAAACTACATTTGCCTCATTTGAGGACGAAAAATCTCATATCTGATCCAAAATTTTCAAATCCCAATGCAAACCATAATTCAAAATCTTCTAAATTCAAATATGAAATTTAATGAAAAATTAGTAAAATGGGGTTTAGAAGGAAAGTTATAGGAATTAAAAGTTGAAATAATTACACAAAAATTCTATGTTTAGGAACTCATTTTAAATTTTGTCCATTTTTGTTGATAAATTATATAAATGCCCATTTTTATAAAAACAACAATTCATAGTACCTATTTTGTCCTTTTACTATATTTAACATCATTTTCTCTCTTCATGTTGTTTTCCTTATTTGTTCATCATTGTTGTATCTTTATGTTAATGACTAGTTTTTCATTATACTGACTGCTTGTTAGTCTTGTTTAGGTTTTTTATAACCTATTTCTTAAGTATGATTTAGATTTCAACTTAATTTTTAAGTATAATTTATATTTTTTATGATAATTATTATAACATTATTATGATAATTTATTTTATTGATTATTATTGAAATTGATTTAATAGTTAGTTTCTAAAGTTTAAATGCCAAAGGCTGACAAATTTAGAATGCAACAATACTAAACTCCTTAAAAAAATATAAAGCTACTAAAAAGCTCAAAAATTAATAAAAATATTAGAAGTTCCAATAGCCAATTGTGAGATTAAATAGTTAATCTCACTCTCTGTATAAATTTAAGAAAAAGGAGAAAATGTTATGTTTATTGAAACTTGATTCCAAATAGTACAATTATATTATCTCAAGAAAATAATGAACCTTCAAAATTTATCTCTCTTAGTATGTCCCCATGTTATTTCTTGTATAGTATTAAGGATTAAATGTACTCATTTGTTTGCCACACGTGTGTGTGCGTTATGGTTATACAAGGAAGCAAGCCTCCCAAGCATGTCGTTGAATGGAAACTGGCGTACGACCACTTCTTCCATCATGACCAGAAGTAGAAGCAACAATGCAAAATTGGCATGCAGAGATATTCATGAAACGGCATGTCGTAAATCTCCCCCAGCTACTACTTCTATTTCCTATCAAAGATCAGTTCCCTACTACACAAGGGCAAGTTTAGGAAAGGTACTAATTATTGATTTGCATTTATTACCTAATTAATCTCCAAAATACCATCTTCTTGTGCTTATAATAATTGGTATATATATGTATATATTTATGAACAGATGACAGAGGGAGTAAAGAATCTGTTGTCCAAAGCCAATGGAAACCAGCCTCTGAACCACCTACTCAAGCATTCTCATTCGTTGCTAAGATGACAAAAGAATGACTCGGCCGACGACGGACAATGTGTCATCGTTTCTTCTTCTAATTATGACGTTGGCACATTAAATTTGGAGAATATTGGAAAATGATCTTGATCATCATGATCTTAGTACCGCCAATGCTTGCATGAAAATGGAATCCAGAGAGACACGTTTGAAACGTGCGAATTAAGAGACTGGTTTCTTAAAGAACGTTGGAAACGTACGAACGAGAGGAACATGCCTCCAGTATTAGAAATTGCTGTACAAATTTATCAATTTATTCGTTTATATATATTTTTTATTTTTTTAAAATGAACTTCTTATAATAAAAGGAAAATTTCCATAATTACCAAGTGTAGTCGTTAGAAAGAGATATGTATATATATATATATATATATATATATATAGTTGTAGTTTTTTTTAATTGTTCTCCCTCATTATTATTATTATTATTATTTTTGGCTAGCAAAATACTAAAGCAACTGATGAGTAGATAGACGGATACAAATATTATTTAATGTAATCCTTGTGACGATCAACGTAAGTATAACTGGAGTGGTGCTTGAATCTTATCTGCCGTTCCAGATATCTTGTGTTTGAACGTGTGAGAGATACAAATATATACTAAATCTCAACAACATTTGTAATTAGTTAAATCCGAAATGTCAACATATTACAGTTACAAGAATTAGAATTAAGAATTTATTAAAGGAAAACTCCACCAATTGCACATGAACTGATACTAAAATCTCCTTCACGATCTGTAGTCAAACCCAAAGTGCTTGATGTATATATGTCTATAGCTCGCCTTCAGACCTTGTCCTACTTCAAGCTGTTTCGTGCTCACCTTCAGTCTCCACCTACTCCCATATGACTTTAGTCCCTCCTCGGTCTTACTCGGATAAATCAAATACTTAAAAGCAACAATGTGAGTGTAAGTATTCTTAATTAATCCTAATAATACTTTGATTTTCTCTAACAGTACTATAGTCCGTAATTGCGATTTTCGCCAAGAGATAAATAACAAAGGCATGAGAATCCGTGTAGGTTCATTCTCTACTAAATCTAGGTAGATCACTTGAAGATCTCCCTCAAAAACTGATTTAGTTTGTTTCACAAACTTGAATTTTGAATCTTCCCGGTGCATCTGTAAACTGTGTTGTGTAGATATGTACTTGCGATTTTTGGCATTTTGTTTTAAATGAATGATAAGGACATTAATCAACAGGTGCACCAACACATCTTCCTTTAGCACTCTCATCACTTTCCTATCAGTCAAATTTATTAATAATAATAAAAATAAAAACTGCCAAAAAAAAAAAAGGAGACAGTCTTGAAGGGGAAAAATAAACAGAAAACAAATAAAGCAACTAGACTAATAAGCCAAATGAATATGAAAGCCGGAAGACAGTCTTATAGGATAAAGCCTAAACTCTCATCTTAAGAGTAGCCTTCAAATATGCATCGCTAAAAAATCCTTTAATCAAAACCTATTGAGAAAAATCCTAGAAGAGAAAGAGTACATATTTACCATCATGATCGGCTAAATGTAATGGTGCAGATGTGGCTACCCATCAAACAAATGTGCAAAATTTTACCAAGCAACTAACTGCGGAATCTATAGCATGGGAGACTAGCCAAATGTTTTGCCACTGCAGCATCGCAAAAGGGAGGGAGATTGAACCACCATCTAGATTGTGTCATACGGCCTGAGTTACCAACTTATCTGCCACATGATTCCCTTCCGGGAAAATGTGTGATACATAATTAGTAATTATGTTGAGGAAATTAATAGCACAATTCCAATGAGCCAAAAAACGCCATAGTACCATTATGCTCTTTGAATTGAGCAGATTAACCACATAAATTGAATCATTATATTGATTAGCAAACTCAATAGTACAAATAACCTTCATAAGAGTACAAAACTCCAAGCGGGGTTGAAAAGCATCCTTTGCAAAAGCCTTTGTAAGTACGGAATATTTCTCCATAACCTGCCATTCCATGAGATCCATTTGCAGCAACATCAGCATTAATCTTCAGCCAACCTGGAAAAGGGAGAACTCATTGCACTTCAATAATTCGGGGAGCTTTGGCAACCTTGTGTTGGATATGGAACATCTTAATAAGATTCGAGAGATCCGAGACAAAGTTGTGCATTGTTCCAGAAACTAAGGCATCCGCTTCTTTTATAAAATGCCACAGAGAAAGTAGAACCTATTGTGTGGTACTTGTTTTATTCTGGAATTG
This sequence comes from Ficus erecta, assembly GCA_008635985.1. Classification (NCBI taxonomy): domain Eukaryota; kingdom Viridiplantae; phylum Streptophyta; class Magnoliopsida; order Rosales; family Moraceae; genus Ficus; species Ficus erecta. Next base: position 3,885,589 of record BKCH01000005.1, on the reverse strand, counting down.
CACTTTGTTCCGAGTCTTCCAAATCAATCAAAACACAGAGATAACACCTGAGATCCATAGATTAAAGACCTGTTTACTCACATGACATTTAAATGCAGAAGCTAGAAGTTCCTCAATACGTTCCCTAAGTACTAATCTTGACATGAAAAACAGCTTCTAATCAGCTTCTAGACATGTTTGCGATTTTTGGCATTTAAAATTTAAACTACATAAACAAATATTATCAGTATCTTTTTGAAAAAAAAAAAAAAAACTTTTCTGACATCTTCAGGCAATCAAAGTATTTATACAAAATGAACAAATCATATAATCCCTTTTAAAAAAGTAACTCTTATCTATCCATTTTAAACTGTTTTACTCTAGTATACCAGATTTACCCTTTACATCTTTTTGTATGTTTAGTACTAACTAAATTTCGAATAATGCTCTTTAGTTGATACGTTCGTTCACAGCATGGATTTTGGGGAGGCCGACTTTGTCTCTAGTATCAGCTATATATTGCTACATATCTACTTCTTTTCAAGGAAATTAGTAAATACTCAAACTATATATATTTTTTGAATTTGAGATGAGGAGATTAGAACTCTACATCTTTAAATGGAGTTAGGTGGAGTACTATTGTTAATTATGTATGCAATCACTAATAAAATTATATTCTAGTTTGAATAGTTTTGAAAAAGAATTATGTTGCTTTATAAATATACATGATTCTATTAATTTCTCTTTGCATTTTGATTTCTTATTATAAATTTCGAAAAGTAAATAAAAGTGCTTGAAGAAGTAGTAGTATTGATACAAAACAAGGTCACCATTGGTTAAATATTGTTAATAGTTGCTATTACAGGGAGTCATGCAATCACAAATGCAAGACACAATTAGCAAACAGGAAATTCAAGCAAAAAAAAAAAAAGGATATGTATACATTGAACCTAGACATCTTTCATTTATTTTGTTTATTTGCTTATTTTTGCTGTGAATGTATTTCTTTGAATGGTAGCTAAGCACTTCCTGATGAGTGGAAAGCTTTATAATTAAGAAAAAGAAACTGAGCACTTTCGGCATGTTATTATGGAAGTCATGTTACACGAAGTTCGTTGACAAGTGGCACACAAAAAATGTCCTTATTATGTTAAAAGAGGAATCAATGGTCCATATTGTCATCACCTATTCACCTTAAAAAAAAATTCATTATTTCCATATATGTATTTAGATTAAAATACGAATATATGTGTAAAATTATTCAGTAGACCGGATGTATTACGTTATTGGATTTATTAAATGTTTTGATGATTTATCAATGAAGTATATTGTTAAAATTGTAACCATGCAAAGAATTAAAGTAAAAGTTATTAAGTATGCGTTTAGTGCTAAGATTTGGATTGTAAAATTTGAGTTTGAATTGTTTGTGTGTTTATCAAGGCGTTTGAATTGCTTGAGTTAAAAAGTGTAAAAACTTGAAATGTGTTCAAAAAAAAAAAATCAATATGGAGCTTGTTTCGTTTGTTTCGAAATACAATTAAAAAATATAATCTCATTTGGACTTGTCTATGCAAAGATATAGAATTTTAAAGTTTGAGTTATAAAAATTATGTGAATAGTGAAGCTGAGGGAAAAAGACAAAAATTGGATTGTGATTCTAAGGTTTGTATTGTGTGTCTAAACACATGCTAAAAGAGAATATGATTATGATAAAATTAATATTGATAAATCACTTAAATGTTAAATGTTTGGATGTGTACTATATAAATACGCTGGCATGATACATTAGCTTAACAGAATAATTTATTTTGAAAGTTGACGAGGAGTCATCATGACAATATTGGGTGATGATGATCATCAGCAAGAGCAGACGAATTAGTTTATACGCTAGTAAGAATAAGAAGTCAAAGTGTGTCACTTGTAAGCATATTTGGAGAAGGGATTAGTGAGAGGGTAGGTTATGATGTGACTTGAAACTATGGCTTTCATTATATGACAACGATCCACTTAAAGGTTTAGAAACAATGAACCTAGACACTTATGAAAAGGACAATCTCCATGTGGTTTATTTAGAAGACTATTACCTGTTAGATAAGGTTTTTGCTTTGTTTTAATTAAAATGAGAAGAGAAACACAAAAGTTGTGACTTTTCTTTAAATTTTAAAATTATATTTTAAATAAAAGTTTCATAGGTCAAAATGATTTTAAAATTTTCTAACAAGAAATACATGTTAGAACAAAGTTAAAAATGTCTTCTAATATTCTGACGCAAGTTTTAGAGTCTATTCAAAAAAATGTTCCTAAGATCAAGTTATATTTTTGTGGTTTGAGTAAAAGCTATTTTGTTAAATTATCCTAATATTTTCATAAACAAATTTTGAATCTAACAAGGCAAGAACTCCAGCCAACAAGGCTACATGGAATCCAATCGCCTTTCCATACACGATGTATAATTGTATATGTGGCTTAGTTACCAATATTATTATTGTTTCTCTATCTTTCTATTTCGATGGACCATGAATATCAGTAGAAGTAGGCTTTTAATTCGGTTTTTCTAAAAAACTTATTGATATTATGCACTATCGTGAGTGATATGTCTTCACTTTATTTCAATACAAATAAGTATGTTTGAGGGTTTTCTCATCTACTGTAAGTAAGTTGAACTTCATTCAGCCGAAGGAGAAAAAAAAAAAAAAAAAAAAAAACCTAAGTTGAACTTCGTTATTGAAATGTGGTCGTTCACTTAGTTCATAAAATTATTTATTAGAAGGTTTTTGACAAGATGTATATGTGTGTGTGTGTGTATATTTTGAGTGGCTTGTAGGAGTTTGCGTTTCAGCACTTTTTCTTTGGAATTAACTCCCGAATTTTAGGCGTTTTTGTTTTGGAGTTTATATTGCTCTTGTTTGATTTCCCTTATTATTTTCTCAAGTTTTAATATGTTTCTTCTCTACTAATAAAATGGAATGTGAAATTCGTGTGTGTAATTAACTTTTTCGAAGATCATGATAATTTAATTCGGATGTATCAAAATAGCTTGATATCAATTATCTTCTTTCATTAATATATATTTTAAAATGACCGTATTCCCACCCTTATACTGAACGAAATAAAAAAATTTATGGGAGGGAGAGTACTTTCTTTAAAAAAGGGATCATGATAAGTATTCTCCGAAACACAATTAATATCAAATTTTGAGTTAGAGACTTGCATGCGATGAGCGTTCTAGTGAATACCAGTCTAATTGGGATATTTTGTTTAAAATATAATTTTTGCTTGATAATATCAACTGATGATAAGTAGAATAGTATTCAAATATAACCATAATATTCTCATATAATATTATTGCAAATTTGCATACACACATAAAACAAGTTTGAACATTACATAACTATTTTTTTTTTTTGTATTTTTTTTTTGGCGAAAGACATAACAGTTTGAAATAAACTGCCATAGTAGCAGTTAACAATGGTACATATAGACCTTTTATTTCTCATGTCCCATACCCACTTTATACACACACATAAGTAGGAAAGGACTTCTGAGAGTACACTCACGTACAAGAGACAAACCAACATGGAAAATAACACTCTTTGGATAATAGTACAATTAACAAGTACTAATAGGAATATTTTTACCACTACTAATACTTGCGGCATTTACTGCTTCTCCAACAGTCAAAAAGACTCTTCCTTCAATTTCACTCACAAACTTTGCGAGCTTTAGTTTGTGAATCACTTGCCACCTTGGATTTGCAATTGCTAGCTGAGAAAGAGTTAAAAAAAAAAAAAGGGAAAATTATGCCACTTTTTCAATTTATTATATTTAAGCATGCACTATTTGAGAATAAGGGAAAAATGGTTGGTAAAAATCGAAAAAAAGAAAAAGAAAAAGAAAAAGAAAAAGAAAAAGGAAAAGATTATTTTAGCTTTGCCTTTACCTCGATTCCTTGTGAGGTCAAACTTTTGCACAGCTCCTGTAAAGAAGCAATTGCTGACGTGTCGATGTTCATCAAATCTGCCATAAAATAACTAGCGTTAAAAGGGGAAAAAGAAAAGAAAGCCTTCAAAACTGTGATTATTGGTATAGTACTTTAGCAGTAATTTTATATCTGACTTAGATGTAGAGTTTAAATTTTCACACCGAGTTCAAGGAAAAAAAAAACTTTTGAAAGCCTAATATGCGTTAACATGGATTACGATCTATTGTCACAACAAATTTCTATATTTATGAACAAATTTTGCATTAATATTTCTGAAAATGAAAGGGGAAAAAAAAAAATCATTCCTTGGGATACTTACTGGACATATCAAGAATGAGGAATTGAATGGTCCTTTTTGTATTTCCTTCGACGTCCTCTAACACCCAGTTGGTGATCCTTAATACAAAAATAAAAAACATATTAATTTTTACTTGTAAATTTTTCTAAGATCCTTTTAAATTTGCTAATGTTTAGAAATACCTCTCTCTTACGAAATTGGCATTTGCGAAACAAAGTAAAGCAGACTTGACTCGGATTATCATTATTCCTGGAAGTTGGATGGCCATGGGATATTGCTGGATATCGCAAAACAAATCAGTTCCGGGAAGTTTTCCTAGGGTTTCGGTGCCAGGTCGAACCGAGACTAGAACAACCTTTACAAATGATATTGTTACCTGCAAAATCAGATGAAAAATTAATGTTTGTTTCTTGTGCTTAATATCTATCTACCGAAGAGAATTGATCGAAAGGCAAAACTTGTCAATAACAACAACTCACTAAGTAAGTAATTAGTTAATGATTAAACATAATTTCTGATCTGAAAAAGAAAATTACCTATAAACTTCGGATTCGAAAAGGAAAATGTTTTAAGATATATAAATGAATTCAATCTTAATTTGGCTTTGTTTGCCTCATGTGAAGGGTTTCTTTTTTATTTTATTTTATTTATTCGGTTTACCATGGAGGTTGGATTCTAATTTTCTCTATTCTATTTCATTTTTTTTCTTTTAAATAAATTTTAGTGGAGGCTTTAGTTTCTAAGTAATTAATTGATGATTGAATTATTACCATTGATCTGCGGGCGGAGCCATAAATATATCCCAGTGGGGGTGTACGCCAAAATTTTTCTTCATGATAAAATAAAATCTTAGTGGGGACTCTGTGAGAATTTTTAATTTTAGTGAGTTTATGTGACAATTCTGTAATTTAGTGAGGGCAAAGCAATAAAATTATAAACATAAAATTAATTTTAGTAGATATTATGTGAGAATTTTTTTAGTAGGGGGAAATTAGGAACTATATGATAATTTTTTATTTTAATGGTGACAAAATTGTAAAAATTATAAAATTTTGGGGTACATTTAAAATAACAAAAACTTTAGTGGGGGTGGTAGCCCCCACGCGCATCCCTTGCCTCCGCCCCTGGATCTACCAATTTGAAATTCGGAATATATATATATAAACACACACACACATGAATGTTTTTGAATTTGGGGAGATTTAAATGGAACTTTAGGTATTGATGGACTACTAGGAGGGATTAAAAAGAGAAAAGAAAGAATAAAACTTTAAAGAAATAAAATAAAAGTTTTCTAAGGGAGATGCCTCTTAAGAATAAACAGACTTTAGTGTAAATGAGTTGTTGGTGTCTCTATCTTTAATTCTACTCAATATTCTCATACTATAATAGAAAAAGATATGATTGCTTGTGAAAACTAAATGGACCACACTGTTACCATAAAATACCCACCAGCTAAGTAATGGTGGCCTTGCATCATTTGCTAATCACATGATCACATTCACATCGATGAAGGAATTTTGGAATTTTGGAGTGTGGGACCAACCACTAGTTCACGTATAGGAATTTCATGAAAAAATAATGCCTAGTTTTATTGAATAATTAGTAGAAATCTTCTTATCTTTTGGTGAATGGGATCAACTATTTCCCATCATTATCTTATACATGAAATGTCCCTTGTCTGTTTTTGTTTTTATTTTTGAATTTGGAGGGGGCGGAGCCATTCATTATTTTAATGGAAGATAGAGTTTTTAAAAAGGACTTATATAGAAATAATCTATTTTAGTGGGATAAGATGAGAAAAATGTAAAAATTTTGAAAATAAAATTGAAAAAAAATAAAAGAATAGAAAAGTTCACTAGAAGTAAAAGCCCCCGCTTAATCATGGGTGGCTCTGTTCTTGGTTGTGCTTACTCAAAGTAGTGGAAAAAATAAAATTATTTGTATCAATTTGGAAGAGTTGAAATATGTTGTCTTAAAAGTCTGTCTCCTCCAAAAGTATGTCTTCTTTAGTATCCCACCAATAAAAATTTGCTGCGCGCATCATTTAAATTCTTGAGTTGAAAAGTCGTTCCGTTAGTTTAAAAATGACCAGTTTAGATGGAGTAACGAATCTTGATTAATGGGACATCAAAGAAGACAACATATATAAATTTCGGTCGTGATTTGAAATTAAAGCGCTAAATTTCTAGTCGCATACGAAAAAACCAAAGTAAGATCGTGTTCATACCGCGGCGCTAAGTCCAATCTCGATGGACCCGAACAGAACTCCAAAGAAAGCTCCAATGCAAGCAAGGAAGTCAAGCTTATCAATCTTCCAAATGTGGTAGGCTGCATTGAGGTTGATGAGTCCCGGAAGAGCTGAGAGAATTATTGATGCAAGGATTGCTGTTGGCGTGTAATACAAGAGCTTTGTGAACAGTTCCAGTGACACCAAAACAGTGATTGCCATTACTATGTTTGAAACCAGTGTCTCACACCCAGCACTGTAATTCACAGCCGTTCGAGAAAATGAACCTGCAATTTGTGCAATTTTAGACACAACTTGAAGCAATTTGGTCAAGAAAATTGGGACTTTTCTGTTGACAAAGACAAATTTCTGCCGCTTGACCAAAAAAGGCAGTGCTAAAAATTCGGATATCAGTTGTAATTCTTCTTCGTATAATCTTCTCCTTTTATAAATAATATTGAGTTGGAGGTTTGCTAGACGATGAATTCTTAATAGGTGCCAACCTAATTAGGATGTGTTAGAAATTCATATTTGAGTTATCTTCTCTCTCAGTGTATTATAAAATAAAGAAAAAAATAAGACGATGTTCTCTTTTTCATTTTCATTAAAAGAGTAGTACTGAAAACATCAACTCAAATTTTATAATATATATGTATTTCATTTTTACTAATAGATGTAATCCTTTGTAATTAATTAATATGATAGTATTTTATAACACCTATTAACCTACATACCAATAAGATCATGACACAATTAGTAAAGAAAATTGAAATTGGAAATTGTGTCCCTATCAATATTAATTTTTGTTATAATCCTTTCAATAAAAATTTAAATATACTTTACATGATATATAAGTAGCTAGAGAATTGAAACTAAATAAATTATTACCTGTTGCAACATAGCAGGAAGTGAAAGATCCTACTATGTTCATGAAACCCATTGCTACCATTTCTTTGTTCCCATCCAGGTGATACCCTTTCATTGAAGCAAATGATCTCCCAACTGCAATTGCTTCCTGAAGTAGAATGTTTCAAATCAAAATTTGAAGTCCCGAATTCAGAATATTAAACTTATAAATAGAATTTCTCAAGAAAGAAACAAGAAAAAAAAAGTATTTATTTTTCCGAGACTGAAATTTTAAATGATGATCAGAGTGCGTTATGTCATAAGATTAAAGGTATTTTCTTTCAAACAGAAAGCTTTATGGGCTACTTGTGAATTTATTCAAAATTCAAAGTGCAACAGCATAAAAGTTTACTTATTTATTTATTATTTTGTTTAGATTTGAGAATACATTTTTCTATAATACCACTTTAAAGTATAAGATGGAATAATGATAACTATGATTGTAGGTATAGTCTAATAGTAATTTCATACTTAATTTAATTACAGAATGGAGAGTTCGAATCCCCCGACTCCAACTTTATAAAAGAAAAAGTTACATTAAGACAACTTGTGCTTACAAAATAAGTTGATATAAATAAAAAATTGTAAAAGTGGCATGTGTTTAGATTTACTTAATATAGAATACCTACCGTAAGTGCCACAACCGCAACAATGAGTCCAATTTTAGCCGTCTCCCCAACAAAGGGGCCATTGAACTTCAACTCATGAACAGAGCTCGGATTTAAGCCACCTTTAACATGCTTCACAATCTTAACCCCATGCTTGTCAGCTCTTGCCAGAAACACGATAAGAGTCGATAATATCACCGATAGCAGAGGAGCAATGGCCGCCACCCAGAAAAGTTTCTTGTTCCTTTTTCCCTATATATAAAAAAAAGAAAAATGGAAATAGATTAACCATATGTAATAGCAAATATTAAAGTAAATTTTGGGTTCAAATAAATTATTATTTTTTTAAGGAAAAAGACAACACGACCGCACATCAGAGAAAGCTAAAGCATTGCAGCAAGGTTGGCACCAAAAAGTATAAGAATAAATTACATTGTGCTTTACTCACCAGATATCTAGTAAAGAGAATGAAGCACAGGAATGAAATGCCAATGAGAAGATTATAAGGGCTCCACTGTAATTTAATAAGAAGATCACAAGAAATATGAGAAAATGTTGACGAGAAAATAATAATAATAAAGAAAGAGATACAGGTAGAGATATGATAACAATACAGGATAATGGTGAACTGAATTCCGAACAGCTTTGAGAACAGAGATGACATCTGTTTTGTTTGTGAAGTGAGAGATTCCAAGTAGTCCTTTCAGCTGTTGAAGGCCGATGATTATGGCTGCGCCCGCCATGAACCCTACGATCGCAGCGTGCGAGAGGAAATCGACGAGAAATCCCAATCTGTAAAGTGATAAAAAAAAAACATGACAATTGGTTAGGGAATGTAGTAGCAAAAACTGAACTAGCATATGTACTAGTTTCTTGAACATTATAATTAGTCCCCACCTGAAGAACCCGAAGGATGCTTGGAAAATTCCGGCGAAGAAAGTCACGGTCAGAATGAGATTTCGGTAAGAAATTGGATCGGCCCCGGGGTCTACTAGTTTCTGAACCATTGACGGCAAAAGTAGCGAAACCACGGCCACGGGCCCGATCGCTATGTCCCTTGAAGTCCCCATTACAGCATAGATAAGTGGTGGCACAACACTTGTATCTAGTCACAAAGAAAACAATCCAATCAATTTCAACTTCAACTCTAATTAGCACTTTTTGGGTACTTTTTGATTTGAAAGAAATTACCCAAAAAGTACTTACAAAGGCCATATTGAGGGTCTAGCTTGGCTAAAGTTGCATATCCAATACTCTGCATAATCATAACATAATATTTTCATTAGGTAGTTAAAAAAAAATTTGTAGTAAAAAAGATAATTCGTTTTTATGCATATATATATATATATATAATATATATATTTCGATATAACCTGAGGAATGCAGAGACTAGCGATGGTGAGACCCGCCATTAAATCACTTTTGAACTTTGCTATTTTGTACTCTCGACCCCAAGCAAGAATAGGGAAAATCTCCTTCTGAATCGAAATCATACGTTTCGGAAAAGACTGATTCTTAAGAGATGAGTGGTACTTGTGTTTACAAGACGCAATGGTTTCCCTCACGGAGTCCATGAGCTCTTCACACAGGCCCGGCGGTTTCGGGCCTTCGAGGACCCACCGTGACCTTTCGGCGGCGAGGTCTTTCTTGTCGCCATCGCCATCGCCATCGCCATCGCCATCGCCATCGCCGTCGATGTTGTCAGTCATTTCGACGTTGAAGGTCTCGACGGGTGATTTAGAGGCAGTGCTCAGTTTTTTGAAGTGTTTGGGAGAACCTGCAGGGCAGTTCTCTTTGGAGCCATGGTACTTGGCCCTTTCGTTGGCGACGTTGATGTCGCCGTTGGTTTCCTCCATGGCCGCCGAGGAAGCCATGGTTGATTGAAATGTTTAGGAGAACTCGAAATTAATGATTTCTGACCACTCTTTCAGCAGAGAGAGATGATCATTGAGCACCAAAGTTTATACAGTGTGTTTGATACTAAAGTGCATGGTTCGTTTGAAAGGATCTTATAAAGAGTGGATCGCATTAAAGTTCTTATTTTATTTTATTTTATTTTTTTCATTTTGTAATTTTTGTACACAAACATATTAAATGGCCCCCATGAATTACATATATTGTATACATAATAGGTATTTGACTTCTTGTTTTATCATATGGATAAAGAAACTTGTGTTTGATATAGATTTGAGAAGTTCTTTTCAAAAGGTATAAGGAAAATAACTTTCTTTTAATAATTTTTTTAAATAAATGTTCGGAGTTTTGAAAAATTAGAAAAGTAAATATTTTTTAAAAATTAGTTAATTAACGATTGAATATGAATGTGTTTTTACTTGTCAGCCATTTAATAACATATATCAATAACTTTCCTTAGGTGTATATGGAAGGAAATTCACATAAATCACTCAATTTCTCTCTCTCTCTCTCTCTCTCTCTCTCGTGTGCTAGGGTTTGCGCCGTTCCTATTTCTGTTTTAGGGCCGGAGCCCGGTGTTGTCTATTGATTAGTCACCGGACTACCGGCCATAGAGAAGATGCTTTGGACTCCATGATGATGGGACTTCATGATCGGATGAGATACGTTTTGGTCTCTTTGGTTATGTTTGTTGGCTTGGCACCAGAGCTATTATCCATGGTGTCTGGACTATTTATTTAAAATAAAGGCGATGGTATTTCTGCCTTGTGTTTTGTTGGTATGCTTTTGTCCTTATTTTGTAATTACGGAGGTGATCTCCCCGCAATCTTGTATTGTTTCGGTGTCCAATCCGCTATAATTAATTTTATGCGATGTTGGGGGTGATATTTTTTCCATAGGTCTCTTATTCCTGATCGATCGAAGTCTTCCATCGATTGCAACGGTATTGTTGAAAGAACCATCTATGTGCTCGATGATTGATGTGCCTTTTCGATTTCCTATTGTTAGATTTCGGTATACGTTTTACTCCCTTGTACGTTTTATTAGAATTTACTATTGGAACCGATTTGTAATTGGGGTTAAGTTTCCTTGTATTATAAGATCATTCAACATATTGATGTTTGTCTTTTATTGATTTGAAATACAATTATCCTTAAAAAAAATATATCGACCACTACCTTATCAGATGAGCCAATAAATGTTTTAATTAATGACCACAGGTAATTTTTTAAATTAAAAAATCGGTCGTTTTAAAAAAAATGTTCAAAACTTTAAATTTAACTAATTTTTCCTTTGAAAAAAATATTCCAAATTAAATTGATAATATTTTTGGATTGGTGTTGAAAGAGAGAAAAAAAAAAAAAAAAAAAGCGTGTGAAGGGACTTTGAAATAGTTAAAAAAGAACTCGGGAATTTATTGTGTTTTTGGACACTTCTTCCCATACAAATTTTAGATAAAAACATTGCTTAAACTTTGCATGAAGTCAAATCAATCCGTAGTCATGTTTGATAGCTTTAGAGATGGGAATTTGACTAGTGCAACTACACATGATCGAGTTTCCACAAATTCCAATGATGATTGTTACTGACAAAATTATTATTTTCTGGCTGTCGCATGTCAAATTCTGTCTAGAAAATTAACAGATGTTAAATGTTAGTTGACATTGTAAAAGGTGTGTAAAGTAAAATGTATAAAGTAATTTTGGAGGCTAATGAAAGTGTGACTTTTAGTTTTCATGGGAGACTAATGTAATAAAGAGTGAGTGTACCCTTTTTGTTTTTTAGAGTATAGTTGTTTATGGACTTCTTTTGTTGAGTGGTACTGGAATGTTGGCCTTATCACACTATGCCCTTTAACTATCATATAATTACATTTTGCACTCTGAGTTTTTAAGATTCGTTTAATTCGTAGTTTTAAATTTTTTTTTTTCATTCTAAAATGAAAAATCGTTTTTGTTAATAAATGAAAAGGTATTTTTGTTTGGTTTTGAAATTACGTTTGGATGTTCAAATGTAGACTAAACTTTATCTCATTAAACTCATCTAATTAATGAATGTTCTATCTATGAATGTATCAAAGATAAGTTTAGTCCACGTAGTGGGCATGAGATCCTAGTAACTCAAGATTCTCGAATTAACACAATAGAGACATGTCATTAATCTTCATGTACGAAGGTATGAATATCATATCTATGATTGTAGGTTCTTATCAAGGATTAAAATATCGCAAATGACGGAAATTTCGCAACTGTCATTTTACGGAAATATCGATGGAAATATCGATATCGATGGAAATTTCAGAAAAATTTAAAAAAAGTTAGAAAATTAGCTTAAAAATACATAAAACTTAAATATGGCTTTTATACATACTAAAATAACCATATATGCATAAAATAAACATTATATTTTACGTCAAAAAAGTAAACATACTTATATGACCTAATTTACCAAGCAACGAAACCTCGACGGTACGAGGATAAAATTTATTAATTAAAAAAAGTAGATACACCTAGTCAGGGGGGACATAATAAACCTTAACCCTCAATGAAATGCTAATACAGTAAATAATATAACAAAAATAAAAATAATAAATAGTCACTAAATACATATCCTAATACCAGAAAGATGTTCGCGCAGGTTCAAAGTTAGGTGGAGCTGAATCTTGTAAGAGACAGTACTGGTACCATGACATGGAATTTGCATAATTTGTATAAAATTATCAACATGTGATTAAACTTTAATGATTAAACTTTAATCACGTAAAAAGAGGCGGGAAAACAAAAAAAAAAAAGGAAAAATGTTTTGAAAACCGGCGGCGGCAGCAGGCGAAATTATCGCCAAAATATCGCGATTTATCGCGATTTTTCGCGAAAATTTTGGCTGTTTTTAACTGTTTTCGTTCGACAGCGAAATTACCGCGATAAATTGTGATATTTTCGCGATATTTTGGCGAAATTTTCCTTTCCGCCGGTATCGCTGCCGCACGCGTGAAAAACGCGATATTTCGCGCGATATTTCGCGAAAAATCGCGATTTTTTAATCCGTGGTTCTTATTACGTCCCAATATGACATATCTCCAAAACACGTGATATTGGTCTACTAAATGTCCTTATTCATTGATGTCTCAAGAAACATACTATAAATGGTGAATCTATTAATCACTCAGGGTCAAGGTCCACGGTTAAATTAACCATTTATTGACATAATACAAGTTCTTTATGAGAATAGTACATGTTAAAGAACATAATCCATCGTGGCCTATTTGAATGTATTTTTCCAATGCATAAATGTCTCTCCTCTGTAATACTTTTACAACTAACCCAAATAAATCATGACACCAATTTGAAAGTAATTAAACAATATCGTAATCTTGCTAGAATAAAATACCTAGCTTTATTCACTTGTTGATTGAACAATTATCTTAATTTTTTTTTCTCTCAAGATTATTTTTCAAAAGTAATAGATCATGATGCAACTTACTCTAGCAAACGATATGCAAATAAATAGAATGTAATAATTAAATAAAATGCCAATAACAATTTATGATAGTGTTTCAAAAGTAAAAACATGATTGGTTTAAAAGCACCCTATTCTAATTAACAATATGGGCCCAATTAGAATTTTTTTTTCATACGCGGCATAACAAGTATGGAAATCTGATAGTTATGCTTGAATCTGCTCTCATTAATCGCAAGATCGTAAACATTTTTCGACCTCTAGATCTCTGCTATTATATTATTTTTGTTATTTGGCTGCTTATTTGGGAGAGTAGAGATGCTGTTATTTTTTTTAGTGTACTTACTTTTTCGTTCATCAGTTCCTTGACTGACCTTGCATTTGCACTATAAGGTACGTAGTTTCCGATCATCTTATAACTCTGAAGCTTTTAAACCTCAAGATGATCGCATCATAGTAGTTCAATGGTATAACTCTCTGCCTGGATAGACTAAAATATATATATATACGTATATTTTCAGAATTGGTGCTTTGCCAAACCTCTATATATGCTTTTGAAGCGGAACTGATTGGAGCTATATATCTCGGACATTAACTTTGCAAGAGGATATAATTGGCATTTTTTTGTTGTTGTTTTGCTTTGAATGCAACTCTACATATGAAGTTAATTTACTTGTTTCGCGGCCCTTGAAGGTCTTGGCGAGGTGGGATGGGATTATAAAGTATCTCAATAGAATTATATATATAGCCTCTCATATATTCTGGGAAGGTAATGATGTTGTAGATAAACTTCTTTGTTACACGGTTAATCTGAATGAATCGACTAGTTGGGTCAGCAGCACAGACTTATGTACGGGGTTACCCTGCTACATATTTTGTAACTAGCTTACTTTGTTAGTAAATATATACTCTCTTTTTTTTTTTTTTTAAGCAAATAGATATACATATATTCTATTTTACTACCTCTAGCCTTTTTCTCCCTGACTTTTGATTAGAGGGTTGAGAACGAGGTATATTTGAGTTTGTTTGTTTTTTTTTTTTTTTTTTTTTTTTTGTTCTTTTTTAAAGTATATTTGAGCCTACTTTTAAGGTTCAAGTTTTAGCTTAATCCTATGAAATTGGCTTCTATCTATTGTTGCTTTCTGGATTTTCCGATTTAGGCTTCTATTCTTGTCTTGGGCTCTTTTGAAAGCATTTTATGATTTCTTCTTTTGCTCTAAAGTCTCTTATAATTTTATTTCTTTAATAATGACATTGAATTGAGTGTTTGATAAAGAATTAGATTGTTAGTGGTGTGGTGCCAAACTAATATGAGAGATTTTAATTATCTTTAACATATATCAATTAGTTCCTATCTCAGGTTATATTAATTAAAGAAAAAATATTTTGTCATAAGAAATTAAAACTCACTTTTTGTGAGTGTTGCATGCACTAAGTGCATCCATAATTTGCACACTTCATATTATGATGAAAAAAGGGGAACATATGCTTACATTAATAATTCTTTTTATCTTTTATCTTTTATATTAACTTAAAAGAACCTCTAAGTCCATCATGTGGTAGGTTCTAAGCCCATCACGTGACAATTTCTTTTAAAAATATATTTAAAAAAATAATTTAATAATGTTCTCTTGTCTCTTTTCTTTTTTATTTTATTTTGCTTAATTTATCTATCCTACATGTATGAAGCGTGTATTGTCCGACTAATATATTTAAAAGGATTAATTGTGAGAGGATCTTACACCTTTATGAGGATTACATATAGATCGCAGTTTCATCACTCTTCTTGGCTTCCTGTTTTAAATATTTTCAACTCCTATATCACATTTTGGCTACCACTCCTCCCCACTACACATATTACATGATAACTAAATATAATTCGAATCCATACCACTCCAAGTGTAAGGCCAGCGGTATTTCGTTCATTGTGCTCCTTGTAACTCTTGGAGTGAATAAATTAAGCACCCCTTTTTTCAGTATAAGCGAATAAAACACTTTTTTTTTTTTTAGTACAATCGAATAAAGCAACTTAACTACTGATCGACTAATAACTATGAAAATAAAAATAAAAATAAAAACAATCCCTAAAGTGTTATTTGGAGTGTTGACCACTAATCAAAGTCACAAGAGCTAGCCGGCACATATGCATAAATATGTGTGTATCTATATGTAATTATATCCTATTATTCGGTCTATCAGTACAATGACAATATATTATTTGGACCACTAATCAAGGTCTTAGTGTCTAAAAAATTGTCACGGTGCATATAAATATAGATAAAAAACTATATATGTTCGATTAACACATTTAGGTAATATACAGATGAAGTTATAAACATATATAGTTTGGTACAACATTGCATTTGGCACAACATTGCATCAAATTAATCCTAAAAACAATATAAATTAACTCAAGTAAGTGCTTCTTGGTGTTTGGTAAATGGTAAAGTGAAACCATTTTTTCTTTTCTCCTAACGTAAAGTGGAACTGATTATTTTATAAGGAAAAATATGGAGAAGGTAAGTTAAAGAAAAAAATTTGCGGGAAGGTAATTAACCAAAACCTCACAAAAAATCGTGATTATTAATTTATTTGTAGTGTTAAGTGTTAACGTAATTATGCAGCTTAAGTTAATTAGCTACGCTAGCTACTACACTAACCTCTTATTTATTTATTTATTTATTTCAAAAGTTCTAAAATCCATTAGCTTGGAATTAAGAAATTTTCTTATGATTTGTTTTAGAAGTTTTGGTGAAAAGCTTGAAAGTTCTAATTCTTTAGTCAGCATTATTGTGTTATATTATAATTTGAGATTGCAATCTTAGTCATCTTTTCTCTGTCTGTTTTCTCGGGCCTTTTTTGGTCTTTGGACTTTATTTTTTTAATAATTATTTGTCAAATGTTTATTCTATAGTTTGAACTTGGCCTATTTTAATTGGTAGGTTCATGTTTATGTCACCCCAATATAATTTAGGAAACGACCAAATGCATTTATTCTGACCTTTTGTCATTGCCAACTTCATTCAACATTTCCAGCTTTCTGAGTTGGGATTACTGTCGTACGTTGGCTACTATATATATAAACATATATATTATTAGTGGTAGAGCCATAAATCTATTTCAATGTGGACGTACATCAAAATTTTTTTCAAGATTAAATAAAATTTAAAGGTGCTATTTGAGAATTTTTAATTTTAGTGGGTTTATGTGAGAATTTTTAATTTTAATGAGGGCAAAGTAGTAAAAGTAAATTTTTTTATTTAAAATTAATTTTAATGGGGATTATGTGAGAATTTTTAATTTTTAGTGGGGACAAAGTGAGGACTAAATAAAAAAAAATTATTTTCAATTGAGATAAATTGTAAAAACTATAAAACTTTTGGGATAAAAATAGAATAACAAAAAATTTCAGTTGGGGCTAAAAGCCCCCACTGACACCTCCGACTCCGTCCTGTATATTATTCTCCCTATTGCTAGTATATATAAAAATATATATAGGTTTCGTCTCTCTCTCTCTCCTTTTTATTTTTTTTTATTTTTAAAATCATGGCCGGCTAGTGCTTTCCCTTGGAAGAACATTCTTTTCTGTTGCGTCCAATGAGACAAGTCATAAGTGATTTAGTGATGAGGGCTGAGCGAAGCAATTCCTCCGAGAGAGTTTCACGGAGAGTGGTAC
The DNA here is from genome assembly GCA_008635985.1 of Ficus erecta. Classification (NCBI taxonomy): domain Eukaryota; kingdom Viridiplantae; phylum Streptophyta; class Magnoliopsida; order Rosales; family Moraceae; genus Ficus; species Ficus erecta. Next base: position 3,868,540 of record BKCH01000005.1, on the reverse strand, counting down.
CAAAAATATTTGCATTTTCCGTTTGCTAAAAAACAAGAGCAGGCAAAGTGGATTCTTTTCCCTTGTTGAGCAAATATTTATTACGGACGAGATCTTCTCCAACTTTTTCTTAGGGATAATGACAAAATCCCCCTTGTGTCTATCACACACATAAAATTTAGGATAAGTTTATTTAATTTTTTTTTTTTTTGAGTTACGTAAGAGACTTTTCGTCTCTTTAAAAATAGTTTCGTCTAAAAGGGTTTTATTTTATTTTATTTCATTTCTTTTTCTCCCTTTTTTTCGTTTTTCTCTTTAAATTATTATATCATTTAGATAATATATTATTTCACACTTGTAGATCACATGCTTCAATTAATTTAATGATAGTACAATAATTCTCCACGTGTTTTTAAAAATATTCTTTGAGATCATAATCTGTAATTCTATTTACATATACAATTAAAAAAAATCCATATCGTGACAATTAAAAATTCTTTTATTTCTTTTACAATTAATTTTGACTAAATTTGATATCGGGAGTGGATTTCATTTTATTATAAAAACACAGGTGGTAATCTCATTATTTTTTATAGTATACAGAATAGTTTTTCACATTTGGATTCTGGATTGTTCATATCGCTTTCTTTTCTCATTTATATAAAAACAAATATTATCGCTTTCCTGTATATTTCCTGGAGAAATGGGGTATTGATTGCCATGACACCTAATTGTTCCATAACAAAAACCTTTGTCATCCCCACATCAATGACCAATTTCAAAAGGTCTTTGAGAGGAGAATGCAACTTTCACGAAGTGTGGTTTAGTGCATATATTCTCTCGCTTCATATCATCAATCAACTTCTTCTTCTTCTTCTTCTTCTTCTTCCCCCACTAATAATAAGTAATAATTAACTAACTACTGTTGATCATAAAGGGTATTCACGGATCGAATTAACTAAGCATATTAGGACTCAGTCTGTAATCCAATCGTGACCTTTGGATTGAAAAAAACTCAATGCATTACCAATCCGTGAGAGTCTCAATAATGTAGATTGGATTCAGGATTCGATCCGTAGACTCTAGAAACTAAAATAAACATATTGAAATATAAAGCAGTTTTATAAAATAAAACACAATCAAATTCAACTCTTCGATAGCAAACTATATTGTAGCATAACAATCTATTACAAAAAACAATAAAAATACTTAAAACTTAAAAAAAGAAAAAAAGAAAAAAAGAGCAATTTATGGACCAGATAGTAAGACTAGGAACTGGACAGAGATATATTCAAATTTCAACCTATATAAACTTATTTATTAAAAACTTTTGGAGAAAAAATGTGTACACATATATCTATTAAGTTCGAATTCATGAATTTTACAGATTGAAAAAATTTCAATTCATAACCAGTTCGTTAGTTTCTTAATCTAATCCAATCCAATAGATTTTATATTATATTAAGCGAATTCACAAATTTAGTGAACACTTGCCGCCTTTCATTCACTTCAAAGCACAACTTTCTTCCAATCTTAAAGGCAATATAAGAGGTGGTATAATTTGATTGAATTTTACTCGTGATCATAATTAGGTCGCTGACCTTAGCCATGGTGTTGGGGGGAACTCCGCTTTGGATAACTATCAACCACTTGTTGAATCGATAGAGTAATTGGTATCAAAGTTGTTCATGAGATTTTCGATGCAGACAAGTCAGGTGTACTGGATCAAACAGTTTTTCAGTTGGGACACCATAATAGTTAATAGTACTACTATGTGATTCAAAAGATTCCAAACATCATTTCATAAACAAAATTGGATAAATAAATTTAACATTTATGTTTCAATATTTGATTTCAAATATATTCTCTTCTGATATTTTTATTTGTCACTCCAATTTAGTTCTCTTTTGGACACTTATTCCTTTCTTCTTATATAGTATCTAGAACGCAAGGAAAAATATACACACATATATACATTTATATAATTATGTGTCTGAGTGCGTGTGTCTTACGTTTCAACCAATTTTTTATTCCAAGCGCCGTCGACAAGTAAGTTGAAATTTTGTTCATACGTGCCTAGAAAGAAATAAAGATAGTGGTTTTAAGATTTTGGAATAATTTAGTAAAAGTCAATAATGTGCTTTCTATCTTTCATTTTTGAAAAAAAAAAAATTATGTTCTTTGATTAGATCTCTCGAAATGTCTTAAGAGAGTAGTTTTTTCAGTTCGGTTGTTTCCGTTTGTCTTTTCTATATGGTATCATTTCTTGTTGTTGATGTTGTTGTTGTTGGTTTATTTATTTATTTTGGGGTTTAAAAATAGCACTTGATTGGATTCTGGTTTTCTTCATTTTTGTATTTTTCTTTGTTCTTTTTCTAATAAATTAGAATGGGGTTTGATAGATGTAAGTTACTTAATATATGTCAATCTAGTTGAAGGTCATAATAAAAATGTAATCAAATTTATGTGTCGGAACATTAATAATATCAATTTACTTATTAGATGGTCATATTTACTTATTTTTAGTTTGAGTAGGGAATTTTGGGGGAGAAGACGTGGTAGTGTTCAGTTGAGACACTACCTATGATGTTCACTTTTTTTTTTTTTTACCATAAAGATCGAATCAAACGGCTGATAACATATGGGGGTTGTACACTTCTTAAAATAGATGTTGTCGCATTGTATTTTAATCTAAAAAAAAAAAAAAAAAATCTTACTATCAACAACTCACCTTCACCCTGTTATTGATACAGACGAGACAACCATATTTTCTTATTCAAAGTGACACAAACATAGCCAAACGCCGTAAAAGCAAGGGGACACCGCTGAAGAAAGAGAAAATTTCTTTTGCCAAATATGACACCACCTGGTCGGAGGCCTCAGTATGAAATTCCCAAAATACCTTTGTTCGATCAAATTTTTGAAAAAACCGATACCTCGATGAGTGCAAGATCTGCTGCTACACTAACCACATTGTAAGCATCATTTAACAGTTTATATGTTAAAGCAACAATTGTTATTAACCGTTGGAAGGAACACTATCAAGATAGTGCTTCTCAAGTGAACACTACCACAGTCGCTCTCCAGAATTTATCGGGACACATTATTTAATTCTACTCATAACTCGAATAATGAAAATGCATTTTCCAAAAGGAGGGATTTCTTTATTTTTTTCATTATTATTATTATTACTATTTTCAAAGGTCACGACCAAAGGAACTAATTAAAGCCCTGGCATGGACCAATATTCTCTTTCTAATTAGTGGTAACTTTTGCTTTTGGGGACTTTTGGATCACAGAAAAAGTTACTTTTTTTGGTGGATAAATTGAGCCCCATTAAACAAATAAAGGTTATTTGGAGTTGAGAATCATAATGTTAGAATTTTCGTGACTTTATTAGATTATCCACTAAAAGAGAAGCTGCCAATAGTGTCTTTGTAAAGATACAATGAATCTGGACGCATTCTTAGATTAGTAGAGTAAATGAAATAGTTTCTTTCCAAATTGTCAAAAAGTCTTTTAATTTATGCTACTCTTCTAATGGTGAAGCAAAAGCGTGATATGTAATCTCTCCACTTTCACTACATGATCGATTCAACCACAAAATTAGAGGGACAGAAAAAAAATTAAAAGATGTGGTGGAATTCATTAATTACCTTTTGAAAAAAGATTAAAGTACTAGCACTATTATAAAAGTTAGAAAAGACGACGGAAATTATACAATTGTTTTGCAAAAACCGTCGTTTAAAATGGGTCAAAAACACGAAACGGAGCAAGTTTTTCGAAAATCGTTGTAAAATATTCAAATATGATGACGGTTTGAAACACTGTCGCGTACGTACTTGATTACATGACGGTTTAAGAAAACCATCGTTGAAAGTAGAGATTACACGATCGTTTCAATAAACCGTCGTTGAATCTCCACTTTCAACAACAGTTTTCTTAAACCGTCGTGTAATCTCAACATAACACGACAGTTTCTACAAAATCATTGTGTAAACTTTTAGAAAAAAAAATTTAAAATTTGAATTTGGGTATTGAAATCCATGCACAAAACTCATTTTCCTTGCGCCCTCCCTTACCCTTTCTCATTTTCATTTCTTTTTCCTCCTCCCTCTCACCGTCGCCACCCTCCCCCTCTCTCCCTCTCGCTCACATGACAATTTCTCTTCCCTCTCACCGCTGTTGCCGCCCTCTCCTTTTAGCAACCGCGCCACCCTACCCTCTCTTTCCTTCTTCCGCCAACGCCGCCACCACCCTCCCTTCTCTCTCGTTCTCCTACCGATGCCGCCCTCTCCTCCCAACAAGGCCATTGCCCTCCCCTCTCTTTCCTTCTCTCACCGCTGCCGCCACCTTCTCTTCCCAGCAAGGCTGTCTGGAAAAATGGCGTTATTCTTTTGCTTTTGAGAAAAGCAAAGTGACCCTTTTGCTCAATTTCTTGTTTTCTTGAACAAAAGTGTTGTCTTTCTATGTCTAAATCTTATGTAGTTTGGTTGTTTTGGGGAAATTAGAGTTTGAGACAATTTGGTCAAGGGTTTTGTGGAATGTTTGGTTGTTGAGAAATTGTGGAGAAAGAAACAAGAAATTTATTGATGAGTTATTTCCAACAAAAATACAAACACATAATATTTTAGTAACTTTCTTGGAGTGTAATTTGTGTATTCACTGTTGTTCGATATTTTTTTGTTGCTCTTTGTTGAGTATATTCTAATTGGCAGTTTAAGATCTTTGTAAACTATATTCTGTGCATTTTTTTTTCCGCCCGCCACATGCTTGATGAAATGTCAAAATCGAATTATTCATCTTAATTATTTTGAATTTTGCAAACTTGCTAGGGCCTTCATGGATTGGAATCTTATAGTCGGAGAAGGGATTAAAAAGAGATGAGACTATAAAACAAAAATCTCGGATCGTCCTTGTCCTCGCCAAGAAGGTAATGTTGAATGTAGTTTTTTTGTTTTAGGTTTTATGAGGGACATAGTATCTAATATTAATTATGTATTAGACTTACTTTAAAGCAAAATATTTTATACTAGTGATGATATTGATTTGATTAGGGGAGAATGATCTAAATTTGTAATGCAATATGTAAACTTGTAATGTAGCGGATGGTATTTGTATTGATACAATGTAGCTATTATTTTGACAATCCTATTATGGGCCGTGTGTTAGATAACACATGGGTTAGGTCGCCCATGGGAAATCACCAAAAAATGTGAATTTTTTTATAAAAAAAATTAATGTTGGACTTTACACGATGGTTTTTTATCAAAACCATCATGTAAACCCCACTTTACACGACGGTGTGCTAAATAAACTGTCGTGTAAGGTTGGATTTACGACGGTTTTGGTAAAAACTGCCATATAAAGTTTTTGCATTAGCAAGTTTGCCGCTTTATTTTTCTATTTGACGACGGTATTAACTGTCGTGGTATCTTAAAGCTTTTCATGATGGTGGATTACACTACGGTTGTCTAACCGTTGTGTTAACTTTAGACGACAATTAATAACCGTCGTTGAAGCTAAAATTTTTACTAGTGCAGGTCTAGGATGGTGTGGTTGCAATTATAGTTTCGAAATAATTTTCATGTGACTCGAGGAAAAATAAAAAGTAAGGAGTATTAAGAAATGACTGTTTAACAAGAATAGATTGCGAGCACTACTTCAAATAACTAATTCAAATAATTCAAATATATATATATATATATATATATATATATATATATATTCAAACAACTAACATCAAGGCAACCTAAAACCTCCTCATGGTCTACTCCAAGCAAAGAAGAACCACAAAAAATTGAAGGAGGCAAGGTCTACTCCTCATGGTAATGAAAATGATGCCTCCTTATTAAAACCCTTTTTAGTTAAATTCAGAGAGAAAAACCTACACAAGAAAAGAAATGCATGATCATTGCTTTGGGAAGTATCGAACAAAAAATCAACTTAAATTCCGAAAATAATATATGATGCAGAAGGGAAAATTCTTGAGATAGTCTCTGTCAAAAGAAAGTCGAATGACAGCTCTCTTGCAAAAGCAAATTTTCTTCCTCTCTCTTTCTAAATTTTCACGTTCCTGCTAAAGTTGGAGTATGGACCTCTAGAATATTTCCCAACGTAATAATATAAGAATTTCCTAATGGCCGGGTGAACATAGCTGCAACTTTCGAAGACCAGAACGCGTAATGAGGTCGATGTAGCATGTCTCCACACTGAAATTTTTCTCTGATTAGATGACAATATAGTTTAATATACACTGTCTATTAAACCATAGAATTGCACAAGTGATGAAAGCCATAGAATTTCCTTAATGCACAAGTGATGAAAGCCATAGAATTGTTCCTGCTTTTGCTAATGAGCAAGATAAAGTACTTTGGCCTTTTGGTCTTGCAAGAAATAAGATACTTTCTAAGAAAAACACAGTATCCGGTGAATTTCTCGTAGTGACACTAGTAACCTAATTTGCATCACAAAATCCAACAGTTTTAGTAGTTTCTAAGCTAGAAATAAAAATCCATTCCAAGGATGGAAAAAAATCGAGAATTCCTGACGACAATGGACTGAATAATAAAAGGGGAATTATTAGAAGTATCAAGAAAAATAAATAAATAAATAAATAAAACACCATGTGAGACAGAAAGAGGCCAGACACACCATATTGGCACTTTGATCACGTGTAAAGAACTAAAGAATAAATTAAAGGAAGAAATCCAAGAAATAGGAGACAAGAGAAAATTCGCCAGTGACACATACTATCAATAGCTTTATAAAATACAAATTACTAGCATCAATTGGGATAACTACCTATAGATATAGTTACAATCAACTTAAATTTCGAATAGAATTCAATAAATCAAAAAAGATTTGAAAACCACAAAAATTAAATTTAAGCAAATTTTGTTTCAGCAAATTTTCTTCAACTCTCATTTTCAATTTTTAACACTTTTACTCATACATTAGCCTGTAAAAGAAGAAAAATGATAACTTTCAAATAACGTTGAAAATTGAATTTTTAAGATAACGTAACAAGATAAATTATTTCATGGAATCGTTTTTAGTTTCCTTGAACCCAAAGGTTCCTTATGAGGTTCTTTAATTAGATGACTCATCAAGAGAGTTTTGACATTCCAAAAGAGCTTTTAGTCAAAGTCACATTTGGGGGTCAGTGAAATAGAACAACCCAACCCAACCCAACTTTAGTAGTTAATTTGCTCATCGGCTCTAGCTCTTCTAGTTTGTTAGTTAACTAAAGCTGAACCGCTTTTACTTCTTTTTTCCCTCTCTCAGTTCGACCAGAGCAGTTCCTTTAGAAACCCGAGTCATTGCGGTGCCGTCCCTCTAGTCCTCCCCCTTCACTTTCCTTCCGTTCCCTTATCGTGGCCACCTCCTTTTCTTTTCCTTCTCATTGATTCTTTGTGACAAAACCCTAACCATCTTGTTTTTTTTTTTTTTTTTTGTTTGGTCTATCTTAAGTGAAACACTGTTTCACACATAGTTAAATGGCACCATCACACTTGACTTTAAAACTTTTCATTATACTAGTTGTGTAGCAAGTAATTCACGTGTATAGAATGGACAAATAAAGCAAAGCAACAGCTAAAAAAAAAAATGGTGTTGACTAGACCGTCATGTAAACAGCTACTTAGTGATGACATAACTGACACGTGACAGCCAGGAAAGAGGTGACAAAAAAGCACATTCGTGTTTTTCAAGAGTGGTATAGATATATTGTTGAATATATATTGTTGAATTTAATAGCCGGACGGGATGAGAAGGTGAAACATATCCGAATCTAAATAAAATTTAACTGTAAAGCACAGCAGTATTGGTAAGGTACTTTTATTTTTATTTTTATTTTTTCATTCTCCTTTTGCAGTACGTACTTTATTGTTCAGTGAAAGGACGCAAGTTAATAATACTTTTTTTTTTTTTTGGTAAAATGTGCATTTATATATATAGGATAGTTTTATGGTAGATCTAAAGTAAAAAAGAACTCTATCAATATTCAGCCCTAGTCCTGAACTATCACAATATTGTTGAGTTCCATTGACTTTTTGCTTTTGTTATGTTGTCTTTCAGACCTAATTTGATAGTTGAGAATTTTATAAGATTCCATTAAAAAAGCAAAACGAAGTCTTTTATATCGACTATCCTATCAGAAAGTCAAGAATAAATGTCTCGTGAGACTCTAACAAAAAAAAAAAAAAAAAAGAATCCCTTAATAATGTATATATTAGATCCTTGTCAGCTGTGATACAATATTGCATTACAACTACTATTATTTGACTTTCGTATGATTTTGTTCGGAGCCTTTACTATTAGGTATATGAATAGGGTCAATAGCAACATTCACAAAATCTAAAAAAGTAAAGAGTATATTTACTAGAAGTAAATAAATTATTTATTTAATAAATGAACTTTATTTAATTATGAATATACTATTTACTTAAAAATAAATTTTGTAAATGTGTTATTTATTATATATTTCGATATTTTATCATATAAGTACCCTCAATGGCATATATATAGTTTATCAAAAATAATTGCTCCATTACAAACTTAATAATGAAATTTATACGGTCCTACATTAATGGGCGTACCATCACTATGTCTTTTGACATGTTGAACTTTTTTGGATCACATCAATGATGGTGCATGATCCAATATATAGTCAATATTTAGAATTTTATATGATAAAATCCACTTAAAATCCAAATTAGAGATGTTAATTTAAAAAATGTCCATTTTTTATTTATACAAATGTCTAAAATAGTACTTCTAAAGACAACATTACCCTTCATAAAGAATTGAGAATTAATTAATAAAGAAATTATAAAAAAGAAAACAAAAAAAGGGTAGAAAAAACATCTAAATAAAGAAGCCTAAATTTGATTTCATGAAATTAGTAAACAAATTGTTATAAAAGGAAAAATAATATTATAATGATATAGTAATTATCATAAAGAAAAACATCAAAAAATATAATAATTATCATCATAATTGGTAAACAAACTGTTACGAAAGGAAAAAAATAATATAATGATATCGTAATTATCGTAAAGAAAAACATCATAATGATATAGTAATTATCATAAAAAAAAAAAAAAAAGAAGAAGCAATTTCTTATCACATTTAAACTTTAGAAGCTAACTATTAAAGCAATACCAATAATAATAGAAAAATAAATTATCATCATAATATTATAATTATCATAAAGAACCTAAAACATACTAAAAAAATTAGGTTTCTAAGAAATCTAAATCATACTTAAGAAACGTGTTTATAAAAAACCTAAATCATACTAACAAGCAATCACTATAATAAAGAATTACCCATTAAAATAAAGGTACAACAATGATGAACAAATAAGGAAAAAATTTGAAACATAACGAGGAAAATGATTTCAAATATAGTAAAATGGCAAAATGGGTACTACAAGCGATTGTTTCTTTAAAAATAAACAATTACACAATATCATAAAAAAAACGGATATATTTTAAAACGAGGTCCTAAAAAAGACTTTTTATGTAATTATTTCAAAAGAAAAAAACAATGGAAGTAGCTTGAAATATTTCCAATATTATAAAGATAGAGAAAAACGGGTATTCATTTTATGCCTACTAATGGTGATGGTACTTCTCATTTATTGTGTCTATCTAGATTCGTTTCCCCTTTTTTAGTTAAGAAACTGCTACAAGAGTCTATGTAGTCAAGGAATTCTCTCTCACTCTCTCACTCTCTCTACTTATGATTATGAGGAGGATCGTAGCTTGGTATATGAAGGTCATGTTAGTAGTTATGAATCTAAGACAATATAGATCTGGCCTGAATAAATCTACAACCAACAAAGGAATGTGTTCACACATGTACTTCGTTTTCTTCCTCTAATGAACAATATCAAGAAAAAGTAGCGTATGTATATGTAGTATGTCTTTACTTGGATATCAAATAAAATAAAAAATTTAATGTCTATTTTTTACAACAAAAAAAAAAAGAAAAGAGGATATATATATATAGGAGAAAGTAAAGCCCTCACTTAAATTTACTAAAAAGAAAAGAAACAAAAAAGGAAGAAAATAAAGAAAATCATAATCCAGCCTCAACGACAAACCAAAATAAAAAAAAAAAAAAAGACCCTTCACATTAAATAAAAATTAGAATCATTTATATATCTGAAAATCCTTTTTCGTTCGAACACGAATTTTATAGGTAGGTTTCTCTTTCCAAGAGATCAATGATTATGTTCCTTCACATATAATTCCTCCAATTTTTTACAAGATCTTGAAACTAGCTACAATATCTACTTCTTTCTTAGTAAGTGTATAATTATCGAGTTTCTCTCTTGACTTGTTATTCCTAGCATTTGAAACCTCTTCAACATCTCTTACTCTATTTGAAGAGGGAGCAGAGTTAACTTGATGTTTGTTGTTACATTATAATTATCATTTAACCGGCATGAATGCTTACTTCATCAACCTCATCTGCCCAAGAAAGTTTTGCTATTGCAGTGGCTTCCTCCATAATCTGATTAACTAATTGAATATTCTCAACGGAAGGTAGCGTGATTCACATGGTATCTAATCGATCAACAATAATTTTTTGATTAATTCCTGAGTCCGTTCCTGAAGTGTTGTTTTGGGATGAGCCTTTATCCGTGTTCCTCTCGTGAGATGTTAGGGATGTCTAATTGGACGACTCCATTGATTCGTTTGATGAAGCTGCTTAGAGATCAGAAATCCATAGGCAAAGGAGACCAAGATCACTCATTATAAGAATGGGTGGTACTACATCTATTGTTGGTTGCTGGAGACTTCAACTTAGAGTATGAAATTGTATAGTATTTTGACGTGTTGACATCTGTAACTTGCAACTGGTAAGAGCTGAGAGTGGCATTCATGCCATGCACTCATTTATCTCGATTAGTATGAATAGTATTATGATCAAGGAAATCCTTGTTGGATGGAACATAAGGGTTTTCCTCCGCATAGACAGATCTTTAACTTGTTGGACTTCTTTTGGGCAATAAGCTAAAGTGGTTTTCGTCGGGACCTTGGGTGGAACATTATTTTAATTCATTGATTTGGTTACTTGTACACTGACCTATATTTAGCAATGGAGTAATCAATAGACTTGCTCCGTGAACAAAAATCTGATAGATTCTCATAATCCTCAGTTAGGGGCGGAGCCAGAAATATGTCTCAGTGAGAGTGTAAACCAAAAAAAAAAAATTTTGAGATAAAATAAATTTTAATAGGGGCTATGTGAGAATTTTAAGTTTTAATGGGTTTATTTGAGAAATTTTAATTTAATAGGGTAGCATAGTAAAAATATAATTTTTCCTTTTATAGAATTAATATTAGTAAGGATTATATGAGAGTTTTTTTATTTTTAATAGAGACAAAATAAAAATACTGTATAAGAATTGTTTATTTTCAGTGAGAACAAAATATAAAAATTATAAAATTTTGGAGGTAAAATTAAAAGAACATAAAATTTGAGTGCCGCACCCACTCGCACCCCTCTCCCTCCACCCCAGTCCACAGTGATAAAAATCGAACTTCCCTATCTTTCCACTAGAATATCATATTCCAACGATTGGGCGCTAAATCGATATCAACCAGAAGTCTAGTGTAGTGTTGTCCCCAAATACCTTCCACATGTTCTTGTCTAGCTTCAGAGGAGTATCAATACCATAAGCAATTTCAAAGAGGGTCTGTGTAGCATTAACTCCACGCAACATCAATATAACAATTTTTTTTTTTTTTTTTTTTGGTACTCAAGATGAAGTCTCCAATCAATTGGGGAGTTGGGAGTCAAACTTGTTACTATTCATTATGACCCACGGGAAACGTTTGCTGGTACAGCTGCTTTGGGATTATTGGAGAGCTTCCACTGAGAGAGGTGGTGGGGTACAAACACCAATTAGAAGTAATTAATATCTCCTTTTTATTACTGGACATGTACTTTCTTTAATCTTTTGGCCATGTACTTTCTTTAAGCTTTGCGAGTTCGAATTCGTGTCGTTGTTCAATTACTTCAGTGTCATTCTTGGAGAAAATTATTAGAATAGCCACTTAAATAGACCTACTAAGAAATTTTGTCCCGTTTTCTCCTTGTATATTTTTCTTTTATTGATTTTTTAAACGACATTTTTACCGTTACTATTTATTCTCTTTTGTTAATTAAGCAAATGTCTCAAGTTATATGTATATCATTTTTCGAAGTATATATGCTAATATCAGTCGTGTTCTCATTTCTGGACTTTTCTTTATCTAGGATAAAGGTTTGTTATAGACTATGTTGAAGTTGACTTGAGGTTCCTCCTTTTTCGGTAGGCTTGTAAATTCACACCAAATTATTTGGACTGTACATATTAGATTTCTTTTTGGGTGGAAATAAGGCTGTACTTTTATATTTTGTTGATTTCTCCCCTCCTTATAATTGATCTGCTATTAATGATATACTAGTTGACAAACATGCACTTTGCGCGTTGACGTAGTAATCATGTGACAATGATGTGGCTGTCACGTAATTACAAATAGAAAAGGGGGAACGAAAAGAGTCATTTACTCTTTTAAAGTATCTTATAAATTATATGACGTCGGCCTGTGGTGTTCAACACCCCCAAATTTAATATATCATTAATATATAATAAATAACATATCTACTATGCCCCATTTTTGTCATTAGTGCATGAGATTCTACAAGATCCTTTTTATTTATTAATATTATTATTGTTCTTTTTTTTTTTTTTTTTGTCAAAGCAAAGCTAGCATGGGATACAAAACAGCCATAACGAATGAAAAATGCTCGGAGGCATTAGTGGTGTTGCACTCTATAATTAATAGTAGTTTTATTATGAGTTTCATGTTATATAACCCAATTTTTATTAAAGTGTGGTGTTGCAAATCACTGACGTGATATTTGGTAAGGAATTCCATTGAGAAGACACAAGAATTCTGTGAAAGTACCCAAATGAGGCTTGTTATAGTATATGAATTGAAAGCTATATTTATGATAGGCGGTGAATTACAAGTATATGGGTGGTCTTGACTGGCTCAAGAGTGCACACATCAGCAGATCATGAGCAGAAAACGGAGAATCTTAATTGAATCTATATTGCGTAGTTGACTGTGATCACCCACAAAATTTTCTTCATTGAATTTTATGCTTACGTACTGCTTTGATAATTAAAGCTTGAACGTGTATATACATATGTATATAAAGGGTGATTGCGAACCAAATATGATGCAATTTTTTTGTGAACCAAATAAGAGTGATTATAGGTGTAACCTCGTGATAAATCTAACTCCGTTACTTATTGTTAAGTGAAAATAGAAAGAAAGGAAGGAGAGGACGAAACATTAAACATACATGTGCACCTACAAGTGAATTTCAATGTATAAAAGACGTATCATTGGAATACATGTGACAGTTTATATATCATGATATTGCATTGATTTATTCCTTGGAAGTATTTTTGTGAACAGTAAATTGGATTTATGGTTTTATATAGTGCTACACCAAAATATGAAATTGTAATGAAATGTTGCTAGTTGCTAATAATGACGAGCACTGCATATAGTAAGAAGCCTCGCAGACAACTAGTGATGGAGTCAATTTTTAATTATAGTGGGGCATAAACGAAGGGCACAAAAAAAAAAATTTATACTGCTGCCTCATAATAGTATTTCTCAATTTTCAAAAACACATCGTCATTTATTCAAAGCAAAATACATCACTAGCTGTTTAATTTAATTTAAAAGGGACGTACGACTGATCTGATCATGATTGGTACACGCCATTGATCAAACCTTTTCTAGTGGTGTTCAATGGCACGCCTCTCCAGGGTTGGAACAAAGTGAATACTAATGGTGCGCCTAATGGCTCTCCTGATATGGCCTGTTAAGGGGATACCTTCAGAAATTATAGAAACTTTTGCAAGGGTTGTTTTGCTAGACTTCTTTGGTATTCTTTTCACTTTCGAAGCTGAACTTATGGGGATTATCAGTGTTATTGATTATGCAAGTAGACTCAATTGGGATTTCTTCTGGTTTGAATATGATGCAACTTAGCTACGTTGTGGAATTACTACAAACCAAAAACAAACATGTCCTGTGGAAGTTTTTTTCAGAATGGAATGTGGTTATTAATTATCTCAACAAGATCACTAATCTGAGTTTCACATTTTTTTAGGGAAGGAAATCAAGTAGTAGACAATTGGCTTCCTTTGCAATCCGTAATAATGTAGATGCTTGGTGGTTCAATGCTCTGGATGATTGTTCTTTATTGATTCATAAAGATTTGGCAGGTCTTCCTAGGTTTTTTAATTAGCCGATAAGTGAAAAGCACATACACACAAGGTCCAGAGGTATTTTAGTGAAATCATCAATTAAGGGGAATTTAATGCTTTTAAACATGAAAGAATTATAAATCATGTTTTAAAAAACACAAACCGGTTGCATTGTTTTAACCTTTCTAATTCATGTATTTTTTTTTATATATACAATATAGATATATATTTCATTTGAAAAAAAAAAATGGAAAGATAAATTCAACAATGAAATCAGAAAGAAGAAGAAATTAAAAATTAAAGTTTAGGATGCCTTTTTGATACAAGGTTCAAAATTCCGGGAGAAAATGTGATATTTTTCTTTATTCTTTTAATGATATTTAGTGAGATTGAAAAATGAAAATGATGCTAAAGGGACTGTCCTAATCGGGATGTTTTGGTACACTTAGTGATTTCTATCTTCACATATTACTAAAATAATAATAATAATAATATAATTCAAAGGGGAACCAGATTGTAGGATTCAAAAGAACATTCTCACATACGAAAGAAAGTGCAAATTAAAACAAAAAAATAAAATAAAAAAGGAAAAGGGAACAAAAGTTAACATTTAGTGCTTAAGAAAACTAGCTAATAACCTAATTCGTAGTTTGTTTGTTTTTTTTTTTTTTGTTTATATATTAAAAAACATTCAGAAAAGAAATTTGGGATCCTTCTTCTATCCCTGGTGATTTATGTACTATTTATTTCTATTTATTGACTTCGTCGTGGTTTTAATTAGCATTCATGTAGTATATAATAAACAACCATATGAATTAAAAAATAAAAAAATAGAAAACCAACCATTTGTGACACCTCACCAAATGAAAACCTTTCGTAATCTTCATAATTATGACTTGGTTATCAGTAATTGATATCCATCATATACATATGAGATGACCCAAAGATCATCAAGCCATTAATCATGCTCTGATCACGCGGTCAATAGTCACCCACCAGGCGTACATAGTTCCTGTTGAATTAAATCTTAAGGACACAAAAGTACATGCCGTTAAAACAAATCCCATTCACATAAAGTCATCTTCATACTTTAGGCCCAAAAAAAAAAAAGGAGAGATCATCTTGATGCTAGTTGCTCTATCTCACCATAATTATAAAAAATAAATAATAAAAATAAAATAAAAAATTGAGATCATAATTACATGGAAAAGTCTATGAGAAAGATAATTAATCTGGGTGACAAGAAAAATTAGAGAAAAGAAAAGAACAATAGTAAATATAACATCAAACTAAAGAGTAAAAGATCATATATAACACACTAGAAGATGATCAACGGTCGGATTTTGAAGGATCAATTGAGAGTAGTGGTGATGAATCTGCCCGATCATCAATATGATTGTTAACCTGCATGTCTTGCTGTTTCTCTTTGTATCTCTCTAACTCTTCAAGTAACAAGCCATTCCCTTCATTGTTGCTTCGTTTTGAACCCTTTTTCTTCTTTAATTTGTATCCCAAGTTAAAACACATCTCTTCTTATCTTGCTACTTATCTTCCCCAGGAAAGGGTTTTAAGTAGGAAAGAAAGGAAGAGATCTCTTGACTAAATGACATGCAATATATTTCCTTGTGATAATGTGGTATAATGATTAATTAGTAAATTCAATGATAAATTTATTTCTACTATTTGTTTCGTTGCTTGTGGGCAATGCCGTCGGTTAAAACAAGGGAAATGGTTCGAGTTTGTTATTATAATAATAAATTAAGATCATGTTCGAATAATGCGTAGAATATAGGTTAATTCACTAGCTAGCATACAAGTAGTACAAAAATATTCATTTTCTTGAAGAAGTTTACAATGTCTGGCCTGCACGTCTATTATCTAGAACCTTGGCTTGTTAGTACATGTATGTGCATAACAATTATAAATTACATATCAATAAATTGTTTTGACAGTTATGATGTCTTATATGTATCCATATAAGTAATATATAGAGTAAGAATGAGTTTTTATCCTTGTTTTAAGCAGTTCAAAATTGATTTAATCTTCAATTATTACGTGGGGTTGTAACCCCTACTTAAATTTTTTGTTCTTTTTAATCATACCTAAAAATTCTATAATTTTTCTATTTTATCCTCATTAAAAATAAAAAATTCTAACATTATCCATATTTTGTCCCCACTAAAAAAAAAATCTCACATAATCCCCAATAAAATTAATTCTATAAAATAAATAAAAAAAACTTTATAATTTTTCTACTTTGCTCCCATTAAAATTAAAAAATCTCATATAAACCAACAAAAAATAAAAATTCTCACATAGTCCCACTAAAATTTATTTTTAAAAAAATTTGTTGCATGCTTCCCACCGAAACTTATCTCTAGCTCCGCACCTGATTATCAGGATTCAAAGTATAAAAAATCTTTAAAGCGGCTCGTAAAGGTCGGCACCCTCCAGGCAGTATACAATAAGAAATGGTGCCCTTATCATCGTGGCTGATGTGAATCTGTGCTACAACCGTACAACGAATATGACACCGGGAAGATATCAACTCAACCATCTATCAACACTGGGCCTCATTTTTTGGCGTATTATTTGCCAAGTCCATAATCCTCGATCGTAGTACTCACTAATTGGCCCAATGTGACAGCTCATGCTACCAAGCCGTGATGAACGTGATTATGGTCGTAACTTGTTATAATTAATATTGCTTAGTTCTCAAAATTATATATATTAACATAAAAGTTATTTCAATTCTCGACTAACTTATAAAACATACCTGCAAAGCATAACTTGGAAATTTCTTATACTACTTGTATGTATATGGAATCATCCTTAAACATGTTCACATAACATTTTATATGTAATATTCAAACACATTCACAGTAATACATATTTAATAAAAACATTTGAAAAACTACATAAGAGTTTTAAACTTATGTCATATGTGTTTTGGATTAAAAATTAGATAGTGAATTTGCGGAAATTATGTTCAGCATTATCCATTAAACCAACCTTTACAACCATTGCATTTGCTTCGCCAACCCATCATTCACAGTTAGAAAAGATAATCTCCAATTAGATAAGTTAAAAGGTTAACATAATACGCCTTGCTAAATTATCCCAAACCAATCAAAAGGGTCATCTAGAATATTACCACGAATAATCTACTTGATGTCACCAAAATCAACATTGATATTAGCAGCCTCCTGTCACTAAAGAGTATCTCGGTATTTTATATTTGGTAATCGATTATATTATTTTCCGTTTTCAACACAGAATGGCCCGTCGTATTTGGCACTAGTCACTATAGAGTGTTCTGGTAGATTACTTTTCATTTTCATACAATGGTCAGCCATATTGGTCGTTGTCAAAGTGTATTCCAGTAGATAAAGTAATCTACGAGATTATTATTCATTTTCGAACAAAAAATGGTATGCCGTTTCTGGGACTATAGAATAATCTAGTAGATTATAATCACTGATAATTTGGTCAAAAAATAACAAAGCAATGTTAAACCTATTTTTAGATTAGTCCTTCACCAACAATAATCTGACATAAATCATAAGCAAGTAAAATTTGAGAAAAAGTTGCACCCAAAAAAAAAAAAACAAACAAACAAACCTGCGAAGGATACATTCATACTTGCTTCGACCACAACAATATCTGTTGAATTCACATAGAATATTTCCAAATAGGCTCATGGACGTACTTCTGTTTTTGCTCAATTTTGTGTTCTAGATGTCCTCGGTCTCTCAAGAATTAAAATTTGTATTTTTGCTTAATTCTCCCTCTTAAAGTTCACTATAACACTACTCGGAGAGCACTGCTTCACTGCAGGAAACTAATCTATATCACTCTTTGTTGCATATAGACAGCGCGAGCTCGCGTTGAAGATGACTGAGGTGTCGGGAGAACACACAGCCACGTCTATATGGCGATTTTGGATATATATCGCCGCGGGAGATTCGTGCAGAGGAACACAACTCCGGCGAGATCTGTACAATTGATGAAATTATTAGGATTTGTTGTTGGTTGACTTTAGTTGACTTTTTAAAAAATGATCAATGTATTTTGTTGACTTTTTAAAAGAAAAAAAAAAAAAAAAAAAAAAAAAAAAAAAACAAGAACTGAAATAGACATTTTTGATCCAAACCTGAGCCGCCAAACAACCTAAAAACAAAAGATTGTATCTTTTTTTCTTTTTTTCTTTTTAGGAAAATTGTAGCAAATATTATATTTTATATAGCATGTTTTTCAAAAGATGATAAACTATAACATATTTTTTGAAACCCTTAGATTTCTTTGGACTTTATAAAAAAATTTGGACTTGCGATTAATTTTTAATAACCAATTTATGTGTATTGTTTCATGTTAGAAAGAGAGAAGAGTAAGGACGACGGTTTTTTTTTTTTAAAGTATTATGGAATTATAAATTTGATTCTGCTATTTATTATTATGTTTAAAATTTTATTCTATAATTTACTATTACTCCCTTCAAAAATACTATTTTGTTCATTCTCCTTAAAAAAAAAAAAAAAAAGGGCTAGTTATTGATTGTGGGTATTAAAAGGATAAAAAAACAAACACAAAAAAAAAAAAAAAAAAACAAAATTTGATGATTGTGGGGATTTTTTTGTAATAAAAAAGATGTGTAACAAGTAATAATTGACATTTAAATTTAGTTCGTTGGTTGTTTAGAGGTGAGAAAAGTAAAAATAGGGGTTTCAATAGTCGTTCCAAAAGTTAACATTAAAAAGCAAAAAAAAAAAAAAAAAAAGGCATTTAGAGGGCTGTTTTCATAAATAATTTCCTCCATTACATTTGTCAACATGCTAATGGTCCGGGACTAACGATACCAAAGCCTTCTCTTTTTCAACTTTTTGTTATACCCAAAGATAAATGGTATTGTAAAAAATAACATACACATAACGGCAGCCGGCTTTGAGTTGATTTTACTGCCAATATCAACGTGTCAAGGGACTTCAAAAACAAAGTTTGTCATGTAATATTTTTGTTCATATCTAAAAATATAGCTAGGTACATGTTAGGATTAGACTTCGTCTTCCCATTACGTCGTTAGTCTAAGACTGTTTATCAAATGAACAATGGACTCCTGAGTCCAATCTGTAGTATTTTCATATATTTGGGCCGAACCCAACTTATGATATGACTTCATTCCATCATGAACAATGATCGTTCGTATGTTTGGGCCAAACCCAACTTACGTTATTACTTCATTCAATCGTGAACGACGATCGTCCGTATAATTGGGCCGGACCCAATTTATGATCTTAATTCGTTCCATTACGATTTTATGATCGTTCGCATTCGAACGTTGAATCGATCAATTCAAACCTGATTTGGCGTACATCGAATCTAACATAAGCCACAAACGGTGTGTTTCCAAGGCCCAGGCCTTGTTTTTCTATCATCGTTCGTCATTCGTGATTAACGAAAATTACGTGGGATATCCCTCATAACCGTCAAGCCCACTGACACGATGTCAGATCTTTTATGATAACTGACAAGCCCATGATTGACAATGACGTCATATCCCAATAACCGCTAATCCCACGATCTATGATAAGGTTCACTCCAGTAATCGTCAAATATGGATCATAACTGGCATTCTAATACGTGTCTCAAAGGACAACAAGCAAAAACCGCTCACCACCAATTACGGGTTCAGACCCACTGTTCTTCTTCTATAAATAGAGGAAGACCCCCCTTCAGACGGGGGACCTTTTGTATGATTCTTACTTACACTTATGCCAAAATTCCCTCAGAAAGTGATAATCCATTGTATTCAAAAATACTCAAATACAGTGAAAAAACTACACTCACAGAGGACGTAGCACAATTGGCGAACCTCTCTAATCTTGGTGTTGTTGATTCTCTTTTCATTTCATTTACTTGATTATTTCAATATCATAATGCTTTGTGAATTTTACTAACGATTTCCAAGGGCCCAATCGAATATCTGTTTTATTTATTTTACTAACTTCTGTTAAAAATTTTGACGGTAGATTCTTAGCATCTACAGAACACTAGAATGAGACATTATGCAATTAAATGCCCAATATTGCATAAGCTTTTTGTTTTTTGTTTTTTGTTTTTTGTTTTTATTCCAATGCAGACGCACATTGTAGAACGATTTTCTCTTTATCTTTTGGTTTTAATACATCTATAATTGTTTCAAATATAAAATTGAGTGTTTATAAATACAGTAATTATATTACACCATGTGACTGTCCATTTAACTTCACCTCATTATCCGGAAAGAAGAAAAAAAATCAAGTAATGGTGCAGAGTTCAAATTCCCCCACCTCCAATTTCAAACAAAAAAAAAATACAATAAAATAAAATCAATGCTCCCATGATACCGAATTTTTGGGATTATCTCCACTTTCTAAACTTACATACCTTTAACTTTACCATACATATTTAGAAATAGTCTCGCTATAATTAATCCTTTCTATTAGAATTTTTGTTAGAATAAATATATTTAAAAAAGGGAATATTTAACCCCTTTAGAATTTTATTCAAAAAAAAAAAAAAAAAGAAACAAATAACACTACAAGACCGTACTTTAACTTCTTATATTTCCGTAACAAAAAAAAAAAAAAAAAAGCAAATTAATCTACTATGATATTGATCATTAGAATTTCATCAAGAATACAAAGAATCTCTTTCCAAAAATAAAAATAGAAAGAATGGCTTCACCATCAAGGTGCTAAATAGTATCTATTAATTCTACATCAATATGTACCATATATAATCATATTTTCCTCTCTTCATTCTGATTTGGGACCTTTTCTTCAATCCACGCAGTTGATTTTCCCACACTTCCTTGTTAAATAACGATCTCCTTACCTCCACCCCAAACTCTACACCATAATTATCATTCAAACTCAGCTCATAATCATATATTTCACGCAGCCTTGGATCGGAGAGTGTCTCGTAGGCCTTGTGAAGCTCAATGAACCTTCTCGTCGACTCCTCTTTCACCGACGGATCACGAAAAACATCGGGGGTGGTATTGACGAGCCATGCTTCTGTAAGCCTTCTTTATGTCCTCCAAACCCACATTCTCAGATCCAAGAGATAGCACCTCGTAAAAGTTTGCCTTCTTACTATTGCTCGGCATTCGTAACTGATCATGACGTGCTCTGCAAGAAACAGTACTAGGGCTTCGAATCTCGTAAGATATCTGCCTTTTGTTTCCTAGTACCATTTTGGTTATTTTGGGATTCATTTGCAAAGAAAATTCCATGATTTCACTTCGTGAGAAGAAGAAGAAGAAGAAGAAATTAAGAAGAGATAGAGAGAATGATCGAGTACTCAAGGTGAAAGCTTTTTGGTGTGTGTGTGTGTGTGTGTGTATATATATATATATATATCCACAAAAAGAAAGGAGTTAGGGCCCTAGTAGGCATGTGGATACGAATATTAAAAAAGTAATTAATTAAGACATGTTTAACGCGGTTTTTAGATTTTTCATTGTTTAGTCCTAACACTGTAGAATGACATTTTGGCATTAAGCAACCGTCCTTGTCTTTTTATTTGTCCTGCTCGCTGTGTGTGTGTGTAATCTAATTTTTTTGTTAGTTTATAAAATCATTTTAAAGGCGAAAAAAATAAGAGCTTGTGCATTTAGAGGATTGTTTTCACAATTTTCTACATTATATTTGTGAACATGCGAATGGTCCGGGACTAACAACACCATAGTTCATAAAGCCTTCTCTTTTTCGACTTGTGTATGGAAAATTTGAACGCATAATTTGTGATATGAACTCTTCTTGTGTGATGAAGGAAAATTCTCTCAAGCCGGACCAGTTCATATGGAACAGGTTAATTTGGTTACACAAGTTAAATGATATTGTGAAAATAATAATAATAATAATAAAGGTACAAAAAATAAAGGTTGCCGACTCTGAGTTGACTTACTGCCAATGTAAACGCCTTAAGGGACTTCAAAAACAAAGTTTTTGTCATGTAATAGTTTTGTTCATATCTGAAAAATACAGCTAGGTACCCTGGAACGAAATACATTAAGATTGCTAAGTTCATCGCACGATTTAGATGTCCAATGCAGAAACTTATTTTTTCTTTGTATTTTTAAGTCCAATGCAAAAGCATTATAGAACGATTTTCTCTTTGATGTTTTGGTTAAAATATAGCTATATAGAGTTTGTTTCAGACACCTTAAACTAAAACATAAAATTGAGTGTTTGGAAATACAGTAATTATCTTAAGATGGCATGTATTGTTCATTTAAACTCCACCTCATTAATATTGGAAAAAAAAAAAAAAAAATCAATGCAACTATAAACCCAAATTTCCTGGGTCATCCACACTTTATCAACTAACTTTGCCTCATAAATAGTGAATTATCTCACTTCATCTTTTTTACTAAATTTCTGTAAAAATAGATGAAAACTAGGGAATTAATAGTCTCACTTAACCTCTTCTGTTTAAAAAAAAAAAAAAACTGTACTTAATAACTTACTGTTTTCCGTATATTTTTAATGGAAATATAAATTAATGAGTAAAGTAAATTAAAAAACACATAATCCCAAAGTAAAAGATTATACATTAGTCTGCTATGAAACTGATCATTCGAATGTCATTAAACACTATACTAGCTTTGAGTTATAAACTGTAAATGACATCAAGAAAATAAAGAATGGCCTCATTAAAAAGCTGCAACATAATTTCTATTAATCCTACATCAATATGTAGTACAATTGAATTTTCCTCTCTTCATTCTGATTTGGGACCTTTTCTTCAAACCACGCAGTTGGTTTTCCCAAACTTCCTTAGGAAATAATGATCTCCTTGCCTCCAACCCAAACTCTACACCATAATTTTCTGCCAAACTCAACTCATAATCATATATTTCACGCAGCCTTGGATCTGAGAGTGTCTCGTAGGCCTTCTGAAGCTCAATGAACCTTCTCGTCGCCTCCTCTTTCGACGATGGATCATGAAAAACGTCGGGGTGGTACTGAAGAGCCATGCTTCTGTAAGCCTTCTTTATGTCCTCCAAACCCACATTCTCAGATCCAAGAGATAGCACCTCGTAAAAGTTTGCCTTCTTGCTGTAGTTCTGCATTCTTAACTGATCATGACGTGCTCTGCAAGAAACAGTACTAGGGCTTCGAATCTTGTAAGCTATCTGTGTTTTGTTTCCTAGAACTATTTGGGGATTCATTTGCAAATAAAAATCCATAATTTCACTTTCCTGTAGAAGAAGAAGAAGAAGAAGAAGAAATTAGGAAGAGATAGAGACTATGAGTAACAGAACTAGGTGAAAGTTTATATATATAAATACAAATAGTTTTATTATTTATATTATCTAGATTAGATTTGTATTTGTTTTAGGAATCAAGTTATTTAGTTTAGATTTTAAAATTATTTGAATTGTAATGTTAGAGTTTGATTTAAATTTGAATTGTAAAGTTTAGAGCTTGATTTGAATTTGGATAGACACTGTAATTAATATATATATATATATATATATATATTTAGTCACATTCATTGTGTTCCTCGTGAATTCTTCTCTTTGTTCTTAGATAGTGAACTTTAGCACATTGACGTCAAATAGTTTTATGTTCTCTTCTACTCTTTTAATTTATTATTTTCTCATTTAATTTCTATAATGTTTACAAAGAGGTGGGAGATAGTAGGCATATGTGGATACTAATATTAAAAATAGTACTTAAGACAACGCGGTTAGAGAGTAATCAATGTTTAGTCCTAATTAAAGCACTGTTGACTGAAATTTTGGCAATAAGCAACCGTCCTTGTCTGTTTATTTTCCAGCTTGCTGTTTGTGCATCTATATGTATTCTAGTTTTCTTTAATTATATCACTTCTAGTCTAGATTTCCTTTATATGTATAATGTAGATTTGTTTGGACCCGATAAAAATGATAATCATTCGTTCGACGGCTTGCAGTGTTAAAATTAATGCCTTTGGAAACCCACGTGAACCGAATAAGTTAAGAAGTAGACCTAATATTTGATTAACTTTTTGTTTTAAATAGAAATTATCATTCAAGATAAAACAGGATATAAACATTAATAACAGAGATAAAAAACCATGTGCTATAAGAGACATAGTCATCAACTAAGACCGATTCTATCACTAAAAAAATTTGATGAAGCTCAGTGAGGAGGACATAAGTTAAGACACGGTGAGGGGAAAATTCCTCGAATTTCTTGACAATCCTAAAATTAAGCATGTACAAAGCTCTTTTTAAAAAAAAATATCTACAATCAATGAAATATTTCGATCGATCGAGAGACAGTCACTCGCAACATAAATACTACAACAAACTCCGCTAAGCTATAACACTAGCGGAACCAATAGACATATACCGCGAAAAAATAATTCAAGTGGAACACACACACAAAAACAAATCGGAGTTGGGGGAACTACCTCCTTTTTTACAAAATTAAAACTAAAACACAACAACAAACCAATAATAGAAAAAATATAAAAATATATATAAAAAAAAAAAAAAACAAAGACATCGATTGCAAAATCCTAGCCCCACGTGAAACAACCACACCGCCGCACGCCGCAAGTCAAAGGAAAACAATCGACTCGATGTAAGAGATCACCGCATCTTCCATTGGACTACCAAGGTATCGCTGGATCCTAAACCGCCGGAAGCTTGTTGGCTGGATCTGATTGAGAAACTCTCATTTAGAATCTTCCAACTCCATTTCCGTCGAAATTGTCGAATCGTCAATCACCCTCGTCAGCCGCGGCAATAGCAGCAGTGGAAGTCCTACACAAAAGAAATAGATATGAGAAATTTGAGAAAACTAGGCTAGAGAAAAAGGGAAACCTTGTTTTTAACTGCAATTCTTATAGAAGAGATGAAGTGAGGTTTTGATTAACTAATTCAAATAATATGTATATATAGTTTTTGACAAAAAGATATTTTAAATATCGATTCTCAATATCTTAATGTAATTTGGGGTAATAATTTTCGGATTACAAAATTGAGGGAGAAAAATATTAGAATTCAAAATTTCAACTGCACAAATATATTAGGAGATATTTTATCTTTAGTATTCAATTTTAAATAAATATTTACATTTATGTATTAATTAGGACTATTTGGAATCTTTAAAATTAAGTTAAGTGTTTTTTTATTATTATAGTATATCTTTCAAATCATTTTACTGATTGTTTACCTTATACTATCCTAGTCCTACAACAATAAGGATCTTAACCAGTATCCAAAATTTAAATACCAATTATTTACATCATTTCTGATTTAACTCTTCCTTTCTTTTTTTTTTTTTTTTTTTTTGAAATGAAAATTAGCATTTAAGATAAAACGGGGTATAAACACCAATATCTAAGATAAAACTCTTGATTAAGACTAATTCCATTAGTAAAATCAAATGAAGCTCAGTAAGGATGGCATAAGCCGAGAACCCGGTGACGTTAAATTCCTCGAATTCTTAAGCAATCCTATAATCGATCATGTACAAAGCTCTTTTTGAAAAACATCCACAATTGACGGAATATTCTGATCAATCGAGAGATAAACATTCAAAGCACAGAGACTGCAACAAACCGTGCATAGCCATAACACTAGCGGAACCAATAGACATATACCACTAGAAAATAACTCAAGCGAAACGCACACACAAAAACAAACCTGAGGTGTGAGAACTACCTTCTTTATTACAAAATTAAAACTAAAACATAAGAACAAACCATCAATATAAAAACATTGACTGCAAAATTCTCGCCCTACGTGCAACAACCACTCTGCTGCATGTCACAACTCAGAGGAAAAAAATCAGCTTGAGGTAAGAGATCGCCACACCTATCATCAGACCACCAAGGCATCGTAGGATCTCAAAATGCTGAAAGCTTGTTGAGTTAGATCTGATCGAGAAACTCCCATCTATAACCTTCTAATTCCATTCCCGCTGAAATCATCGAACCGATCACCCTCACCAGCCGTAGCGACAATAGTGGAAGTCCCACACAAAGGGAAACCCTATATATGAAAAATTTGAAAGAAAAAGGGGTAGAGAGAAAGGAAACCCTTGTATATCTTCCTTTCTAATTATTGGCATATCATCATCGGTATAAATAAGTTAGTACAAAGGTTCAAATGTTGTGAGCAATATTTTTGCTAAAAAAAAAAAAAAAAAAAGTTTTTAAATCCACTATTAAAATGGTCTTTTTTGTTTTTTTGAAAATTATTAAAATGGTCTTTTAGTCATAATATTTTCTGACTTTTACAAACTACATTCTTTGTTTGATTAAATGTTATTTTAAATCATAACCTTATGATTGATACAAATTTAGCTATAATTTTTAATGTGACTCTAATTTTTAACCATGAAGTTTTTGATCACGGGAAAAATTTTAGTAATACCAAAATGCTCCATAAATTAAACCTTGTGACTAATTGTATATAAGTTACGTGGTTGTAGGCACATGTAGCATTATAGTAAAATCACACTTGATTTCACTTAAAGGTATAGAATTCGGATCTCACCACCCATAATTTGAAGAAAAAAAAAATTTAAGAAGTTACGAGTACAACTGTTAATATTAGAACATATTGGGACTCAAGTCTCATTTTCTTGTAGTGACTTGTAAGCAATCTTAAACTTCAAATCCATGTGAACGTAGTTAATTAATTGACTATGAACTTTTTAATTTCGACAATTACTCAAAGTTTAGTGTTTAAAAGTTTTAATCATTGACGAAGGCTTTTGAATTAACATAGATAATCTCACCTATATCGTATAATAACTGAAAATTTAAAAACAATTGTTACATAATTGCAAAACGTTCCAATTTCAAGGGTTTCTGATAGTAAAAAGATAATATTTTGCAATTAGTCTAAGTATGCTATAAAAATTTTATAATCAATAGCAATAAATGCATTATTAACTCTGTTAAATTTAAAAAATCGTTTGTCAATTGTTAGTCAATGGCTGACCAAAAATTGCCAAATAAAAATTTGGAAAGTTATTTTCCAAAGTTAAAAGTTCATAGACTAATGGTACTAATTATCCAAAGGTTATATCCAAGAATGACATAAATTTGACACCTCCTAAAGAATTAGTAATGTTAAAATGTGTGGAAAATTTAGCTGAAATTAATCGAATATGCCATAATTAAGTAGAAGGTTTTAGTAACATCCGTGATGACACCTTTACATGAGATTTTTTTTTTTTTTTTTTTTTTTAACAAATTCGGGAACTCTATTAAGAGATTCCAACAATTAAATATTGCAAGTTATGGCATATATTAATGTATAATGAAGCTATTACATATGATATGTGATACGACAAAGGCTAGTTAATTAATGGCTAGTTAAATTATGTCATAATTAATTCATATGGATTCTCATCAGAACCGAAAACAAGAAGAAGTGGAAAAAGAAAAGACTTGAAAAGATTTTGATAGTTTTGCATTCGTATGTATCTAGCTCATAGTTTTTAGCCATATGCATGTCTAGAAACGAAAGGTAGGACAAAATTCACCATGTTTGCTTATATGAATAATAAAGAATATAAAATAAAACTTTCATGAGTATAAATATGTAATACTAAATGCTATATATCCTTTTCTTAGTTCTCTTTCTACATTGTCCTATTTTATGATCATAACCATAGGGCTTGGAAGACTACCATAATTTTGCGTGATACATATTTTAAAATTCTTCTATTGTTCTCTCTGCCGCCCGCAAAACCTCCCTCTCATTTTTTAATATATTTTCTTTAAAATTTTGAATAATTTCTTATTAAACTTAGAATGTTTCACTTAGAGTTTTTAATTTTTCGAATCCCGTGTCAGATTTATTTTTCTCTCTTCTAAACACCAGTTCTAAATTAAATTCAACAAAAATTCTCAGTTGGAATTGTAATATTTTTAAATTTTCCTTTCTTATTGGCATATAGATTTTTATATATATGCCAAACATATCGGTCAAATCTCCCTTCAATTTTTATTAAACTTTAAGCATTGACATGTTTACTATTATTGGCTTTTATCACGTATATGGTAAGGGAGGTTAATTTTCGTTATTTAAAAAAAAAAAAAAAAAGCCTCAGGTGAGGATACTCTTAATAAAAAAAATATTAAATACATTTTCCCTTGATTCATGCCTCTCCTCAGCTGACTCAAAAGGGCTTTTAACTTTTTTTTTTCTCCTCTTCAATTTACACACTTTCCATTGTTGTTACATATTTGAGCTCAAAACATATGAATTATAGGTCAAATTCTTAATCAATAATATAAATATTTATTCTCAAAGCTCATCAATTCTTCGTACTCAACCAAAAATTATTAATGTTTTTTACAACTCATATATCACGTAAATTAATACAAAAAAAAGCCATAAAAATTTAAAAAAATGTTATTAGAATTTGTATTCTTAACGCATATATGTCCATTATTGAAAGTACTTTAATGTTGCATCTATATCCACGCTTCACGTCCAATTTTTCCAGAACATTAACTCTTGATACTTTTTTTTTTTTAATGAATGGAGAGAGGATAACTATATGAAAAGTATATAATACATTATAATTACATCGGTACCTACTAACTGCTTAATTCTCCACAGGACAAAGGAAGGAAGACAAAGGTTCAAGGACAATAATTTCGTATTAAAATTAATCTAAACCTTATTATTCACAAATCAACTAAGACAACTAGTGGATATGGGTCAATAGCTAGCGGCATGAAAATAAAGAACAACATGTTAACCTAAATTTTCCTTCAACTAGGAAAATCCACACGAAGTGACAAAAACTCATGAGATCAAAGATTTCAAGATCTATAAACGAGCATGTCAATTGGATTTATCCTCATGAGAGTTTCTTATGATAAAATTAGAAGTCCAACCAAAAGGCGTTCCCCCAAAACTGCTACTTATTTTGATTTGTAAAATGGGAATAAAACCACAACATAAATCCAGAAGACGGTCCAGCAATCATGTGTGCAACAAACCAATGTTTATAGGCAGATATTATTAAAACATTCCCTTTTGCCTTATCTATATAGTAAAAGCTGAACTTTTCTTTTGGCTGTCTCTATATGTTTATAGCCGCCCAAGTTCTTATTTCTATGGGCAAATTGTTCACGTACTATGTAAGGAAATTTAGACAAATTGGAAAAACAAATGGAATTGTGATCACAGGTATAGACTAGTGGTATTAATATCACTTTATAAAAAAGATATAGAGTTCAAATTTCTCACTCAAATTCCAAAAAAATAAAATATAAATGAATAAAGAAATTACAGCCACGATCTGTAGTGCGAGTCTCATATCGTACCACCCATTGCTTCAGGTTGCCGGAACAGTTCCTTGTTGCTGTCGTCACCGAGATTGGAACTGACAACCTTTTTTTGAATTTTGGTTTTGATTTTTGTTCAAATTTTTGTTGTTGTTGTTGCTTTTCTTTCTTTCTTTCTTTCTTTTTTTTTTGTTTGGAAAATTTTGGTTTTGTTTACTAGATTTGGTGGATTTTTGTTTTAGTGATAAAATTTGGTGTTTGTTTAAATATTTCGGTAATGGAAGCCAAAAAATCTGATGAAATCGGAAGTTTTTGGCCGATTATTAACTGGTATCCAGTTGGTTAATAAGTTTCCAGTCGGTAACTGCTTGATCACCAACTGGTAACCATTTGGTAACCAACTGATTAGCCACCGGAGGTGGTGATTACCAATCGGAAACCTGCCGGCGATTGATAACCAACTAGTTACCTGCTGGTAGTGGTGGTTACCGATTGGAAACCCGCCAACGGTCGATTTTTCAGTAACCAATTGGTAACCAGGTGGTTACACAGAGTTACAAATTAGTAATTACAATTGTTATTTTAAAATAATTAGATAAATAAATATTTGTATTGTCTATGATATTTCTTTGTAAGAGTTTTTTTCTCGCTTGACAAAAGTTAATTCAAGGCATGATTTGTGATCTTTATCAAAAGGGCCCAATAAAACTTTCAAGGCCCAATTGAGGCCCCATACTAAGATAAATTGAGAAAGCAGTCTGCTAATAAATAACCAAAAACGCACATGCAATAGTTTGCACCAATCACTGTCTGCCCAATCGCTATATGGATATGCGGTAGGCATTTTAACACAAGGACTCTATTGGCATTATTTGCTGGAAGGCTTTCAGAAGATTTTTGACCCTACAAAAAAGTTTACTATTATGTTTGTGACCTTTCAAAAAAAGGAATCAAATTTAAAACGTGTTGAACTTAACTCTTAAGATTTTTATTGCTTTCTAGAAAATTTAAACGTCATTTTTAACTCATTAAACACTTTTCAATGACAAAGTTGTATCCCAATCCATCCCTGGTAACCCCTTTTTTACGTAAAAACATCAGAAATAACAAAGAAATAAATTAGAAAAGCAATAGCAATCGACACAACATAAAAAATTTACGTAGAAACATCATGGCCCTTAGAAAAAAAAAATATTATGCGAAAAATTTTATCAATCACACAAAATTTTTTTTCTCACTCCCCACAACCTCAATTATAAGAAAAGCAGGGGGAAAAAAAACTAGATTCAAAATACAACGATTAAAGAGCTTTTGATTGGTGCAATTGGAAACAAAGATTTTGCACTCTTTTTGTTGGCTTTAGAGCCACCCCTTCCGCAATGATACTTCCTAGTTCCTGTCCAATGTGTGACTAAGTCTCCATTTTTAGTTTGTCAAAAACCTAACGATAACTTTAATTTACTTCTCTTTTTCTACTACCTATATAAACTAGTTTAAACCATGTCCTAGATATATTTGAGAAAATTTATCTAATTAGAAAAAATTGAAACCAAGTAAAAGAAAAAATAGACAGAAAACAAAAAAAAAAAAAAAAAAAAGACAATGTACCTTAAAATTATAAAAAAATTATAAAAAAAAAAAAAAGAGGTACGAAAAAAAGACAAAAAAAAAATAAAAGGACTAAAATGTTAAGAATTGACCAATATAGAAGAAAGTATTAAAATGAAAAAAAACATAAAAAAAACAAGGGCAAAAAAAAAAAAAGAACGGAAGGATAAAAAAATATTAAAATGTTTTTCGTCCAAAACGAAAGTGAAAATGTATAATAGTGCTCTTTCACATTTCGATATATGTATAGATGAAGTAAGATATCTGCTTGTAAATTTATTGCTTCTATTCTAGTTATCACAAACAACAAAGTGAATTGGAAGTTGATAATTGAGGTAGATAAGAATGAAAGAAACCATAAGCTATCTCTAATATAATTATTCTTATATACACCACAAAGATTTTAGAAAATGACTGTTCAGTGTCTGCAAGGACCACCCAGTCAAAGTCATCGGAGAAGCTATCGACGTCCACTATTTTCTGAGAGAGCCAAAGAGAGGAATTTGAAATGGAATTTGCTCCTGTTTATACCATTTAATGTATACCAATAAATGAATGTGACACTTTTGTTTGTTTCTTCACTGTCCGCAGACCGATTGAGAAAACACAAAAATTCCTTGAGACGAAAAAGAACAAACTATAGTAATCAAATTAACCATTTCAGTAATGTTTGGCTTGTGGAAACTGACAGAAGTTTATAAAGTTCAATTAATATCCTATGTAAAGATAATAAACCTTCTTTTCCCATAAAGATCTACAGGACTATCTACAGAACTATTTGAAGGTAGTTTAGAGATTTCACGTTTGA
Source organism: Ficus erecta (assembly GCA_008635985.1). Lineage (NCBI taxonomy): Eukaryota > Viridiplantae > Streptophyta > Magnoliopsida > Rosales > Moraceae > Ficus > Ficus erecta. The sequence continues at coordinate 3,836,558 of BKCH01000005.1, read as the reverse complement.
ATTTTCTATTCCCTTGATTTTTCTTTATCAAGTGTTTGATGGTACGTGAGTTTCTCTTATAAACTTTTTTAATTACAATATATAGTAAAGAATAATTAGTCTAAATAGTCTCCGAATTCTTTAAAATGTGATTATTTGATTCTTGTTTTATTTTTATTTTTTTATCAAGATGACCTTAAACTCTTAAAATGTGCTCTCACTCACTCACTCACTGAGTGACCAAATCAAACAAAAAAATAAAATAGAGACCTAACTATCATCTTTTAAAAAATTCATAGACTATCTGGACCAATTACTCAATAATAAATTATTGCAGATAAAATATGATGTATTTTTCTTGTACTTTTTTTTTATTGCTCTTCATAATATAAAATTGGAACGTTCAATTTTGTATCATTTTGGACGTAAACTTTCCCAAGAATCTTTTTTTGTATCTTTTTAAGAAGGAAAAATGCTCTAATTAGAGACTGACAGAGAAAATTCGTAATCTTTGCCTAACTCAAAAGTTAGAAGAAGATAATCTAATTGATGTGACCAAATCTTTAAAGAGAGAAAAAGGTCAATATCGTGCAATTATTGGGGCTGTGGAAATGTGTTTAACAAAAAATTGTATACAAATAACTTAATCGCAAAGAAACATATGGTTTGGTGATGTTCATGAAAGCGCCATATATATCAATTGTACTAGAGCCTTCCTTTGTCACATGCATCGCATTGAGGATGGGTTCTTTCATCTTCGGCTCAATTATCTGGATATAATAATTTGGAAAATTATAAACATAAGTATTGAGGTCCAGAATCATGCTAGTTGCTTTTTTTTTTTAATTTGTTTTGCAGAATATTTTTTAAAAAGAAAACACGATTTATTAATTAGTTTGATATTTTCTAGATTCAAATGATCTCATTTTAAAAAAAAAAAAAAACACAAATCTTAATTACAGACGGCCAGTTCTACTAATAAATTAACAAAACGTGCATCGAATTCTAATAGTTTAACTTTATTAGTTTAACTTTAGTTATTTTCATATAAATCCAAAAAATTTCATCAATTTCTTTTTTATTATAATTATTTTTTAAAGATTTGTTTTTTCATCCAGTAAATCTAATAATTATTTTGTAAACCCATTACTATAGTTTAAATTTTTTTGATAGGTTGCAATAGTTTAAAATTGAGAAAAGGACAATATAACATATTTACAAAATGATATTTATTGGTAAATCTAATCATTTACTAGTAAATCCAATAATTTGATAACTTAATAAAATCATATCTCAAACAAAAACCACAACTTCCTTTATATTTCCAAAAACCCCCATAAATATTAATTATTACTGATTAACCCAAATCCAACACCAGAGACAGACATACAAAAAAAAAAAAAAAATTTCGAAAAATAGCCACCATATCCCGCAGTTGACGCAGGATCTCGAACCTCATTTGAGACGGAGATAGGAATTGAAGCCGCAGTCGAGCTTCGATCGCGGTTGCGATCACTTCAGCATTATCACAACCTCGCGATCGTTAGGGTCCGTGACCTGTGACCTCCGCCGACCTCATGACCTCGCAGATCTGGTCCGCCTCCTAGCTCCGACGATCTGCAAAGATTGAAGCTCAGGTCCTCGGGTCCTCATCGGTCGTGAACCTCAGAAGCCACGGTGCAATCGAAGCTTTATAGATCCCGGAGATCACCACCCTCTCGGAGCCAGGAGATCAATCGCTTGCAAACCTCATCGCCGCGTTGGGGAGATCCGAGGATTCGTCTGGAGCAACCTCGTAGCCATCGCGATCCTTCGCCGCCGTTCTTCGTCGTCATCGCCGTCAGTCGCCGGTGAGCACCTACAGTGGTAAATTAACGAGAGAGAGAGACAGAGAGTGGGGAGAGAGAAAAAGGATAAAATTGTAAACAAATAAATATGTTTTAATTGAAAAATGAAAATATACTATAATTTATTATGTTTATAGAAACTGCTATTTATTTAAATAGTAGTTATCAAATATGCTATATGGTATGATTTCTCTTTTTTTATTGCTCTTCATAATATATAATTAGAACGTTCAATTTGTTTCATTTTCTACGTAAACTTTCCCAAGAATCTTTTTGTAACTTTTTAAGTTGGAAAAATACTCTAATCAGAGACGGACATAAAATTCAGAATCTTTGCCTAATTCAAAAGTTAAAAGAAGATAATATAACTGAAGTGACCAATCTTTAAAGAGAGAAAATGGTCAATATCGTGCAGTGATTGGGGCTGTGGAAATGTGTTTCACAAAAAATTGTATACAAATAGACTTTGTTTGGCATTCAAGATTAACGCCAACTAAACTGTATTTTTTTATCTCAATTTTTGTCGTTTACTGAAAAATTAACAAAATTTATAACTAGTTTTTAAAAAGTCAACCAACTCCAATTTAAAATTTCATCTCCAACTGCAAACTAAACGCAAGCTTAATTACAGAGAAACACATGGTTTGGTGATGTTCATGAAAGCGCCTTAGATTGTCCCGCTCTAATGTGAGTCCGACAAACGCATATTTTCTCAACAAAAAAAACAAAACAAAACAAAACAAAAACCAAAAAACAAAAAACAAAAACAAAAACAAACAACAAAAAATGCATATATCAATTGAATCAGAGCCTTCCTTTGTCACATGCATCACATTGAGGAGGGGTTCTTTCATCTTTGGCTCAATTATCTGGATATAATTTGGAAAATTATAAACGTAAGTATTGTGGTCCACTATCATGGTAGTTGCTATTTTTTTTATTTGTTTTGCAAAATATATATATATATTTTTTTTTTTTAAAAAACACGATTTATTAATTAGTTTGATCTTTCTAGATTCGAATGATCTCATAACATTTAAAAAAAAAACATAAATCTTAATTACAGACAACCAATTCTACTAGCAAATTTAATGAAGCTCATAAAGAGATAAAGCGTATACCGAATTCCAATGACGAGAAATCGAATAGGCATATCAATTATCAAGTACATATATAATTATTTCAACAACATCACTATAATCAATAGATATTATAATCGACTACCGAGACCAAGAGATCTATAATAAAGAGGTCACCAGCTTAAAACTAACTCTAGCAGATTGAATATACAATCAATACAAGAACGTGCAGATATCACTTCCATTATTTCAAAATGGAAATAATAATACAAGGACAAAATGCAACAACTACATGATGGTAACTTCACCTTTATTTTTAAATATAAGACTATCACAAAAATGAGAAAAAGCCCCAACTACACGATTAATACCTTCGGTGATAAGCCAACCCATAGGATCAAAGAGGCCAAAACACAACCCTTCCGACCACTAGGCCATCCTTGCTATCAAAGTCATCACCATGAAGCTCAAACAATGTCTTTAGGATTGAGAGTCAGGTGATCAACCAAGAGACAACGTCGAATCTTTGGGACTCATTTTCTTATGATATACTTTTTGGGGACTCCTTTTTTAGATGTTTTATTGATTACGAGTAACTCTACAAACCTAGTTGAAGTATGTTAATCGGTTCTTATTATATCGTCTATAACAATAACAAGTTAGAAGTACTTGTATATTTAATTTGTTATTTTTTTTTACATGGATGTTAAACTTAAAAAACGTTTTTCTTTATTCATCATTAGGAAAAAAAAAACAGCATTAAAATATAACGGAAAAAAAATATTTATTTGAGAAGGTTACAAAAAAAAAAAATCCTAATTAAATTACTGATTGAAGACATGTTAGAGGAAAATTATTTCAATAATATGGACAAATTAGAATTACTTCTATTAAACACATTTGAAAAATGAGATTTAAGGGATAATAAAGCAAAAAAGTAATAAGTATTAAAAAGGTATATAAAGTCAAAATAACTTAACTAAAATTTTTAATAATGAAAAAAAAAAAACTCTCAGTTAACTATTATTATCATTATTGTTAACTCAAAATGTTAGACAGCATCCTAGTCCTATTAGAATCTCATATGCAAAACATGAGGAAGCGGGCGGGGGGGGTGGGGTTTTATTCACGGTTGATAATCTTTTATTCTACACAAATCTGATAATCTTTTATTCTACACAAATCTGATTAACATCATATTTGAACCGGATATCAAGGATTAAGAACCTTAATCAAGGCAAAACAAAATTAATAAAAATAATGCTAATGGAAACTAGTGCTGTTAGGCACCACCTAATAATAGAGATAGGTCTAATGACCAGAGGCTTACAAATGAAATCCACTTTCGTTTGAAGATGGTTTTCAACACCAGTTGTGTCCCATCATTTTTCTGAAACTGGGCTAGAGTACTATAAAAAAAAAAATAACAAATCTAAAGTGAAGTTTAAAGGGAAAAATTTGCTTAAACAAAAAAGACATGATAGACTCACGAGATTGCTTTAGGAAAGATGTTGGAAACCGTCAAAAATATAAACAAAAAGGAACTCTAAAAAAGTACAGCGAAGCATAAATTTTCCTAGAACTTTTGGAGAAGTATGACTTATTACGTGACGTCCAAATTTCTTTACGTTGTGAGTTTATAGAAGTTAGATTTAGAGGAATTCTCGAGTAGGGTCGTTTTTTTTATTTTTTTTATTTTTAATTAGCATTTCACCCTTGGAATCCAACCAACATGCAGAGGGCATTGTCAAACATGCCAAATCAATGATTCTTTATTGTAACAAATAACAACAATTTCATCCAAGAAAAGTCGTTTTTTTTCTCAATTATGTTTTGTCATTTATAATTAAAGAAGAAGAAAAAAATGTCTTTACAAACCTAAACAACTTTGCATTTTGATGCTAATCATTAGCTAGCATGTACAATTAACGGCTACGTCGCGAGTTGTCACATACTATATTTTTATCCAACAAAGAATAAATAGAAGGGATCAGCAAGGAATTAAAATTTCATGACGCAAAGTATTAGTCATAAAATGATACAAAAATGGACAGAAATTGATAAAAGAAAGTTTGAAACGGAATATGCGAATATAAACAAAGCTGCATAGTAAGGAACAAAAATAAATCTGAAAATATGTTAGAATCTGGATAATGGAAACAATGATGAAATGTTGAGTATAACTTTTGGCGTATAAGATCAACCCAAACATAGTTACCAACATTAGAAAACCCCTAATCAACCAACTCACAATCATCAACAGCATCTGGGAATTGGATATCATACTCCTCTCGACTCTTTCCATGCCCCCTTTTCCACTCCGATAAAATGGATTATTTCATTAAAGTCCTCAGCCACTAACCAAGGGAGAGTAAACAAACCTCTCAACCGACGAAGAAGCTCCCACAAGTGATGACGTTGGGCCTTCTCAAGATGCCCATAAAAACCAGTAAAACGCCACTCTTCACCTTCTGGGGAGATAACAAAGGAATTAATATCAAGGAAGAAAGAGTTAAATATCATTTTTTCGATTAAAAAAATATAATAATAATAATAAGTAAATAGTATATTTTAAAATAAGGGTAAGTTGCTAGATTGGTTTTTGAACTGTTAACTTTGTGTAACTTTAGTTTCTGAACTTTTTTTCGTACCCAGAAATCTCTAAACTATTGAAATATTGCTACAAATAGTCATTTACGTTAATTTTTGGACAGAATTTGTTAGTTAGCATCAATTTTTAATCAAATTACTAATGGATTCCAGTTAAAAATTAATAAAAATGACTATTGTAACAACATTTTAATAGTCTAAGGGCATTACCTGCTTTTTTTTTCATAGCTAGATCAAAGACCATAAAACTATTAAAAACATTATTACAGGAGTCCTATCCATTAAATTTTAGACGAAATCCATAGTTAGCACTACTTTTTAATCAAATTATTAAAAGATTCCATCCAAAAATTGATAAAAATGACTATTGTAGCAACATTTTAAAAGTTTAGAAACATTTCAACTACGAAAAAAAGTTCAGGGACTAAAGTTACACAGAATTAAAAGTTTAGGGACTAAATGAGCAAATTACCCTTAAAATAATTAAGATAAATAGCACATTTAGAGCAAAAAATTTTATTATGAAGTAAAAATAAAAATAAAAATGTTTCACTTTGTAAATTGTTTACCAAGAAATATGTTCTTAATTTACCTTAAATTTTTTAAACTATTTTATTTACTTATTTTTTTAAAATGACTTTTATGTTACAATTTATGTTTTTATTCAATGACATAGTAAGGAAATAGCTTCTTTTTTTTTTTTTTTTGGTGGCGTGTCTTGTAGAAATTTTCAACTTCCCAATAAAAGATTCCGATGAAAAAAATAAAGTTTTTTTTTTCTTGGAAAAAAAAATAGTACTATCCCATGAACAAGTGGGCCGCCTTGTGGTCAATTTCCCCAACTTCTGCTCATTACAACGCCTACAGTCAATATATTTAATGAAAAACGATCCAAAACATATAAAGCCAATAAAAGGTACAAACAAAAATCGAGCACAACTAAACTTTTTGTGGATTAAAAGTTCACTTGTCTTTATTATTATATATATACATTATAAAAATTCACTTTTTTTTTTTTTTTTTTTGGTAGTAATTATGAAAGTTCACTTATAGAGAAAGGGATTTGGGTGGAAAAAGAGAAATGCCAAGAACCATTCACGTGGCATTATTGCTCTTTTAGACAATCTATGACAAGAGGTGGACCCAAAGCCGATCGAAAGTGCTGCACCACAGAAATCAATTGAAGGACCACACACAAAATTTCCCTTAGAAATTAGTAAGAAAGAATTAAAAAGGAAAAAGAAAAAACTCTTTTAGATGCAGAGTACGCTTCTTCCTTGACCTCAAAGAAATCAATAACGTGGCTCTAAGCCAAGTGGCAAATTCTACGTTCTATAGTCTCATTTTAAGTTCTTGTCCAATAAATAAGACGTGGACCTAACGAGAATGAGAGTGAAATTGAGTCTATTCATTAAGTATGACGGAGTAAAGATTATCCTTGTTTTATTGATGTGTTCTTGAATTTACACAATAATATAATAATAATCTCTTATTTATTTATTAAAAATAAAAAAAATAAAAAAATAAAAAAAAAAGAAGAAGAGAAAGAAAAGGAGAGGCAAAGCTCTAATTATAGAAGCTCTTAAAGCAAATTTCCTTAGAGTGCAATTTGGGAGAGGATAGCCACTAGATGAGCATGGAGCTCACATCCACAAACCAATCATGTGGCCATAGAGGCTGAGTGGGAGACACTTGTCCTTTGGATAGCAAATGATTCTGACATTTTTCACAATGTGTCCTGCAATGTTTTCACACCTACGTGGTTCAAAAGCTGTCTATTATTGGTTTCAACAGGTGTGGCGTCCTGTGATCTGTGTCGAACAAAAAATAATTTCATATTAAATGTCTTTGGACATTTTTTTTTATATGATACTAAAGAAACTAATTTTAGTCTCAACTTTAACGGTTCGTTTAGTTTTTAGGTTTAAACCTAAAATTTTCACATCAGTTTTTTATCTTTTTTTTTTTTTTAAATTAACAAAAATTATAATTAGTTCTTAAAAAATCAATCAATTCTAACATAAAAATTATATTCCAAACTCGTACACCAAACGTAAGTTAAGTGGCTTATAAGTGTCACAAGATCTATTTCAGTCAGTAATTGTCTAGAAGTTTAACTTAGTAGGGTCTACTTATAGGTCCACTAAATTCCTCATTTTGAACGCCCTTGTGATCGATCTGCCTCGTGAGTTATATGTGTTTGCTTGCTTGAGTGAATTTCAAAAAAACTTTGATCCTAACTTTTTTAGTACCAACTCACGTATTATGTTTTCATTAGTAAATACAATCAATTGATGTGGTAATACTTTAAACACTTACCAATAAACGAGCATCAACTTATATTCCATATAAGTTAATGCTCAAAAGTTGGGATTAGAGTTAATATCCCTAGCATATTTCTATTCGAATATAACATGTGTTTAAATTGTTTATATTAGATTAATCATTCTAGTGTGTATTGGAGAGAGAGATACAATATATGATGTAATTAGTAAAAATAGATAAAAAGATAAATGAATGAATAGTAAAATAAGTAATTGCTATTCAAATATATTTGTATTGAAATGAAATATCTGACATACCCAAACGAACTATATAGTATTCTTGATTTTTTTTCCCCTTTATTGTTTACTAAGAAAACTCTTAATCAAGGATGAAAATATCAACGTCGACGGAATTATCGAGAGTCTGGATTTATAGAAATATCAATGGATAATTTCAATGACGATGTTGATAAAAAATTTTAAAAAAAATGAAGGAATAATTGTAAAAAAAAAATGAAATTTTGAAGTGAAATTAATAGAAATAAAAAAGACTCAATAATATGTAAAGTGATTCATTTCGTTAATCGAAACATAAAATATATGTAATAGATATTGTTATAATGAGGATAGAAGAGAAATATAATGCAATAAAATATAAAAGAAAATTGATGGAGTAACAAGTTAATTATTGTTATCTTTTTACAGTCTCACGTTATTTTACATAATTGTACAAATATACAAATATATAATAAGTCGAAACTTTTAATTTGCATAAGAAAAATTCAATACTTAATTTAACTTCGTATTGATTATATATAAGAAGTAAGTTCAACATCTCAGCCTGATACTAGAATTGTATAATATTTTTATTTTATTAGTAGTAGTATTAGTATTTTATCATCGAACAAAACAATGCCAAAGTATACAAGGCAACCGGAATGTGGTTAAAATATTGTTGTAACCAATAGTAATTTTTCATATTTTTTGGGCCATTTTTCTTTTATGTGCGGATATTAATAGATATTTAGCGGATATATCAATAAAAATATTAGCATATATCTAGATACTCTGACTGAATTGTGAAGGAAAAAACGATAATGATACTTCACAGGCATTATCTGGAAAATATTGGTATTTCATGAATACTCTGGTAAGAAATATTTTTACCATCTATTTTTGCAATAAAGGTCCCTATTTATATATCTTATTCGGAAAATGTCGATAAAATTGTCGTTGTTTTCATTATTGCTCCTAATCTTGATTATACAATAAAATTGTTAAGTATCTGAAATGCCAATTCAACTGAAAAATATATACACCTAAACAGTGGCGGTGCCATCATATTGTTTCAATAGATGCATGATATATAGGGAAAATAAATTTTTAATGGAGCAAAATGAGAAAAAATTAAAATATTTAAAGACAAATTTAAAAAAAATAAAGTTTCATTTAAAGTACAAGTCTCCACTTGATCATGGATAGTTCCGTCCCTGCATTTGAAATGCTTATTTGACTGCAAATCAAAATGGGAGTTTTCTATCAATATATAGGAGACTAGTGCCATAACTATTGAAATGGAAATTGTAGCACATTTAAAAAAAATATTTGACGTAAATAATTTATTTTAAAATGTTTGAAGTAAATAATAAATAATTTATTTATGAAAATAATTTAGAAATTAAATAATTCATTTATTAGATAAATTATTTATTTAATGTACTCCATCATAAATATATTATACATCATAAGCATGCATCTATTTGAAATATTTTGAAATATGTTATTTATTTATCTTTTAATTTTTATTAAAATTACCATCTAGCTAATTCTCAGCTATAAAATAAAAATGTTTACAAAAAGATATGACATTATAATAATACCCTTTTTTTTTTTATTCGATGGAAAATTCACAAAATCTTCAGTATTTTTCCCTCTATCCGGAAAATTTAAGATATATCCTTCTTAACTTTCTAAGCCCGTAATGTTTGTCACCTTGTTAGGTTTTTTATTTTTAATTTTATTTTTTTGAGCCATAGAATGTGCCAATTTGCAGCCATGCAATTTTCCTCAATCCTCTTATTCAAAAAATAATAAATAAAAGAATTCCCATGTCAACAACTAAATCCTCATAGTTATTAATTGCCGAATACCTTTCTTTAAAAATCAACTTGTTAACGGATGATTGACACTAAAAAAGGATTAGTAAATTCATATGCCTTTTTGTTTTTTTTATTTAAATTTTCTGTATGTAATAAGGAACAAAGTGAAAGAGGCAGTAAAATTTAAAGATTAAGTATAAATTAATCCATTCTTTCAATCAAAAAATGGATCAAGTACAATTTCTTTTTTCCCACTTGACTGACAAATACAAAACACATATCGAGCTAATTGTCTTTTACATTATTACCAATAACAAGGAAATCAAAATACAAGATACGCTTATTGAAGCACTCATATATATATATATATATGTGTGTGTGTGTGTGTGTGTGTGTGTGTGTGTGTGTGTGTTTCTTTTCTAAATATGCTTATTGAAAGACTCATCAATATTTTATCTGTCTCGTTGTGGGTGTTAACTGTTAAGTATTAGCATTCAAATCAAAGCAATTAACATTCGATGCCAATCCATTACGACTCAATCAAGCAATGACAAAAAAAGTTGTGTACTATTTACTATTTTTCAACATTTACTTTCATTTTTTTAAGAGAAATTTAATTAAATCCATTAAAGATATACAAAGATACAAAAAGAATTAATGACGTTGTATTACATGATACAAACCAAAACGTATTTATCCATAAAGTTTGATTATGCTCAAAGAAAAAGACGTATTCTTAAAGCCCAATAACGGATATATACTTCGGGACACTTAAATCAAGAACACTATTTTTCAACATTTAGTTGTTTGTATTTTTCCCGTTGCTGTTTGATTTTTTTTTTAAATGCTTTAATTCTATTTTGTGTGCTAAATATTTAAGTTCTCTATACAATTAAAGCCAATACCGATATTTAATATAAAACTATGCAAAAGATTTACATTCTCATTCATATATCAACAAACTTGTGATAGATAAAAATAGGATAGATTATTTTGACTACAAATTGCACCTATCAATAGTTGGTAGTAAGTATTCAAAACATAAATTCACAAAAATGTGTATATACATAACATAGAATTGTAGAGGCTAATATTTATAACAGAATTTGTATAAGGTATAAGACCACTTGTTAGCATTTTGATATTCAATTCAGTAATGGAAAACAATATTAGAGAGAGAAATTGATATACCATATGTACGTATATGCATGTATATGGAGTCATACATACTATAAAGTATCAAATGATCCTTTGTAAAGTATTAATGGAAAATAGATTTCTTAATTGTCATGTTTATCTCCTATATATTAGATAAGTGATTATGATAAGGATATAGACTTGCATTTGGTAAAGATTTCTTTTAAATTATCTTCTCATAAGAAAAAAATCTTTCCCAACATTATTATATGTTTGAAAATATAACATGTTTTATACGACTCTCTTGGTCTAATCTTTTATATAGATTGCCCTTTTAATGCATTCCTAGTTGGAAAGGTATAGTATAAAACAGTATTTTTCTTTTCGGCTTAAAAATAATTACACGTACTTAAAAGATTACTTTCTTTTTTATGACAATAAAAATGATTTATTTACGTTAGAAAAAAATGATTTATCTGTATCCTTTTTTACTTTGCACCTTATCATTATGGTATTAGTTGTCAGATTACTCTCTCTCTTGTACGACAATATAAATGATTTATTTACCTTAGAAAAACCATTTATCTGTTTCCTTTTTAAATTGCATCTTATCGCAGTGACGGAGTCAGAAATACATTTTAGTGGGGGCATATACAAATTTTTTTTTTCAAAATAAAATAAATTTTAGTTGGACTTTGTGAGAATTTTTAATTTTAGTTGGTCTATATGAGAATTTTTAATTTTCATAGGGGCAAAGTAGTAACATTACAAAACTTTTTTTATAGGATTAATTTTAGTAAGGATTATGTGAAAATTTTTTATTTTTTAATGGGGGCAAAGTCGGGAATGTATGAGAATTTTTAGTTTCTAGTGAGGGCAAATTGTAAGAATTATAAAATTTTTAGGGTAAAACTAGAAAAACAAAAAATTTTTGGGGTAAAAATTAGAGCCCCCACTAGCACCCCTTAAATCCGCCCTTGCCTTATCGTTATGGTAATTGCTGTTAGACGTGTATAAAACATTTACATAAATATACTTATTTACTTTTTAAAATACAGAAAACAAAGTAAACATATTTCTGAATCGTGCTATTTATTTATTTTATTTCATAAAAATACTTTATAGTAATGTTTGGAAAAAAAAAAAAAAAGAGAGAGAACAGTACGATGTTACTTAAATATTTTTGAAACGAGAATTTCATTAAATTTGATAAAGAGATATAAATACACAAAATATAACAAATGATCTCGTATTATATGAAACAAAATCCTTCAATAAAAACGGATCCATCAATAAATTCTGATAACGCTCAAAGGAAAAGACATATGCTTGAGGCTTGATAACGGGTACATACCTCAACATACTGAAATTGAACACATATAAGGCTCTTTTTGATAAAACCCTGACAATCGATGGAGTATCCCGATCAATCGAGAGCCAAAACTCAGTAGTACTAGTGTCACCACTAACTCCGCATAGAAGCAATTCTAGCGGGATCAAAACAATGCTAAGACTTAGGCAGACAAACAATCAGCGCGGAAGGTGGGGGAGACCACCTCCATTATTAGAATTAACAAACTGAAACATAATACCCAGATAAAAGACGGTGAAGACATCGTCATTATTACACATAAAACTACAAAAAAAAAAAAAAAAAAAAAAAAAAAAAAAAAAAAAAACCAATCGCATAGAAAGAGTCCTTGCCAAAAACAAGATTCACGTTGTCGAGAGAAACTAGGTTGTCAAAGCTGATTTACTGCAAGACCTCTCTATCTTGCTCCTTCCCGCAATGTCGATCCTCCTCCAATGGGCTTATCTTTTTCAAAATTCTTACCATATGATTCTCATATTCATCCCTAGAGTCAGGAAACTAGAGATAGTCCAAAGGCTGTCACTAAAATCTGACCCCAAAAAAAGAAAATGATTGAAAAACTCTAACTCTCACGCATTAGATAAAGAAAAATGGGAAGAGAATAGGAAAATTTACATGCAGCCAACAAGGAAAGTTTACATGCGGCCAATAGGTATGTACAGTCGTACTTAAATCCACTCAAACAGAAATAATAAAACCCACATTAAAAAAAATACAGAACAAGAAGAAGAAGGAGGTGGGGGAAAAAAAAAAGTTCTCAAGAAAAGTTAAAAAAAAAAAAAAAGAAAAAGAAAAAAGGGGGCAACAATGAAAACGGTCACAGGTGGACCAACTTCGCAGTTGCGAACAACAATCTTTCACCCTACTCCATCGAGTGAACAACACGCACCAATAAAACCACATTCACATCTTGACACATCCAAATTCCATATAAAAACGCCAATAATTTTCCGCGCGTGTGTCCACTCTCAACAGAGCCAACTCATCGACCTCGGTCTCTTATAATTCAGTCAGTCATGAGAGTCACTGTCACCGCTTCATCGAGTAGGTTCGCAGGAGATTGGGCCCCACTCATACGTGTCTCTTCTCTCTGCCTCGCTCATACATGTGTGTTCCACGAAAGAACATAAAATAAAGGTTTTTTTTTTATTGGCGCATCATAAATTTATTATAAAATTATAATTTATATTTTTAATTTTTAATTTTAGTAATTTATATTCTAAATTTATAAATTTATATTAATTTACGTTTTATTGATAAATAATGTTGATTTTTTAATGAAATTGATATTTCACTTGTTTATAGATTATTGATTAACAAAGATAAAAATGATTATTTATATTATTAATTAATAACCCATATACAAATCACATATCAATTTCATTTAAAAGATTACGATTCCGTTTGGGGATTATTTTGGAAACTTTGTTTCCAAAAGTTATTTTGTCATTTTCCTTCAATTTTATTATTGACTTAAAAACTCAAATTTTAAAAGTTTATAACCTTATCATTTTAAATCGAAATTAAATGATTTTTCTTTTCGAATTGCATAAAATTTCGAGATTAACGAAACAATATTCATATGCTAATTTTTTTCCGAACAGATTTTAAGTTTTTACATTTTTTCACTTCAAACAGTTTATTTTTACCAAACACACATTTCTAAAATTCAAATTATCTCCAACCTCTAAAATATCATCTCCAAATGTGTCCCCAAATGGAGCTAATATTATTGTCAATAGAATACAAATTGCTACATATTTGTAAGTTTATGATGTAAATTGTACTTCTACAATAAATTTATGGTGTACCAATACGACAAAGACCAAAAATAAATTACTTGTTTGATCCATCGTCTTTTTGAAAAATTACAATTTGAACTTCAACATATTTTATGACTAAAAACTCATTAAACTCTTTAAGCCCCGTTTGGAATTAACTTCAAACGGAATTCTCACTGCTCAACTCCAAAACTTTTAAATACAGTTCATTTTCTTTCCCTTTTTTTTTCCAAGAAAAACTCAAACTATAAAATTTTATAACTTTCTTATTTTACATCGATATAAAATGAATTTTTCCCCCAAATTGCACAAATAAATGGGATCAACAAAGCAAGATTAATATTTTATATTTTTTTAAATAAATTTTGAAATTTTACATTATTTACTATATCACAATTCATTTTCTATCCACACCTCCTCAAGTCCATATTTCTAACCAAAATAAAAAATTACGTCTTCAACTATCACCCCAAAAAACTCCTAAAAATATCCAAAATTGTCATTTTTGTTAACATATATTATATGTATCATATAGATGGTTCGTTTCACCTAATTTCTAATGCTTAAGAGTAACAAATATCATTTTACACTCTTTTAAAGATATTAAGGAGCTTTTAGTCACAAATAAAAAGTTTGAGACCAAATCATAATTTTATAAAAGATTACGGACTACAGAAGCAATTTACTGGAAAACGTTTTTTTTTTTATATAATTTTTTTTCAAATTTAATTTTAATTTTAAATTTCTTGCATGGCCAGGCTTCTCCAAATCCAAAACGCCAATAATATATAGCGGGTCCCGCGCCCTGATATAGCGCCACGTGTAACTCCGTGTCAACAACTTTTTGCTCTATAAATACAGCGCATTTGGAGCAAATTTACACAACCCACAGAGGCGGAGAGAGAGAGAGAGAGAGAGAGAGAGAGATATCGGAGAAGTTCTAAAATTTTTCTCGTTCATTTTCTTTGGTTGTCCTGTTTGTTTCTCGAGAAAAAAAAAAAAGAGGGGAAGATGTTCATCGAGAGCTTTAAGGTCGAGAGCCCAAACGTAACGTACACAGAAGGTGAGATTCATTCTGTGTACAACTATGAGACCACCGAGCTTGTACATGAGAATAGAAAAGGAACCTACCAGTGGATTGTTAAGCCCAAAACTGTCAAATACGAGTTCAAGACTCAAACCCATGTCCCTAAATTAGGGTAATTAAATATATTTTTTATTTCTTTTCTTTTTCTAATATATATATATATATATATTAAAAAACAATTAATTTTATGCGTTTTTTTTTTTTTGCGTAAGAAAAATAGTTTCATAATATTTTGATATTGACAGGGTCATGCTTGTTGGATGGGGAGGAAACAATGGCTCCTCTCTCACTGGTGGTGTCATAGCGAACCGAGAGTAGGTTTTTTTTTTTTTTTTTTTTTTTTTTTTTCATTTTTTTTGTTTGTTCTTTTGCTTCTTTAATTTTCAATTTTCACTCAGTCTAATGTTTGCTTTTGTTTTGTTTTTCATTTTTTTTTATGAAGTGAATATTTTATTACAAGAAATGTTAAACTTGTCACTTTCACTAATTTGTTTCTATCATAATGTAGAACTTTTTTTATTTTTATTTTTATTTTTATTTTTATTTTTATTTGTAAATTTTAGTTTTGGTTTTCTAAGATGGTGATGAGTATTTTCATATGTGTGTATTTTTCTCAGAGGGATCTCGTGGGCAACCAAAGATAAGGTGCAACAAGCCAATTACTTTGGCTCACTGACCCAAGCATCGTCCATTCGTGTTGGGTCTTTCAATGGCGAGGAGATTTATGCTCCATTCAAGAGCCTTCTTCCCATGGTATGAACCCAAAAAAAAAAATTAAAAAATATATATATATATATATGTATATGATTTGTGGATTTCTATGTCATAATTTGCGAGTGTGTTAGCATGTTAATGGTTATGGTTATCAAACTTGTATATATGTATGTTTGTAACAAATTTATAGTGAAAATGGCATCACTTTGGTACAATAAAAAAATAAAGAACATCTAATTGACCTCAGGGACCATCAAGTGGAACCCACCCTCTGTGAAGAGAATCAGAGCTCTATTGGTTTTGAACAACACTTTTTATTTTTATTTATTTTTATTAAAGTAATAATAAATAGCGACAAAATGTGGTCTAAATAATGAAATAAGAACACATATTCAACTTTTTTTTTTTTCCCCCCCTTAAAGTTATAAAAAATAGCGACAAAAGTACTAAAATGTGGTCTAAATAATGAAATAATAACACATATTCAACTATGCGAGGCCCTGGTAGGTAGAGCCCATCTTTTGTGCGAGACAACAATGCAAATCTTGATTCGCTCTGTTGGTTTGAATAAAATTGAAATCAATGAATACCGACAAACGTACTGAAGTATGAATTCTAATCTAGAATCTTAAAAATCTTAAAATGTACAGGTGAACCCAGATGACATTGTGTTTGGGGGGTGGGACATAAGCGACATGAATCTAGCTGATGCCATGGCAAGGGCCAAAGTGTTTGACATTGACCTGCAAAAGCAGCTGAGGCCCTACATGGAGTCCATGGTCCCACTTCCCGGGATCTACCACCCCGATTTCATCGCTGCCAATCAAGGATCACGTGCCAACAATGTGATCAAGGGGACCAAGAAGGAACAGGTCGAACGAGTCATCAATGACATTAGGTTTATAACTTTTGCCATTGCCTAAATAATACTGCCTTAAGATTTTTCTGGGTCGTTTGTTAAAAATCGGTTAATTTGACGTTTTAATGTTAATCAGGGAGTTCAAGGAGAAAAACAAGGTGGACAGAGTGGTTGTGCTTTGGACAGCCAACACCGAGAGGTACAGCAATGTGATCGGCGGGCTAAATGACACCATGGAGAACCTTTTGGCCTCCTTGGATAGGAATGAAGCTGAGATTTCACCTTCCACCTTGTATGCCATAGCATGTGTCCTTGAAAATGTGCCTTTCATCAACGGAAGTCCGCAGAACACTTTTGTCCCCGGTAATTTAGCTTTACAACACTTCAATTTTGTTAATCGTAACATAGTGACACATAATTAATTTTGTGATTTGTGTTTTAATGCAGGGCTGATTGATTTGGCTATTGAGAAGAACTCCTTGATTGGTGGGGATGACTTCAAGAGTGGTCAGACCAAGATGAAGTCTGTGTTGGTCGATTTCCTCGTCGGGGCTGGTATCAAGGTACTAAGAAAAGAATGGACCTTAGCTAAATTAATCTTTACCAATATCTTAATACATGTGATGAATATTAGTAACCGATTTCATTGCCTAATATAAGTGGTGGTTTATTGAAGCCAACCTCCATTGTGAG
The DNA here is from genome assembly GCA_008635985.1 of Ficus erecta. Lineage (NCBI taxonomy): Eukaryota > Viridiplantae > Streptophyta > Magnoliopsida > Rosales > Moraceae > Ficus > Ficus erecta. Next base: position 3,819,037 of record BKCH01000005.1, on the reverse strand, counting down.
CTACAACCATCTGGGAAACAACGACGGAATGAATCTCTCGGCCCCACAAACCTTCCGCTCCAAAGAGATCTCTAAGAGCAATGTTGTGGACGACATGGTTGCCAGCAACAGCATCCTCTATGAGCCTGGCGAGCATCCTGACCATGTAGTGGTCATCAAGGTAATTATTTCATGCCCTTGTATTGGAGTGTCACTAAGCTATCTTGTAGTTACAAGTTATTTCAAGACCGCATTGATCAACAGTAGAGAATTGAAAATCTTTCGAGTTGCGACTGTCCGTTCATAACTATATCGATCAGTGTCGGTCCTAAGACTTGCATTGATCAACAATATAGAATTGACAATATCGATTATTGTCAGTCCGACGACCTGCACTAATCAACAATAGAGATTGCATTGATCAACAATATAGAATTGACAATATCGATTATTGTCGATCAACAATAGAGAGTTGAAAATCATGTCAGTCGCGACTGTCCTCAGCAGAACTCTAAATTAGTGTAGCAAGAGTAATTTTCTATGTGGTCCTTGTGTTGTAGTATGTGCCATATGTGGGGGACAGCAAGAGGGCTATGGACGAATACACCTCCGAGATATTCATGGGTGGTACAAATACCATTGTGCTCCACAACACATGTGAGGACTCACTTTTGGCTGCTCCCATCATTCTCGACTTGGTTCTCCTCGCCGAGCTCAGCACCCGCATCCAGTTCAAAGCCGAAGGAGAGGTATATATCACCGTTTCGTTATTTTCACTGCATATAAAATGACCCCGACATTTCTTACTAGCGATAGTAAGTTGTGATCTTTCCTTTTGTGTGCAAATCAACAGGGCAAGTTTCACTCCTTCCACCCTGTGGCTACCATCCTCAGCTACCTCACCAAGGCCCCTCTCGTAAGTCGAATGATTAATCTCCATTACTAATTGGTTATTCGAATTCTTTTTTTTTTTTTTTTGCTTAATTTTGCATATTTGAGGACCACTATTTTGACATAGAAAGTTTTGTAACACAATAGACTAGTGGGACCACATAGCATGAAAATTTGGTCATGGGAATCATGAATGAGTGATAAGTAACGTTTCTCTAAAGTTGGTTTATCCAAAAAGAACAATTTAAGTTTTGGGAGCTTGTATCAAATGAAGTTAAAGAATGAGTACTAAAATGCAATTTGTGTGGTTTTGGTTGCCCAAAAAAAAAAAAAAATGACAGGTCCCACCGGGCACCCCGGTTGTGAATGCGCTGTCGAAGCAGCGAGCGATGCTCGAGAACATACTGAGGGGTTGTGTTGGATTGGCTCCAGAGAACAACATGATTTTGGAGTACAAGTGAACAAAGAAAGAGTGGAAGAGTAGTGAATTATCTCTCCTCTTTCATTAAGTCCATTTGCTACTTGATCTACAAGATTGTATGACAAAAATCTCTGTGCAGTTCTGTGTGTTTGAACTCTTTGTAATTTTCATTTTTATCTCTTCTTTTGTTTTAGTGTCTTGTTTCAGGGAAGTGCCTATATGTAGTGCTGTTGCTTTAGCTAATTCAGAAGCTAATAAGCGACCCTTGTGCGTTGGAAATAGATAAGCTTCTTTTATATATATATATATATAGTAAGATTATATATAAAGTTATGTCCTTCAATTTAATTGCGCAGTCTTTTCTACCAAAGATTTCTCGTTTGAGAGAGTGAAAATTTTTAGCTCAATTGGAACCGGAGCAAACTACAAGTATTAGTAGTACAGTAAAAACGTGTTTCTTGTCATTAACATGTTTGATCGCGGTAATTGTGTCCAAACGCGGTAATTGTGTCCTCTCTGGGTGAATGGATGATCGCAATTAGATTTCGTTGCAATTGTTCGTTTGGAAATTTCCCGAAAAGCTAATCATTGGTTCTTCTCTCCATCAGGACAAGAGGGCCGTTATGCTCATTACTAAACTTGTTGAAGAGATGAAATATAATCAAGGTATATCTTTTTGATCAGAGGTTGAATCGATCATCAGAAGAAGAATTAGGCAAAAAATTAGGATACATTCTGAAGATAGCTGTTAATAGCTTCAGACTCGAAAAGTGAAAGTTTTAAGTTAAATTAGAATCTTTTTACTTAAAATTTTTACTTTCTCAAAAAGTTTGTTTTCAATTCTCATGTCTGACGTGAAACTTGGGATTCAAATAATTTTTATTCACAATTTATTTTGAGTTTATACAGGATTATATAGAGATAAATTACAATCAAAAAATTTAAAAATCATCTTAAAATCAAGCTAATTCATATTACATTGTCTCTAAAAATAAAAAGAAACGCAAGGATTGTTACAAGAATAATTAATCAATAAGAATAATTAATCAATAAATCTCAAGAGTCTCAACTTTGGCTCTTGGTAAAAAAAAGCAATGCAAGTGGAGAAAAGGTAATGTGATGAATTATTTGGAGGATCATAAAAGATGTGAATAATTCTGAGTTGTAGTGGTCCTTTTGCTCGCTTAGTCCACTCATTGCCTCCCAAGTGTGGGGAGGTCATGATTTTGGGAAAGAAAACATAACCCAATGGACCACTCTTGGATCACATTATATTCAATAATTTTTTGTTGTGTTGGATTGTGACCTTGAAGTGACCTTTTGTGAGGATGTTCATACACTTGGCTTTTGAGCTCCTATGATCATTATGTATTATAGGTTATATGTCTTCCTGTGTAACTTATCCACCATAATTTTATTTTATTTTTTTCACACCCCTTGAAGTTACGAAATCATATCCCTCCGTGAGCAAGTTTGAAGAAGGGCGGGAATTTAAAATTAAAAAAAAAAAAAAACTCTTTTATTCATCTATCCAAACACTATTTCATAAATCCAAACTTTATTTCAAAATCAAACATAATTGACTTTCCATCTCGAAACTAACTTTCTATCTTCGTCTTGGAATGAAACAAAAATGGATATTTAAAACAAACGAACACTTGTATAATCTTGGTAACTCGCATCATGAAATAAGGGAATCACCGAGTACGAGGATTAGTACAAGTAATATTGTTTGACGTTCTCACGTAGATGTCCAATCTAAATTTGCAACTTGTTTTCGTGAAGTCGAGCACTTTTTATTTCATTTGGATTTTGAGAGTTATCAAGTTCCAACTGATGTAACAAGCAAGTTTCAATTGGTGAAGGTCCAATTTGCCTATATACATTATTATCCTCAATTTTTTTATTCCCATCAAAAGCCATAAACTTTGCTCCTTTTTCTTGCTATCTCACTCTTTGTTAAGTTATATGTATGACCTACTAGTGGTTGTGGCATAGTAATTGAAAATGACGATGTCTCCTTAGGACTCTTGATGCTGTCAATTTAAATTTAATTCTTACCCGTCTCACTTATGGTGATAGTGAGTGCATCATTGATGCATGCCTGGTATATCCACTAGGATTCAGCATCAATGATCCTTTTGTTTCATTAGCAAAATATTAAATAAAAATAAAAATAAAACTTGCATGTGTATGAGTCACCATCATTATTCATTTTTTTTTAATCTTTATTTATTTATTTAATGTTTTTGCTAGAAAATGTCGTTATTCAGTTAGAGAAGTGCTGCTTTCTCTGTATCTTCCCGATTACATTTTGTCCTTGTAGAAATAAATTATATTCCAAACTCGACTGAAAAGAACATGAAATAGCAATTGAATGATTGTTGTACTGAAGATCCGTGGAAGATTTCGATTTTGCATCAAGGGATCCAAAAGTGAACCTGGACTCTATCTCCATTTTTAACTTGTCAGTCAATTATTGAGCTTCACATGACTCTTTTATTTATTTATTTATTTATATTTATATATATATATATTTTTTTTTTTTTTTTGAGAAATGCTTCACATGATTTTTTTTATTAGATAGGAAGTTGAGTTTTCCACTTTTTTGTTGGGTTAATTTAAATTTTAAGCGGAGAAAAAGGGCAAGCGGTTCAATCGGTGATACGGTTGATTTCTTGGAGTAGAATAATAAGAGTGGGCCAGATTAGATGGGTCGGCCCTTGGCCACCTCTTCGGCTCATGTGCTGGTCTGCATGGATACTTGGCTGGGCTGAGGTTCTAGGCCCTGACCTGCTACTGCCGAGGTTCTAGGCTCACGGCCTGCATGGGACTTCTTATGTATTTTTTAATTAAAAAAAATGGGAAAGCACACATAAATTTAGAGACTAATGTACCAATTCTGATATAAAAAGTTAACACTAGACCTATATGTCATAAAATTAAACAAAATTAATTAGTAAAAATTTATGTCATGTTGATCAACAGTGAAGAGTTTATATCATGTTGGTCAATAGATAAAGAAATTATAGTTATTTAGATAATTTTCTCATTAAAAAAAGCCCAAAAATATTAAATTTCTTTGTTAACATACGGATAGTCCTGGCCCGCGACTCACAAGGTTGGGCCACCATTTTCTTCATCATTCAAACTTATATTAACAATACTAGTGATCCGTAAGTTTTCATATTTCTTTGCACTTTTTTTCCACCTACTGATCACTCTTGTTCCTTTGTAAAGAGCACGAGGATGATGAAAATATTTGTGTATCGTAACTTTGGGACAATTTTTCTCTTTCCTCTCAAATCTCCTCAAGAAATAATAAATTACAGATCTAAAGAAAAGGACGCAAGTTTCTCGGTGTCTCGCCGTTGCGACTGGCCGTCCTAATAAAAAGACTGGCAGCGGCTGCTTCTGCGGCTGCAAGCAACGGAGCCTTTGGGAGACGGAGCTCGTGGAGCAAACGCATGACGACAACGACAACGACGGGATGGGGACATGTGCTTGAAATCCATGGTGATTGAGGCTTCAAGGACATTTTTGGAATTTATTGGATAATATGCTATTATTTTGTATCTTTAAAAATTAGCTTATATTTGGTTATCCTATGCTCATGTGCACGTGGGCTTTTTGTGCAACTCCTACATTCCTGTTGTTGGATTCAATATTGAACGATCCAAAACTGAGCACTATTAGAGTGCCTTTTAGAAGCACTTTATCAGAGACTGTCCATAAAATTTCAATTGGAAAGATTACTCTGAATTAATCATGTATTACAAAAGACCCACAAATTGATAATAGTGGTTGAAATGTTGTATGAAAATGCACTTATGTGTGTTATATAACACATCAAATCACATGTGCGATTGTGTTTTTATCTAAATTTAAACAAACATAATCAATTTAGCGTGTTATGCAACTTATGCTTTATTTCGTATGATAGTCTATCAAAATAAAGAGCTCACATGGTTACTACTTAATTCACAAAAAAAAAAAATTACGTAGCGAAAACGAGGGGTGGCAGTGGGTGTTTAGCTGCTTTATTATGAGTTCCAATAATTTCACTGAATTTATGGCCAGGAACGTTCGTGCTTATGAACAACCACGTTGAGGAAAGTACACAGAGAGACAACAAATAGTTTATTAATAACAAATTTTCAAAATCAGCTACTATAAAAATTAAAAAAATGATAAAAGAACCTTTATACTCGACTGACAGCAAGGGGACGTAGCTCACATTGGAGAGCGCTCGCTTGGCATGCTAGAGGTACGGGAGTCGATACCCCGCATCTCCATTTTTTCAAGAAAATTATGGAAATAGCTTCTAAAATGCTCACGAAATACATGTTAGCATTTTTTTGACCTTTTTTTTCACAATTTTTTCGTTTGAATTTTTTTTTTTTTTTTTCGAAATAAAATGATTAAAATACCCACAAACCGCTACTCAAATCCCTTTTTATCCCGTCTCTTTCTTATCAGATCTATTTTCTCTCCTTCCCTACTCTCTCCTCTCTCCTATTTCCCTTGCTGCTTCTCTCTCTTCTCTCCCTCTTTCTCAGTGACAACCATCGCAATCTTCGACAGACGATGCTCGACCGCTCGGGGATGACAGACTCGTGACAAGCTCTGACTCAACAGAATCGCGATGGGTTCCAACTCCGGTTATCTCTCTCTTTCTCTCCCTCCTCTTTCTTTCTCACTCTCCTCCCCGCTCTTTCTTTCCCTCGCACTCCCTATTTCTCTTTCCAAGCACAATCTTTGCTGCCACTACGTCCCGATCTCGCGAACTCCGCCACTCACGATTGCCATGATCTTCTCTCCCTGGCTGTCGTAAGGTGGTGGATAGAGATTAGAAATTAGGGTATGTCCAATTTGGGGATTTTCAAATTTAGCTGTTAGGGATTTATTTAAACAAAAAAAAAAAAATGTTGATTTTCAACTTTGGAGAGGAGGAGGGGTGTTTTAAAAAATAAAATAATCAAAAGTTGCGTTTTTTTAAATGATTTTAATATTAAAAATACCTTGGTACAGAAAAATCTATAATATATAAAACAATCCGTGGAATACCCAAAAATTAGACAGATAAGAGTACCAAAAATTATTCTACCAAATGACTAGATATCGGCACCGATGATCGAGTTCGAAAACTTTCAAGTTTGGCCCAAGGGCCAGTGTGACACGTAAGGTGTCCGTTTACATCAAAACGGTAAATTGACAGTCACTAACTTTTACATTCCATACCTAATTCGGAAAATGACCCAAAATATCATCTTAAAATCAGAATTTATGAGAACCTATTGTGTAGAAATTAAGATGATATTTTGGATATGACCCAAAATATCACATTAAAATATCATCTTAAAATATCATCGGAAAATGTTCCTAATATACGTCCCTGCATTTTCTCAGTTCGGCTTGAGGCCCGGTTTGGCCTTTAACTGACCACAAATGGGCCAGGTAAATTGAACAGAGATATGTCTACTTCCAATGGTTGGATACCAACGGGTTACTGTAGATAACCGAATCAGCTACCAGTCAACTTGTTTTTCTTATGTAAGGTCCCTTTTAGGTCATAAGGTTTCTATAGTGAAGTTATAAGTTCAAACTTCTCATTCATGCACAAAAAAGTTCCTCCTTTTATGCTTTGTTTATGGAAATCAGGCTTGTACCAACCAATATTAATGTTAACAATAAAAATGAGATTTTGATGATCAAACAACATAAACAATCATATCATTAGTCACACTAAACTATCAAGTCACTATACCATGTCACCAAGTGTCCATTATTCAAGAAAAAAGTAAACTTTTAAACACTAAAATTTCACATAAAAATCACATACACCAAACTCCAATCATAAGAGAAAATAGGTGGAGTTTGTACCTTAATGTTCAAACCAAATTGTGATCACCAACATACCCCCTCCTAGCAAGCTAGTCCTCACATCAACCAAACAAGAAAAAAAAAAAAAATTTATAGTTCTCCATTGCCCGTTAAAAACCCGTGGCCTACAAGGACGAGAAACATGAAGGTTTTTTTTTTTTTTTTTTTTCACACACACTCACCTTGGAAGACTTCTATGTGGTTGATTACTTGGGGTTCTATTTCCAAAGCTTGCTCCAAAAGATTTTCCTTAGGGTTTGGATGGTGGAGAAATTCGTCTAGAGTAGAGAAAGGGAGAGAGAAAAGAAAGGGGAAAACAATTGGTGTTGTGTGGAGAGGGAAGAGAAAAATGTGAATGTGTTAATCTTTCACCTATATGTAGATCTATTGCTGATGAGTTTTATTTAACATTAATCTCCTTCTAGCTTGTTTATCTTTGGTCAAATGAAGCTTAATGGTAATCTAATGAAACTTAAGCCACTGGGGCTAGTCCAGTTGGTGAGGGAAGGAGGTTAAGGGTTAAGTCTGATAAGTGTAAGATTCGATCCTTGACAAGTGTAAAAAAATATATATAGATTAGGTTAATCTAATGGGATGTTGGGTGCTTACCGAAGGAAGGAAAAATAATAATAATAATAATAATGAAACTTGACCACCAAGTTGGCATTTGGTCAAGATGTTTGCCCTAAATGACCACTACAAGGAGTGTCCTTCCTCAAATTTCCAACAGTTGTTGGCATTTATATTGGCAATTGTCTGGCCTTATTCCCTCCCTCTAGAATCCGAATTTTCCCTTGCCTAGGATTGCCACAATAGCAATCCATCTAGTCCCTTAATTTCTCTCTTGCTTGATCTCAATCATGGATTAGTTTTCACCCGTTTTTTTTTTTTTTTTTGGTTAAACTTTGTGCTAGTTGTTTTACCCCAAGATAACTTCTAGAACATGTGATGGAACAATTAAATTTTTTCTTAGCCTATACTCATTATGTCACTATAAATTTCCAACATTTGATACCTCACGTAGTGTGGAATTTTTGTGCATTGAAGTCGATTTATGCAATAGTACCTATCTCATGCCACATAAAGTTGCACGAAAAAAATGTGACTAGGCACATGTTATCTGCAACTATTCATACTTCAACAGTTTTTGTGAATTAGACTCACAAAATTACAATTCTAAAAATTTTGGGATATTACAATCTACCAGAATACTCTTTAGCAACCAAAACCAGAGATGTCGCCCTTTATTTTTTTCAAATGCAAGAAAACTATTTGCTAGATTACAAAAACAATCTACTAAGAATACTCTCCGGCCATTGGAGCCAAAGAAGACTAACCCTTTTGTGTTGAAATGAAAAGTATTCTGCTAGATTATAAGTACTCTCTGGCAACCAGAGTCAGAGACGGCCAATCATTTTGTGTTGTAAATAAAAATTAATCTGATAGATTATCAAACTAATCTACCAGAATGCTCTTGATTCTGGGCAATATCTAGTGGTAATCTACTAGATTACCTTTGGCTCTCTCACTTTCTCTCTCTTCTTCCATTTTCTTTGTTCTCTCTTTCCCTCCCTCTTCTCTTCTCTAAAACCGGCAGCCTGTCGCTGGCACCCCCTGTCACTGGTGCCCCTGTTGCCGGCACTCCCTGCTATAGAGAATCATCTATCCACTCCTCGCCCTAAGCCACCGTTGTTGCTAGATCTCCAAAGATCAACAGGGATCTCCGATACAATGCATCTCCATTTTGTAAGTCTCCATTTTTAGGACAAACACAACATGTGTAATGGGCTCACTCACTAATGGACGGCTTGAAATACGCCTTTTTAAATGCACTCAATCTTTCAAATCTCCAATCTAATACACCGCAACTCACATTTCTCTTATAGCTCAAACGAGAAATCCCTCCTCCCCCTGCTCTAACAAATTTATTTTTTATTTTTTTTTGGTTGGATTATTTGGATGTTCAATTTACTTGTCCAATCAATCATTCAACATTGATTTTAGCAAACTACCCTTCATCCGTGGTTCATTAATCCATCACATTTTTAACATTATCTGTGTAACAGTCATAATTTCCTACAAGGAAAAGGATAAGCTGTGCAGTCCAACATCGCTTAGGAATGGATATATGTGATGATTAGTAAGTAAAGAGATCATCTTCTAATTGTATAAAGCCTTTTGGGATGAGTCAAAGAGCAAAATCGTGCTGGCACGAGGCTCAAAGGGGGCTATATCATACCAAAGGAAGGCACATGTCATTACAAATGGTATCAAAACTAGGTTACCCAATCGGAAATTTGGCTAACGAGGACGTTGGGCCCCAAAAGGAGGGGTTGATTGTGACAATCATCAATCCCTACAAGAAAAAGGGTAAGCAGTGCAGTCATATATCACTTGAGAATAGATATATGTGATAGTTCATAAGTAAAGAAACCAACTACTAATGATATGAGGCTTTTGGGGTGAGCTCAAGAGTAAAACCATGTGGGTATAATGCCCAAAATGAACAATACCATACCAAGGGAGGTATGGTTCGTTACAATCTGTGATAGAGTGACCAATAGCAAAACATTTGATAGGCTTGAGTACCAATAGTGTGGCAATTTTAGTTTTATGACACAAAATGAGGCAGTGAGTACTTTGTGAGGGCTAAAATTAAAATGATTCAATTTAATACATTTTTATCACGTAAAAAAGTTACACTAAAATTTAAAACCTATAAAAACACACCATTCATATTTATATATAACCCTACACTTAAAAAATTTAGAAATGGCATTTTTTAAAAGAAATAAAAAAGTATACCCCACATTAACCATAACTAAAAATACTATTTATGCTTGTTTAACCTTAATTTCACTTTTATGAACCCTAAATTTTTGTCCATTAAAATTTTGTCAAGTTTTTTTTTTAATAATTTTAAATGTCTCTTAAAGAGTCAATGAAAACTAAAATATGTGTTTGAATTGTATTTTAATTTCTTTGCTTTACGCTTATTTTTTCTTGCTGTCTATTTGTTAGCATTTTACTGTTAGTTGTTTGTGACTTTTCTTGCTGCTACTTTCATTTTGTTTACTTTTTTTTTTCCCCTCCGTTTGCTGGTGGTATTTTTGTGGGTATTACCAATATATATATATATATATATATATATATATATAGCCGGGTTTTTTTTTTTTTTTTTGAGAAAAGATTTTTTTCACTAATTAGATTTATTAAATATGTTACTTTATATGTCAATCGAAATTAAAATTAGAATGAGGTATGAGAATGTTAAATTAGGTATAATGAAAACAATATTTAGAAAATGATATATATTTTTTAAATATTTATTAAAAGAGTATTATTTAAGTGGGAACATGAATGATGGGTGCAAATAAAATCACTCATATGATAATTGAGCACTTAATAATTCAAAACATGTAAAAAATAAATATACAAAAATGTCATGCACGTCCATTTATTTTACTTCACTTGTGCTGATTTTTTCTCATTTTATTTGAATAGTATGTATAACAAAACCAAAAAATTTCAACATTCAAAAAACTCCATAAAAAGGACTCAATGGCTAGATGGGCAAAAGCACTACACTAGATATTGTGCTGTGGACAAGTCGTGCCTAGAATTTTGAGTTTTGTAAGGTACGAGCACAGTATGAAGTCTAAAATGAATTAGGTCTATTCCAGAATGAAAAGACACACTTAAACTTGAATGATTTTAAGTCGACATATTTGTATCTCTAAAATAGATCTAAGTTTCTAGTAGGGATCTAATTGATTCTTATTTATTTATTTATTGTTTTAATTTGAATTAAGAATCTAAAATTACTGGGTGTTTGAAAAAAAAAAGTGTGAAATTTGAAAAAGTGAAAAAAATAATGACAATATTTTTTTTTTCTTTTCTGAGTAATAAAAGTAAGTAGGAACAATTGATCTTCGATAAATACAAAAAATTACAACTTATATTAATTAAGTGGGGAGAAACCCATTACAAAAGTTACGAACAAATTCAAGTATGATATGGTGTAGAATTGCTAAACATTAATTAGATTTGGTTAAAATCACATCAACATAAAAGAATAGTACTTAAAACTAATAAAATCTAGCATAGATAACTACATAACAAAAAGTCAAAAACAGTGCTTATTATAATAAAGTATATTTTTTTAACCTATGGTGAAAGTTGAATTTAATTCTGAAATTAACAAATAGATGCAAAAGATAATAATAAAAATCAATTTTTGGTGACAAATTAGAATCTTCCCGATCCTCGGCAGGAAGCATGGGAACTGGCTAACACCTAAAACCCCAACACCAATTGGCTTTTCTACTTTTAGCTAGAAGCAACCTAAAAATATTTAATTAATTAATACCTCTCATTTCCCTAAGCATTCATTACATAACTTATGGTTTAAATAAGTTTTCCCAAGTATATATATATATAGATTAATAATGAGAAACCTTGCGTTATTGGGAAACCAGTGGGCCAACAAGAGGGCAGTTGACTCCTACAGAAAGATCACAGCATATCTTTGCATCTCTGATGTTCAGGATTTAGCTTCAATTTTTTAAGAGAAGCCGAAAGTGAAATTGTCTAATTAATTATATACATATATATATATATATATTGTCTCTAGAATCTCAAACTGTAGAGAATTCAAGGTTATAAAATCATGGCCCTAGTTGAATTAATTAATATTACGTGACATTTGGAAGTTTCATAGTCGTTGAATGAGTCCTTATTGAGCTTATAAAACAATTTTATGATTTGACTGACAACAGTTAAATCCTTGTATCTTTTATTTTGTTTGCATATAAGGGCGTCGCCATGGTCTTCCCAAGAAGATGACTGTATTCTTATCGTAATATTTAAAAGTAAAAAGCATATTATGACAATTATTTAACGTAATACGTACATTAAAATTATGTAACAACAATTAATATGGGATAATTAATTTTTTAATATTACGCTTTTTTTTTTTCAATTTTTATAAATTATGTTATGTTAGTAAATTATGTTAAGTAAATTTTCAAATATTATTATTAAATTTTTTTTTTTGGCTGGAATGTTACTATTGATATTAATTTACTAGATGGACACCGCCGAGGGAGAAAATTAAAAATATGGGTGATGATTTAAAGACCTTTGAAAGAAATGATTGAGGGACTTTGTTAGGTATGTATACAAGGAGATATGTGGGACCCTTAAATTATTGCGTTTTCCCAATAATATTTGATAAAAGAATTAATTAGTAATATTTGATGAAGCTCCAAACTACAGGGGGCTTGGTGTGGATTATTTAATAATAGCTTTTGTAATACTTCTCTATTGTTTATAGTTTATCATCAAACAAAATTGTTATTTTATTTCCTAGGTCTTAATTTATGGCATCATTTGATTTACATACATATATAATTATGCAAAATGTCATGGTCATATATGCTATAAATAACAAATTATTATTTTCAGTGTCCTATTATTGGTCTTAATTCATATTGAACTTAATATATAGATACATATACGTACACAAATATACACTTTGGTCATAGCTGGCTGAAAAGAATATTAATGCTTTTAGCTTATTAAGTTTCAAATATATGGCTCTCTATGTAGTTAATGTCAATGATCATTCTTTGAAGAAAAAAAAATTGGAAGAAAAAGTTCTCTTCCCACGAGAACAAAGAATTTATAATTGCCATATCCAATAATTATTATTTTTGTTTTAAGTTTTGTTTTGTTTTTTAGTTCAAAGAGTACACCCCATAAAAGGCTTATCTATCGTGTTTTCTTGCATTTTGGTGAACTTTCTTATCTCCCATTCCTTAGTTCTTTACATAAAAAGAATTTGGTAGCTAGTTTCTAGTAAAACCCTAATTAATTTTCCTTACCTTGTTTTTTTTTTTTTTTTTTTAATTTATAGGTAGAGAGATTCGAATGTATATTTTTTTAAATAAAGTTAAATATAATATTACATCTAGATGCATGTAACCATAAGTTTCCTTAACATAATTTTTCGACTAGTTAAACCAACTCTTTAAGTTATTTGTTTTGTTCTCTAAAAAAAAAAACGATCATCCAAGATTTGAAGTGTCATACTTTCATCAAATCAAAATTCTCATTTTTCATCCAATAAGAAAATTAGAAAGAGAAAGTTATCCCCCGGGATTCTTGTGGATATGATTTTGACACTTATTCCAAAAAGAAAAAAAAAATAAAGATATCCAATTAAGAATATAAAAACAAAATCAAATATTAATTAATATTAGTTACCAATAGTTACACCCTCGATAATGGATTAACAAGGAATCTTAGGGACAAGATTTGATTGAGAAATGAAACTTGGACCAATGTAATTACAAAAAAAAAAAAAAAAAAAAAACATGATTTAAATATCACTGATTTCTAGTTCTAAAACTAATTAGAAAATATTCCCGGAAACCAACCAATATACATTTATATGTATATGTATTTGTGTGTATGTATATATATATATATATGTGAATATATAAATTGACATCCCAATCATCAATTTTATATAAGACTAACAAAAAGAGAAAAGTGGGGGAGAGTCTGTTTCCAACTGAGGTAGATTAGTAGCCAAAATGGGTGGTCCCTTTGGTGACAAAAAGGATGGGAACTTTACGTGGGCGTCTATGGACCCACAAGCAACATACCAAACCAAAAAACCCAAAAATCAATCAACATAAAACTCCAAATGAATCTCTTTCGTTTTTTAATTGGTCACTCGTTTCCAAACTGACCATTTCACAGATTCCCTTATTCCCTCCCCCTCCCTAAACTCTAATTTCATCTTCCTAGATGGTAATTGTCTTTTGTCCCCTTCTTACTATTTCTTAAAGAAAATTTCATCATTCAAGTTTGTTAAATATATCCAGATTGGGTGGAGTACTTATTATTATTATTTTTTTTTACTTTTGTTGCTTGTTTTGTGTAATTCACAAGGTGAAAATACAAGTAACATGTTTTGTGGGAAAATAACCTCTTTTTTAAAAGTTAATTAGTAAGTCTCAAAATTTTGTAAAAATAAGAAAAATGATGATTTTTTTTTTAGTTGTTAATCAGTGATTAACCAATATTAATAGGTTTTTATTTTTTTTATTTTTTACTGATTGATGACTATGATTAGTCGCTGATTGACTTTGTTCAGTAATTTATTGATTATACTTAATCATTAATTAACGGTTATTTTTTTAACAAAATATCTATTTATTTAAATAAGTGTTTAAAAATGGTCTATTAATCTAATCTATATAATCAACAATATGTTTTGCATACATTGGACTTTTCTACCACTTGTACCACTCCATAACCATAATTTCAATAAATATATATGTGAAAGGAATTATGTCAGTATAAAATAATAGTTAGTACGATTTTCCTTTCTTCTTTGGGAAAATCACAAGCACCCGTCAATAGATTTCCCAAGTACAAGTTGCTAATAATATTTTCGACAGCAGGTGAAGAAAAAAGTGAAAAACGAAGGGGACCATATAAAACTCTTTGTTGTTTTGCTTAAATGAAGATAGTTTCAAAGAGAATTTGATAAGTTGGTATTTAAATTGTTACAACCAAACCAAACAAAACACACACATATATATACGTGATTGTACTCTATAGATGATATAAAATTAAATTGGTGGCAATTGGATATGTGAATAACACGAATAAGGTAAAAAATAATTTGAAGATAGCAAAACTTTTGGTGTTTGGAAAAGTGAAATTGAATTTTGAGTACTAAGAGGGGAGAATAAGAATAGAGAGAAGGAAAGAGAGAACTTTGCATCAATATTTTACTAAAGTTAGGCGTGTCATTTAGGCGAATAGATATGTGGAATAGATTTTCCCAAACTTGAACATCTTCTTTATTCTTTTTCCTTTTCCTTATTTTCATTTTGTGTATCACAATCCCCTTGAATAATCCTTAAACTTTCTTTGTCATTAGATGCTTTTCCAAGAAAATGAAAAGAAAAGAAAAGAAAAAAAGCCCATAGATTTAGTGGTTTTTTTTTTTAACGCAATAATTTTCACAAAGATGTAATCATCTGTATTATTACTCGGATTTAATTTTCTTTAAAAGTGATTAGAAATAAATGTATTCAGAATTGGATTAATGTTGTAAAATATGAAGGAGTGAAAAATCTTACATGTCTAATACATGATCGAATGTAAGATCAAATATCTAGTTCTTAAAATCATAATTTGTGACCACAAGAATAACTCGATGGTAAATACATATCTAAGCTCGTAAGAAATTGTAGAGTTTTAATCTCTATAAATTAAAAAAAAATCTAAATTTGCATTAAAGTGGAGTTAATGATAAAATCGTCCATCACATAGACTCTAGGGGAATATATAATTGGTGGTATAATGAAGACTATGATGTTCAAAGAATATTATCATCCTCAACATAAAATTCAACCGAAGACCAGTCTTTTTCAAACTACAGTAGTGACTTACTAGTATCCTATTTCTTTACCACGTAAAAATGTTCTATAGCCGTGGAAAAACGTAAACCAAACAGAGCACAAATAATCTAGGGGTTAATTTTCATATCTCTATAGATGCTAATTTCCAAAAAAAAAAAAAAAAAGGGAGAATATATATACATATATAGTTGATATTGTTTGAACCATAAGGAAAAATCAATTTAGATCACTGTTGATTTCCCCATCTTCATTCTTCCACAGAGATTTGATTCCTTTTAACCTTCTTCTTCTCCTTTTTTTTTTCTTTTTTTTTTTTTAAATAACAGTGGAACTACAAAAAAAAAAAAAAAAAAGGCCATATTTTTACATTAGATAACGTCAATGGTGGGGCACATCCATGGAAAGGCAAACATCATATTGCACTTATTTATTTTTTTTCCCCCCCCCCTCTCTCTCTCTCTCTCTCTGCTTCTTCTGTGCCCCAAATTCTCATCTCATTTCCTTCCCTACTCTCTGTCTCTCCTCTTCTGCAGCCTTCCACTTCTATTAATCAAGTCGCAGCCACCGATGACGACGGCGTTTTGTGCCGGCGGTTGTCGGATGATACCGCCATAGAGTTGTCTTTCCTCTCGGCTTGCTTTATGTGCCTTTCCCTGCATTCTAAGCTACAGAAAGCCGTGTCTCCCCTGTTCCATTTTAAAAACCACACAAGTTAATTCCCATATAAACCATGAAAAAAGTAGTACTAAATCAATTATCACAAATTTGGGATTTAATTTTTTTTATTGAGAAAAAGATTTAAATCTGCAGCACCTTACTTTCCGAATTTATTAAAATTATTCATGCTCTTCAACGATCTTAAATTCATACACATCGAACATACAACCTCACGATTATAAATCTTCATATGATAAAGATCATACGCAAATAATAGAGAAAAAAAAAATAGTACTACATTTGTGAGATTAATAATCACATATTCAGACTTCTTTTATTTATTTATTTCTTTTGCGTTAAAAAAAAAGTGGTATCCTAATACCGCCATCCTTTTAAATAAAAGAAAAAAAAAATCAAAAAATAAAATGATAATCTCTTATAGTTATGTCATCACCACAGATAGTGAAGATAGACTAAATCCGGAAAACTAAGAAAGACACATACATGTAGATGTAGATGTCGCGGCCAGAAGCCAAGCGACTCTTGCAGAGGCCGCACGTGCGGAGGAAGTCGGCGGTCTCAATGAAATCGGCGGAGTTTCGGCGGAGGGTGTTGGTTCTCGGCGACAGCATGGACTGCAGGAAATTGTTGTTATACCCGAAAAATCCCATGTTGTTGTTGTTAGTCTGATGATGAGAAGGAGGTGAGGGGTTTTGTGGAGTCAGTTGATCGGACGGCTCACTAGCTTCACCGCCACTCAGATCAACGGTGATGCCTGTCATGCTCGTCGTTCTCTTGATCGGCGGCCGTGGACGTTTTCCGAGCAACATGTTTTGTTCGTTTTTATTACTTAAAAGAGGTTTTTTTTTTTTTTTGGGCCCTAATAAGTTCTTCTGAGTGGCTTTAAAACGAGAGAAGAGGAGAGAGAGAGTAGAGAGAGAGTGTGTGCGTGAGTGTGAGAATAGAATGGAAAATGGGGAGAGAGAGATAAAAAAAAGAAGAGAGAAGGAGGTGAGAGCGAATCTGGGCCGTCGCTGGCGGGCACCAAGTACAACAACTCCACGTCACGCTACTTCCACTTTTTATTAATGCTTTCGCCCTATTTTCATTCCTTTTTCAATTATCGTTTTTTTTTTTTCAATTTAATACAATGCAAAATTTATGACAGATATTGTATGACTTACATCTTATAAGTAAATCAGACGTGAAATTACCCTCATATTATTTCTGTAATCATAGTAATAGATATTATTGTCTTTCTCATTACGTAAAACTGTTTTTAATTTATATATCAGATTATTAAAAAGTTAATTCAATGATTAAAAACAATATCTACAAAAAGACAATTCCTAACGTAAACTTTTGCTTCATTTTTATTTTAAAAAGTTTTATTTTTTATTTTTAAAGGGAAATTTCAAAGAGTTTTTTACCGTAAGGTTTTTTTAATGTGATTTTTTTGTATCTGTGATATCGGTAATAAAAATACTAGAGATATCTATTCTAATATGAATTTTTGAAATATACCAACCTATATGATACTTTTTTATTTTGTAGAACTGTTATACTTTGTTATTTATTAGTGAGTATATATGACTTATTTATATTTTTTGTAATTTTTTTAATGATTATAATATTTTTTCTTTGAACAGTTTTTCAAAATCCTAAAATTAGGCCAGCAATGGTAAAGATAATTGCAAGAGTGTTCATCCTCCACCTATTGATTTGATTTTTCCTCAAAAAATAATAATTAAAAAAAACTGTTGATTTGATTTAACTAACCCAAAAAAAAAAAAAAAAACTATTGATTTGATTTAACTTTCCTCGACCACATTGATATATTTTTTTAAATGTCCTCGACCATTTTGATCTATATGTAGCTGTCACCAAATGAAACAAAATACACCTCAAGCCTTGAGAATATGAACATTCACATCACTACTAGTGTACTTAGCATAACTTATTCCGACTTTTATCCTCATATATATATATATATATATATATATTGTTTCTTGTACTACATTAAGTAAATAGATATATCCATAACTTTTGTCTTAAAATAGATTTAGTAACATCTTTTAGATGAAAAGTAGACAAATGTAGGATAAATAATATTTCATAACTTATATTTATATATATAATTTAGCATAACATTCCATTTGCTATTATTATTGTCATTATTATTTGCTAAAGAATTATACACCAAGATATGGCAAAATACCATCTAGATTTTAAAATCCCAACTTTACATCAAATATTCTATTTCCTCCATTTTCAAAAAACTTAAACTTTAAAAGTTCATAACTTTCTCATTGCAAATCAAAATGGGATGATGTTTATGCCAAAATGCTCGTAACGACCAGACAAACAAGATCAGATCCATTTTGTATTTTTTTTAAACACATTTCAAATTTTTGTAATATTTTTTATATCACATAATTTTTTCAAAAGTTTTTTTCTCCAAACACACATTTCCAACCCAATCTCTAAAATATCATCTCCATATGTCCCCACAAACATGCCCTTACATGATCGGTTTCATACTTTCTTGGAATTATTTTTTCTGAAAAAACAAAAATAAACAAAAAGAAAAAAAACAAAGAGTTCATGATTGAATCTTCTATTATTTCACATTTTCTAATTATTTTTGTCCTTTTTTTTTTTTTTTTTTGTTTTGAAAATCGGTTCAATATTCATATTATTCAGTAGTCAGATCAGCATTTACAAAGCTAGCAATATATTCAGGAACATCTTATAACCAGGATCTATCAATTTCTAAAGAGAGAATAAATTGGGCTAGTATGTATGAGAAGGTCATCATGTTACTCTCACGAGGAACATAGCCACATGAACCACCACCAAACTCATGTATCAAACATCTCCTACCAATGAAAATAACCTCTTCCGCAAAAGCTAAACCAACTGAATCATTCACATAATTGACAACCGATGAGAAATCACTCTCCACCCAAAAAGTCCACTTTCCTTTGCAAAAATAAGGCTTTCTCACACTGCAACACATTCAGCAGCAAAGACGTTCAACGCTCCTATCACAAATCCAATAGAGTCTCGTACCAAACCTCCCACCACTCAACTCATGTATCAAACATCTTGTATCACTTAAAAATAACCTCTTTCCCAAGCTAAACCAGCTGAATCATTTATAGAATTTGACAACCGAATCACTCTCCATCAAAGAAACCCAAAGTCCACCATTATTCGCAAATAGAAGGCCTCCTCGCACTGTAAGGCATTCAGAAGCAAAGACGTTGCACGGGAGCTATCATAAATCAATTTGAGTCTCGTATGTTTGATAAGAAGGAGAGAAAATTATAAGAAGGAATGAGTGGTATATCACCTAACTAAGGGAATTGGGGAAGGAACGAGAGGTCCATTCTCTCATTTTATTTAGTATGAAATCCGTTTAATAATCTCTCGAGTTTAGGAGAGATTAAAACTGAGGTATTTTAAAGGATTTAGAGTTCCTCCCCTAATCCACTCATTCCTTCTTCTTCTTTTTTTTTTTTTTTTTTTTTTTTATTCCT
The DNA here is from genome assembly GCA_008635985.1 of Ficus erecta. Taxonomy (NCBI): domain Eukaryota; kingdom Viridiplantae; phylum Streptophyta; class Magnoliopsida; order Rosales; family Moraceae; genus Ficus; species Ficus erecta. The sequence continues at coordinate 3,799,220 of BKCH01000005.1, read as the reverse complement.
CTTCTACCAAACAACTTTAAATGTCGAAATCCTTCCACTAGTCCCTCCACGCCTCTCCCTCCTCCAACTTTTTTCTCTTAATAGAAGCATCTACATTTAGTTCAAGGTTTGTGTAAGTTTGGATTTAGAGGTGATTATCTAAGCGACAATAAGGGTATGTTTGGTAAGAAGGAGAGAAAATAGGAAGAAGGGAGTAGTAAATCACCTAGGTGTATTGAGAAATGAGAGAGATGTCTTTTCTGATCTTACGATGTTTGGTATGCAATCCATCCAACAAAATAATTTAGGAGAGAACAAATTTGAAATGTTTTGAATTTAGAGTCTTTCTAATATATTCATTTCTCTTTTATTTCCTACGTCTATTCACCCCTCTCCCTCCTCCCCTTTTTTTAATTTTTTTAATTTTTTTTAATTTTAAACCAAACACGTTCTAAAAAGAAAGAAAAATATATACCGGGTATATTGCTTTTAGTTTGTTATATATTTCAAATTTGTCCCTTTTTTTTTTTCTGATCTTCCCTATTTTATTTTTAACCCCTGGCTAATGACACCCAAAATTAGAAAACATGTTAAATTAAAAATTTACTATACATAAAATGCATTCGAGTGTTTTTTTTTTTTTTTTTTTTTTTGGTGAGATTTTTTCCCCCATAGGTTAGCTACCCTCTCAAAACGAGCTGGGGAAGATAAATAAGTAGTCTCCTAGTCATGCAAAAGGAAGGGGGTAAATTCTATGCCAAAGGTCTTTACAATTTAGCTTCATGTTTCAAAGTCAAAATAAGGCTTTTGGCATTATGTCCAAAAAAACTGACAACGAGATTTGATAATATTGCACTTAATCCCATCATCCACTTTGTTTTTGTTTGATTTGATATAGCTTAACTTTACACTGTGTAATTCAAAAAAATACCACTCTTACTTTAGCAAAATTAATAAATTATACATAGAATAACATCACTATTCCACCTTAAATTTATTTTGAAATGATTTTAGCTGTTATGGATGATGACCCGTTGGAGTTAATATATAAGGGGGATTTTTTTTAATCGAGGAAAAACGATACATTCTACGTATATTATATGTATTTCGATGAACTACAAAAGAATAAGATTTTTCCAATGGTAATAAGGAAGGACGAGGCGGCTTGAGCCCCCACTCAATTTTTCCCCCCCTTTAAACAACACTATAATTTTGAATAAAATTTCATATTAATCCATTTTTAAAAATGAAAACTTATTCATAAAAATCTCTAATTATCCATTATATAATTACTAGCACCTAATAAAATTTTTGACTTCATCACCATTTGTAGGTATTATTATTATTTATTTGAATTAACCTTTCAACTATCTAATTTTTTATCTTTTAAAAAATTATAGCGTAACAACTTAACCGTCTCTAGTCATAAATTAAACTACAAAAAATTTGATATAATGACTAAAATAACAGTATCTATTGAAAGAATAAAAATATAATTGCTCTCATCAGTTTTTTGCCCTTTATTTATTTTTTCCTAATGTAAGAGTCCTAGAATAAGGATAACATACGTATAAAATTTATTCCGAAACAAAAACAGAGTGGGGAAATTTTTTTTTTTTATAGGGCATTTAAAAGGTTCATAATACCGGACTATAGAGATAACAGGACAAGCAGGTAACACCTGCTTGGTGGAGGTGTGAATGAGGTGATCTCTCATTTTCAATAGTTTATGTAATAAGTTTATCTTTTTGTATTTTATAGATTTTTAGGAAATTTTATTCAACACTTTGTCCCAATTATTGTGTTTCCTATTAATAGTTTAAAATTATATAATTAAAAAAAAACGAATATTTTTAAAAGAGGAAAGATAGAGATAGACAGAGAGAAAATGGATTAATAATACAACCAACCAATCAAAATAAATAATGTTGTCATGAGAGGGACCCACTAGCATCATTGCCCAAAAATCACATTTACTAGTGGTAGATCCTTTTCATGTTCAATTTTTCTCTGCTTTAGCTTCTAAACTTCTTTAGATCATTACTTTTCAAAATTAAGATCACGGGAATGTAACGGCTGTGCACTTTTTTTTTTCCTTTTTTTTTTCCTAGACCATTTTTTTTTAATTACACTGCATATTTTAATGGTTGAATCTTTGAATTATTATTTTTTATTTAGTGTGAATATTTATAAATTGAACATTAAAATTTTATCCAATCTAATAGATGGTTGAAGTTTTTATTTATTTATTTAGTAAAATGACGGTTTATCATTTAATAAAATTGAATTGACCATTAAAAAAAGATCTTTTGATTAATTTTTAAAAACCTTCAGCCATTTATTAAAAATCTTATTAATAAAAGACTCTTTACCTCTGAATCCAAAAAAAAATAATAATAATAATAATAATATATTGATAGGATAAAATAACATGTCATATTAGAAAAACATCCTTAATCTTACATTCTCAAAGCACCATTTGCCGCAGTTATGTTTTGAGCGTGTGTAAATCTACACCATATGCAATGCCCATGAGTTGAAAGACGAAGGTTACTTTCGTATGGTAGGAAAAAAAAATATCTTATTAGCCTATCTAAATACCTTGTTTATGGAACAAATTTAGGTACATTATCCAAGATTTTAAAGTATGAAATTTAATGGAGTCCGATAAATATCAAATATGACAATTATATCCTATCAATAGAGGGGTGGTTTTTTTTTTTAAATATATATATATATATTTTAAAGAAAATGTTTCGTTTTTTTTTAATATTAAATCATATTTTGTAATGAGCTGATCATTAACCCGGGCAACCAAGCAGTCATTAAAATTTAATATCCCCAAAGTTCATGAGTTAGCCACCTTGAATTATTGCAAGTTGACAATAATTATTGTCCAATCTCCCTCCTACCTATCGGATTAAGAGAAACATCATATCGATCATGTACAATTTTAAATTATTGAGTATGAAAAAATAATTTAACGAAACTTAATAAAATATAATGGATAAAAAAAATGTCACACCAAGAGATAAAAGTTAAAATGTCTTTCACAAAATAAGAAAAAACAGTGTCCAAATACCTGAAAAGGGTGGAGGGTCCAAGAAAACAACAAACCGAGAGATGGCAACATAAACACACAAATTTCTTTCTTTTTTTTTTTTTTTCAAATCATTATTATTGTTTGAGATATGAATGTTAGATTGTGTGTTTATCACTCATTACTAAATTACTAGATTGTTGGGTGTTTATATGTAGATTGAACTCCCTCTCCATTTTTGCCAAGCTCATTTAGCATGATATTATGGTATGATTTTGCAAGCGATGTTTGGTTTGAACCCTAATCTATTTATATGACATAATAGACATGAGGGACGGTGTTAGATTGTCTGATTGTGCATTTATCATTACTATTAAGTTATTTGACTATTGTGGTATTTATATATGAATTGAGCTCCCTCTTTCCTTAGATGATAATGAATTTAGACCTTTATCCATACTCTCTTCTCATTTGTTGAGCTAGCGAGACTGGGATTCATGAACACACAAGAATGCTCACCAAAAAAATGTGCGGTTGTAGGACCAGAGAAATATTCAAGTTTAATGGAGGTGCAATAATTGATGTTTCCTACCAACTCAAAAGCTGAGATAAACAAAGGCTCCTATGATGGCTACATAAAGGACACCATTTTCCTCATCTACCATTGCATATTTGCGTCTAGTCCACTTACTTTTTATTTTTATTTATTTTTTTTTTTTCTGGTGCATTATTACTAAAGCTATACATGCACTCACTCATAAGGCACATAATTGGCAGCCAAAAACCAAAAAAGAACGAACAGGACAGGACTGGACTCGATTCCCCATGTCACCATAGCCATTCATATCTCCCACCAATATCTTCTAAATTGCTTTTGCTTTGCTCACAAGACTGTTCCTGGACAAAGAAGCCAAAGCCATTGCATAATTTGCAATACTCTTGGCTGTTTGTATGCTATGAAGTGAACTATTCCTAAGGTGATGTCATTGTAGGGGTCACTAGCACATTGGTCAACGAACGGTTGATTGACATGTGCACTGTGGATGGTGCGAGCAATGAGATCATAATCGAGTTATGGTACGATCCTGTCGCACCGTACTATGTGTTTGTATGTATTGAATAATGGTCAAAATAGATCTTGTCTGTCAAAATTTTATTTGTTTTCTTGGTTATCGAGTCATGCTTCTTAAAAACAGTAGATAAAAATGTTCTATGATTTGTATTGATTTTGCCATTGCATATATGCTTGAACAAATTACTTGTTTGGTATGACCGGAAAAAAGTTGGTTGTATATGGTTGTGGCAATATGATTAGGGTCAAGACGGACTTATTCAAGGAATTTCAAAGTATCAAAGGAAATGATTATTCTCTGGGATATTCTATGATAGAATAAAGAAATCATAACATCAAAAATGATCTACCATTAGTTTATGTTCTAATTTGTCACATGTTTTCATCAGTTAAGGAAATGCGGTTAGTCCCTAGAAATTATCTCAAAATTATGTTTCGGTCCCTAATGTTTAAATTCAATTAGGATTTGGAGGCAAGGGAGAAATAAGCCGTCCCCTCTTCTCTGGTAACCCTAGCCGGTCACATCTTATAGAGTGCAACGCCGGCCACCGCATATGTAGAAAAAGAGGAAGCGTGGAAGGAAGAACAGCTGTTTGACTTTGGCACATGAGGTGGCAAGTTTTGCTAGGCAACATAATGGAAATGCATCGGATTGCAAATCTTGGAATGACGGTTCGACCCCCGTCCTTGGCTTTAAGGAGTGGCGAGCAACACAAAACTTTAGTTAGTTAAATGGCATAACATAAGGGGGCTTTCCTTTGTTATAAATCCACAGACGAACGGTGCAGACATTCAAATCTAATCCAAATGGATCATTGAGATAAAAAGAGTACAAATAGATCACTAAATCACAGTGGCCTTGAAGCACGTCCGTCTAATCAGCAGTACTACTCGTAGCTCCTCCTATGAGGGATTAAAATAATAAAATGTGAACTACGGTAGGATATAACAATGTATAATATCTATAGTTAAACAAAATAAATGATAAAATAAATAAATAAAAGGGTGGTACTAAATGACAAAGAAGACAATTGACAAATATACTCGTAATGCTAGGGTCAAGATATAAACACTATCAAAATGGTCCGATCGGGTTTTCGGACCTACTCTCAAGGATACTGTAAGAATACCCCGCATCTCTAACAAAAATCATAACAAATATCATCAAAAAGTTCGAAATCTTTCTAAAAGGTCACTACTTGGATCGGCTTAGTTCATGTAGGTACAATACCTTCACAATGTGTCTCTCAAAATAATCATACTTACAATGAGTCCCAACAAGAGATTTGTACAAACTTTAACAAATGCTAGACAATAATTCACAACACTTTTATTTTTTTTGGGTTAAATTTGGGATTAGAGGTACAAACTTTTTGAAGTTTAGGGCACGACAGTACGACCTTTTAAATGTTTAGAGATAATTTCTAGTCACTTTTTGGGACTAAATCTTTTGGAATAATTTAAGAACCAACAAAAGAGCTAATCATGTTTTTAAATATATTATATCGATAAAAATCCATATCCAACATTGAGCACCACGCGGTGTCAGTTCGTGTTCCTTACCTAAGAAGTGTCCTAGTCACATAATTAGTCTAGTACTGTGAAAGTTGTTTATTCATGATTTGGATGAGATTAATCGAATTTCAACAATTAAAACATGTTCTAGAAATTCAACTATTGGAATAGCATTGAGGAGAAAATGGTCATAAGAGTCCCCTGAAGATTGGAGAATGAGGTGGATGTAGGCCTAATAATTCAGCTTTGATTGAAAAAAAGAAAATGAATTTCACCAAAATCGCTATCACATCACAACTTTTTTATTAAAACCACTCATACTTTCGCTAAACACCAATTAATAAAATAAGAAATGATGCTATTTCGTCACTTATTCTCTTCGTCTATAATAAAAATTAAGAAGTCATCAATAAAACGGAAATATCACATCGCAATTTTTTACGGTTGTAGCTTGATAATAAAAACAAACTATGGTGTGATATCACTTCCTACGCCATAGTACAAATCAAGTTGAAAGGTGCAATCATCTCCCTTTCATAACTCAAGTCATGATGTGTACAACTATTGTCCAATGCATTTTTTCTTTCATTTATATTCCCCTTTTATTTAGCAAGTGGTACTAAATTATTGTTTAAGGCCAAATAGTCTAGCCTATGTATCGTTTTCTCCTTGTGCAATTCCAAGCATTGTTATACATTTTTTCTATGAAAAACCTTCTAGAGTCGCAACATTTGAACTCTAATAGCCAATTCCAACTAGTTGGGGGGACCAAAAATTGAGTTCAAATGTCAAGAACAAGTTCACACACAATTAATAGCAATCATTGTATCTATGTCTACGTTGATTGTTAACTTACCACCAAATTTCCCGGACTTTTTATACCTAGACATAAACTTCTCTGACGTAGTTATTTTTGACTTAATAAATTTAAGAGTTGCTTCAGAGAGAGTTTAAATAGTATTTCAAAAGAGTTTTGACCCTTGGGAAGGGCTTGTAATCAAAGCCACATTTGTAACTACTTGAAAAGATTCCAAAGCTTTGATAACATTTTAGACTTCTCTTACATTTATATTGCGTATTTAAAAACTTAATCATCTTTGCCTCATGAAACACTTCCATGATTCCAAAAATGTGGTTCTAAATGCATACGAAAAAAACAAAACTATAATTGTTTGATACCACTTTAGAAATGACTTTGTTTTTAGTATGAAAATAGAAATAAGAACTTTTTGAAATGATACCGTCGTTTCTAAAAAATTATATTTGATCGTATTTTTTAGAAAAATTGGTTTGAGTATAAGGGAAAGTGTAATTTTATTTAGATACATTTACGAAAATATTTTTCAAGTTATAATAAGTCTTAAAAAATGAAACTGGAAAAAGGAAAACAACTTTTAATCGTTTTTCATTTCTTTTTAACAAAATCATTCTTACCATTTTGTGTTTCTATTTCTAATTTCATTTTGTGTTTCTATTTCCATTTTCAAAGCATTTGACAAATAAGCGCATTTTAAAAAACATTTTCATTTTCACACCTAAAAAGACGTGGCATTTCATTTCCTAAATGTTTTTAAAACAATAACAAATGCACTCTTAACTTTTACTTCTCATTTTCTACTCTCTCTGACGGCTTATATGATGTGTGGTTTAAGGAGGTTAAAACAGCCAGATTGGGATAAGATTCTAATCCCTTGATTGCAGAAGAATTAAGCACCTAAGGCCTTCTTATTGGAGATTATCCATTTAGTTGTGGTTTTGCAATTCTAGAACCGCCTTTAACCTTGCATATCTCTTAAAAAATTAAATAAATAAAGATAAAGAGTGAAGAGCTCCAAAAATATTTATATTTCAACCAAAACAAAATCAAAGGCCAGATTGCTACAATGAAAAATAAAAGGTCAAGGAAATTTCTGAAGTTGTGAATTCCAACATTGATCTCACTAAATTACAAATGCCGTCTTGTCATTTGCTCATTACAAAATCCAATCCTTCAAAGTACTAAACTAACCATGTCATTCTCTTTGAAAGTAAAAAAAAAAAATATATATATATATATATATATATATAATAACATAAAGAAAAAGAAAAAAGAGGGAAAAGAAAAACAAATACAAAGATGAGATAATAAGCACCTCACCCACTACCGGTAGCCATCAAGAATTCGCCCTCGCAAACCACCTCGCCTCCGACGTATGCTTTTCCTTCCATCTTAGCTACTCCAAACCGCTTTTGTAACTTCACGAGTGTCATTCTCATAACCAAAGTGTCTCCTGCGATCACAGGTTTTCGAAACCTCACTTTGTCAATTCCTGCAAAGAAGAAATTCTCGCGAGAGCCTCCCACTTCCGGTTGCAGCATAACCAAGCCCCCGACCTGTGCCATTGCCTGGACCAAGCAACCATCTCATAAACACTCTGATTGAAAATCACACGGCCCCTAAACAAAATAGTCTTGATATGATTTTAAGGAAACACGCGCTTTGAGACATGAGTTTTGGCATCTACAAAACTGCTAAATTCTATGAACTGACAAGTATTTGCCATTCAAATTAGCAAAGTGGGGAACTGATGGGATTTAGACACTAATTAAGGTGTACGAAAAAAGAATGCAGAATATCATACGTACAATCTCGAAAGACATTAGTTTTTCGAGCTGAAGACCATCTTTATCTAAAGGTTCTAATAAAAATCATAATGGAATATGATTAATTTTGCAATGTTATACATTTAAGACTAACAAGAAAATCAAACAGCACATGTATTGTACACGGGCAACCATCGATCTACAGATCGTAATAATAATTGTTAGATAGAATAGAAAACAAAGCTTTGGAAGATCCTAGATGATCTCATCCTAAAGTCTACTTATTCAGAAGTCCAAGGGACTGGGCCGGTTATTCCAATGCTAGTAACGTCCTAAAATTGCATGCGTCCATATAACCCAAAAGATTGCAGGGAGTCATTTGGTTAAATTAAAGCACGAAGTAAAAAAAAATTTGAAACAACAGTTCAACTTAACAGAAGGAATACTCCATTCAGATTCAAATTTGATGAATTTCGATCATTAATACTTTCCATAGTCCCAGATTCCTTTCCCACTAATTTTGTGTCATATTTTGGCAAATTTTTCTGCAAGATCTCATCAAGCTTCCCTTTTAGTTTTTATCATTAAACTTTTTTTTTTTTTAAAGGAATTTTTCTACACAATATCTTTAACTACAAAAATTGAATTGTCAGCACAGAAAAAAGCACAACCACAAAATGTGCGTTGATATTAACATAGAACCTCAACAAAATTCAAATAACCATGAGAGATTAGGACATTAGCATAATGGATTCGATCACTCGAGATAGATTGCCCTGTTGTTGCAACACAGATAGTGCCAATGGAAGGTGAATAGTCGCTTAATGCTATAGTTACTAGGCTAAAGTTCTAGTAAATTAGAACTGACATAGGATCAACTATCGTTGTTGTGTTCATACGACCAAAACATGACATATGAGCACCTATCCATCTTTACTAAATCTCTACGAGATAGAGAACAGAGGTTTGCAAAGATCCTAGATACATTGTAATGATCCTAAGTTCCTTGTTTCACAAATCCAAGGGACTGGGTCAATTATTCCGACAGTTGTTGGTGTAACAACCTCAAGTTGCATTCCTTCAAATAACCCGGCATTCTTTTAGTTAAATTAAAGCATGACGGCACCAAAATTCTTCCCATCTCCTTCTTGCCCTTGTAATCTTTGGGCGTGTCCTTTGCACCTTCCCCGAACTATACAAGAAATTTACCTTAAACCAGATTCTGTGGTCTCATTTAACAATTAACATACAATCGAATTCAATTCTTTTGATCAATTTTGTCCCATCCCAATTCTTATCACAATCCCAATCCCGAACCTACTAACTTAATGTCATTTTCTTTTCCGAAACCCAAATATCAAATCATCATCCTTAGCAAAACCTCATCAAGTTATTTTAAATCAATTACCAAAGATAACCATGGAAACTAAATTCTAAATGCAGAAACAGAGCACATCCACAATGGTCTACTTGGAAAATTTCCAGATATACCTAAAAATAGGGCCCATTTGGCAGAGCTTTTGCTTTTGCTTTTGATTAGTAGAAAAAGAGAAGCAAAAGCTGCTGCTTTTCAGTAAGTGTTTGGGAACCATATTTTTTTTTCTTTTTTGAAAGTGAGACGGCTTATTAATTATTCAAAGCAAGAATGTCTACTTTTACAAAGCTGCCTATAGATAGAGGCACAGAATCAAGCAAATCACACACAATAAAGCCAGATAAAGCAACACTAGCTAAACAGTGAGCTACCGTATTCCTTGAACGAAAAACGTAGCAAACATTGCCACTATGAGCTTGAGAAATAGCATCTTTGAAATCAGTGATAATAGATGCTTTTGGGGCAAGCTGAGACGGGAACTGGACTGCCTCCACAACGTTGATTGCATCCGACTCGATCACCCAATTTGGGAAACCACAAACCTCCAACATTTTTGCACCCTCTCGGACAGTAGGAAGAAAAAAAAAATACCTGAGAGACGTTTGGAAGCTGCATGGAGTACAATACCATAGCCACACCGAATCACAATACCAATTCCAATGAATCCAATACCTGTTTTCACCGACGCATCCACATTCGCCCTAAAAAAAGTACCAGTCGGAGGAGACATTCTAGATACTTCAGAATTGGCCACTCTTAACTTTGGAACCTTTTAAGCCATTACATAAGAGGTAGTCACCCAGTAAAGCACCAGCTCGTGCAATGGAATCATTAGGAGATGATTGTTTCCCTTCAAAAATAAATTTGTTCCTATCCAACCATATACTCCACGAGAACATAGCAAAAGCCTCCAAGTCATCCCTTGTTCCTTTGGAAGCTACCAACCTGCATAATTCCCAAAAAGAACCCCCAGTAAAAGCTCTTAAGATCCCCCAAATGGAACTAGCTTGTCAGGCCTGGGCTGCAACACCACATCTCCAAAGGGGCATGGTTTGAGTCCTCCAATTCCTCATGACAACGAGGGCATAGTGTTTGTACATCTAGCCCCCTTTTCCTCAACTGGAATCGTGCTGGTAAGACCTCATGGAAAGCTCTCCATAGATGGATTTTGACTTTATTAGCAATTTAAGCATGCCATAGTTTTTTCCACCAATTCCAATTCGAGTTTCTCCCGGAGCTGCCTTCTTCATTCCACCCCATCATTTCAAGTTTAGAACCCGATTTGACAGAGGAAAGCCCCTTTGAGTCAAAGTGCCAAATGAAACAGTCATTTCTTCTGGAGAATCCCAAAGGGATTTCCAAGACTACCTCCTTGTCAATTCCCCAAAGCACATAGTCCAGCAACTCAATAATCCACCTTGAATTTGTCATAAGGTCTGCAACAATTAAATCCGCATGCTCATGGCGAGGCAACGTGATCGGCTTGAACAAGGTCGGCTAAGAGTGCACCACCCTTGTTTGGCTAAGAGTGCTCTATTAAAAGCCACCATGTCCCGAAATCCCATACTACCTTCGAATTTAGGCTTACACAACTTATCCCACCGGAGCCAATGAATCTTTTTCTCATCTACTTCCCCTTCCCCACCAGAATCCAGCCATAAGGGATTGGAGATCATCACATAATGTAGAAGGCAATTTGAAAACACTCATGGCATAGGTAGAGGTAGCTTGGGCTACGACCTTTATAAGAATCTCTCTACCCCCCACAAAAAAAATCTTGCTCTTCCACAACTATAATTTCTTCCAAACTTTTTCCCTAATGCTATTAAACAAACATCTCTTGTTCCGCCCCACAAAAGAAGGCAACCCAAGGTACATCTCATGAGAGTCACTATGAGAAATACCAAAGTAGGATAAAATCGCATCTTTCCTCTCATCATTTAAATTCAAACTAAAAGAAGCTACCGATTTCCGGAAGTTTATTACTTGCCCAGATGCTTGCTCATATGTCTAACACCTACTTGATAGCAAAGCAGTTGGTCTCATCCGCTTTACCAAATATAATGCTATCGTCTGCAAAGAGGAGACGGCTAATCCTTGGCTCTCTTCTAGCACATGCAATTTCATCAAGCCGCTGCTCTCTTTTCATCTTCCATAAGAGTGCCGAGAACCCTTCTACACATAAAAGAAAGAGATATGGTGATAAAGGACAGCCCTGTCGTAATCCTCTAAGCGGAGTCACCTTCCCAACAGCTTCTCCATTAAGAAGGAAAGAAAATTGAACCGTAGAGACACAATCCATCACACAATCCACCCATCTTGAAGAGAAGCCTAACTTTATCATAATAGCATGCAAGAAGGACCACTCCACCCTGTCATAAGCTTTGCTCATAACCAATTTTAGCACCTTTAGCCCCTTTTTTCCACCCGTCTTCCTCCTTATTATGTGCATAGTTTCAAAAGCAACGATAATGTTATCGGTTATAAGGTGTCCCGGCACAAAAGCACTTTGTTCATTGGAGATAATATCTGGGAGGAAATCCTTCAACCGATTGGCAAGAGCCTTCGTCACAATCTTGTTAAAAATGTTGCATAAACTAATCGGCCTGCAGTCAGAGACTATCTTCGGAGTTGACTGTGGGAATTAGGATGATGTGGGTTTCATTATCTTTGGCCGATTGGTTTCCATTAAGCACATCCAAGAAAACTCGAGTAACATCTAGTCCCATTAATTCCCAGTTCTCTTGGAAAAATCCGGCATGGAATCCATCCAGTCCGGCGCCTTCCAAGGAGCCAATTCAAAAGGCACACTCTGGATTTCCTCAGCAAAGAACGAGGCATCCAAATTAGCTCGTTTGTCATCCGAGATTCTGCAATCGACGTAATCCAAGACCGCCGCCAAATAATTATCATCGATTAGAGTGGTGGAGAAAATATTGCTAAAGTAATTATCCAATTCTTCCACAATTTGTCCTTCTCTATCACCCACACACCATGCAAATTCTCAATGCCTTTTATCTCATTTTTCTTCCTCTGCTGCGAAGCATTGGAATGAAAAAAATTTGTATTCTTATCCCTTCCACGAAGCCATTCGGATCTAGACCTTTGTTTCCAGTAGTACTCTTCTAAAGCCAAAAGCCTATCTAAATCTTTTTCAAGCTGATCAACCCGATTTTTATGGAGTCCTCCTACCTCTTGAGAGCTTGAGCACATCTATCAAGAGTTCCCCACCTCTTGAGAGCTTGAGCACATCTATCAAGAGTTCCCATAAGTGCAGCTCCATCCCCTCCTAGAGCTTCACGAAACCACATGCCCAAAACCACATCTTTGTACTCCTACCTCCAAAGAGGTTCGAAACAGAATTGCTTATCACCATGATAGCCCTCATGTTATCCACCCCTTCATCAAGAACCACATGAAGCGCTCTATGGTACGACCTGAAAAAATCCCTGTGATAAACACACCCGAAAACATAAAGGATACGCCCTTCTTCATTCACCAAAACTCTATCCAACCTTTCTTGGATATTATCCGGGACGTCTTGGCCATTGTTCCACGTTAGCACTGCTCCCCAAAAACCCAAGTCTTGGAGATCACAATCTTCCACCGTTTCCCAGAAATGGGACATACTACTATGGACTCTATCGCTACCCCCCATTTTTTCCGACAAGTAAAAAATTTCATTGAAATCTCTTGCCACCATCCAAGGCAAAGTAAACAAACATTGAAGTCGTCGAAGAAGATCCTAAGAATGATGACATTGGGCTTTTTGCGGATGACCATAGAATCCAGTGAAACGCCACATCTTCCTGTCATCTTGTAGTAATAAAGGAGTCAATATGAGCTGGAGAAAAGCTTTTCAAATCTACCACCCAACCCTTCCTCCATAGTAAAGCTAGTCCTCCACTTTTCACCACACTATCAACATAAACACCACCATCGAAACCAAGTCTGTCTTTCAACAAACTCGCTGCCCGACCACTCAGTTTAGTTTCCGAAAGGAAAACTAAACATGGGGAAAAATTCCGGATAATGAGCCAGAGCTTATCGAACGCTCTCGGGTTCCCCAAACCCCGAGTGTTCCAACATAATATACTCATGGCGTCAGGCAGGGTTGCTCTGCAACCTCCGCCGATCCTGAAAAATTCAAAATATTAGAAAAAGGTGATCGCCCATCCTTATCACCAGTCTTGGGGCCCTCCTAAAATCTTCTTTTCAAAAGAAGAGCTTCAGGATCCTCCAAGTTTTTTGACACCCCCCTTGGAACAAGCAACCATTTTAGCCATTTTCTTCAAACTTTGTTTTTTGCCATGAGAGACTGTGGTTGTCACATCAGGTCCTGCTGAAAAGGAGAGAGATCTCCCTGTTGGCCCCTGAAATAACTGAACTTGAAGCGGCAGCTCCCTATTCTCCATTAGCCTGAGTAGAAGATCCATGCATATCAACTGTTTTTTTTTTTTTTTTCGAGCAAGACTCCCTCCACAGAAAAACTATCACGTGACTCATTAATTTTGGAAAGAGGAGCACGTGCACTCTCCAACTCAGCAGAATGAGTCAACCGAGGTGTAAAAGTAGAAACTCCTATATTAGGACCCTATTAATTACCTCCAAATCCACTTTATTCAAATTTGAATTAGCTGGCTCTCGAGATTCGCGTGTAACTGCCGGACGTGAGTCAACTCCCTTCTTTCCGCTCACCATCTCAACTCGCGGGCTCCTAATCTTGTTGGAATTTTTCCTCAAGGATCCCGCACTACCGAGGTTGCTTTGTTTCTGTGCAGTATGTCTGTCAAAGCGAGGTCAATCCTCTCCCCTCAACCACGGACCATAAGGATAATTCTTGGATTCAATAATTGCTTCAGCTCCTGGTTTACGGCACGAATACATACCGTGACCAATCATGCAACAAACTAAACAATAGTCCGGCACTCTCATATTTGAGATCCACCCAAACCGATCCACCTGACGATCCCAGGCTCACCTTTGCCACTCAGCGCAACGGTTTGGTAGTATCGATAGTGGCCCTAAGACGCATATATGGCCCTATACAACGCCCCTCCTCATTGGTAATAACCAAGATTGCCACACCAATAGCATCGCCAATCTTCATGCCAATTTCCCTAATCATCCTGTCTAGTGGGAGATTGTAAACATTAACCCACATCTGAGTAAACTGAAAATCCCCCACATCGCCCAGATTGAAGCCTTCAAAAGTTTTAAGAACTATCAATGATTTGTTGAACGTCCACGGCTCCATATCTATGACCTCAACATTATAGTTTCGATCCCTAAACGTGAACAAGAAAACATCTGGTGAGACTTCACGTACGTCCAAGCCACCCTTCGGATGCCACAATCACGCCATAGTATCCATCAGAGCCTTCTAATTGTAAGGCTTTTTCATCAGAATTTTTCCCACCAAACCACAGGGAATCAGACTTTTCCTTTTCTCCAACAGTTCGTCACTAATCCCAATGGCTTCCCCTTCTTCCTCTGTAATTGCAAGAGAACACCATTTGCCCAGAACCTTGTCCATCGTGACATAATCAAGGAAGACACAAACCAAGGAAAGCAAGCACATAGGACTCATTTCGCAAGACTCAAACTCTCATAGGCAGGCTAGAAAGACCTTTTTTTTTTTTGGAATCACATTTTTAAAAGAGCTTTTGAAGTCAAAATGGCGTAAAAGTTTTTTAATAACCAATAAAAAAATGTAAAATAAAGTTTCTAATATCTAACTTAAACTCTATACAAGTTTTAAAGTCTACTCAAAAGAACTTTTTCCGAAATCCATATTTTTTAACATTGACATGAAGCTCTTTTGGAGATTAGAAGTACTCATAACAAATTATCCAAACACTTTCAGAAGCAACTTTTAGATTCAGGAAGCTAAAAGTAGCTTCTAGAAAACTCTGTCAAACAGGCCCTAATTTGCATTGAAAATTTGAGATAAATTCCTCGGTGGTTGTCAAATTGACATTGACACAGTTAGGTGTAAATCAGCTAAATACTACATTAAAAGGACAATTCTCTAGTAGGGTTATAAAAAAATTTAAAAAAAAAACCTATCGGTAGGGTATAATCAATTGTCAAATTTTCATCAAGTTCTACTGTCATACTTTTCTTAGTTTGATATGATTCTGATCTGATCTAAACGTAAATGTCTTATCGAAAGAGCTCGTTTCATATCCAACAACACGATTCTCTTAAACTTCACTGTGAGGTATAAATTAACCAAATGCATTGACAGGTTGAGAATAAGCAGCAGTAGTAGTACCTCAACCATGAGAACACCAGGCATAATAGGCCTCTCCGGAAAATGCCCAGGAAAGAAGTTATCATTTATAGTCACATTCTTTATTGCAACTGCTGAAACCCCAGGATTGTATTCTATCACTCTATCCACTAAAAGAAACGGAAACCTACAACACCCCAAAAAAATAAAAAATTAAAAAGAAACCAAGATTAGATAAAAACAGAAATCTCACAACTTAGATTAGAAAATTGAAAGAAAAAAAAAATTTTACCTGTGAGGCAAGATTTCTCGTATTTGGTTAATGTCCATGACGGTAGGAAAGGCTGGGAATTCTGCGAAAACGACAGGAAATGAGTAAAAACAACGGGAGATTTAGATAAACTTGAAGGAAATGTTGAAAAGAGAAGTTGATTACGTTTTTCAATGGGGATTTCTGGGCAGTCGGAGTCGTGTCCGTTGAGAGAACAGGAGGCGACGAGACTGGAGAATTTTTCAGTGAAATTGAGAGATCTGCAGGGGAGAGAAATGGCTATGGAGGTGGGAGAGTGGAAGATAGTATTTCTTGGCGGGTTAAGAGAGTGGGATGGGATCAGAGAGAGGAGGGATTTCGAGGTGGCCGCCATTAACGATGAGATTGAGGCTCGCAAAGTTTGTGAGAGAGAGATAGAAAGGGGTTCAAAACCTGTAGCTGAGCTACTCCTACACTTGTAGTTGTAATGGTGTAAGTATGGGTGGGACTGCTTTTGTGTCTACGTGGCAGACTGGCCCCACTTTTTATTTTTTTTAACTTTTTTTGTTTTTAATAAAAAGTAAGTCTGTGGTAGAATCTCATTTATATACTTTATCGATAGAGCTTATTTTTAAACTGTTATAATATAATTGAACGGTTGACATGTTATTTGTGCATTATAACTATAATGCTCGTTACCTCACATAATTATATACTAAAAATTAAAAAATAGAAATTAAAAAAAAAATTCAAATAAACTAAAAAAAAAAACTAGACGGTGACCGTCCATTGACGGACCCCCCACGTCGGCGACGAGCCCCCCCCCCCTCCCTGACATCGACAAAGACCCCCTCCCTCCCCCTGACACCGGTGACGAGTGTCCCCCTCTCCGACGCTGACGAAGACCCCCTCCCTCCCCTAATCAGATTTACGCCTCCTGCCGAGGCCGACGAAAACAACCCCACCTCCCCCCCTGCCCCGCCCCGCCGATGCCAAAAAAGGCTCGTTCTTCCTCCAAACCAGATCTGTGCTTGTCCCCCCCCCCCCCCCCCCCCCCCCGCCCCTCGAAGGCGTCCCTCGTCGGCCAGATACGGCCACCCCGCAACCCAGCCCCCCCCCCCCTCTCAAGCCTTTCATCAGCTAGATCTGGTTTTTTTTTTATTATTATTTGTTTAATTTATTAATTAGTATATAATGCTATGAGGTAATGTACATGATAATTATCATGCACAAACAAGCCTTAAGTAGGGTATAGTTATGTTATAGGTGCAGACTGGATTGAGACATTATTGTCGGTTAATGTGGATTTCTTGCCTGACAGATAGCCCTAGTTTTCCATCTTAGACGTTCGATTATATCATAACGGTTTAAAAATGAGTTCTATTGATAGGTTATATAAATGAGACTCTACCACATTTTTACCCTTTAATAAAAATTATTTTTTAAATTGGGGAAAGTCTACAGTAGAGTCTTATTATATATCATATTGGTAGAGCTCACTTTATGATTGTTCGATGAATTTCAATGATTAAGATGTTTCTTGTGTATGAGACTTATGATGCAATCTACCTTATAGTATTATATACTAAAAAATAAATTAAAAAAATAATTAAAAAACCGTTTTCTTTTTCCATAGAGGCACCCCCTCGCGCAACCCATACCCTCTTGTCGCTGGCTCGGCTACCCGGACTCTCCCCACTCGACAATGAGCTCCCCTGGCCCACAACCCAAGTTCCCTCTACCCGCGACCCAGGCCCCTTCTCCCTAGACGACGAACCCCCCACGCCAGATCTGGCCCCCCTGACCCCCCGACGACGAAACCACCGCTAGAACCATCCTCTCCCGCCTGGTGACGATATCCCTACAACCCCCCCCCCCCCCCACTTGACCGAGGCACCAGATCTGCCCCCCCCCCCCCCCCACCATTGAATCTCGACCCTGATCTTGGCTTGGTTCACCCTTGTGACCATTGACGATCCCCATTCCCCCGATCTGGACTTGCCCCACCCCTTCTCTCGATGACCTCCGGCGATGCCGCCCCCAGCCTCGCGAACTACGAGCGAGGAGCCAAACACGTTGAGGGTTTTTTTTTCTTTCTTCCTCCCCCTCTCCAACGATCTCAACTCCCCCCCCCCCCCCCCCTGAGATTCCCTTGCACCCCCTCCCCCTAACCGCCCCTTCCAACCTCGATGAACCCCCGCCCGACCCTGGCGACAGAAACCTCCCCCCCCCCCCCCCCCCCGCGCGAACAACGAGCAACAAGCCCTACCTGGCCAACGTCAAGCCCCCGGCGAGGTGCATTATAATTTTAAATTTCTTTTTTATTATTTTTTTAATTTCTTAATATGTAATACAATGAGGTAAGACGTTTTATAATTATCGTGCACAAATAATATCTCAACCATTTGATTATATTCAGGGATATGGCATATAAAAGGTTGTACCATAGGTTTACCCTTTAAATTGTTTGATTATGCACATAGGGTAAATATGTGGTAAAGTCTCACCCTATCAGTAGAGCTAATTTTTAAACCTTCCCGATATAATCGAATAGTTAAGATGTTGTTTGTACATGATAACTATAATGTACCTTAACCCATAATATTATATTCTAAAAATAAAAATATAGAAATTAAAAAAAAAACTGGTCTTATGACCGTCCACCGACAGCTCCCCCAATGCTGTCTACGACACCCCCCAAAACGCCGACGAGATCTGCCTTCGAGGGGGGGGGGGGGGGGGGGGTGGGGGGATTGGGCTTGTTGGCATTGGGAGGGGGGTGGAGGGGATTGGTCGGCGTCGGGAGAGAGGGGGCACCTGGGCTTGAGTGCCAGAGGGGTGGCAGATCTAGTCGGGGGAGAGCGGGTGTCTGTTGCCAGTGTCAGGGGGGAGGGACTGAGTCGATGACGATGCCGGGGGGGGGGGGGGAGGCGTGGCAGATCTGGCTCGAGGGGAAGGGAGTCCGTCACCCTCGTCGGTGGGGAAGTTACCGGTGTCGAGGAAGGGGGTTGGTCTGTTTTTAAATTTTTTTTATTAACCATTCCCTATGCACACATTGAACTTTTTGAATTTGACATTTAAATTTTTTTGAATTTTTTTTTTCTTGACAATCAATCCTTGATTATGATTTTTGAGACTGTCAACTCTTCTTGCTCAACTTTGTTAAATTTGTACGGTTTTTTGCACTTGACTTACACATTATAGTCCAAAAAGGGTATTGCTAGCTAATAATTTTTATTTAATTTCAATACAAAATCTTTTCAAAAGTTTAGGTACAAACTTGAACTATAATTGAATTAAGTTCAAAATTTCAAAGAAATTTGTATTGAAATTAAGTAAAATGATAATCAATTCTCTTCTTGGGCTATAATATCCAATGCAAGTCATATGCCAAAAAAAAAAAAAAAAAGAGAGAAAGGATTTAAGTAAGAAGGACTGGACTGACAATGCCAAAACTTATAGGGTCAAAAGTTGATTGTCAAGAAAAAAAAAAAGGGACTAAATTACCAAATTTGAAAAATTCGGGAGGTATCTGTATAAAAAAAAGTATGTTTTAAGAGTGATCTATGATGATACATATTAAAGATTTGCAACGTACAATATAGAATTACTTCAGTTATAAATCGTATTTAAAATATTAATCAAAATGGTTAACATAACATTCCCACTAGTAATGCTATATCTTCTTTGGAGGAACGATGGCATATGTTACCGTTTCTCTGTTGCCTTTCGTGTTCTTTTAATGACATAGTTTTCCATTTTTTCTTGTCGCTCAGGTTGAGAGAAAATCGCATTAGGCAACCCTCTATCTTTCGATAAGATGCTTATATGATATTTTACTTGGATATTATAGTATTTTAATTGATATAATATTTTAATTAACATATTATAAGAAAATCACATTAGGCAACCCTCCATCTTTGGATGATATATTTTGTCATGCTTAGATGATTTTTTACTTGATATTATAATATTTTAATTGATATGATATTTTAATTAACATGTTATAATTTTTTTTCAAAAATATTTAAAAAGGAACATAAGTAAAAGAGCATATGAGTCAAATCCACTTACCATCCTCTTCTTTCAAATGTCCGATCTGCTTTTTAGCTTTGCACACAAAAATATATACTCAGCAAACATAAAGTTAAAAAAAAAAAAAAAAAAAAAAGTAAGAAATAAAAAGGAGCTCAGACAACAATAAATAATTAGTAACAGATTACCGAATTGCCAACTGCCAAGTTTCAACTTTCAAAAGAACAAAAATATTCAAGGACAACTTCTGAGTCAGAATTCTTGGTCGGAATGGGAAGTGTAAAGAAGAAAAAAATATTAAAAAGTATGATTCTTTGTTCTTTAAAAAAAAAAA
Organism: Ficus erecta; assembly: GCA_008635985.1. NCBI lineage: Eukaryota > Viridiplantae > Streptophyta > Magnoliopsida > Rosales > Moraceae > Ficus > Ficus erecta. The sequence goes on along the minus strand of BKCH01000005.1, from coordinate 3,778,802 downwards.
ATACAAAATTATGAACACTTTCTTAGCAACAGTAAGAGAAAAATATTTTTATAATTGTTAAAGCTCTGTCTTTCTTCCTTCCTTCCTAATTCATTCCTTTCTCTCCTTCCTTCCTTTCCTGTAGCATAACTTAGGACTTACGACTTAGTCGAAGAAGAAGAAGAACAAGCAAGAAAAGAAAAGAAAAGAAAGAAGAAAGTATTCATACAAAATATGATGAAGGTACAACAGTGTCATTTGTGCCAATACATTCCGAACGTTATAATATATTTGTTATGTCCTCCAATCTATAAAATGTCTCTAATTTTATCCCTAAATTAAAACTAGATGGACTTGCCCTTAAAAAAAATCGATGGAGTTGCTTAGGTGGTGTATGTTATGAGGTTAGGTAAATCATTTTAAGCTCAATGAATTCTTGTCCCTTTCAAAGAAATCAGTGGTGGTACAGAGTTATAAAAATGGATTGTACGATACGATTCAACCCATGTCAATATTTGCAGAGAAAATGAATGATCAGGGGTTATGCCCCCCTCAAATTTTTATATAATTTTGAATAAAGTTTCATAGTAGCCACCTCTAAAAATGAAAACTTAATCATAACCCCTAACTACCTATTACAATATGGTTATCAGTCTCCCTAATAAGAAATTATGGCATTGTCATTATATGTGGGGCTTTAGGGATTTTGCTAACTTGTCCGGCCGTAAAGAAAAATTAAGGTCCAACCTCACCATAAAATTAAGCGAAACGCATGCTAGCTTGTATCCTTATATTATTGGGTGACATGTAGGATTGCCCCCAAAAAAAAAAAAAAAAAAAAAGACACCTCTAAATTATTTTTCAGGCTATAGTGATTCTGGTTTGTTGACCTCCAATTTGATAATTCAAAAGTTAACAAAACATATCTTATTGAAATTACTCAAGGCCATTCAAAAGGGTAATCTACTAGATATCAACGGAATCAACATGGGTCATTGATTAGTCTTTAGTCATGGATATCGGTCTTCTGTCACTGTAGAATATTATGACAGATTACTAAAACTATAATATTTCATTGCTAACACAAAATAGTCGATCATCTCCAGCTCTGATCGTCAGAGAGTATTATAGTATAAATGCTTTATAGCTTATTTTTTAATATCTAATTTATTTAATGATGTGTTAAAATATAATTATTTAGATACAATTTGAGACATCAAAATCTGAAAGGAGATTTGAATCCATAAAGAGAAATTAAGGCCCTGCCCCATCCTAACCACGCGAATGGCAGGCTAGCCCGTATACTTTTATTGTTGTGTCAAATGGAAATAATAATTTTAATTACATGTCTACAATCCGACCAGCCAGAGAAGAAACCTAGACCTAACCACAGATGTCTCCCAACTCTGGGCCGAAGACAGGGTAATAGCCCGGCCATGTTACCCAACTATATTTACATCTCTAATGGGATCCCCAAAGTGTAATATGTGAGAATGCCATAAGTTTGACATCTCGTTATATTTATGCCTATTATAATATTAAAATTGATAATTTTATTATTTTATAATATTAAAATTATCAACTTTGATGTTAGAGTGAGCAAAATTATAAAGAGGTACTCAAGACATGACTCTTCACTTAATTTTCTCATCTCAAAATTCACAAAAGTTGCATTTCAAAATTCGACCGGGATCTTGACACAAATTATTCAGGGGGAATTGGTAAAATTTGTTACATAAAATCATTTAAAGGTTAAATTAGTTACCTAAGTAATTCCGTTGAATAATAGACCAATTTAAATGGATAGAAAAATTAGAGACGTTGTTTGTATTAGGGAAGACAATAGGTATGTTCCAAAATTTGAGAAACATTTTGACATTAGTAAGATAATAGCGTGAGGCTACAATGAATGAATAATGCTGTTCAATCTAGGGCCTAGCCCAACCTTAACAAACTGAGGTTCATTTTTGGATTATTTCATGAACAAAAGAAAAGAAAAGTTTGATGATCTATCATGAAATAAAAAATATATATTATTTGGAGTAAAAAAATAATTTATAATGAAATTAAATATTCATTTTAATTTTGTAGGCTTTATAAAATTTGGACACTTGTCCATTGCCCATTCATAATATGCGTTATTGTTGTTGTTATTATTATTATTATTATTATTATTTAAATATGTATGTATATGATTGCTCAAAAACAAGAATTCCTTAGAAGGGCAAAGGTTGAAAATCTTTCACTTCCTTATTTCTTTCTTTCTTTTTTTTTGGTGAAGAAAATGACATTTCAATCTCAAGGCATGAGAAACGAATTAGACCTAATCAGAATTCTATTATTCATTATTAAAACATGTAAGAGAACAATTAGAAACAAAAGTTATGAAGTTCGAATCTAGAGCGTTATGTAATTATTCTCAATCATCCACTTGAGGCTCCATAGGTTGGAGTCACACTTGTAAGCCCAAAAGGCCCATCCAAATGTTGCTCGTCCGTATACATCTAATTGGGCCGCAGCAAATCTTTTGTAGTCCTCCATTGTCTTTCCATCTGGCCCAAATTCCCCACTCCATTCCCCTGCAAAATTTTCCCATCAACTTCCCAATTACACTTGCATTGATGTGTGTGTGTGTGTATGTATATATATATATATATATATATATATAAATATATATATATACATATGTATGTAAACACTTGTATTGTTTGCTAAGCAATTCTGCAAAAGAATAATTATCTGATAGGAGTTATCAAAAAGAATGTAAATGAGAAACAAATTCTTAAATGATAAATCATGTAAAGTCTGTAAATGACTTTTTGAGGGCCAGTTTTGGAGAAGAATTAAAGACGAAATTTTAGAGATATTTGAGTTAGAGTTTAGATGAGCGTTGAAAATGGTTTCCACCTCCCCCATACAGGTGCTGAATATTAAAAATATCTATGTCCTAGCTTAAAACAATAACTTTAAGTATACTCTCACAGAACTAGAATTAAACCATAGTTTAACAAAGGCTTAGTTTATAGCAAAATGGACATGAAGAGTCACAAATAAAACAATATTGTAAAGTATTAAAAAGAAGTACTTGAAGAATCTAACTCGCTCCATTTTCTACGATAATTTTACTTAAATTATGACCAAATCACTCCACGTCAATAGATCTAAAGTGTACGTAAGTCAGCTATACATTGACAAGAAGGCGTTGACGTAAAATGTTTTGGTCAAGTGAGCGTCTATAATGTAGACAAAACACACGGGGTATCAGCGACAAGCCAAATGAAAACTTACCAACAAAAGAAACTGGGCCAGCAGGACTGGTAATAGCCTGGAGATCAGAAAATCTCTGGTTGTAGATGAAATCAATGTTTTGGTGTACGTTCATTTTCCTGTAAGAATCCGAATAGAGGTTGTAGTAATGCACCTCAATCACTACATTACTCAGACTACTAGCGAACGGCAATAGTTCCTTTGAGTTGGCAGGTCCCAGGCGATTGCAGAGGATCACATAAACACTCGACGTATACCTCCGCACTGCATTGTAGCCCATTTGGTAATATTTTATTAGGGTTTCTAGAGTCACGCCCGGCGACTTTGGCTCGTTCAACAACCCTATTGCTGCCAGGCTTGGATTGTTGGCATATCTGCAGAAAAATGTATGCAGGATTAGATTCTGGTGTAAATTATACGTTGTTTTCGTATTAAACATGTCGGTTTGCATACGTATTCATTTTGATGTGATTTTGATCGGATAATATTTTTATAAAAGAGAGTAATATCTTATTCGGTGTAGATGACCTTGCAGTTAGGAAGTCAATGACTGCAACAGTGTCTTGTAAGTCGGAATCTGATCCCCATTCTTGGTATCCGTCTCGAGTGGCACTATGGTCGTTTCCATTTTGAGAACCTTGTACTGCATGTAGATCAATTATTACCTTCATCCCATAATTTCTGCAATAAAATGACAGCTTTTATGTATAGGATTTTTCTCATTGAGCATACATCTCTAGAGCGAAGAATTAATATTTATGAATAGAAGTACTATATGGTCATTCTTAATTTGTCTTCTTCCGAAATTTTAAAACTTACACTTTATCCCTTAAATTCGAATTAATCCCACTTAACCCATTTTGTTATAATTTAAGTTAAAAACAAATTGAAAAGAAAGGGGTATTGGATTTCTATTAGAATTTCTGTTAACTGATGAAAAAAGACCAAGCAATTGCGCTTAATCCCCTCTTTTTTGGTCTGTTTTAAACAGAAATTTTAATGAAATGAGTTAGATGAAACTAATTTAAAGTTCAAATGGTAAAATGAGAATGATATAATAACTCGACGGGCAAAGTGAGAATGTTATAATTCGACAGGCATAGGTGAGAAAATTCTTTATGTATATTCATAATAGCTATACTTACTGTGCCCATTGGAAAGCATTGTCCAAGGCTTGCAAGGAGCCTCCAACAAAAGGAATTGGTGGTGTCGGATCATATGCGATCCACCAACCAACAGGAATCCTCACTGCATTCAAACCGTTGGATGACATGAATCTGAAATCTTCTTCTGTTATGTACGTGTTCCAATGATCCTGAAATGTGTACTCAAATAAAATCATATGTGACGTTTAAAATGTTCTGTTTCTCCTTGAAGAAATATATATAATTTCTGCTCAAGTACTACCACAAGAAAATCTTGCCTGCAAAACCTGAGAAGCTATTTCCGGGCCGTATCCATTTGAGATTTGATATTCACCTTGTAAGCCAGATACCATCGTCATCTCGAAAACCGATGGATCGTTGTTGTCCCAGCTTGAGCCTTCATAGTTTGCAGTCACTAGTGTCTCTGACTGTGCCTAATTAGAACAGAGAAATATCAACTGAGTCATGACATATCAACTTGGTCATGACATTTCTTTCATTTAATAAACTAAATATACTCAAAACATAATGAAAGTCATTTAGTCCTTGAGCAAACCTAGCACATCAGATTCTATGGAGGATTACTTCATTGTTAATCTTGTTGAGCAAATTAAAAAAAAAAAGTACCTGTAGGAACAAACCATTTGTTGCTCTGATTCGCACTCGATTTGGATCCTCATCGTTCCTTATAATTTGAAAAATTTCTGAATTTCCGGGGTCGTTTGAAACTGCTACTAGTGTGTTTCCCAGGCCTTGATTCTCCAAGCCCACAAATTGCTTGTTCAATGATCTGAAATTAAACGAGGACTCGTCGATCCTCCACAGCTGCATCATAGTGAAGAAGGAAAATCAAGAGTTTACAAAGCACATACAACTTTTGTAATGTGACAAGAAAAATAAAAACTTACACGAAAAGTTTCCCAAGTAGAGGCAATCGGACGGTTTGCAACAAGAATAGTACCACCTCCGTTTTCCGAGCAGAGATACTTTTGCAGCATTGTTGACTTGAATTGCACTTGAGTTCCATCCTTGGGATTAAAGTTATTAAAAAAAAAAAAAATTAGTACAACTGACGGTGGTAAAGAATAAAAGTTGGGCATAAAGTTCCCAAGGGGAGAGTCAAAAAAATGAAGAACCAATTTTGAAAAGTAAAATTAAAAAAAGTTTAGAAGGTGTTGGATTTTCATGGTGTGGTATTTTGCTACTATACCAAGAGATCATTGTTTGGTATTCCATAAAAGAGAGAAGGTTTCATCCACCCTTCTATGACAAGCCAATTTCCAAGATTCACTGCTTTCAATGGCAATTGGATTGAATTTTCGGCATGTGAAAGTGAAGAGACACAGAAGAAATAAAAAGCCAAGAGAAGGTTCGAGTAAACAGAGTTTTCCATTCTTCACTTTGTTTTTCCAAGTTGAGACGTAACTCTTCATATATATATATATATATATAAATACATGCGTATGTATAGAGTTAGAGTGATAAAGAAGCCACAAGTTAAGACTGTTCATTCATTCACATTACATGACTCATCTTAACATTGACTTGACACTACTCGAATATTGTTGTGACTCCAAGTCAAGACAGTGCAGAGGAAGCCTTGTTTTTGCAAATTTTTAGTTCTTATGAAAAATTTATACCATGATCTGTACTTCTTACTGATATGTGTTGTTAGCCAATTAGATTACATTACAAAAAAATAACTTTTAGTCACAATATTTTTTATGACACTTTTAGTTACAATTTTTTAGTGTAATTAAATGTCGTTTTTAGTCTTTAGGTTGACTAATACACATTTAGTCACAAATTTTTATTGTGACATGTGTTTGGATGCACAATCCAAATCTTAAAATCACAAACTAATTTTTGTCTTTTTCCCTCAGCTTTACTATTCACACAGTTTTGTAACTCAAACTTTAAAAATCCATAACTTTGCACAGACAAATCCAACTAAGATGATTTTTTTTAAATTACATAAATTTCGAAACGAAACAAATTCCATATTGATTTTTTTTTTCCAAATACATTTCAAATTTTTGCACTTTTTAACTCAAGTAGTTCAAACGCCTCAATAAATGCATAAACAATCCAAATTCAAATTCTACAATCCAAACCTAAACACTAAACGCATGCTTAACTTTTAGCCACAAGGTTTTTAGTCACGGCGTGACTGAAAAACCCATGACTAAAAGTTTTAGTCACAGCGTGACTGACCTTTCTCATAACTAATAACCCCATGACTAAAAGTTTTAGTTGTAACAAAAATTTATGACTAATTGTATATTAGTCACAAAGAGTGACATTTTTTCACACAAAATTGTTATAACTAAAAGTGTTATAAGAACATGTTATAACTAAAAGTTCATCTTTTTTTTATAGTAATAATTTTTTCAAAAATTTGATTTATAACTAACAGTAATTTTGCATGTAAAATTAATCTAATAGCTAAAATAACAATATTACCAATAGGAAAAAAAGTATAGTACCAGTTTTGCCATTTTTTTAAATGGAGGGTGGATGCTTCTACCTAATTACTTACCTAGCTACCAATTTTCTTAATCTTTAAGTTTAAGTTCTGCTTTTATGTTAGAACACTTTTATTCTTTTGACTTTTTTGTATTTACTATTTACTAACGCAACACATGTAAGCCAGATAGAATATAACAACACAAATTAGTGTTGGAGTAATAAAAATTAAGAGATCGAAAGTAGGTATAGTTAGGTAAATAATCTTTTTTAGTCTTTTGGAATATTTGGTTGATGGTTAAGTAATGCTTAGGTTAATCATGCAGTGTGCTCTTTCTAAATAATTGCAATTTCATGAAAGAATAACTGCCTAGGTGAACTATTAGAGAAGTTTGTAGACTGCTCTTGAACTTTCTCAAAGGAAATGACAGAAAGTTTGAATGGATGTGGTGAATGAATTCATTACTTACGTTCAATAGAAAAGGAACTCGCAATTGTGTTGTCGCCATCGCTTTCTCACTATTTTTTTTTTTGGGTGAAAGATACATTCAATGCATTTACCGAAACGTAAAGAAAAAGGTAAGGGAATGTAATGACAAAAATTTTGTTTTGTTTTTGTTAGTTAGTTAGTTTTGTTTTGTTCTTGTGTGTGTGTTTGAGAGAGCGATAAATGATATGAGTGAGAATGATTAATTATTTTTTAGTGTATTTATTTATGAGATGGTGTATTTTTTTTTTAGGAACTTGAGGTGGGACATTCGAACTCTGTATTTTTAGGTGGAGTCAAGTATAGTATTACTGTTAGGCTATGCCTATAATCACTTATGAGATAGTTTCTTAGGAAACAATCTAACTCCTCTTTAAGTGTTTATTAAACTTAAAAGTAATAATCGAATCAATATACATATTTTTTTTTAAACTAAATAGTCATTGGATCACTATATAGAATTTGTTTTTAGGAAAATATAGAAATATATTGAGGAAACATAAGTAAATATGACATCATTTTACTTTAACAGAGAATTAATATCAAAGGATACGTAGGGATTGATTTTTTTTTTTCTCATTTGTTTAACATGTAGAGTTTATTAATTATCATTACGGATTTTTTAAGTGAACATTTTTTCTGAGGAAAATTTTTAAGTAAACAGTTTATTAGATAGAAAAGTAAATCACTTTTTGTTTTTCCCTTCCATTTCCATTTCATCTCATGTAAAGAATATGCCCCATCATTGGTAAGTTTACTAAAGAAAACTTTAATCTTTGATTGATGGATCCAACTAATTGCTAGAGACCATATTTTATTTAATTTTAATTATTAATGTTATTTTTTATCGTTCTATTATTTGTTATTATTAACCTATCATGCAATAATTTCGAAGTACGACATTCAATTATTACGATAATAGGCAAAAGCATGCTGTGAGAAAGATACCTAATGAAAATAGAAAAAAAAAAAGATTAAAAAAGAGAAAATGAAATTAGAGTTTCATTTATTTAAAATAAATTTGAATACTACAGATTAAATATATCCTAACAACTAATGTATAGTACAATTTTAATTTAATATTTTTAAATATCCTTCATCCATAAATCTATTATTCTAACCTATTAAAGTAAAAAAGCTAGGGCCAAAATAAAGGTATATAGGTGAATAAAGGTTTGGTGGAAAAAGACAAAAAATGGAATACTTGTTATCGTTTCATATCTCTTTATAAGCATCTAACTATTAGCTTAGCATAAAGTTTACTCTCTCTGTTAAGAAAAGAACTAAACTTTAACAATAGTGCTTTTGATTCCTTGAAGAAAAAAATAATATGCTTTTCTGTCGGCCATTCAGTAACAAGGGAAAAAGAAAAAAATAATAATAAAAAAAAGATTTGCATAAAGTTGCTTTTTCAAAAACAATGTGCAGCTAGATATCTCTTGACCAGTAACTATACACTGTATTCTTTCTTCCATTCAACTTTAATTTCAAGCAACCAAAAAAAAAAAAAAAAGATCTTCAACAAACAAGCACTTTCCTCTAACACTGTGAAAGAGAGAGAGCGAGAGAGAGAGAGAAAAAAAAAATAAAAGAAGAAAAAGAAAAAGAAGGAACACAAGGAAGGAATGAAAGATATAGCTTACGTTTGATTTGTCGGTTGGAAATGAAATTTTTAAGTTAAAGTTGGTTGGTTTTACAAAAATTAGTTATAATTTTTTGTTGATTTTTCAAAAAAAGACAAACTGAAATAAAAAGTACAGTTTAGTTCGAGTTAAACTTAAACGCCAAACGAACTCATAGTAAACAAAATAGAGAGGAAAGAGAGAACTTTTTTTCCCCTTTTTACTTGGTATTTTTTCTTCCATTCAATTTAATTTTTTTTTCTTTGTAATTCCAATCCTTTTAACTTTGACTCTCTGAGTAGAGTTCCGTGCAGGACTTTGATGAATCATTCACCAATTACTTTATTTCCTTCTCTATTTCGTCCTACAAACAATTAACCGAAGTCTTGAAATCCAATGGCTCCTTTCTTAAAAATAATAATAATAGTAATAAAATAAAATAAAATAAAATAAAATAAAAAATCACACAAGGTCCTCAATAGTGTTGCTGCCCCCACAAAAGGGTACAGAACTAGGGTTTATATTTTCTATACATTAATATGCAAAAAAATATCTTCTAGTTTTACCATATTTATATTACGTTTTGCTTAGAGTACTGTTGTCTTTTACTCATTTACTATTATGTTAAAGAGACCATATATTATGTTAGAGGGACCTTTCATAAAAATATTATTTGTGTATATATTTGAGTGGGAGATAGTGTTGCCTAAATTGAAGGTAGATATATATATATATATATATATTAATTTTACTGTAGGGTTTATGGATTCCACTCATTAAAGAAAATAAAAACATTATGATGAGGTTTTGAATCTCTTAAACTTTATCGAAACCTTTTCCTCCCACTCACTAAGCTAGCTCAACAGGGTATTGAGGTAGAAACAATTAACATAGAGGAAGTGAGAGAAAAAGCAAGAAAACGTGGACTTCCATCTTTGGTTAACTACGGAATCAAAAAACCATAATAAACCCTGTTGACAAAGTTGGAACCCAGTAACATTTTTATCCTAATCGATCAGGAACTTTAAATGGATCAGTTTGACTAGGAAAAAAGAAAGGAAAAAAAGAAGGTGCAGTGAAGGGAAAAACAAAAAGTTTAATTAATTCAAGTTAATTATATTGTGGTGGTATTTAGTTAAAGATAATCAAATGTAATCGTATATTTGAAATCTTTTTAAAGTGATAAGATTATTAAAAATGTTATATTAAAATATTTGACTGTTGTAGAGGGTAAAATTTACAATTTAATTAGTATTTGAGGGCTTGACCCAATCTTGAAGTTGTAAGGGTGGAATCCGGTCACGTTTGATTGATCGTAATGTGATTTATCATCTAGAGTTGATCTGACGTATGAACGGATAAATAAAATGCATAAAATAAATAAAGACACAATTATCAAAGTCTTCGAACGATATGGGTTTTCACGTGTTTTGTATATAATAGTATACAGTAATGGTGTACAAGTTTAATAGATAGACAAAAGTTATGTAATTTTTTATCCCTTTATAAAAGATTATCTTATTCAAAGTTACAACAATCTGTTGAGAATTAGTTCACGACCTATTCAAATTTATACCGAGAGCAAATAAATGGAAGAAAATAAAATTTACAAAACAGACCAAGAATTTTATACAGGTTTGCCCTATTGATGAATACTTCTTGTTTCTACCGCCGCAGATTTCATTATAAAGATGATGAAGTTTTCACAAAAGATTCACTCACACTCTCCTCACGATTGTTGTCTCTATCACATCCTCTGTGTTTTTCAGTCCTCTCTAATGGAAAAAACCCCAATAACGATGCCCCCTTTTATAAAGAAAAACTAGCTAGGACTATTGAAATTACAAGTGTGACTCTGTTTGCTGAGTCTGTATAATGCATTTCTTCGTAAGACATTAATTAGGCTCCACAACTTAACACAATAAGAAAAAATAGTAATAATTACTACAATTAATATATTAAGATGTAGATCATTGGGTACATATAAAAATAATTGGTGATTGATCTTCTCGTTGTCTAGAAGCCTAAATCAATTGATATAACATTATTTCAGAGATCGCTAATTTGCTAATATTCTGCTCTTTTACATCTTGCGGCAGATAAGTAAATACAAAAAAATTATCTTTTACTTCTTACGTGGAGAGTTATACCCAAACAAAATAAAAAATAAAAAAACAAAAACAAAAAACAAAAAAACAAACTGACGATCGTTAGTAAAAGCAAAATAGATGAGTTTATATAATGAGTATTCGCTTGCAAATTAAATAAGTTGACTTTCCAGGAAAAAAAAAGCTAAAACTAAAAACCTTAACTTTAAAAGACGGTTCAAAGTATTGAAAATTAACGCTCTAGTACCACAAAAAATTAAATAAGAAAAGAAATTAAAAAAAAGAACACAAAAATATTTAACGAGGATATAATTGTCTATCATTTTCCGGAGGCTCCAGTACTCATATTCAGCATTGTAAGAAGCCTACCCAAAATTGGCACCACTTCCGTAAACTTTATTTTGTGCATTTGCAAAATTTGCATGAACTTGACCTGTCCCCACGTTCTGATTTCTCCAAGCTGCACTCCATTCTCCTGTCAAGACACTCCATGATCTTCCATCCATTTATTAAATGCTAATAATATTATGAATTTTTGCGTACTATATAAATGTTCGGGTCTATCTATCGGAGATACTCCTTATTTATTGGGTACGTTTTTCACAGTTAGATCGGGTAAAATTCCTATCAAAATAAATAAATTATACAGTAAAAGACAATTTTTGATACACACCTGATGGCTCAAAAAGAGTCTTACATATAGATTTTTTTTTCCATCAATTATCATAGAAATCTGATAAAAATTATCAAACAATTATTATTTTGCAAACAGTTAATATATTTACGAATTATCGTAAAAAACAAATATATGTATGGTAAGTTTAATATAATTTGATTTAATGCAATATAATTACATAACTGATGAAGATTAATTATTTAAATTGTGTGATATCATTATTCATTCTACTTTGTAGTAAATTATGCTAATGAGATTAAAATTTTAAAAAACTATATATAGGTAATAATTATGTCATTCTTATGCTATGAAACTTTTGCTATACTTCAACTCTAATAACTAGACTAATTATATTAATAATATCCAAGCCAACAAATTAATCGATCTGTCTATTTTTTGATGTCCCAAATAATGTATAACCAATAATATTATATCAAATTATTTTTAAAAAAAACTTAAAATATTTTATAACTTTTTATACCTTAAAATCTAACTTCACTCAATAATATGTTAAAATATAATCGGTTAGATACTATTTAAGATACCAAAATTGAAGAGAAGATTTCAATCCCAAATTAATAGTATCGGTGCCATTGTGAAGTGTGGGGCCTCAACTGGCCATATTCACTTACCAACAAAAATGAGGGGGCCGAGACCATTAGGTGTTGTCACATCTTCGAGTTGAGAAGCTCGTTGGCCGTAGATGTACGGGTCCGTTGGTTCGCAGGTTTGAGTTAATATTTTGAAGTTGAAATAGTAAATTTTGTTGACTTTTAAAAAAAGACAAAAAACTTTTTGGGAAAAAGACAAAGACTTTTGAGGAAAAAGATAAAATTTGAGTTGAAAAGTTGGAACCAAACCTGCGAACCAAACGGAGCCGTAGTTTGTGGTCTGTTCCACATTCATGTTCTCAAATTCCTTTTCATACACGTTGTAGTAGTGCACGTCAATGACCACACGGTCGTCAAGGGTCGTAGCAAAGTTGAGGAGGTCCCTCAATTGGTCGGCCATAATCCCCAGCCGGTTCGATAGGATCGCATAAGCATCGCTTGTGTACTTTCTTACTGCATTGAAACCCTCTTGGTAGTATTGTTTTAGGGTGTCTAGAGGGAAACCACCTCCGGAAGTATCTTCTGCCCAAGGCTCATTCATTAGATTAATTGCTATTAGACTTTGGCGTTTGCCGTATCTGTATGGCAAAACAAGGTTCGCAAAAGATTAGCCCGCTAAGACTAGTTTAGCAGGTGAGAACGGGATTCAGGGTTTAGGTCCCATATTTGAAACTTGAGTTTCTCTTTAAAATTTTAATAAATGAGTGTCTATTATTGTCTCATAAAAAAAATAGAGGTTAACAAAAATTAATAGACCTTTTGGCTAAAAAATCAATGACATCTACAGTTTCTTGAATGTTGGAAGCTCCCATTCTCTGTATCCATCTCGTGACCCACTATGATCATAGCCATTCTGAGAAGCTCTAAGTGCATGGAGTTCTATATATAATGACCTTTATTCCATTATTTCTGCATTAATGTTTACCAAGTGATACAATAATTAATCCAAAAATATTTGGAAAATTTGAGATCACCCTTCATTATTACTAGTGTTATGCTATTACAAATTTCTAGAAAATTCACCGATAGTATTAAAAAAAAAAAAAAAAAAACTCGTATCCGTTTGGATGGGTGGAGGATGATCTCCAATTCGACTATAGGGAGTGTTTTCATTTCTTGAGAGCTATAGACTCTTATACCATAATATATATATATATATATATATATATATATGTATGTATCACATACTCTAGAGAATTCTCCATTTAATCAAAATAGGCGATGACCCTCTTATAATTTGTGGCTATACTTACAGTGCCCAAGTGAAAGCTTTCTCTAAGGCTTGCAAAGAGCCTCCAACGAAAGGCTTTGGTGGTGAGTGATCATGCATTATCCACCAACCAACCTGGATTCTCACTGCATATTTAAACCTAGATGACAAGTATATCCGAAATCTTTTCTCAAAAAAAAAAAAAAAAAAGGGTAATCCGAAATCATCCTCTGTGATATTAAGTGCTCCAGTGTTCTTGCAAATGATAGTGTCAAGACACCTACGTAAGATTCCATCACTTTCGTTTTTGGGGAGTTTCTATAAAGTCCACTGTTGAAATGTCCTTAATTTAAATTTTGACATAATTATAGTTGTTGTAGGCTCATATGCACTTAAAAAGTGTGACCAATTTCGGAATTCTGTACTGATCATTTTTTTTAACACATGAGCCAAAAGTTTTATTGAAAAAACCGCCGTCTAAAGTCCACATTAAATGACGGTTTTTAAAATCGTTGTCACGTACTGAGAAACAATGACGGTTTTGGGAGATTACTCCGCAGCGCATTTCTTTTAAGGACCTTAGATGACGGTTTTGATGAAAACCGTTGTCTATTAAACATCGTTTAATTATATATTTGCAGTAGTGTTAGTTGCTTTCTTAGTAAGCTATACAAAATAAAGGGATTACGAGCATGGCGCAATGGCATCATGTGTGATGACGATCCTTAGTGGGTTTAGCAACGAACAAAATCTAGAGGCAACTAGTTAATAATATTTTAGTTATATAACTTCCGTCCTCGTGCAAACCTTCGGGTTATTTTGTTGATTTAAAAACGCCTAATTAAGAAGTGTTAGGCAAAAGTAATGGGAGGAAATGTTTTTAACAAAGTGGTAGGATTATCTATAAGATAATATATATAATTAGTAACTTGTATAAGCAACTCCAAGAGGATAAGCTAAGCCACCATATCCCGCAAAAAAACATGGACATCTATTTGCTGCTCGATTTGTATATACGTTTACATGCTATATATAGACCTTGTATCCAAAGATAATTAAACACATCGATCTCGCTAAAAATATATATTAGCTTTTATAAAATGTCGACGTCTATGAAAATTGATGTAAATTACGAAGATTTTAACTTAATACCACGGAACTTTTAAGTTAAACTTTTAGAAACTCTAAAATAATTAAGATTGCAAAAGTTAAATGAAATTATCAATCAAAGCACTAAGTAAATTATCAATATGAATTGTGGTTATTGTGTAATAGATTATATGCATACATATAAAAATTAATTAAAATAATTATCTCAAAACTACTAATAACTATCTCAAGACTACTAAGGAGTGCAATGCAAAAAGATACAGGGGTGTTTGGTAAAACCATTCAACTTAAACTAAACTGTACTTTTTCATCTCAGTTTTTGTCTTTTTCTGAAAAGTCAACAAAAATTATAATTAATTTTTAAAAAGTCAATCAACTCAAACTTAAAAATTTCAACTCAAACCGTTTCACCAAACACCCTAGTAATGTCAGGACTTTGAAATAGTTCAAATCATTTTGATACTAAGTTTGGTCCTCTTAACCTAATACATGCACCTTATATCTATAGATTCATATACAAGATGAAAAACTATCAATTCCAAACAAGTAAAATGAACAAACAAAAATAATAATAGAATTTGAACACATTGAATAACAAAATTTTAAAAAACATAAATATATTTCTAAAGTAGTACTGAAATTGTATAAATGTTTTGCCGTTCTTTTGTAGAAAATTTCCACAAAATTTTAACATTTTAAACCAGAAATGCAGATTTTATTGGAAATCGATATTTCAGTGAAAACTTTTCCACAAAATTTCTACGTAAAGGATACTACACACTTATTTCAATATCAATAGTGTTCAAATACAAAAATTTACGCGGATATATAGATGGAAATTTCGATTTTTTGAACCTTGATTATATCTCTGTTCTTTTATTTAATATAAGAAGTTGAGTTACACTTCTATTACACAATACTATTAACAGTTGACAGAGATATTCGTCACACACACACACACACACATATATATATATTATGTAGGAACTTAGAGGTTGATAAAGTCATTCTTGACCATCTCATTGAAGTTCCATGACTGGCTCTCACACTTGTAAGACCAATACGCCCATCCAAAAGTGGCACGTCCATAAACTTCCAATTGAGCTTTTATAAATCTTTTCTGGTCTTCAGCTGTTGCTCCATTTGAAAACGCGTACCAATAACCAGTCCATTCCCCTACACACGCACACACACACACACACATATTTATATATTCCATTATCAGCTTCTTATTGAAAGATACCCAATAACACTATATGGTAACCAGACATGAATTTTTTCTTTTTATTTCTTTCTTTATTTTTTTCATAAAAGGAGTAGTATTATCGAGTCCGAATTAATATAGATAAGTCACGATTATGTATCGCTTGTTGTAAGTATTTGGCATGTTTGCCCCTCCATCCATGATAGTTGGAGGTATATAGATGGGTTAAGATTTTGGGTGTTAACCTAATTAGATTGCGTAATTGTACTCCGATATCAGTTATATATTCCTTCTTTTCAATTTTTTTTTTAAAAAGGAGCTATTTAATAAGTTTTTTTGGAGCTATGTAATAAGTTTTTTTCTATGTTTTTATTTATAACACGATAGTACTATGGTACGTGGTGAGGCTTAGAACACTTTTATTTATTTTTTTTAAGCAGATGAGAATTTTTCACTTATGCCTAAAAATAAAATTTATAACCTTGGTAGTTCTATATTTTTTTTAATTTTGTTTTATTTCAGTTATTAAATGGAGAGAGATGGCAGTTGATATTGGAGATACTTGGCATATCTCAATTACGTTAGCACTCACTAAGCAAGGCATCTTGTATAAAACCCCTCGTGAAAATTTAAAAAACCTTCGTTCTTACCAACAAAAGTGAGAGGACCGTTAGATGTGGTCAAGGCTCGGAGATCTGAAGTTCGCTGATTGTAGATAAAATCTATGTTTTGTTGAGCATTCAAGGTTTTGGCCCAGTCAGAAAAGAGGTTGTAGTAATGCACGTCGATGACCACACGGTTGAGGCCACTAGCAAACGAGAGAAGCTCCCTTGAATCTGCGTTAATTCGGGTTGCTAGAATCACATAAGCAGTTGATGTGTACTTCCTCACCGCGTCGTAACCCGCTTTGTAATACCTTTTGAGGGTGTCTAGATTCACACCCGGTGCCAAAGGTTCGTTCATTAACTCGATTGCTATAAGAGCTGGATTGTTAGCATATCTGCATTCGGAAAAAACAGCATTAAGACCACAATTTGAAATGGTCAATATTCTTAGAGTATAGTTTTTTTTTTTTTTTTTTTTTTACTCTCTTTTATTTTTTCTCACATTAGAAAAATAAAATTAAAGTGTGAAAGGAGAGATTTTACTATTCTTGTTCCATGTCACTATTTTTCGTCTTCTAAACCATTAAATGGTAGGAATATACAGTGGATATTCTCAAGATCTACTCATCCACTGTTTTCATTAATTTAAAATGCAGTGTTATTAGTATTATTTGTTCATGAATTATAAACATCGTGTCATTTTGGTCCTCAAATTAAACTTCTTTTTCTTATTAGAATACTCTATGAACTTTTGTTTTTTGATAGTTTTAATCTATAATGCATAAATTTAATTTCTGATATTTCACTGGGATAATCACATTACAAACACATAATAATTTAATATCTTTAGAATAGAAATAGGTATAGTAAATGCAAAATATTTAATACTCCTTAAGAGATTTAACAACACTAAACGGACTAGTTTGAATTTAAAGTAAGATATCTGCATATCTGGAAAAACGGTCATTCACATAGTGGAGATCTGCTCATGATCAACTCCTCCTACATTTTCAATTTTTATATGAAAAAGGTAGTGCTAAACAATCTTTAATAAGCTGAACTTGCTATAGGCATCACTTTGGAAATATTTTGGTTTTATTCCACTAGAGTTCAACAAAATAATCCAAAATTCTCTTAAGCAACATATTGGAAAGAAATATCGCAGATTTAATTAAGTTTTGAAAGACATAAAAAAACAAAACAAAAGTGCAACCAAGCTAAACATGCAAAACCTTTTTGCTAGAAAATCTATGACCGCGACGGTGTCCGAGATGTGAGAATCTCCCCATTCCTGAAATCCATCTCTTGTGCCGCTGTGTTCCCAGACGTTTTGAGCGCCTTGAATTGCATGAAGATCTACGATTACCTTCATCTCGTATTTTCTACACAAGAAGATCCGATGAAATTATTGATTTATATGACTCTCAAACTATGTACTACTGTAAGGTTTTTTTTATTTTATTTGGAATTACTATTTGAGGGTAATTAATTAGCCAATGAATAACCTGAAAAACTTTTGGAGGTTTTTTTTTTTGTTTTTTGTTTTAAATAAAAATTTCTCCTTTTGACAACAGAAAATAAACTGTTTGTCTAATTTTTCCACCAAAAAACTAGCGCAACTAGAAATTTAGGATTCCATGACGGTTAAAATGTTTATAAATCAGAAAGAAATACGTATATAATATAGTTATCATTAAGAACATGACAATTATAGTATATGAAAATTTTCTATGGCTTCGCTTATTATGCAGGATAGGATTACGTTGGATGAGATAACATGAAGGGATTGGATTGAAATGTATAGGAAAGGATAGGATTGAATTTTATTTAATACTATCATATATTGGTTAGGATTAAACTACTTAGAAATTGACATATTAGATGAGTGACTTGTAAGGAGAAAACTTGAGAGCGAGGAGATGAGTTTTTCTAATCCCCACTTCTTGCAGAGAATAGTTGAATCCCCTTCCAAGTTATGGACTGGATAAGAACCCTTTCAAGTTATGGACTGAATAAGTTCTTATCTAGTCTAGTCTTTTAAAATTTCTCACCAAACGCAGGATTAAAATCCAATCCAGTGCTACAGGCCCAGATGTATGGATAATTAGTGGATGACACAATTTCTCTTATTTAACAATCAATAAACAAGCTATTTTTGTCATGTGAATAATATATATATATATATATATATATATGTTTCTAGACAGAGCCGTTTAGTTTTAGTTTGTAAGAAGAGAAAGTCAATAGACAAAGAAACGAAAAGAGAATAAAAGATTTGATAATTGACTCCCCAGATAACTTTTTTTTTTTTTTTTTTTTCCTTTTTCCACACTCTACTTGATAACATAGTTGGTATAAGCCTGATAAAATAAATTAGTGCCAATTTTTTATTTTTTATTTTTTGTCTGGAAAATATGCTCATGAAAATCACTTGGAAATTTTTTAGACGTTCAAGGATAAAATGTATACAACACTAAACAGTTGAGATGCTTGTTAAAATAATATTAGTGGTTATACTTACTGTGCCCAAGTGAAAGCATTGTCTAATGCTTGTAATGAGCCCCCAATGAAAGGTTTTGGCGGGTTTGGATCAGACGCTATCCACCAACCTACTGGAATTCTCACGGCATTCAGTCCACTGGCCGACATGAATCCGAAATCTTCTTCGGTTATGTAACTATTCCAGTGTTCCTGTAAAGCACCCGGTTTCAAGTAGATAATTTCCTTATTAGCAAAATCACTGCAAAATGACTTTAGAGCACCTTATTTTACACTGCATGTTTTCGCTATATGCTCAACGTAAAAATACATTAAAAACAAAGTCCGTTTGCTAATATTCCAGTCCCATTGTAATTGTAGTATATTCTTCTTTCAAAGTACATATATGTTTTAGAACAAAATTGGCTCTATAGCCTCTAACTATTAACTAATCTTTTGCTTTTAGCTTCATCTCCAATACACATTTTACACCGATCGTAAACTTTTTGTCCCTCTTATATTGTAAATTTGCTTGTTAAAATGAATAAAAATCACCTGCAAAACTTGACGGGCTCTATCCGGACCATAACCATTAGTGAGTTGATATTCACCATATAAGCCATCCACAATTGTCATAATGAAAACCGACGGATTACTATCTTCCCATCCCGATCCTCCATAATCTGCATCCACTTCGGTATCTGATTTTACCTAGAAAAAAAAGGCTTTAATTAATGAATCTAAAGTTTGGATTTTCTTTTAATTTTCTGTTACTAAAATTTGTTTTATGAAGAGAGAGAGAGAGAGCTAAAACATCGAAAAAACCTAAAGTCGGGATATGAAAATTTATGTACCTGGACGTATAAACCATTCGATGCTTTGATGCGAACTCGATTTTGGTCGTCAGCTTTCCTTTCAATCTCAAATGTTTCCCAACCACCAGGAACGTTGTTAACGGCCACTAACCTTGTATACCTTTCTTTTTGCACAAACTGTTTGTTAAACACTCTCAAATTGAAAGTGTACTCATTGATCCTCCATAACTACATGCAAATAGTCACACAAATTTAAAATAAAATTATAAGCTACGGAATATTGTTTAGAACGTGTCTTTGGACAATAATATTACAGAAAAAATATATTGGTAAATTGAAAAATAACCATTTTACCCTGAATGTTTCCCAGCCGGAGGCCGACGACCGATTGGCAACAACAATACTACCACCCCCGTTTTCGGCGCAAAGATATTTCTGCAGCTTTGTGGACTTCAGTTGAATTTGAGTTCCATCCTGTCATTTGAAGATCAATCAAAAATTATAACATATATATATATATATATATATATATATTAGTCTAAAGCATGTGCTATGCGTATATTAGATGTATTTAAAAAATTTTATCTACAGATGAAAAATTCAAGATGATAAGTTAAAAAAATAAACCCACAAAATTAAAATTAAAAAAAAAAGAGAGAGAAACAAAGGACCTAAAAAAATAAAAAGATAAAAAAAAATAAAAAGATAAGAAGACAAATGAAAAAATTTGACCAATACAAAAAAGGACTAAATTGTTAAAAAAAAAAGGTCAAAATAAAAAAAAATTGAAGGACTGAAAAGCAAATACAAAACATTTTCGTCCAAAACAAACTGTTTTGGACGAAAATGCTTTGCACAGTAAAATCAACTGTGTTTTCTATATATAGTTATAGATGAGCTATTTATATATATAGATGACAAATATAAATGTTTTGAATAAATAGTGATGATAAAAATCAGTAAGTGCATGCAACAAGACATGCCGACTAGATCAGCATCCATTTCATAGATACATATACCTATATATATATAGATGAGTCATACATAAGTGTCGATGGCGAACATAAATATGAATGAGACAAGTACTTTTCAGGTGAACATATATACCAAAAGATCATTGTTGGGAATTCCGTCAAAGAGGGATGGTTTCATCCACTTCTCTGTGACAAGCCAATTCCCAAGATTCACAGCTTTCAGTGGCAAATCTAGTGCTAGAGAAAAAGAGACCTTGCTACATGCGAGGTACACTACCAGAAGATGGTAGGCGTAAATGAAGTATGCCATATTTATTATAACACTCAATGAGAAATGCAAAGACCAAAGCTTCCTATATATAGACATTCACGTCTCTGATTGTGGGGATGTAGATGACTTAGGGAAGTGACGTTTCAATTAGTTAAAAGATGAACATTTATCTTTCGGTATTATATTAAGATTTTTTATTATTTTTTAATGGAAGTGGGTACGCAGGGAAATTTGAACTCATGCATATAAATATGGAATTATTGTTAAGCTAAACTAACAATTGACACTGTGTAGTAATAAGATCTCACATTTGTGGCACCTTAGGATCATCTCAAAGCCAAATAAGGTAACTAATATTAAAAATATAATCTTAAGGATAAATCATTAAAAAATTGTTTATCAACAGGTGAATAAAGCTGGATACGTTATTCTGATAAGGTTGATGTTGTCTATTTTTGAAATGGTAGAATGATTATTTATCTTGATCATTTATAAAGAGTTGCAAAATTGAGACATTAATTATTTGGAATACATTCAATAAGACCACAATTGAATATGTTTTTTCATAAGTCATGTTTATTAATGAAGAATTATTATTCTAGTATGATCGTTAATTTGTCGATGAATCTTAATTCTAAATGATTGGAGGACTCGCATTCTCTGTACTATGTCTTTTGAATCACCAATTAGTGAGGATATTTGGTTGATACATGCATCGTGATTTGGAGATGCACTACTTAGGATATAGAAGCTAGAAAACTTTTATAATAGATATGAAATTCATAATTCCATGCATTATAAAGATTAAATATATTCTAATGCAGTGTTAATTTTGAAATATTGAGTAATAAGATACCATGTTAATTGGATGCAGTAAACTTTATCTTTGACTTGTTCTTAGTTTAAACACTCATTAGAGAGTTAATGGTATTCATGGATAAATATCCAATAAAAGAAGTTAAAACAAAGTTTTACACCAAGTTCTAATTATAAATATTCATGGTGAAGAGTCACATCACAGAGTAATCAACTATATCCGTGGACAAAGCTTGAATGTTGACAATAATTAGCTTCTCGTAAATATATATATATATATATATATCTATGTTATAATCTTAGATTGCATATTTGGTTCTTAATCGTGACACAAACTAAAGTTAATAATGGTATTTAATTAATAAAGGAATAATTCAGATAATGAGCTTTCATATCATCTTTGTGCTCTCATATTGCTTCCTCAACTCTATGGTTACGCCATAATATTTTAACTAAAACTACCTCCTTATTATGTCTTAACTTCTAAACTTCTCTACATAAAATATAACGGGTTTTTCTTCATAGCTTAAATTTTCTCACACTTGCACTATTAGTGGTGAAATTACATGGCTAGGGTTGGGCTCATTCTTTTCTAGTATCGAAACATGAAATACATATGGATAGCGGACATATCCCCAAGCAACTCTAACTCGTAATTAAGTCACTTTACCAACTCGCTGGGTAATCTCATAGGGTCCCAAATAACGTAGACTCAATTTTCCTTTCTTTTCAAACCTCATTACGCCCTTCATTGGTGCCACACCTTAACGAAGACAAAATCACAACCTTTCATTATCTAAGACGTCTTCTAATCACCGTTAAAATAAACTCAGGATTTACAGTCAAGAACACATTAATTAAGTCTAGTTTCCTTGTAACACTAATATACATGTATCACGTATATATGTATATATTTTATATGATGAGATGAATACTAGTTGTGCAGAAAATATTTATTTTGTTGAAAAAATAAATACTGCACTATAATTTTTTGTTTGTCAAATAATGAAAAGTAATTATTAAAAATATGAAAATATATATTTAACTGTGATATGAAGAATAAAGAAATACAAAATTAAATTCTAAATTAATTAAATGTATCCCCAATACTTTGATTGGAGAACTAAAATTGCTTAGAGCAACTAAACAATGACATGTGGCGCTCTTCCATGGGAAAGAAGTGCGACCCTACTCCCTCTACAAGAAGTGGACACAGATTAGGTTAAGAGCAGGGAGATAATTTTTCTTCCTGTCATATTTAGACCTAGTGTGATAAATAGATCCTTAGAAGTGTCTATTTGGTTTGATATTTTTTATCCTTCATATATCTACGGTTTCTCTTCTCCACTCTTTTATTTTATAGGAAAGCTACCATTTTTAATTCCTTTTTAATGATCTAGAATATAATTTCCTATTTGAGAAAAGGCATACAGCGCCATCACGGATTAGTAGGAAAAAAACCAGTCAAGTATTAAGATTAAATGGTACCTACATACACGATAGTGGAATGCAGAGGGTTGAGAAGCTTTGGTGAGATTACCGCATTACGAGGATTGTTTGTTGTGAGAAGAAGGAAAAACACCATAGATCATGTTTATAACGATAGATAATTATTCTCTCTTATTAATTACTTTATGCAACATAAATGTCAGTCATGTGTTATGGTAAAATTAAAAACCATTGTGTTATTTTTTTTAATTTAAAATCCTAGACTATCCCAAGTTTTCTAAACTTTATTTTTTATTTTTAGTTTCTTTCCTACAATTTTTCCTTTTCTGGTTCAACTTTATTTCTTAGTTTATTTGATTAATTATTTTATTTTCTTTGGTCCAGGTTTTGTACAGGTATGCGGGGTCAACGGTATGGGATTTTCACATGCTTTTCGGTTACTTTACTACAACTCTACAAGTTTACAAGTCTATATATATATATATCCATGAATGCAAGCCCAGAAAGTTTCTCTCTCCCCTCTATTTTCTTATTCTTTTCATTGACGACAATGTTAATTTTAAATTTGAAGGTTATGGAGTCTTCAGTTCAATATATGTGTGTATTTGTATACATATACACACATAAGTATTGTGTACTCTTTAGTGTTGTTTTGGTTTGATGAGAAAGGCTGATGATAAGAGTTTTGATTAAAATTAAATATGGTTCTTGGAAAAGTGATGAATACTATTATCTTTGCTTGTGCTTGATTCTTGTGTTAATTTCACCTTGCTGGTGATTCTTTGCACACCTTGAGCATAGAAAAATGAGTACTTATTACTTTTTCTGCTTATTTAAAGAAGGTTTATGTTGATTAAGTAACCTAAGATCTGACCAAACTATAGAACTTACTTGATAATCTCTCTTAAGGGAAATCCTAGACAATATATGAACATTAATAAGAATACGATTTACGTCATTCGTTCCCTTATCGCGAGAGAGAGAAATAATACAAGGAAAACAATGAGCTAGTAGGAGGTAGAGAGAGAGATTAAAATAACAGAAGGAAAACAGTGAGCTAGAGAGAGAGAGAGATTAAAATAATACAAGGAAAACAATTAGCTACAATAGTACCACAATTCAAGTGCATTAAAGTAATTAGCTTGGGGCTTGTAGTAAGTCATCAAACAAGGAAGAAAAAATTGTGGAAAGAAAAGTTAAAAAAAAAAAAAAAAATTGATCTAGTGAAGTAATACATGTTTGAATCTGAAAAGTGTAGAAAAGAGCTAAGTAGCGGATGCTTTTTTGGTGCTACAATATAAAACTATCTATGCTTCTTCGTTGTTCAATTGCTTTGCTGAATCCTATCCTTTCTTTATTTAACCATTATCCTAGCCTAATGTTACAAGCTTGATAAAATATACCTCTTGATCCTTCTAATGTATTAGTATATATTACTGTAGAGTTGATATGAAAAGCATGTTCGAAAATTTCTTCATCTAAAGATCTATCAAAATTCACAAAGTTTGTATGAATTTATCTGAGTTTCAATCAACAAAATATAAATTTGTTTTTCACGTGCCCGTGCACACACACTAAAAGAATCCAAATGTGAAAATGAGGCTAGCTCACTCTTTAATTGAAATCTGAATTTTTACATTTTTTAAATTTTTGCTTGTGCTTTATACTTTGTGCAATCATTGAGGCAAGCCTTATGGAATCCAACTAATAATCATATCTCAATATTTTAAGGATTTTTAATTTTACTCCTAATTTTTTTAAAATTTGTACACTATTACCTTATTTCGCCTTTGTTATGCTATTTGATTATATTAATAGTTTATATTTATTTTGATTCGTTTACCGTTTTTTTTTTTTGTATCATACCGCGTTACCATTTGTAAATTTGCGTAGTTAAATCGAAATAAAGTATTAATTTTTGAAGTTTATAATTTACTCATGGAGTAGAAACTAAAATAACTGAATATTCAATGTTCTTACATTAAATCTAATTAATATATATATATATATAATATAAATAGTTTTACTTACTATTTTGTTTAAACCCTTTGCCACCACTTCATGATCTAACTTCAAACAATGATTTATCTACAATGATAATTAGACAATTAGCAACGACATAAAAACTTAGACATGAAAAATAAGACATAGCTTAAGGTTTTAACAATGGAGTTACAATAATGACAAATAAGCGACTATTGGGTCAGACTTTGTCATCTCCTCATTATTTTGTGAATAACCGTGGGAGTAACAAACATCGAATAATGAAGGCTCGAGCAAGGAAAAAGACTCGAATAGTTCAAGTCTTATACTCGTACTATTTATTCAAGTGTCATTCCTATTCAATCCCAGGATGTTTTATCGATGTTCGCAAACGAACAAATGGACATTGAACAATTGCTCAGAGCAGCTAGAATTTGAAATTCCTGCCACTTCGACAAGAACGTGTTAAGAACCATGGCCACGTGGTCCCGACTCAAAGTAGTGGAAATGCCCACTCTTCCCCTAGAAAGTTGGAGCTACTATTTCGTACCTCTATAAATAGAGAGGGATTTCCCATAGAGACACATTGATTCCATGACCAAACTCTGCCACAATCACTCGAGAAATCTAAGACTATCATTTCTAAAGTTTGTTCAACCTTCTGTAACCGCATTATAATCATTTCTCAAATATAGTTAAAAGCTCCAGACACAGAGGATGTAATCCGGAGTTTGGTGAACCTTCATATATACATGTCAATGTTAATTTATTGTTCAATTCATTTTAGTTTCATGCTCTGTTTTGATTAAGTTTTGGTTCTCGTAAACGATGACCAGAGGCCCTTATTTTCATGTCATATTGATGATACTTCTTATTTACTTACTTGAATTTACCTTGCCCGTGTTTCCACATCTACGACGGGAACATGTTTATCGACAATAACATTATTTGTGGAAAATACTGATTTGTGGCTCTCGAGACCCAACCCCAGAAGTGTCACAGTTTAGTTAATTTGATATTTTAACTATTAAATTTGAAACGTTCAGTTGTTTTGGGTTCTTTAGTTTTGGGGGAAAAAATGATTTTCATACGATTATAACAAAAATTAATAAGAATCACAAGTGATAATCATGATATTCCATATATATATGAGATTAAGGTAGCACATTGAATTTTAAATGGAAAAGAGAGAGAGAGAGAGATAAGTTCAGTTATTTGACCCCTTACACATAAAGAAAAAAAAAATTCAATTAAAGTTACGAATTAAAATTCAAATATTATTTCTTTAAATCCCCCACTCTCAAGTTAAAAACAAAAAACAAAAAACAAAAAATAAAAAATAAAAAACAAAAAACAAAAAACAAAAAACAGAACAAAAACAAAAACAAAAATAAAAACAAAACGAGATTGACGACCAGTTAGTAGACTAGTTAATGCCGTGCATGTGACAACATTCAACCCATCAAATGTCCCTTTAATTATGGAAAAAAATATAATATATATTCTTCACGGGTTAACAAAGGACAATTAATTTGTAAAAACAAAATTAAAAGATTTTAAAAAAAATGAAAATGAAAAGTTGTCAAAATAAAAATCGTAGAATTTTCACTCGACAAACAAAATCTAGGGCTTTTACTTGATTAGAGCGAATATCGTTGGAAGGAAGGGGGGCTTGCCATAGTTCCCAGTGGCCGGAGACAGCTGACGGGAGTTCTTAGGTTTTTACTTGACCTGCTTTCAATGATCTCAAAGTTTTTTTTTTTTTTTTTTTTTTTTTTTTTTTTTTTTTTTTTTGTATTTTATAAAATCCTTAAAAAGCATGGCTTACATTTTCCTTATAGAGACCGATGACTACCACAAAAATCATTTATAAAATTTATCCTTAATTCTAAAATAATTTTAATAAATTAACGTTAGTGAATAACCTTCTGTTTTCCTCCAAATATAAGGGTATTTAGCATTGATGTCCCCTAAATTTGTCATTTTTAGTAACTTATCCCGGAAACTTCTAATTTTGATAATTTGCCCCTTCAATTTGCTAAATTGTGCCAATGTACCCCTATAAGTTAATGTTTTGTTAAATTAGTTATGAAGCTCACGTATGCCTCATGTGAAGACAAAAAAAAAAAACTCATTTCCAACTAAAAATTTCTAAATCTAATACAAATCCTAATGCAGAATTTTAAATCTTTTATTTAATGTAAAAATTAACTAAAATGGGTAAATTACAATAATTTGACAAATTTAGGAGGTAAATGCCAAAATTAAAAGTTTGACAGATAAGAAGTCAAAAATAACAAATTTAAGGGATATCAGTACTAAGAACCCATGCATAATTAAGAACACAAGATTAGATCATCAAATTAATTTAGTGGATGAACAAATAATAACTAACGATTTTGGATAATCTTGTTCTTCCATTATCCCATTTGCGCAGCCGCCCACGCGTGGCTTGGGGTTAGCCAACCTGCACTAAATGTAGTGGAAATGTTACTACAATCCAAAAATGTCTCGGAGTAAACTAATATAGTTCCTTGAGTGGAATGTAAAAAAATCTCCACATAAAGCCAAATTAATTCCGGTGCTAATTTTTTCCAACCATGAAACACATGTAGATTTCGATCATCATCAATAAGTTATGTATTCTACAAATTGTGGAGTAGGCAATGACTATATATATTATTATATCAGAAAGTGGTGGCGGCTCTCTATCTCTAGCTTAGTTTTGTTTGGAAATGGATATCATAAATATATTTACGTTTAATAAATAAGGAGAATGGATGACTAGGATTAGTGAATTTCATAAGGTCTCAACTATATCGATTGGTACCTATGTATCATCCACTTCCAAGTCCTTGGATTTTATAAAACTATATATATAGATAATTAAAAATTACAAGATGTTCTAAAACACTCAAAAGAGCCACTTGAAAAAAAAAAAAAAAAGAAAAAAAAAAAGAGATAGATGGAAACTATATCAGAATGAAGTCACACAACGTTTCATAAAAAATAGCAAAGTGGGAAAACTAAAACAATACTAACTAGTAATACGTAATTAAAAGTACTAGCAAATATTTAACCTTTTTAATTCCTTTTTTTCCGGTAAAAACACATAGTAATTACTTTTTTTTAACTAAAACAATCTAATTGTGGTTAGAAAGTTAATACATATACACACAAAGATATATATATATATATATATATATGTATATGTGTGAGTTATGTATATATACATATAGGGCAGAGGCGGGATGGGGGAGCTTCCCCGTCCCCGCCCGGCTTCTGATTCGGGGAAAGATTATGTTCCATCGCCATCCCAAATATTGTCTCACAACCCCTCCTTGTTTGGATCGAAGCCTCACAGGGCACGTCTCCACAAGGAATATTGTCATTCTAAAGAGAAAACACTCTAAAAAAAATTAAAATTAAAAAAAAATCTACCTGATTACATATAATTTGACTAACATATTTGTAAGCTAAGCTATCCCAAACATAAATGAAAAACTAAAAATAAAAATAAAATTGGAGAAATAAAGAATTCTGAACATTAAAAATAAAAACAGGAAACTAACTTATCTTTGACCCAAGAATTAAGCCAAAAATTAAATTTGGTTTTCTTAGATCAAATAATTACAAAACAAAATTTTGTTAATTGTAAATTGCTACTTTAATAATTCGAAGCCACAAGAGTGAACTTTCTTTTTGCAACAATTATCTTACAGCCCAAATTTAGATTCCCAATCGGCACGTGATTCCTTCCCAACATGGTCACAAATTTTGAAAATGATTTTGAGATTTTTTTTAAAGTTTTTTTGTGAAATTGGTTTGATTGTGTTTTTAGAGAAATTGGTTTGAAAAAAAAAATGGCAAAACTTTGTTTGGTTATGTAAAAACATTTATTAGTGTAAGCCTTAGAAAATGAAAACGAAAATGGAAAAACTTCTCTACAAATACATATCTGTGCGAAGGCCAAAGCTGACGCAGCAACATTTATTTATTCATACCAAACGGAGACACAATTTTCATGTCTACATACTATACGAATATTTAGAGTTTTATTTTGTGTGTGTGTATATATAAAGAATATTTGGAGTTTTATGTAGTTATTTTCAATCATCCACTTAAGACTCCAGTGATTATACTGATTCTTGTAAGACCAATAGGCCCATCCAAAAGTCGCATGTCCATAGACATCTAACATTGCTTTTGCAAATCTTTGATAGTCTTGCAATATTGTTGCTCCTTGCACGTCCCATTCTGCTGTCCATTCCCCTGTCAAATTTTTCCCCATGAGATTTCTCATGATATATAATATATAATATATTATGAAAAATAATATCATTTCTATATATCGAATCTCACATAAGAAATATATATATATATATATATATATATAACAAATTACAAACACCTTTACCTTTTAATTCTCTCAACTCATTTGTCCTTCCTCAAAATTCATAATTTTGTGAATTTTGCACTACCGATTAAACTTTTTGCAAAATTTCTAATTTGTCCAAGAATGTTTGAAGTTTTAGTCAAGGCTCTACCCTCTACTTGCATTATTTTCTTAGAACTATATTTGTATTTTTTTTTTTAACTAACAAAATTAAAGTGATGGTCTTTCGTATGGGATTGGTCGTCTTTTAGGTGTGAATTAACTTATATTCTGATGCTAGATGTACAATCTCTTCGGTTCATTTAAATTTAAAAAAAAAAAAAAAAAGAACTTACCAACAAAAGAGAGCGGACCATTGGACGTTGTCACCGCTCCTCGTTGATTGTAGATGAAATCAATGTGTTGTTGAACATTCAGAAATTACTAAATACCAAACATTGGTAACTCAACACAGTCGTACATTATAGTATAGCTTCCATGAGGCATCTATATATTTTCTTCTTTTATTGAACAAATAGTGAGAAGAACTTCTCTACATATACATCCGGGCGGACACCAAAGCGGACGCAACACCAATTCTTCAAAGCAAACAGAGACACAACGACTTTCATGTGTACATATGCTTAAATAGAAATTTAGAGTTTTATATAGTTATTCTCAATCATCCACTTAAGACTCCAGTGATTATTCTGATTCTTGTAAGACCAATAGGCCCATCCAAAAGTGGCATGTTCATAGACATCCAACATTGCTTTTGCAAATCTTTTGTAGTCTTGCATTGTTGCTCCTTGCACGTCCCATTCTGCAGTACGTCCATTCCCCTGTCAAATTTTTCCCATGAGCTTTCTCATGAAATATATTATATACTACATTATGAAACATAATAAAATTTATAAAAATAAAAAAATAAAAAAAATAAAAAGAACTTACCAACAAAAGAGAGCGGACCATTGGACGTTGTCACCGCTCCTAGGTTAGAAGATCGTTGATTGTAGATGAAATCGATGTGTTGTGGAACAGTCAGATTTTTGAAATGCTTCAAGAAGAGGTTGTAGTAATGCTCGTCAATGACCACACGGTGGAGGCCACTGGCAAACGAGAGCAGCTCCCTTGAATCTCCGGACAATCGGTTTGATAGAATCACATAAGCATCTGATGTGTACTTTCTCACTGCATCATAACCCTCTTTGTAATACCTTTTGAGGGTGTCTAGATTCACACCCGGTGCTAAAGGCTTGGATGATTTGCATATCTGCATGTATAGAAAATTGTGTGTAATATCCACATTAATATTTAATGGGTCAATATAATAATATGATTATTTTGTTAATTGAAAGAAATTTTTGGTTTCTTGTTCGATCACATTTTGATTTTTTTCTGTTTTTTAATAGATAAAAAGTATAATGCTGGGAAGTGGAGATTTTCCGATCAATTAAAGATATTCCTAATTAATTATTCTTTTTATTTTAAGATTAGTAAATAAATAGAAAATATGGAAAATGTTTTAACAAATAAGACTTAGTCTTATATTGCTTGCAGCTAAGGTTCAAAAACTTTTTGCTGGTGCTTGGTATTTTTTTTTTTCTTTCTGAAAATATTTCCACACGCTTTTAAGGTACGAAAACGAAATGTTTTAAAAACAGATACAAAAATAAAAAATTTGTGAGGAAGATTTTTCTGTGAAGAAAATAATAACGACTAAAAGTTTATATATAACTTAATACATCTTTTCACAAATATATCCAAAAACAATTTCACATTTTTCTTATATTCAAACCAATCTTTCTTAAAACACAACCAAACATAGTTTTCAGAAATGATTTCAGCATCATTCTTAAAAATATTCTCATTTTCATTTTCATACTGAAAACAAAATCCATTTTCAAAACTCTACCCAACACAACTTTTTTTTTTCCCCCTTTTTATCTGAAGTCAAAATAACGGTGGAGAGATTCCCTCGAACAATAATTTCCGAAAAAAAAAACTTCCATCCATATTTAACCTTTTAAAGTAGAAATCAAAACCCAAAATAGTGCAACCAAGCCCAGATGTGTAATACCTTTTTGCTAGGAAATCTATGACTGCTACAGTGTCCGATATTTGAGCATCTTCCCATTCTTGATATCCATCTCTCGTGCCGCTATGTTCCCAGCCGTTTTGAGACCCTTGAGCCGCATGAAGATCTATAATTACCTTCATCCCATATTTTCTACACAAATATACAATTTGAAGTAAATAATTAATACAAGAAAATTGCTTTAGATCATCAGTGATGTTAAGGGTCCCATCTGTAGGTTTTACGTTATAGGACACACCCTTTATTAACATGATGTTCAACATTATTGATGTTCATTAATATTGTTTTCAATATAATTCTCTTAAATTATTTGACAGCCAGCGAACTACGTTCCTTAAATAAAGCTTTACTATTTTGTAAAATTGATTGCAAACTTTTTTTTTAGAGTAGTACGGTGAAAAAAGAGAGAATTTTTAATTAAAAAGAATATAGTAATAAATTTCAATATTTAGTGAGTAGGGGAAATCCTGTGAAAAACACGATCGCCTGCCAGTTCCAGGCTTTCTTCGTTCAGTCAATCTACGAAAGAGTAGAATTTTTCTCACAATATAAGGGTACAACTGAAATTTTTCAGAAATTTTGTTGCAAAATAATATTTTCAAAAATTTAGTGAGAACATGAGTAAAATTCTTTCGTAATATAGTGGTAGAAGTGAAATTGTTAACCAAAAAAAAAAACTATAAAATTTGAAACCTCAAAAATTAAGTGGAGCCAATATATGTGCTTTACCACTAACTACTATTAGTGAATTAAGTATTTTTTTTTCTTAATTATATGTATTAATTATTGTGGCTATAATATGCTTACTGTGCCCAAGAGATAGCATTGTCTAATGCTGGCAAGGAGCCTCCCACAAAAGGCTTTGGAGGGTTTGGATCAAATGCTATCCACCACCCAACTGGAATTCTCACTGCATTCAATCCATTACATGACATGAATCTGAAATCTTCTTCTGTTATATATGTGTTACGGTGTTCCTGCAAAATACACAATTTTTCAAGTGTCTTGAGTATTTTGTTATATTTCAAATATGATTTTGACACATATATTTGTGTAGTTTTCTTCCCTTAAAAATAAAAATTAAAAAAAAACATTTTCTTTGAGATTAAAGAAACTTATGAACCAATCAATAAAAACTACAAGGGATTTAACCAATATTTTTACTTGAAATATTGAACTGGTTTCCCTATATAGTTCAGAAATCATAATTGAATATAGGCTCAATTACCTTTGCAATAGTTTTGTTTTTTTTTTTTTTTTTTTTTTTTTTTGAAGAAATAAGTAAATGATAGTTTTTAAAACTTTTTGGAGTAAGTTACAGCAAATACAAAAGTTACTATGTAAAGTGAATTTTTTTTTGGTAGTTTTACACTTGACTCCACCACAAGATAAATAGTTCAAATCCCCACACTCCAAGTTCAAAAAAAAAAAAGTGATAAATAAGTAAATAGCATTTTTCAATGAATAATTGAACTAAATAATATATTTATAAAATATTTAAAATAAATTTACTGTAATTTATTATAAATATTTTAAAAACTTTTTAATTCTTTACCGTAAACTTCTATTTACTGCCAGTTTTGCAAGAGGAATTACCTGCAATACTTGACGGGCTCTATCTGGGCAAAGCCCATTAGTCAGTTGGTATTCACCGTGTAACTTGTTCCTTACGATTGTCATTATGAAAACGGATGGACTACTGTCCTCCCATCCTAAGCCACTATATATAATCTGCGGTCACCACCGTATCTGATTTTACCTGTTTAGAAGCACAACCAAGGGATAAAATAAGGTGATTTAGGTGCGAATTTAGTTGGGATATATTTTCGTATAATTGAAGCTATATTGTCCCCTGTCGCTATTTATTTTTATAATTATTTTAAAAAAAGGCACATTTTTAATTAATACTTGCTCTTCTTACTAAATTGATGACATTTCGATTAGAATTTTAATATTCTCTCTACATGAATAGTCTATTGTGCGGCGGTCGGACGTCCGACGGTAGAGAGAGAGAGAAAGAGAGACAGTTCAGTCCGCAGTGAAAAGTAGGGCTGCGCCCAAGCCAATCTGATCACCATCCACCCTTTGCCGCGAACCCAAGAGTATATTAGTGCCTGTTTAATTCATTTTTCTTTAAGAGTTTGATCAACTTGTCTAGCTCAGCAAGTATAATGAGCCAGATAAGATTCTCCACCCAGTCGCAGTCCGAGCACGGCTCGAAATAGCGAACAACTCGATCGCCAGCCTCGAAGCCGCAAGTCTGGACCAAGACGCTGTCGGAAGACAGCGCACTGGAGAAGCACTAGTGTTGGTGAGGATATTGAGGAGACAGACAGCGCGTTTCGAGGGGTCGAACTCTCTCTTCCTTTTGGCGACTCTTGCTCTCTCTTGTGGTTGTATCCTAGCCCATATAAGCAAGCTCTATCTCTCTCTCTCCCTCCCTCTTGTAATAAGTGCCCTTCGTTTTGCATTCAAAAGTGGACCCCTGACAATCTATAAGGACAAAAATGCCACTACTGTCTTGGTCGACATGCCATGTGAAATTCTGGTGCTTTTCTACTTTTTTTTTTTTTTAATTAAAGTGAAAAATATTATGTATGAGGAAATCAATGTGTACGTAGTCCTACACTACATTGAATATTAATGGAGCATATTAAGTGGTAGGGGTATCTTCGCCTTTCAAAACATAAGAAATCATTCTCCCTTGTGAAACTATTCTCCCCAATGGAATTATTCCAATTTAGGATAAGTGAAAGGCTAGCTAATTTTGACACGTATTGATTCTCCACTGATTGTCAAAAAAACATTTTTCAAAACAGTTTCACACTTGAGTTTGAAAATCCGTATGAAATTATTGTTGAAATATAAAACTATTATCGATCTTCTTTTCAACAATGATATAGTATTGTTTATTCGTAAATCTTATATCCTAATCATGAAAAGTACGTAATTGGATATATAAACCATTGGATGCTTTGATGCGAACTCGATGTCGGTCGTCAGCTTTCCTTTCAATCTCAAATGTTTCCCAACCTCCAGGCACATTGTTAACCGCCACTGCCCTTGCATTTTGATCTTTTTGCACAAACTGCTTGTTGAACACTCTCAGATTGAAAGTGTTCTCACTGATCCTCCACAACTGAAATATCAATATTAACAGAAATTTAAACGAGAGTACTTAGACCTTGGAAGATTGTCTTAAATAATATCTCAAGATTAAGATATGTAAGTTAATCTTATTATTACAGTAAAGAACAATGTGTATTACACCACATGATATAGAGAATGTGTCTCATAACATGACCAGGTTCACTGTTGCTATTAGCTATGCTTTTTAACGTCACTAATGAATTAACTAAATAATTTTTCTATAATAAAAGATACTGGCTTGCTGAAAATAATATTATACCCTGAAAGTTTCCCAGTCATAGGCCGATTCCCGGTTCGCAACAACAATACTTCCACCCCCATTCTCCGCAGTTAGATACCTATTTACCTTTGTGGACTTCAATTGAATTTGAGTTCCATCCTGGAAATTATGGATATCAACTAAAAAATTGTCAAGTACTAATATGGATCTTATTTTTGGAGTACAAACTAGTACTAGCTAGAGTTTTCTCATGTATATGCTACGAACAATAAAAGTGTAATTTTTTTTTAATCAGAATTTACCACGACGAACGAAGAAGTATGTTTGAAAGAAAAACAAGTTAAAAATAAAATAAAATACTAGAAGATCATTGTTGGGAATTCCATCAAAGAGAGATGGTTCCATCCACATTTCTGCAACAAGCCAATTCCCTAGATTCACAGCTTTCAATGGCAAGTTTTGTGCCATGGAAATCGAGTCGAAGAGATCAAGATATCCAACCAGCGTAAATCTTGAAAGTATGACAATTAATTTTCTACTTCTCAATAAGAAGTGCAAAACCGAAGCTCCCTATTTATACACACTATTCAACATTGACTATAAATTTCCACATTCACATGCCATGTGAACACAAGAGTTTTTATTTTTATTTATTTTTATTTTTTTATTTTTGTTTTGAGGGTACGATTAATTCGAGACTTGAGGTTGACGTGTGATAATTATCAATTATTAAGTCGGCCTTCTTTACAGTTTGTGTAGACGACTTAGAAAATCTTAAGTCTTCTATTACTTAACAGGATAACATATATTATTACAAACGACTTATTAAATCTTAAGTCTTCCTTTATTTAACAGGATAACATATATATATTACAAACGACTTAGAATATCTTAAGTCTTCCATTACTTAACAGGATAACATATATATATATTACAAACGACTTAGAAAATCTTAAGTCTTCCATTACTTAACAGGTAACATATATATATGTTACAAACGACTTAGAAAATCTTAAGCCTTCCATTACTTAACAGGATAATATATATATATATATATATATATGTATATATTATTAAGAAGAGGCAATACATGGTACTGATTTCATACAAAACGGTTCATTTTGGACAAAAACAATATTTTTTTTTTGGTCCTTCAATTCCTTTTTTGTTGGTTTTTCATCCGAAATTTTTTTTTTTCATTTTGGTCCCTTTAAACAAGCATTTCTTTTTGTAGTCCTTCATTTCTTGTTTTTCCTTTTCGGACTAAAATTTATCCATTTTTAATTTTAGCCCCTTATATTGGTCTTTTTTTCATTTTTGTCCTTTTATCTTTTTGGTTCTGTTTTATTTTTTTTATATTATTTTTTGAATTTTTTCTTTTACACTTTTGCTATTAATATGCTGTTTTGTCTATCCCTTCTATATCTATAGCTATATAAAAAGAAAAAAAGTTTACTGTGAAGCTTTTTTTTTTTTTTTTTACAATTTAGTCCTTTTTTGTATTGATCAATTTTTTTTCGTTTTAGTCTTTTTATCTTTTTTTTATGTCTCTCTCTTTTCCTTTTCAGGTCCTTTGTTATTTTTCTTTTTAAATTTTGTAGGTTTACTTTTTAACTTATTATTTTAATTTTCCTCTATGTACAAATATTTTCTCAAATATATCCAACATGCACGTAGCACATGACTTTGGGAGGAGGAATTTTAGAAATGAACTATGAGATAAAAAATAGTACAAAATTTTAAAATGTGTTCGGAAAAAATATAAAAATTTGATCTTGTTTTGTTCATCTTATCGTTGTGAGCATTTTTACACAAGAGCATCTTAGTTCGATTTAAAACAATAAAGTTATAGACTTTTATGCTTTGTTTGGTAAACCATCTCATTTCAAACTAAAATGTATTTTTTTATCTCAATTTTTGTCTTTTTCTGAAAAAGTTTTTGTCTTTTCTAAAAAGTCAACAAAAATTTTCAACTCAAACTTAAAATTTTCAACTCAAACTTATTCACCAAACGGACCCTTAAAGTTTGAGTTTTTTGAAAATGGAAGAGAGATCGAGAAACTGAGTTATAGATTTGGGAGTTTTGGAGTACCGAAGGCAAAACACTGTCTGGAGATGTTACTCCAAAAGGAGTTAAGTTAGACATTACAAAGTTCATTTTTTTATTTTAATTGTTTATTAGAAAAATTAAAAATTATTTTGACATGATAAATTTTTTCCCCCACAAACTCACTGAAAAACTACCTTTTCAAAACCATGTAACACATTGATTTCTTTATTCTTTTATTTTTATTTTTAAATGATGTAGCTCATAGATTTTGATACCAAGTGAACAAACAGAAGTTCTTTTTGTTATTATTATTGTAATTGAGGTGCTCAAGTCACTAGTGAAGTACAGCTATTAAAAAACTTATATGTTAAAGATGCCATATTCCCTTCGAATTGTAAAGAAATTATTGAAAGTTGTGCTCTATCTAATAATTGATTTTCTTTGTTGTAATTTAATTTTTTAATTATTCTGAAATCATCTGTAGTTGATTCAGCTTAACTTTAAATTATTTTTTATATTTTTATTCTTTATAAAATAAACCTACCGATTCTTATCACTATCATTCATTAGAAAAAAAAAAAAATAATAATAATAATAATAAACCTTAATGGAACCAAAAATATGCTCGTTGGAATCACATATACTTTTAACTAGTGGGTATACATAGACGTGGATATGGTTGGATGGTGTATATATTTTATAAATATTTTAGCTAGTTTAGCTGGGAGTATTCATTTATTTTCTTTTTTCTTTTTTTAATTGAACAAGTAGTGAGAACTTCTCTACATTTGTGTGTGTACACCAAATGGAAAAGGCCAAAGGTGACGCAGCACCAATTATTCAAAGTAAATGGAGACACAATTTTTCATGTAAACATATAGGAATTTAGAGTTTTATGTCATTATTCTCAATCAACCACTTAAGGTTCCAGGTAGTATCCTGAGTCTTGTAAGACCAATACGCCCATCCAAAAGTGGCACGTCCAAAGACATCCAACTGAGCTTTTAAAAATCTTTTCTGGTCTTCAGCTGATGCTTCATTTTCAAACGCGTACCCTGCTCCACTCCATTCCCCTATATAAACAAATATATATACACACATACACACACATAAAGCACATGATGACACTAATTAATATTTAGACGAGTTAAAGTTTTGAGTGTCAATTAATTCAGATGTTTAATATTACTGTGATATCGGTTATACCTTATGTGCATTAAAAAAAGAAAAATCTATTTCATTTTTTTTTAACATAATAGTACACTGGTACGTGGAGAGGCACAAAACAATTTTTCCACTTATTTCGAAGAATTTAATTTATAACCATAATGATTCTTTATTTTTAACTTTGTTTTACTATCTCAAAAACCCTTCATGGCAAAGTTGTGGATGCCATGCAACTAATTACGGTTTCCTATCAGTCATTTCACACATGATTGCATTATTAAATAAAAAGTTCAAATCTCTTATCACCATCTTTTTTAAATATACAGTATTTATTCTACTATGTTTCAGTTATTAATGGAAAAAAATGATAGTTGCTATCGGACAAACTTAGCATATATCACTTATGTTGGCACTCAATAAGTAACTCGTCCTATATCAAACCCCTCGTAATTTCAAAATCTTAGAGCTTACCAACAAAAACGAGGGGGCCATTAGATGTGATCAAGCCTCCGAGTTCTGCAGATCGATCATTGTAGATAAAATCTATGTTTTGTTGGGCACTCCAGTCTCGGTACCCATCAAAAAAGTAGTTGTAGTAATGCACGTCAATGACCACACGGTTAAGGCCACTGGCTAAGGAGAAAAGCTCCCTTTTATCTCCGGTCACTATTCTGTTTGATAGAATTACATATGCAGTTGATGTGTACTTTCTCACTGCATCGTAACCCGCCTTGTAATACCTTGTGAGGGTGTCTAGATTCACACCCGTCGAAGGCTCGTTCATTAACTCGATTGCTATAAGGCTTGGATGGTTAGCATATCTGCATGAATAGAAAATTGTGTGTAACATTCACATTATAAATATTCAACGTCAATCTAGCTAGTATATGATCATTGTGTTAATTAAGAGAGATTTTAGGTCGTTACTTGTTCAATCACATTTTTTTTTTGTTGGTTTTTAAATAGATAAAAAGTAAAATGCTGGCTAGTGGAGATTTTCCAATTGAGTAAAGATATTCCTAATTAATCATAATTTCAGCTTTAAGATTAGAAACTAAACATGAAATATAAAAAAGTTTTTAGAGATAAGACCTAGTCTTGTATTGCTTGCTAAGATTTGAAAACTTATTTTCTGCAGGTATATAAAAACGAAATTGTTTTCCAAATCGAGTTTAGTAGCAAATGTTTAGAAAATGGACACGAAAATAAATATAAATAAAAAATAAAAAATAAAAAATTGTGAGAATGATTTTTCGGTAAAGTTCATACAAAACCTAATACATTTAACAATCCTAAACAATTCACATTTCCATTTTCTTATCTAAAACAAAATCATTTTCAAAACTCTATCAAACACAACTTTGTCTTCTTTTTCTTTTTCTTTTTCTTTTTCTTTTTATCTAAAGTCAAAATAATGGGGGACAGATTTACTTGAACAATAATTTTCTAAGGAAAAATCTCCATCCACATTTTATTATTTAAAGTAGAAAACAAAATCCAAAATAGTGCAACCAAGCCAATTATGTGTTAATACCTTTTTGCTAGGAAATCTATGACTGCCACAGTGTCCGAGATTTGAGCGTCTCCCCATTCCAGAACTCCATCCCTTGTGGCGCTATGATCCCAGCCGTTTTGAGAGCCCTGAGCCGCGTGTAGATCTACAATGACTTTCATCCCATATTTTCTACAAAAATACACAACATGAACTAAATAATTAAGACAACGCTACCGGCATCAGGAGTGTTAAATATCACTCACTAATAGAATGAAAGTCTCGTAATATGAGACCCACTAGTAGAACCCACCTCTCTACTAGTGTGATGTTGAACATCACCGATGCAATGATACTCTAAAACCTTTTTCAAATATTTGATATTTCTCTTAAATAATTTGTTAGCCAGCGAATTAATTTTCTAAAATAAAGCTTTACTTTTCTGTTAAAATGATTGCCAGTTACAAGCTGAAACTTTTTTTTTTTTTTAAAGGATGTACTATGGGAAAAAATAACAGAAATTTAGTTAAACAGGATATTGTCATAAATTTCTATATATATAATGGTACAACTGAAATTTTTTTCAAAAAGCTTTGTTTGTAAAAGTAAATTTTCAAAAATTGAGTGAGAGTACGAGTAGAATTTTTCTCAAAATATAGAGGTAGAAGTGAATTATTAAAAAGATTTAATATAAATTTTGTGATTTCAAAAATTAAGTCACTGACTACGAAGTGCATTATATAATTTTCTCTTATATGTATTAATTATTGTGGCTATAATATGCTTACTGTGCCCAAGAGAAAGCATTGTCTAATGCTGGCAAGGAGCCTCCCACAAAAGGCTTTGGAGGGTTTGGATCAAATGCTATCCACCACCCAACTGGAATTCTCACTGCATTCAATCCATTACTTGACATGAATCTGAAATCTTCTTCTGTTATGTATGTGTTACGGTGTTCCTGCAAAATCACACAATTTTTCAAGTATCTTGAGTATTTTGTTATGTTTCAAATATGATTTTGACACATATATTTGTATAGTTTTCTTCTATTTTTGCCTTTTCTTTGATGTTAAAGAAATTTCTGAACCAATCAATAAAAACAACATGGGATTTAACCAATATTTTTACTTGAATATAGAACTGGTTTCCTGTTGTTCAGAAATCATAATTGAGCATAAGCTCCATGATATTTGCAATAATTTTGTTTTATTTTTTCAGAAAAAAGAAATAAAATATTAGTTTTCAGTAAATAACCAAAGTAATAAGTAGCAGTTTTATGAAAATATTTGGAGTAAATTGCTGTAAATAAAAAAACTTACACTGTAAATCTATTTACTAGAAGCGAATTTTCTATTTACCAAGTAAATTAATCTATTTACCTGGTAAATTTACCACTTACTTCAAACATTATAAAATCTTGTACTTTACTTCATTTTATTTCGTAAAAATAATACTTACTATTATTTTACTTTTTTCCTTATTTATTCTAATTTATTTGCTTTATATAAGATGGAAGAAAGTTGTAAATAGCAGTTTTCAATGAATAATTGAAGTAAATAGCAGATTTTTAAGTTATTTGGAGTAAATAATTAACAGTAAATAACAAATTTATTACATAAATAATCTATGAACTAGAAGTGAATGTTCCATTTAATAAATAAATTATGTAACCATATATAAATGTACTAATTAATTTAAATACTTTGAAAACATATTTAATTATTTTCTATAAATTACTATTTACTACAAATTGTCGGTTTGATTGGTATCGGTTCAATGCACACCCCTAAATTACAATTAATTAATTTAAGCGGAAGGAGTTACCTGTAATCTTTGACGGGCTTTATCTGGGCCAAGCCCATTAGTCAGTTGGTATTCCCCTCCAAGTTCACCACGAATAGTCATTATGAAAACAGATGGATTACTGTCTTCCCATCCTGAACCTCCATAATCTGCACTCACCATCGTCTCTGATTGTACCTATTTACAAGCACACAACCAAGTTTAAAATATATATATATATATTGAAAATGGGAAAGTAGGGATATTTTTCCTATGTTTATATGTATTAAATTTGGGGACGAGGGATTCAAATTATGTTATATTATCGCATGTTATTTACTTTTCAAAGGGACACTCTTTCTTTATTTTTTTTTTTTCATTTTAGTTCGTTAGTTGGTTTGGAACTAATTTGTATACATATATATTATGTAAATTACTTGCACTGTCCCCTTCATTAGGGGGGAAAGAGGATGAACTTCTGAGGGTTTTCGTTTCTTTTCTTTCTTCTTTTTTTTTTTTTTTTTTTTGTCGTTTTTAATAATAAAAATAATAATAATAGCTCTTTTTTTTTTTTTTTCTTTTAAGAAAAGCTCTAGAAAGAAAAAAATGCCCATATTGTCATGTTCGACATCCCATATGAAATTCATGTACTTATCTTACTTTTTAATTGAAGTGAAAGATATTATATGTAGAAAAATCAATGTCTACCTTGCTCTACACTACAATAAATAG
Source organism: Ficus erecta (assembly GCA_008635985.1). Lineage (NCBI taxonomy): Eukaryota > Viridiplantae > Streptophyta > Magnoliopsida > Rosales > Moraceae > Ficus > Ficus erecta. The sequence goes on along the minus strand of BKCH01000005.1, from coordinate 3,736,460 downwards.
TTTATTTACCTAAAAAAATACTACATTAAATGTTAATGAATCTAACGAGGTAAGGATATCTTCGCCTTTCAAAACATAAGGAGTTATTCTCCCACGTGAAATAATTGTCCAAAATTATTCTCCCTCATGGAATTATTCCAGTTTTGGATAAGTGGAAAGCTAACAAACTTTGACTCGAAATTGATTTTCGGCTAATAGCTGGAAAAAGGTTTTTCAAAAAAGTATTACAGTTGAGTTTGAAAACCCTCATGAAATTGCATATAGTGCACAGGGACGGAGCAAGATATATGTTTCAGTATAACAAACCCACTATTAGCGTGCACTTGTAAATTTTTAACCATAGTTATGAAAGGTATACGTACCTGGAGATATAAACCATTGGACGCTTTAATGCGAATTCGATTTCGGTCGTCAGCTTTCCTTTCAATCTCGAATGTTTCCCATCCTCCGGGGACATTGTTAACAGCTACTAGCCTTGCATTTTGATCTTTTTGCACAAACTGCTTGTTGAACACTCTCAGATTGAAAGTGTTCTCATTGATCCTCCACAACTACAATATCATATTCACAGAAATTTAAACAAAAGTACATATAAACCTTGGAAGATTGTCTTAAATAATGTCTCAAGATTAGGCTATACACTCATTAAACATCAATTGAGTTGGTTAAGTTGTAATTATAGTATAGAACAATGTGAAAGGCGTGAATGGTGTATTCACGTCACTTGATACTAATAAAGAATGTGTCTCACAGCATGGGTTCCACCGAGTCATTGAGACTTTTCTGTAGTAAAAAAAGATACCATGGGTTCATTGAAAATAATATTATACCCTGAAAGTTTCCCAATCACTAGCTTCTTCCCGGTTCGCAACAACAAGACTTCCACCCCCATCCTCTGCAGTCAGATACCTATTCACCTTTGTGGACTTCAACCAAATTTGAGTTCCATCCTGAAAATTAAGGATATCAACCAAAAGATTGTCAAGTATACTAGCTAGAGTTTTTTCATACACATGCTACGAAAAATAAAAATGTTTTTTTTTTTTTAATCTGAATTTACCACGACAAACGAAGAAGCAATTTTTGAAAGAAAAACAAGTTAAAAGTACGAAGAAATACCAAAAGATCATCATTTACGATTCCATCAAAAAGGGATGGCTCCATCCACTTCTCTGCAACAAGCCAATTCCCTAGATTCACCACTTTCAGTGGCAAGTTTTCTGCCATGGAAATCGAGACGAAGAGAAATATACCCGATCGACCAAAAGACGGTATGCGTAAATCATGAAATAATAGGACAACTAGTTTTCTACTTCTCAATGAGAAAAGCAAAACCAAAGCAACCTATTTGTACACAAAATTTATCATTGTCCTTAAATTTGCACATTCATGACATGCCATGTGAACTAAAGACTTTTTCTTTATTTTATTCTTTATTTTATTTATTTTTTGATGGTCAACTTGTGATAAATTAACTTCAACAAATTATATTAAGTCGGCCATCAGTAAATTTAGGCTAGAAATCTTGGTCTTCCATAGTTTACAGGCAACTTGTGATAGAAAATATTTGTCTTCTATTAAAAACTTCTTCTTGTAGCCGCATATATAGACGCGAGTCTTGGATAAGCTAGCTAGCGTACAATAGTGGAATTGGAACGGAACATGAGTAGAGTGGAATTCAATTAAGAAGTGTAAAACGTGAGATTTTAGGCTCTTTTGCGTGCAAGATTGGTCGCACCTTCATGAGAAGAAGCCAATTTTAAATTAAGAGCATGTTTGGCAAAGCTTTTAAGAAGGTTTTCTAGGTCCAAAAGCTGTTTTTAAAAATGTTTGGATGATCTGTCAATTCTTAAAATAGCTTAATATCAAAGTAAGAAAATATGATTTCTGGATGATACTCTTTTGAATAAATTTTAAAACTTATAATAAAATTTAAGTTAGATATTACAAATTTTTTTCAATATTTTTCTAGTTGTTAGATTACTTTGAAATAATTTTTGTCTCCTAAGTTCTCTTTTTTTTTTTTTTTTTTTTTTATGTTCCAAACACTTAGGGCCTGTTTGGGAGAGTTTTTTAGAAGTTAATTTTTGTTTTCTGAGTCCAAAAGCTGCTTCTGGAAGTGTTTGGATAAATTATTAGAAAAGTTTCTGGTTTCAAAAAGTGTTTCTTGGCAAAGCAAAATATATATATATATATGACTTCCCAAAAAAACTTTTTTGAGTAGACTTTAAAACTTGTATTAGATGCTCCTTCTTGTTGTTGTAAACTATATTCTTTTTAGACCATATAACACAGATTTTTTTATTTTTTATTTTTTAAATGATTTAGCACATAGATGATAGATTTCCATACCACGTGAACAAACAGATGCTCCTTGGGCAAGTTGCAGTCCCCAGGGAGAACAAATGAATAATCAGGATCTCAGGATCTTATGGGAGGCTATGGAATTCAAAATGCCTAACTAAAGCATTTTAACCACTAGACCATAACCTTCGATGATATCAATAATTAGTTTCTACAACTTGTGAAGTACAGCTATTAATATTGAGCAAAAAGTACAACAATTGAAAAAAATAAACATATTCAGTATTATTATAAAGAAATTATGCAAGTGGTCCTCTATATATCTTTTTTTCTGTAATAAATCCCATACTCTTATATATATACATATATATATATATATCTAATTGCTATTCAATAATGGCTGAGCTTACTCCCTGTCAACGAAGAATGTGCCAAAAGCAGTCTGAAAGCCTTGCTGTGTTGGCTTTCGCTTACTTTGACTTTAGATTTTTAGAGGTTTTTTTTTTTTTTTTTTTTGGCTCAAAGAGAGAGGATCTCGAGGTACCTCATCATTTCCTGTTTATGAGCCCACACAGACAGGGACACTTTCCTAAGGTGACATAGAATTTGAACTTCGGCCTCCCAGGTGAGATTTTTAAGGTCGAATCCAATGCCATCTCATCCACCTGTACGTGGGATTTAGAGAAATTTTTTTGAATGAACTATTTCCTTTACTAATGATGATAAGGACAATTGGTTTTCTTTGCCGTAATTTGATTTTTAAACTATCTTGTAATTATCGGTAATTAGTTTATTCAGCTTTCATTCTAAGAGATTTTTAATATTTTTTATTATTATTTTAGTAGTTGATTGTTTAGCTATACTAAAACTCTTTCTAGAAGAACAAATTAAGAGGGGGTAAGATAACTAATCCTATAAAATTTTAACTGTTGTGAATGTTATAACGTAAATTATCAACATATTGAGATAGAAAAACAAGAGTAGAATTTTATTTGTTTTACTACTTACAGACTCCTCTCTTCATCTCTCTTTCTTTTCTTCTCTCTATTTCTCTCACGTTCCCTCTTGCACACACTCTCTTGAGTGTTTCTGAATGGTGTACAAATAGGTTACAATCACTTCTATTTATAGATCAGTTGGAAGCAAGGGAATGAGTGGTGCCAAGCAAGCTTTCTCAACCGATATTGCTATAAACCACAACTGTTTGGAAGCCTTCCAACATCTCTCTGCATATTGTTAGGAACCATTACGTGATCAAAGCCAAAGGCTTTCTGTAAACCATTCTCAAGGATGACGAAGTGTGGACATCCAATATATAACACCCACTTGGATGTTCGCTATACAAGAATATGTCACTAGTAAAAAATAAGGATTCTACGACTGTTAAAAATGATCGTAGAAAGATCACGACTGTTAAAAAACAGTCGTGCAACCCACGGTCATGGAAAGTTAGGAGATTCTACGACTATTTCCAAAAGAGTTGTGGTGTTTGTTTTACACGACCGTTTTTAACAGTTTGAAGATTCATGCATTGCTTGGTGAGTGTTGGCAGCCGAGACTTTCCAGGACCATTTACTTGAAAACAATCATGGAATGTAGAGTTAACACGACTGTTTCCTTAAAAACAATTTTGAAATGCTAGATATTCCCCGACTGTTTGGACAAAAACTATCTTGGAAAGTCTCAGCAAAAAAATGTCATTTCACAAGCTTGCACAACTGTTTATGCTGAAAATGGTCATGGAATCCTGAGAAATCACGATTGTTTTTAGTATAAACGGTCGTGCTTGGTCTACTTTCCATGACTGTTTGAAATGTCTTTTCTAGTTTTTTTTTTTTTTTTTTTTTTTTATTTCCCATGGGTGGCAAACATGTGTGTTATCCATTACACAGCTCAAAGTCGAAATAAGAAATCAATAATCACTTTGCATCATAATGTACAACAATTATAGAAAAAACATACAATACATTACCAAATTTATACATTATCTCCTAACTAATTTATTATTGAATGAACCGTATTATAAAATTAACCCACTCATTCTTTACTAAACTAATCTCAACATTGATATAAAAATCCTTAATCTGAAGTAAGGATAATCTCCACTTTCTATGACCGTTTTCAGAAATTGATGTCCGAACCATGTTGTTTACTTATCTTCCACCACCATCTTTGAAAATGGCCGTAGAATCTCCGTCATATAATCTATACTCTATAGTAGTGATCTCTCGTTAAAACTTACGAGAAAAGGAAAAAAACGGTGGGAAAAAGTCCTACTGAAGGAGGAAAAAATGCATTATTCTTGTTTATATTATGCTTAAAATAAATAAAAAAAACAAAAAAAAAAAAAACTGCCTCATTAAAGACCTTTTTAAGTAAAACCTAGTGATACAAAAACCTTAGTTAAGAGAAAAAGAATGCAGTGCGTAATTTCTCTCTCATGTAAACATCATCGGTGTTGTTTTTATATAATGTGAGGATGAATTTTAGATTATCTAAAAAATGATGTCGTGTTAAAAGACCGGATAAATGAAACAATGACGTTTAAAGGAGGAGAACTTAAGGTTTAAAATGAAAATGAAGCTCTTTTTTTTTTTTCCCCTTCTCTTTTCCTTGGGTCTTTTATGTTCTTAGTTGTTATAAGACCTTTAATTTTTCTTTCATTTCTAATAGAAGTTCTGCTTATTACATGTATAGATATTTATATCGTATCTCCATATATATACACAAGTGGATGAGTGTGTGTGTCTGCATCTATAAGTATATAAGATCCAAATCGTATAGCTTGCATGATTCATTTATTTTCTTTTAATGAACAAGTAGTGAGAAAAACTTCTCTACACATATATCAAACGACAAGGCCAAAGCTGACGCAGCACCAATTATTCAAACCAAACGGAGACACGATTTTTATTTCATGTTTACGTACTATACGAATATTTAGAGTTTTATATAGTTATTCTCAATCATCCACTTAAGGCTCCAGTGATCATTCTGATTCTTGTAAGACCAATAAGCCCATCCAAAAGTGGCACGTCCATAGACATCCAACATTGCTTTTGCAAATCTTTGGTAGTCTTGCATTGTCGCTCCTTGCACGTCCCATTCTGCACTCCATTCCCCTGTAAACAGTTTCCCAAGAGCTTTCTTATGAAGCATAGTACACTATGATAAACGATATTTCTGCATAAGAAATCTAAGATAGCACACACACACACATATATATAATACACAATGATAAACGACATAAATATGGAAGTTTTGTTCAATTTAAGTTCTATATAACAAATCTGACATAATATATGTAAACAAATTACAAAAATATGCCGTCCCATAATAATATTTATTTTTCTTTTTTAAAGATAGTACTTACCAACAAAGGAAAGAGGACCATTGGACGTTGTCACGGCTCCTAGGTCAGAAGATCGTTGATTGTAGATGTAATCGATATGTTGTTGTACAGTCAGACTTTTGAAAAAATCTGAGTAGAGGCTGTAGTAATGCACGTCAATGACTACACGGTTGAGGCCACTGGCAAAGGAGAGAAGCTCCCTTGAATCTGCGGGGCCTAATCTGTTTGATAGAATCACGTAGGCAGTAGATGTGTACTTCCTCACTGCATCATAACCCGCTTTGTAATACGTTTTAAGGGTGTCTAGAGTTACACCTGGTGCCAATGGCTCGTTTATTAACTCGATTGCTATAAGAGCTGGATTGTTAGCATATCTGCGCATGTATTTAACCAAAAAAAAAAAATTAGTGTAATTAATATTTAAATCGGTCAATCTAATAATTAAGATGATGGGTATCGGAAATTTTCTTGTTGAAGATCCTCTCTCAATCACTATTTTCAATGAAAATATTAGAAAGTTAAAGAAATAAGTAAACAAATAGAAAGTATTAACAAGCAACATACCTAAGCGGATATTGCTAGCTCCCTCTGAAGTTGTAAACATTTTGTTTTTTCTTTTGTACTATTCTCATTTGTATTTTCTCAACTTAGAGTCATTCTCACTTTATTTTTTAACTTCGAAAACTTAGAATTTTTCTATGCTATGAACTTTTAACTATTTAACAAATTCTTTTAGAATTAATTTGTTAAGAACAGATGAAAAAAAGATTAAGTTCGGTCATACTGTCTTTTCTTATTAGTTTTTAATAGAAATTCCAGTAGAATAGTTTAAGTGAGACCAACTCTCCTCCTTTTTTTATATATAAATAAAAATCCTAATGTAGGACTAAGTCAAATTTTACTTAGCAAAGTGAGAATTTTTAATATTTCAGAGACGAAATCTGAATACCCTAAAATTGAAGAGCAGAAAGAAGATTGACCCCCCTCTTTTTTTTTTTTTTAAATCTTAAGTCAAAATAATAGTGAAGAAATTATCTTGCACAATATTTTCCCAAAGGAAAATCTCCATCCTTATTTTGCATTTTAAAGAAGACATGTATAACCAAGCCAAGATGGATTAGTACCTTTTTGCTAGGAAATCTACGACTGCTACAGTGTCCGAGATCTGAGAATCTGCCCATTCTTGATATCCATCTCTTGTGCCGCTGTGTTCCCAGCCGTTTTGAGAGCCTTGAACCGCATGAAGATCTACTATTACCTTCATCCCATATTTTCTACAAAAATATATACAATTTGAAGTAAATAAATGCATGATTCTCTTCACTAATTTGATACTCCGCCAATTTCCTAAAATAAATTTTCTCTTTTGTAAAAATGAATGTTAATTATAAGCAAAAACTTTTTTTTTTTTTTTAAGTGAGAGTACTATGGAAAAAATAATTTTTTTTTAATTAGAAAATAGTCATAAATTTCATTTATTGAGTCTGGACATGCGTAGAATTTTTCTCATATATAGAGGGAGAACTGAAATTGTTAATTTAAAAAAGTTTGGTTTAAAGTTTGAAATTTCAAAAATTGAGTAGGGACACTATAGGAGGCTTGATCACTTAATCACAAGGGTGTCAATTATGTATTTTTTTTTCTCTTAATTATATGTATTAATTACTGTGGCTATAATATGCTTACTGTGCCCAAGTGAAAGCATTGTCTAATGCATTCAAGGAGCCTCCCACAAAAGGCTTTGGAGGGTTTGGATCAGAAGCTATCCACCACCCAACTGGAATTCTCACCGCATTCAATCCATTACTTGACATAAATCTGAAATCTGCTTCTGTTATGTATGTGTTCCAGTGTTCCTGCAAACCACAAAGTAGTGTAGTTAACGTTTTAGTTGATTTCAAATTAATTTTGGCCCAAATCTTTGTTTGTTTGTTTGTTTTCTAAACTTCTAGATTATTAAAAAAAAAACAGTTTGTTGCATCTTCCATTAAAAAATCTCGAAAAAATAAAAAAGGAATTAACCTAATTTTATTTGAAGGATATATCATTCTGATGCAGTTGAAAAATCATTATTCAATATATATTAATAGGCTCATTACCTTTGCAGTTTTTAGTTTTTTTTGTCTGACTAATTAGAAAGCAGTAAATAGCATAATTTAAATATTTGGACTAAGGTAAACATTAGGTTACTAGGTAAGTAGTGAATTTGTTACGGAGGAGAAAGTATCAGTGACATAAATTTAAATATCATTATATTAACATAATATAAAAAATTAAGACTAGATTAATATGATATAAAATTAAACTAAAATTTATATCATATTGATCAAAAATGAGAAATTTTTATCATATTTATCAATAGATTAAAAAAAAAAAGAATTATTCAGGTAATTTTCTCTTTGAATTTTCTACTGTTTATTCAAGAAGAAGTACCTGCAAAACTTGACGGGCTCTATCTGGGCCAAGCCCATTAGTCAGTTGATATTCACCATGTAAGGTGTTGCTTACAATTGTCATTACGAAAACAGATGGATTACTGTCCTCCCATCCCGAGCCTCCATAATCTGCGGTCACCTCCGTGTCTGATTTGACCTTTTTACGAGGACAACCAAGTCAGAAAAAATGTAATTAGGTGGGAATTTGTTTGGGATATATTTTTCTTATATTTGATGCTATGTTATCACCTGTCAGTTGTTTAGGATAATAAGACATAGTTTAAAAAATATGTATTTAAGAGAAAAATTGTTTTGAGTGAAAAAAGAAATAAAATTTTAAAATATGTTCATAAAAAAACAATATCGATATAAATATTATTTTGTTTCTCTTAAAATTAATGTATTTAAAAAAATATATCTAATTTAAATTTAAAATAACAAATTTTAAGTTTATCATAGATACTTAAAGATATGGACTAAAAAACAGTTTTGAGTTAAAGCAAAATATAAAATAAGTTTTCCAAACTAAATATCAAATCTTCCCCCGAAATGGGCTTTTTTTTTTTTTTTTTTTTTTTCTTTTTATGCATTAGAGTTATGAGTTGGTAAGTTGAAGGAAAAAAAAAAGTGTTCTTTCAAAAAATATTTTGCTTGCAGTTCCCCCTTCATTTGAAAAAGAAAGGAAAAAAAAAAGGTGATAGAACTTCTGTGGGTTTTCTTTGTTTTTTTTCAGTTTTTTGGAAAAGAATCGTCATTAAAAAAGGGATAAGGAGGAAAATAAGTCAAAAACCTCAGCCGTCCAGTAATAAAAATAAACATCAGAAAACTTTTTAAATGATGATAGATAACATATGTATGGTAAATATTAAATTTTACAAAGCAAATTTATGACAAAATTATTTTTAAAATGTTATTGTAAATAAAATATTTGTAGTAAATATCAAATGTATGATAAATAAATAATTTATTTATGGATCATATTTATGATAAAATTACCGTAAAAATTTTCATAAATCTATTCGTAAATAAACAATTTACTATAAATATACTACTTATCTCATATATTTTTAAAGTATGTTATTTGCTTTAATAATTTAAAAAATACCTATTTACTTTCTTTATTTTTTGTCTACAAAAGTATACCCTTGACAATCTATAAGGACAAAAATGCCCCTAATGTCATGTTCAACATGCCATGTGATATTTTGGTACTATTTTTATCTTTTTCAAGGAATTGAAAATTTTTGTCTAGTGAGAAAATCAATGTGTACCTTGTCCTACACCGTGTCAAATATTAATGAACCTAACGTGGGGTATCTTTCTTCGCCTTTCAAACCATAACGAAGTAGTTTTCCAGTTTTGACAAGTCAAAAGGCAAACTAACTTTCGCACGAAATTGCTTTCCGGCTAATTGCCGGAAAGCCGTTTTTCCAAAAAATAATAATAATAATAATAATAATAAGAATTACACTTGAGTTTGAAAACCCAGATGAAATTGCATACGGTTCAATTTAAATCTTACACCATAGTTAAGAAAATTACGTACATACCTGGATGTATAAGCCATTGGATGCTTTAATGCGAACTCGATTTCGGTCGTCAGCTTTCCTTTCGATTACAAATGTTTCCCAACCTCCAGGGACATTGTTAACAGCTACTACCCTTGCATTTTGATCTTTTTGCACAAACTGCTTGTTGAACACTCTCAGATTGAAAGTGTTCTCATTGATCCTCCATAACTGCAATATCAATATTCATAGAAATTTGAACAAGATCAGTACATAAACCTCCGAAGAGTGTCTTAAATAATATCTCAATATTAGTCTATGAATGTTAGTCTTATTGTTGTTTAATTATCTTATAAGACTTCGCAAGACTTTGACACGTTAAAAACGACTCGTACCCTATTGAACGTCAATTGAGCTAGCCCCAATTTACAAGCTAAGTTAATTATTACAGTTAAAATGTTGTTTAACGCCACATGATAATAATAGAGAACAGATCCCATAATATGAGGTTCACAAATGAGATACACACTTTCTATTATAGTTATGGTATTATCATCATGGATGTCCTAAAGCTTTTTTTTACAATAAAAGATACTGGCTCATTGAAAATAACATCATACCCTGAATGTTTCCCAGCCAGAGGCTGATTCCCGGTTGGCAACAACAATACTTCCACCCCCATTTTCTGCAGACAAATACCTATTCACCTTTGTGGACTTCAACTGAATTTGAGTTCCATCCTGGAAAGTTAAGCATATATCAACCAAAAAGATTGTCAAGTACTGCTATAGAACTATCATTTTCTGAAATATAAAATGGTACTAGCTAGAGTTTTCTCATATATATGGAAGAAGAAGAAGAAGAAGAATATTTGAAAGAAAAATAAGTTAAAAAGTACGTATAAATACCAAAAGATCATTGTTGGGAATTCCATTAAAGAGGGATGGTTCCATCCACATCTCTGCAACAAGCCAATTCCCAAGATTCACAGCTTTTAGTGGCAAGTTTTGTGCCATGGATATCGAGACGACACTCCATGAGAGACACAACACAACAAGAAGACGGTACGCGAAGATCTTGAAACTCGACATTTTTATTTCTACTTCTCAATGAGAAATGCAAAAACCAGAGCTATCTATTTATACACACTACATTGGATATGAACACACAGACTTTGATTTTTTCTTATTTGTCTTTTCAAGGGTACGATGAATTCGACTTGAGGTCAACGTGTGATAGTAATCGATTCCATTAAATTATAAAAATTATTAGGTCGGCCCGTCATTGGATTATACAGTTTGTACATACAAGAACTTGGTCTTCCCTTGATTAACGGAAGAATATAGGCTAGAAATCATGGTCCTCCATAATTAAGAGGCACCTTGAGATGGAAAATATTTGGTCGTAAATTAACCGCTTCTTTGTAAAGCCGCCTATAGACGTGTGCCTTGGGTAAGCAGTAGCCCCTAGCTACAATGAGAAAGGAGAAATTTGAACTGAATAGAATTAGAGAAGTCTGAAAACGTGAGATTTTGGGGATTTCTTTTGCTTGTAGATTGGTCACACCTTCATCGGATAAAGCCAATTTTATTTTAAATTTTGTATACGCTTTATTTTCTAGACCATGTAACACACGCACGAGCACATAGACATATATATATATATATATATGTATATATATATATATGTATATATATATATATATATATTAGGAATGCTGTAGCAGATAGATATCTAGTCCGTTTTGTTCGTATGTCTGGTTTTGAAACTATTTTTCTTGTTTTGAAATGAAAAAATAGTCACTATTTTTTTCTTCTGAAATAGTATTTGGATGTGTAATCTTTTTCTAATTCTAAAAGAAATGTGAAATTTCTGAAATAGTATTTGGATAGATATTAGAAAATGTCATTTTAAAATAAGTTTTTATAACAAATCTAATAAAATCTTATCATTTTTTAATAGGGTATAGATATAGATTTGCTCCTTTATTAATTATAAACACATTTCATTCAAATAATCTTTGGAGCGAAAAAAAAAAAAAAAAAGACCCGATGATCACTCGAAACTAGTTTTTACATAAGAATCACTTTAATCAAAGATGAAACGAAAAGGTTATGGAATTTTGAATCTTAAAGTTGCGGAGAGAAATTTTTAATCTGAAAATATTACTGTACAAAATAGGTTTCAATTGTAAGAAGAGTTGATGATGAAAAATGAGATTTTTTTTTCCATCATTTAGATCTAAATAAACATCATTCTTTTTATTTCTAAAATGAGATAGATCTAACACGCGAAACAAACAACCCCAAATCAATACCATGTGAACAAACCTTTTTTTTTTTTTTAATTGAGATGCCCAAGTCAAACGTTCCTACAAATTGTGGAGTACAGCTATTAAAAAAAACATTATTGTAAAGAAATTATTGCAAGTGGTGCTCTATAGCGTGATGTAATTGTAAAAATCATCCAACTGCTATTCGGTAACGACTGAGCAAGCTCCCCGTCGACGAAGAATGTTCAAAAGCGGTCCGAAAGCCTTGATAGCCTGGCTTTCTCTTTCTTTGACTATAGATTTTTCTAAGAGGAATCTTTTTGAATGAACTACTTGCTTTACATGTTGATAATGTAAGGATAAATGATTTTTATTTGTTGTAATTTGATTTTAATATCATTTTGGGATTATATGTAATTAGTTGACTCAACTTGATTTTAACAGTCTGTTTGATAAGAAGGGAAAAAAAATAGAAGGGAAAGAAAATTTAAAAAAGAAAATTGGAATGATGGAGTGGATTTTAATTTTCCTTTAGATTTTTTTGATAATGAAAGGAAATTAAAAAGTTGTATTTCCACTAATTTATATATTTTATAAAAAAAAAAAAACCACTAATTTATATTATTTTATTTTTAAAATTGGATAAAACAGTAATTTTAGACAACAGTGAGTAGATTTACATTTTGAAGTATTACACAAAATGTCAATATATATTCACTCCCTTGTAAAATATAAACACTTTTTAATTTATTTACAAAATTGTACAAAATTTGAATTTCATTCATTGTTTGTTCCAAGTTTACCCTTATTGTTTTTTTTTTTAAGGAATAACAATGTCAAAAATTTTATTATCAGTCTAATTTAAGTATCAAGTTTAAATTGATTACTTATTTTAGGCTATTTTTATAAGAGGAAGTTTTTTTCCCCCTTAAATTATGTTATATTATCATATGCTAGTTTTTTTTTTTTTTTTTTTTTTTAAGATTTTCTAGGTGTTGGACAGTCAGATTGATTACTATTTTTGACATTCAGATTACCTTTTTTTTTTTTTCGTTTTCTTAAATTGATTATATGTTCTTTTTTCTCATATTGATTTTTTTTTTTTTTTGGACATTTAGAGTTGTTTTTTTTATCTTCTTTGGTTTTATATTTCAAAAAGGGACACTTTATTTTCCTTCATTAGTATTTTCCGTCATTAATTTTTGTTTTGGGCTTATTTTTTATGTTTATTAGTTTGGCCATGTGGTCATTACGATAATAACTCTATCATTTTAATAATCATATCTCGTCATATGATATTTTTATGATATGGACTATATCATTATATCTCTTAATAAGTAGTAATATGATCATGGTCTATATGGCAATGACCTTATTTCTTTATAGAAGAACTTCAAATAGCATAACGTTTATGGCTTTTTGGATCACTTTTTTAGTGACCGTGTTATTGAGCAAAAAATAAAAAATTAAAATGAAAACATATTTACAATGTATAGTTTTATAACGTTTGACCTCGTCAATATGATATTGACAACGGATATAAAAAAATCAACGAACAATAAAAACATATCCATAAAAAAATTAAATTGTAATCCGTAAAAGAATTTGAGTTCAAATATGCAAATATGACCTTTCCCAAAAAAAAAATTTTGAAATGAGAATGCCTAAAATTTAAATTTCTATGTTAAGGACAAAACCTATATTCTTTTTGTTTCTTAAATTAAATTTAAGGGGTATTTTTGTCAACACAACATGATCATTTTTATTATTTGTTTAATTTTACAAGTAAGTTTATTTTTAGAAAAATTTTAAAAGCATGATGCTAATTTGACTACATATGTAAATAGTCCGGAAAATTAATATTTTTGACCTATTTTCGACCTAATATGTAAACCTAATATTTCGACCCTATTTTCCTTTCCTTTCCTTCCTTTTTTCCTTCTTATCAAACAAACTACATTTACATATTCCATCCAATTTTCCCTCCACCCTTTTCCATTATACCAGATAGCATAAGAGATTTAATTAGATCCGATGAACATTCAAATTTAGACATGCTATATATCAAGATAATAATGCGATCTCTAAATTTATATATATTTATCTAACGCACTGAAAAAGTTTTGCTATAATTTTGTAATCATTCTCCATACCCCATTATGTTATGGGATCATTAAACTAAGCTCCTAGGCAGCCAACTCTATTATCATAATAAGTATATAAATAAAAACTCCTCACAATACAAACACTATTGCTTTTCCATCTTCAAGTCAGCTACTATTTAAAAAATAATAATAATTTTTTTATTCTCAAAAAGAAAACATAAAGTATCTCTAAAAAAATAGAGAGAAAACAATAAAAATTCTTTTGTAACAATATCACTTCCAACAAAATGACTTAAAATTTAATTAATAAAAACAAAGCTGTTAAAAAGAAAGAAAAAAAAAAAAAAACTTTCTTTATAACAACTTTAAGACAAGATGAAAAACTCAAAAACTGTATAAATAACAAATCAAGGACTATCATCATGAATTAAAAATATATATATATAATTCATTTTCAAATACTTTTTTTTTTGTGTGCCTCAAATCATTTTCAAATAGGAAAAGCAAAGAAAAAGAACACATAATATTGATGAATCAAAAAATTAAAAATACATTCTTCAATTTAGTTGATGGCTCTTCAATAGATATGTTTTATTTTATTTTTATTTAACTTGAATCCTCCATTGAAATTTTTCATGTAGTTATATATAAAGATTTTTTAAGAAAAAAAATTAATGAATAACAATTTAGAGTTAGCTTTTTCATGATTATGTTTTGCTTAGGATTTTATGATTTGTGGCTTTAAATTTTGTAATATTTTGTTATATGTTTTTGTTTTTTTTTTTTTATTAATTAGCTTTATTGTGCATTTTGTTTTATATATTTGGCTGCCTATTTATTCATTTTTTTTTTTTTTTTAGAGGATGGCAAGTGCCTTCCCCATGCCATTAGACCTAAGGGCTTTGGCCTTCGGGAAAAATTTAGTCATATGAGGCCAAAATATTCCCAAAATATTGCTTACATTCAGTCTAAATATATGTTGAGGCTCCAAGCCTGTCAGCACCTTTGTCCCTCGCGAACCTACCTCTTTCATCTCCAAATCGCATGCCCAACATTGCTACTACCCTGATCCGCCGCCTCACAAATCCGTGAGACCAAACAAACCACGAATCTAGATCTTCCATGTTCGCTACAACAAACCTAGATTTGGCACCCAGCAACTCATGCACACAAGCTTTGGGCTCGTCAAAATGGTTCGTTGTTCAAACTAGTTGTGATTAGGTTTCTTATTTGAGTACTAGATTTGTTTGAATAAAAGTTTGGATTAGAATTGCACTCTTTCTGAAGAGTTCACTAGTACTTCCATTAAGGAAAAAAGAAAAGAGACAAAAATGTCACTAACTTAAAATTCGGGGATCAAAGGGGTTAATTTGGCCAAATAAAATTCTCTCTATTTCTTAAAAAGAAAAAGAAAAAAAAAAAAAAAAAAGATTACAAGACTCCAAGTTGTACACCATGTATCTTTTCCAAACTTGAGAGACGACTCCGAGGGCATGATGAGGTTGATAATGTAAAGCTTTTCTCATGATGGGGGTTCTTCAGATTAGAACTAGAGCCCATTTTTGAACAATCATACTCGCAATTTTGCAAAAATGAGGCCAAAATAGTTTTAAAATTTTTTTAAAAAAAGTTTAATATATAATAATTATAAATTGTATAAATTGTTGTGTTGAGTACTTTTCCATTTTACAACTACAACATCCGTATTTTGAAAAAAAAAATTCAGTAAATTAGAGTTCATGTCACAAAGTCTAGAGCTTAAAATTTATTACAAAAGGTGTGTTTAGCAATTTAAATATCCTAGAGCCAAAGATACCCAGCTCCTACTACTGATGAATGAGTCAGTGAGTGAAGTACGGATTGAGGAACAAGGTGAGTACGTACGATCAGTAAGTGCAAATGTCTCCGTTCCCCACACACAACTAAGGCAAATGAAGAACAGTAGTTCGCAACAAGCTAAGCCAATTCTCAAATCGAGCAGTCTGGCCAACCCTTGCTTGCGTTTGTTGGATTGCCAAATCGAACAACATTATCTCTATTTATAGGCACAAGCTTGTATTCACCATTGAATACAATCCGTTCATGACATGGCATATAGACATGTTAGCAGCGTGTAGAAAATGAGGGAGAAAGGTAGCTTAACAGTGTAATGACCCTTATTCTCAACCTATGATTATTCATTTCCTACTCTTTCCGACTCCTTGAATCACTAACGCCTGATTTTTTTTTTTTTTTTTTTTAGCGAAAACTTTTCTAGAAGCTTACTGTTATATTTTCACCCAGCAAGACAAATCGTAATCGTATCATAACATGAAAGAAAAGATTAAAAAACATTATCATAAAGAGGAAAGATCTGTTAACATGACTTTATTTGTAATGGTACATCATAAAATTTGTGGGCATAAAGTGCTATAAAGGCTATAATTTAGGTGGGATTTTATAACTAATACTTTTTGAATTATTTACTAAAATGTCCTTAATTTTCTTGATAATGAGTTTTTCTATCCAAATACTAACTGTAAGGGGCAAAATTATTAGAGTTTCAAGGTTTTGAAATTCTTGGGAGTAAAGTGTTATAAGGAATATAATTTGGGTGGTTTTAAGTAATAATGAAAGGCTATATATAACTAGCAATTGCGTGATTAACTTACACGTACTTCAATTAAAATATGCATATTTATAACCACATAAACTCGACAGTCAAGAAAAATTCGATTTTCTTTTCCAATTTTTTTGGTAAATTTTTATTTTGATTAAAATTTCAATTACTTTTACTAAAACACCCCTGTAACACTATTCATGTGAGCCTCATGTGGTATAAAATCATTAAATATTTAACATCTGTTAGTACAAGGGATTGTTTTACACCCTTTTCAAGAGTTCAAGGACCAACCAATTAAAAAAAAACCAAGTTTAGATACTAATCGGTACCCTCGTAAAGAGTTCAAGGACCACGGGAGCTATTTAGCTTGATAAATATCTTCATAAATCGGAAAGATATATACTAACATGAGGGCTTTATTTGTTAATGGTATGCTGTGAAATTTGGGGGAATAAAGTGTTGTAAAGCTTATAATTCAAGGGAAATTTTGTAACTGATACTTTTTGCCTTTTTAACTAAATTGTCCTTAATTTCCTTCTCATGTGCATCTCACATGAGTTTTTCTGTCAACAAAAACTAAGCATCTGTTTGGTTCACTTTCTTAAACTCAACTTGTCAACTCAAATTTTGTCTTTTTCTTTAAAAGTCTTTGTCTTTTTCCCAAAAAGTTTTTTGTCTTTTCTAAAAAGTCAACAAAATTTACTATTTCAACTTCAAAAACACAACTCAAACTAACGAACCAAACGAACCCTAACTATAGAGGGCCAAATTATTACGGTTCCAAAACTGGGGAAATGCATATGTTATGTTTTGAAGTTTTGAGGATAAAGTATTATAACAGATATATAACTAGCAATTTCGTAATTAACTTACACATACTTCAATTAAAATGTGCATGTAACAACACATGAACTCGACAGTCAAGAAAACATTTGATCTGCTGCTATTTCTTTTACAGTTTTTATTGTTGGGATTTTGTGTAATTGATTATTTATCTAGTTATCATTTTGTGATTATTCTTGGAATTAACATTTTGTATTTATTTCCAATTTTAGAGATTGTGTAATATCAATTAGCTTATATACGATTTATTTTTTAGTTTTCCCAATTGTAATTCTTCTTTATATAATTTTGTAAAAATTTAATAAAAATTATAAATAAAAAATATTTAAATCCCAAATTTCAAGATTTATTTCCCTCGTTTCGCTTGAATAATTTTTGCATTTGTTATCATCTCTCTCTGCCTCTCTGCTAAGCCGTTGTCAGTCAGTAGTGAATTGTGGCCAGAGTGCTTACTACTCTCACAACATGCTGATGAAATATTTATAGTATTGTTTCCAACACACAGTGTATACTACACGTACTAGAACCTAGCATTACTCACGTTAGATCAGTACTAGATCCGCAAACGTTTACTATTCATGTCGGCCTAAACAGTACTGCTCAAACTATTCTCCGCCTTAAGACTTGTTCAAAAATTGAAAACAAGAAAGAAAAAAAAAAAAAAAAAACCCCAGTGACAATAAGACAACGTATTTGAAATGAACCTGCTGAAGCTTGAGAGACGGATACATATACATAATGTTTCCTATACTGTATATCATATATCACGTGATATTTATAACTTTTTATTTATAAATAAATTAATTTACATGCAATTTCTTCTTTATAAACTTGTCATATAATATTATATTCAGACATTGGAGTGAATGACAAAAATCATATAAAAACATTACATCCAAATAAATTAATTATTATAATAAAGTCACATATAATATTACCGGTGACATATATGAAAGGTGTCGTGTAGGAACCCTCTTTATGAAAATATATGTATATTTATATAAATATATATAAAGTACGAGTATATAGCAACTGCAAAAGAGTTTCACTAGCTTCGAAAACTTACCGAGTCTGAGAAACAAACAGAATTTGTTGAGGGACCCACATTGCCTTCTATACAACTGGATGACCCCCTCATCGACTAGACTTTACTCGGCACCATCTTCTAAGATTGCAATTTGGGTATATATATATATAGGCCTAAGCAGCTATATTTATATATATAATGTATATCTATTGTCATTAGTCAGCGTCAGTTTTTTTCATGGTTTTAGGTTAAATTAAATGCAAAGTTTGATTCGTGTAGGTTTCTATTAGCTGTGACTTATTTTTTGGTTTTGGGGTCATTATTAAGGATGTTTAATTAACAAACGTACTTACACATGGAGTACATGCATGTAATAGGAGGTCACCTCGAGCCCCTAAATCAAGAATATATAGTAAATTTTTAAGTTTAAATAGTAAATTTTTTTGAATTTTTTTAAATTTTTAGAAAAGATAAATAACTTTTTGGGGAAAAAGATAAAAAACATGATGAAAAAAGTACAGTTTAGTTTAAACTAAACTTATAGTCAAACAAGGCCTATATGCACAGATTTTTGCCAGATGAGCCCCAATGTAATGAAAGTACTATTAACTTATTTCAAAAAAATGAGGGGAAAAAAATCAAAATCTTAAATCTACAGGGTCCTTTTAAATAATAGTTGGAATTGAATATTTTTACATTAAAATTAAAATATGTATATTATTAAAAGTGTGAATTATAAATGAATAATGTTGTAGGGAATAATATAAAATTTTAAAATTAGAAAATAATATAAAATTTTAAAATATGTTAAAAAAATATAATACAGATCTCGTTTTATTCTCTCATCATTGTAAATATTTAAACACAAGAAGATTTATCTTATTTCGATTTGAAATAAAAAAAGGATTTTTTGAAGTTTAAATTTCATGAAAATTTTAAGATAGAGAAAGCGAGAGTAAATGGGAGAGTTTGAAATTAAATAGATAAAATTTATCTCGTTGGAGCCTTTTTGGAAACAGGCCCTTAACTTCTTTGGGTCTTTTATGCACACAATAATCGGTAGTGTTGGTTTTTGACGGTTAGATATGGTAAAATTCATATCAAAATTAAAAAATAAAAAATTATAAGATCAAAAATTTTTAATACAAATTAAACAGTACTTTCAATGGGCTTTATAATATGACCAACGAAAAAAATAGAAACAAAATAATGAATATTCAAAGTACTTGATGTTTGTAGACATTCCTATAGTTTTGTCTTTGGCACTTTAATACAAATTAAATAGTGTAAAAAAAAAAAAAAAAAAAAGCTACGGATAGGATACTTTCAATGGGCTTTATAATATGACCAATGAAAAAAATACAAACAAAATAATGAATATCCAAAGTCCTTGATGTTTGTAGAGATTCCTATAGTTTTGTCTTTGGCACTTTAATACAAATTAAACAGTCTAAAAACAAAACCATACGGATAGGATACTTTCAATGGGCTTTATAATATGACCAATGAAAAAAATACAAACAAAATAATGAATATCCAAAGTACTTGATGTTTGTAGAGATTCCTTTAGTTTCGTCTTTGGCACTGCACGATGCTATATATTCCTAATTGTAGAGCGGTAGGTAAATGGGCATGTCGAATTGTCACGGACGAACTTCAATTGAAGGACTCTTACCCCAAAAAAAATTATTTAAAAAAAAAAAACCTTCATTTGAAGGACAATAATAGATGAATATAATTATCCACTAATGTTGACCAATATTAAGGTTATTATGATTAGTTCTTTAATCAGTTCAAAACTATCATGCTAATTGAATCTAATTTTGAGATGTAATTAATTACTAATATTGCCATTGAAGATGTACGTATAGGATGTTACGGATTATGTAATAAAATTTTAATTAATCATAATAATGATAAAGAAGCATTTACAAGATTTACAGTGATTCACGTTAATTATGAATGAGGACAATAATTATATGCACTCAACATAAGATACAGGTACAAAGTTTAAAATTTTTTAGTACTAGTTCAAAATCAATCATATGATCATCACTCGAGTGATACATAAAAACAAACAAATACGGATATAGAACCAACCATTGGACTAATTGAGACAGGTTTCTGACGTTTACATGATGTGCATTCATATCTTCGGGTCGGTCGCTACAATAAATTTAACTTGAATTGCAAAGTGCGAGTTGGGGGAAAACGGTGGTGTGTGTGGGCGTAATTTGGCCTTCTAATGAAGAGGGCTCAAGAGAAACGACAAGATGAGACTATATATATAGGTGTGTGTATACATATATATATATATAAGGAGACTGTTGTCTAATACCTTTTCTATACGGTATTTATAATTTTTTTCGTCATATGTTATACCAATCAAATCAAATGAATTAAATATAATATTATTCAATTTATATCATGTGATAAAATTCTAAATATGAAGTTATTATATTATTATGCTCTAAATAAAAAATTACATGTTAATAAACAAATTGTTATAAATTTTTAAATAGAAAATTATAAGTGTCGGATATTATCCGGTATCAGATACAAGATCAATATTATATATATATTATAATTTTCATCTATGTACTTAAAGTTTAGGATTATTCTTATTTTGTTCTCTGAACTTTAAAAATTCACATTTTACTCCATGTATTTTGAATTTAACCTACTTTACTCATTCTATCAGAATTTCAGTTAAAAATATAGAGAAAACTAAATGAATTAGTCTTCTTAAACTCATTTTGTTAGGATTTCTATTGAAAATAAATGAAAAATATATATCACATGACTACACATTTAACTCACTTTTTTTCATCCATTTTTTTATTGAAATTCTGATAAAAGAGATAGAAAGGGGTTAAATTCAGTATTTATAAGTAAAATGAGAATTTTTAAAGTTTAAGTGATAAAATAAAAATAATTTTAAAAATTAAGGATATAAATAAGAATAATATTATATATATATATATAATATTGATTCTCGATCAACGAGACTGCAAACTATGGTCCAAAAAAGAACAAACAACTCTGTGTACGACTTTTACCTCTTCCTTTCCCTTTTATCTTTTTTCGTTTAACTGATGTTCATGTGCCAAAAAATGTTAGAAGCAATAAATTTTATTTTTTATTTTTTTTTAAGTTGACCTGCTTTTCCGCTGATATATATATATATATATATGTATATATATATATATATATTTGAATGAAGTAGAGTAATGAATGAGCAGCTCAGAAATCAAATATTATATGCTCTTATTTGGTAGAACAAGTTTGCCTTTCTATTGGCATGTATGTTCTAAGGCACTGGAGTGTGGAATAAACAATCTCCAAGTAGTTTATTGATTGACACATGAGTTTAATTTAGAGTACATATTGTAGTATAGATATCTATTTTTTTAGTTGTTGTAGAAGAAAGATGGTTATATTTGAATTGGTTGTTACAATACTTATAGGTTTATTTTCATATCCGATATTTTATAAAACAACATTTGTAACTTTTATTATACATTTCATCTATAGTAGTAACTTTAAATAGTATCATGTTATATCTAAACTTATATAAAATTATATGTAAATCAACTAATAGTTACGTATGATTTAAATGAAAAGTTATTTGATGGATTTGTATAACTGTCTAACAGAAGATGCATTCTATGTATAATATACAATACAAAATCAAGCAAACAATCCCATGCACCACCATTTCATATCATAAAACAAAAGAAAAAAAAAATATCACAAGTGCTATCAAATATTGAGTGGTGGCAAGTATTTACCCAAGCATATATATAAAGCCCAGTTTAGTCCAGGCTCAATGGCTGATGTGGCCTTGCTTTTATCTTCTTTGTAGAGCTTAAAACTTTCCCTCTTGGGAAAATGAGATTTTATTTTTCAGAGGGAAAATGAGATTTTTTTTTTTTCCTTAAAAAAAAATTAAAGAAACAAAGAAAAAAGAGAGAAGAAGAGTAAGGAAGTTTCTTGAACCTAGAGTAAACTTCTCCAAATGAGTAGTGGGGGGACAATTTCGGCCGGTTCATTAGTTAGTTGAGCAGAACCAGTGAGATGTAATTGGAGCCTAGATATATATATATATATATATGTATGTATTTATTTCGTGTAAAATAAAAGGATAAAAATATTGTGTATATATATATATATAATGAGTTAGCCCTACAAAGAGAATATTAACGAGACATCTTGTAAAAGGTAAGCCTTGGTGATAACAATCATTCAACTAATTGACCCCCTTATATCTTCAAAAATCCATTCGATTATATTTTTACCTAACAAACTTTCAAGTTAATTCCGTCATGAACAAAAATCTATGCTTTTGGTAAAGTTTGTTGTCAACTAGTTGCCCATAAAAGATATGCAGAATCAATTGCATAGTTATTCACAACAGAAAAAGAATGGGAATATTACCGTGGATCAATCCGGTAAAAAAAAAAAAAAAAAAAAAGAAAAGAAAAATGTCGGGAAAACTGATTTTCACCTAAAAATTCTGACCCCCTATTCTTACCTTATCCTTTTCACCTATCATATAGGGCAGGAGCACCAACTGGCACATCGGCTATATCATCGGCTATAAATATGAGCAAGCAATAATACATCATCACACTTCTGCATGTTAATCAATTATATATCTACATGTCTATCACTTTTTCTTTTTTTTTACTAAATAAAAGAATATATTGGTGGTCCGTTATTTCTCGACTCAGTACAACATGTTTGTAGGTTTATAATTTCTCTGAGTGATAAAATATTCGAATTTCTAATCTCTTAATCAGTGAGATCTTTAAAATTATTTTATATGTCAACTCAATTACTGGTACATAAATTATAATATCAATCACTTAACTTTAACTCATCATAATATAAAATTTAACACAACTTTATCAGTTAATATCTTACTTTTTTTGAGTAAAATATCTTACTATTTAAAAGGCTAACATCGTTAATTATCCATTATATAACTATCATTTATGTATATATGCATATATATCTATTATATATTTTTTTTATAACAAAATAAAAAATTTCTTTTTTCTTTTTGAAGTTTGGTCTTGATTTTTTAACTAGATTAAAAGACTTTGGTCTAAGGTTTTTTTGGAGGTTGGCAGAGGAGTTTCGACTTTTTTTTCTTTTTTTGTCTTTCTTTTATATTTATTTTGCCCTTTTGTGCTTTTTTTATTTCCATTTTTAGAATTTTAATATTACTTAAATAATATATTATAGCACGCGCGCTATTATATATAAAAATGAGAATGTGAGATAACATTTTCAACTATCAACTTAAAAATAAATTATTTACCAAAAAAACGTTTAAAAAAAAAAAAGAAAAAAAAAGTGATTTATATATAGAGTGATAAAAGAAAAAGAAGCATGTGACAGGGGCTGGTATGATAACGCTATAATTCGATGGGGAGTGACAAAGATGCTATGTGTTAAACGAAAGTCAACTTCATCAATGCCAATACACATTTAAAAATATATATATATTTACAAAATCAGAAGAGAACAGTTTAAAATAAATAAATCAAAAAATAATTTAATACTCCACAAACGTTCGGTTGCCAAAAAGATCAGATTGTGGCTTTTTTGTCTTTGGCCCGGGATCAGAGATCAGAGATCAGAGACCTAAACCCAAAGTCAAAATTCATGCTTCAAATGGTAAAGCCCCAACACTTTTCTCATCACTTTTTCATTAAATTCTCTGCCCCCAAACATCCCCTATTTCACCTTTATTATTATTATTATTTTTAATTTTCCCCTCTCACACGTACTCCAAAAGCATTTAAAGTCGATCACTTTCAATCTCTGTCTAAATACATCTTTTGAGGAATTGTTTCTGTCACCCCCATTAATCTCTCCCTCGCTGTCTCTATCTCTCTCTCTCCCTCTCTCTATACATCTATTTTCTCATCTAATAATATAAAAGGAAGTAGAGTTTAGGTAAGTTTTTTTTCAAGCACAAAGAGTTTAAAAAAAATAAAAATGGACGTTAGGTCAAGAAGAGTCAGGGAAACAAGCCCGGATAGGGCAAAAGTTTGCTTGAGGCCAAGAGTCAAACCCATCAAGAAGGTCCAAGTTGTCTATTATCTCTCAAGAAATGGTCACCTTGAGCATCCTCACTACATGGAAGTTTCCCATTTAGCCGATCAACCACTTCGTTTACGAGGTAAAATAAAAAAAAAATATATATATATATATGTGTGTGTGTATATATAAACATGATAGTTTGTTGTTTTTATTATTATTTTTTTCTTGTGTATGAAAGGAAAATGGTTCAAATTTTTGGCTTGTTTTTGTAAAATGTAGATGTTATGGAACGGCTTACTGTTCTTAGGGGAAAAGGAATGCCCTCTCTCTACTCTTGGTCTTGCAAAAGGTACCTTTTTTTTTTTCGGTTAAGTACTGCTTATATATAGAGATATATATATATACACACATACATATATATATTTTGGAAAATGTGATTAAGTATTGTTGTTGGAATTTTCAGGAGCTACAAGAATGGTTATGTGTGGAACGACTTGGCTGAAAACGACATAATCTATCCAACTGAAGGAGCTGAGTATGTCCTCAAAGGTTCCGAACTAGTTGAAGGTTGCTCTGGTACCTTTGTTTTCTATGAATTTACCAAAACACCCAGAATCTGATTTCACAACTTAAAGCAATTTTTTTCCCTTTTTTTTTTTTTTCTTGTTTTTCCTTGATGCAGAAAAATTGCAACAGATTCAAATAAGCGGTACCAGACAACAACAACAACAACAACAACACGTTCAAGAGCTAAACTTCCAAACAAGACAGAAACCCAAGTTCGAAGAATTCGATCAAGACGAAGAAGAAGAAGAAGAAGAGTACGAGGTCGAACTGGACGAGGATCAGAAAACAAGCTACACAAGCTCAACCACACCTCATTCTCGCTGCTCCCGAGGAGTCTCCACCGACGAACTCGACGAAGTCCAGGCCCAGAAAGCCCACTCCTCCGCCGACGGCACGCCGTCAATCACGACGGCGAGCAAAAACAGAGCAAAACAGAGCAACAGCGGATCTCAGAGGTTCAACGAGGAAGACGACCCGGGCGTCGTGTCGGAGTCGGAGTCTGGTCCGGGTCGGAACTCGGTGCTGCTCCAGCTGATCGCGTGCGGGAGCTCCGCCGTGGCCAAGGCGAAGAGCTCGCAACCGGCGGCTGCGAAGAGTGGTGGTAGTGGGAGTGTTCTTCTAAGGAGAGGGGTTTTGTGTAAGAGAGCGGTGAAAATGGCGGACGAGGAGATGATAAGTTACATGTCGGAGAATCCGAGGTTTGGGAATCCTCAGGCCGAGGACAAGGAGTACTTCAGTGGGAGCATTGTCGAGTCCATGATCGAAGAAAGGGCCGGGGCTGTTACTCCTGTGCTCAAGAAGTCCAATTCGTACAATGAGGAAAGGTTTGTGTTTCTGTCGTTTTCATTTTTATTATTATTTTTTCACGAACATGATTGGTTATGTGTTCGCAAATCACCGGTGGTAAATTAATTATAAAAAGAAACACAAGTCTCATGTCATAAAATTATATATATATATATATATATATATATTTTTTTTTTTTGAGGGTATAACAAATATTACAAATATACAAGGGTCTTTTGTCATTTCTATCTTAGAATTTGAGAGATGGACCACTAAATTGTATATAAATTTACATTATATATTGTTTACAAAACTTTAATTTTTTTTAATTGGTGGTGCTCAATATTAACGGTCTCTTTTAATATTTTGTTTGTGTTTTAAACTCTATTTGATGTAGAAGTTCCCTATTTTGAAGTTGGTGACCATGGGATCCTGGGATATCCACACACACACACACACACACACACACACACATTACTTAGGAGTTTAGAAAGTTTCTATCATTAGCGTGATATATACCTTTATTCGGACATAACACCGCTCTGTGTTACTTTTTTCAAAAATAAACTTGGAAAGAAACGGCCTTGTCATGATTTAATAGTAATTCAAAAAAGAAAAGGTGGTGGATATCATGTTTCTTGCTGCTGAAAAAGTTAAATATCTTTTTTTTTTTTTTTTTTGCTAGTTAAAAAAAATAAATAAAAAGATAAATCTTTATTCATTAACTTTATAAGCGTTTGTCAGTTGAGCTATTACACTTATCCAGCTTTTAAAAAAAAATTTGATATTTCCAGTTAAAAGTTAGTACTTAGTACTTTGATTTCTCCTGAAAAATTAAAAAGGAAAAAAGTAAATTGGGGCTTTTTAATTATGGTTTAGGAGCGCCAAAGCTGGGTTGGAGGAGTTAAGTCATCATGTGGATGAAGAGAAGAGAGAGAAAGCAAAGACGACAGGAAGGTGCATACCTCGAAAGAGATCTTCTGCTAATTCATCAAAGCAAGAATCCAAGAAATGATATGGTATCATAGCTTTTAATTAATTAGCCAAAATTATGGAATTAATTAGTGGTGGTTGTTGAAGCTTTGTAATTACTAGCACTAATTAGTGGGTTTAGCTGTAGCTTTTTGGGCTTTCTCATTTTTAGGACAACTTTGTTGACGATGTAAAAGTTGGGTAAAAAGATATGCTCAAGCCTCAGAAGTATTTGTGATGTTGATTATATGTCTTTAGATTATGCATGTGATCTTCCTCAAACCACTGATCTGGTTGGGGAGAAAATTAATTATGTGTGGATCGATCCAAGTTCCTCTTTCTATTTTTTTCTTTCCCTTCATTTTCAATCCTAACTAAAATTTAAATTCTGCTAGAAGTAATATTTATTTAATTTTTATGTTTATCTAGACATAATATTAATAGAGAAATAGAGATAGATATATATAACATTAACAACCCTTTTTTATTATATTTTTTTTCCCTCCTTAAAGAGAGAGGGGGAGAAAAGGATAAGTTTTGATTTCACGTTATTATTCTTCTTTCATTCTAAAAAATTTGCCCACCTATATTTTATTCTAATGGGAATAAACTTTTTTTTTTTTTTTTAAGGATTGTCCCGAAATGAATATATATGTGGAATTTTATCTCATCTATAATGGTTTCAGGGTTTTTGTCTCTTACATTGTAATTCAATGGTCAAACTAATGTGTCTTTCTAAAAATATTTCTAACTAATTAAAACAGTGGTTTGATCTTGTATTCTATTATAATACCATGTGTATTATTCTATCAGAATTCCAACTATATTCTATCAAAATACCCTTCGACGACTGAAGTCAACGTCTAAAATCTTCTGAAAGGAATCATCATCCAGCCCTTGATTGATGAGATAGAGAGCCTTCTTGTCTCTCTTTCTTGAATCCTTGAAACTACCGTTCGGGTTTTGAGGTAGACTAGCATCGTCTCATGACTCTTTGTAACCTTTCTTTACAATCTCCAGCTTATCTTCTGCTCCACAGAGGGCTTTCATCTTGATGCTCTAATTGTTGTAGTTGCTCCTGTTGAGCGTCGGGACTTGGAGGGGAACCATATGCCGTTCACCATTTCTCCAAAAGGGAACGATCTTGTAGCTCTGATGATACTTTATTTTCAGGGTGGAGGCTAGAATATTTTAAGAACGATGAGGAAGAGATGAAACTATAAGAATTTGATGGAAGAAAGAACTTGTTATATATTTTCAAATTTTTTTTTGGTTGACACAAAATGAAAGATTTTCACCCCCTATTTAGAGATATCAATGATACACCATGGCCATCATTTTACTTGGCCTAAATGTGACTGCTTGGCCAAATCATAGCCATTCACTAGGCCTACATTTGACCGCTTGGCTAAACCTTAGCCATTCATTTTACTTGGCTTATACTTGATCACTTGAACAAGCCATGTCGATTAATTTTCTTGGCCGAAGTCCTAATTACTTGGCTACATAAGGATGCATCACCCATTTCATGGGCCATCTTTCTTGGGCTCGTATTTGAACTACCTATAACTTAAACTCAATTATAAATTAGCCCGAAAATCAAGTTTAATATTTAACAATGATAGTGACCGTTGGCTGGTTACCATCCGATAATTACCATGATACCTCTCGGTAACCATCGGTACACAATGATAATGACCAGCCGGAGGTCACCATTTGGTTACCGATTGATATCCACCATGATGCTATGCGGTAACCACTGGTATTTACCATGATATTGGCCGGTAATCATTGATATACATTGAATTTACACGGGAATACTAAAAAATCAACAATAAAAAAATTCATTAAAAATATAAAAAATACAATTATATTTATTTCTCACCGATGACAGCACACCAAAAATAACAAAAAGAGAATTAAAAGAATTAAAAAAAAAAACCCCACAAATGGAACACAAAAATTGAAACAAGCTCCAAAATTTCAGCAACCTTGTGCAGTAGGGATCTCCTTAGCTCGTGCAATCTCCAAAATTTCTCACTGGCACAACCCTCACAAGAAGGTTGTAATAGTCTTGATATTCAAAAGATGGCTTTTAGGAAACTATCGTCATATTTACGCTGTCTAATCTACAATCTGTAACAGTGTAGATTCATGACATATTTTTCCTTTAAAAATCAAATCAAGAGGGGACATAGTTCTTACAAGGAGAGAACAAAACCAAAGATATTGAGATGTTTTACGAGAAGAAAAAGTTGATTCGTATCATCTTAATTTGGTTCTGATTTCTTTATTATTATTATTATTGAGAATACCAGATTGTTAGGCATTATTTCCTAACTATGGTAATATCATAAATTTTTAATTAATTAATTTCCTTTTTGTTTTTAATAAATTGTAATATGCGATCCTGCGATTTACTAACAAGGAATTGATGGAAATCAATGGAAAATGCAATAATTTTTAACCGAATTGACTTTCCAAATTCCGTTAAAGGAGTTCACTACCCGAAATCAGAACAATAAATTAATAATAACGTTTCAAAATCTAATAGTTTGCATAATTGATCATATTTCTGGTAAAAGTCATTTCTCTCTCCTTTTTTTTTCCCTGAAAAAATAACCTTGAGCAGTTCTATTTCAGTGTCAAATTAGTATGTCAATATTGAATTTTAGCACTTAAATAGGACAATCATCTCTAATATAGTGTTATTTTTAATGTTAAATTTAGCATACTCCAGACTTTGTCTCGAATTTGACACCAAATATAGTATTTGTCAAATTTCAACATTTGGCTACTGGTTGATGTATAGACTATTCAATATTAGTCCTATGAAAATTATTTATTTTAAATTTGTGATAAAAAATAGATGCAGTGTTTAAAATGATAATATGTATTCGAGTAAAAAATGGAATAAAGTTTAAATTAATGTCATTTTTATATTGTTTTGTGCCATATTAACAGTGACAATTACAATGGATATGATTTTAAATCTGGTGGCGGTATGAGGTCAAAAGAGTTCCCTTGTATATTTTCTGGTTTATATATATATATATAGGAGTTCCTATAATACCTC
This sequence comes from Ficus erecta, assembly GCA_008635985.1. Classification (NCBI taxonomy): domain Eukaryota; kingdom Viridiplantae; phylum Streptophyta; class Magnoliopsida; order Rosales; family Moraceae; genus Ficus; species Ficus erecta. The sequence goes on along the minus strand of BKCH01000005.1, from coordinate 3,706,557 downwards.
TGCGTCACTTATAACATGGCTTTTATTATATTATATCAATCAAAGTGATTCAAACATAATATTTTTTGATGGAACTTGTCCTTGATAACAAAATACAAATATTGTCATGTGACAAGATTTTAAATATATGAAAGGGGTTTATAGTTAAATGATCTTTTTTTTAATAAATGACCCAAGTTTTAAAAATTAGTTAAAAAGCCTAAGTTTTTAAAAATTAGTTAAAATGAATTTTTATTCTTAGAATGATTAATCAATTTTTTAAATGGTCAATCACTGATTGACCGTTGATTAATCACATATTAACTTTCGATCAATCACTGATTGACTATCATTAAGTCATTGAATATAATAATATAACTCACAAATTTTTGTAGTCAATCACTGATTAACGACAAACAAATCACTGATTGATCATAATATTACTCACCAAATTTTGTAGTCAATCAATGATTAACCATATTAAAAAAAATGTCAACTCTCTCTCCCTCCCCCAACCCCCACCCGTGGCAATCACCTCCTCAATTCTTTCTCTCTCTCTCTCTTCCTCCTTCCCTCCTCTCCACCTCTATCTCTCTTTCTCACTGCCAATCTACCTTTGCCAACTTTGTGAAGTCACTGTCACAAACCTCACCTTGTTGTCATCCTCATCGCTGGGCACCCCATTGGTGGTGATGAGATCGCGGCCGCAATCAGATCTTGAAGGCGAGGAGATCGTGACCTCACCGGAACTCCACGAATGATGAGCAGTAGATTCCATCATCGCATAGCTCAGGATCGCCATTAGCCACGCGATCGCTACCTTGCCGGAACCCCACAAACGACAAGCAACCATCTCCGGCAACGGCCAAGGAGAGAAACGGGCAGAGGGAGAAAAAGAAAGTTGGGAGAGAGAGGGGAGGTGTTTAGGAAAAATAAAAATTGATTAAACAAAACATACATATTAGGCCATTTAACTAATTAAAAAGAGTTAAGCTATCTATTAGATTTGATAATAATATAGGCTACCCACCCTATATAAAATTACAGATAAATCAACTAGGTATTATACATCTTAAAATAAAAATTTATAAGTACCGTATGGTGTGTAGTAGTACCGCATACAAGACATTATATCTTTGTTTTAGTTTGTAATGCACATGCTCGGTTTACCCAAATTAACCAGAGATGCCCAAAATAGAAGCTAAGAAAGTAGTACCATTAAAACCATTAAATGAGGACGCTAGATACGATGATTTTGTCCTTGAGATCCATGACATGCATTAAAAGCCTCTAATATTGGAAAAACTTTAGTCAACCCCCACCTTTCTTGTCCGTTCATTGCTCTCTCTATAGAAAAATTCATCTCTTATTTTCTTCAAGTTCTCCCACATGCTGCACGTGGAGAGAATATCTATGAGAAAATATCATATTTAATGGGGCGACTTGACGATATCTAGGTGTGTGTGTGTGTGTGTTATATATGTATAATATTTTTTCTTATGCATGAGAATCTATTCATAAATTGGAAAATTTAGAGATCTATATATATTTTTACACAAATCAATTACTAATTACAACTTGAGAGAGGAAAGCAAAAAAAAAAAAAAAAAAAAAAAAAAGAACGAAGATCATGCAACAAAGTAATCTTCAGTGAACAATATTATGCATAAGGAAAAATTCAAATTTTATTCCAGGGAAAAAAAAAACAGAAATAACGACACAAAAAATAAAAAACAAAAAATAGTGGTGTATCCTTCATAGAATACGCACAAACAAAGAGTCACATATTATGTGTTGAGTCTAGATCTGTTGTCTCATTTTCCTATCTTAAAAATTGTCCCCTCAATGGTAGTTGGACAAATCATTAATTTGTTAAAGAATTTTTAATATTTAACATTTTTAATGTGGCTAAATTATAAAATTCTAATAATATGATATAATACTATTGAGGGACAACCTTTAAGACAAAAAATCTTAGACCACATTTCTCAACTCATCATGTGCTATGCAATTAGCTTAGCCATAATTTTATTTCAGACTTTTTATTACATAAAGTGTAGAATACCTATTCGTATTCATTGCCCAATTGAAAAAAATAAAAATAAAAAAATAAAAAATCCACTGTATGCAATTAATAAGGATACAGAAAACACGTTTAAATAAAAATAAGCCATTATAAGAGGCGCTTTGTTCCGCGTGAAAAGGTAATGTGGAAGAAGAAACCCAGTCCCTCACTATAATATACAACTTCCAATTTCCCATTCTTTGGTAGCTAATACTTAGTACTTGTAGACTTCATTAAGTCTCCTAATTTTTCCTTCCTCTTTGGTTATACAGAGTATTAGTTCCTACTCATCATCACCATTAGCCATGGCTAAGTTTTTGGTGTTGTTTGCCCTAGTCTGCGCACTCCCTGCGCTCGTTAGCTCGCATCTCCCCACCGGCAGACCCTTCCACATCACCGGCCGCGTTTACTGCGACACTTGCCGTGCCGGCTTTGAGACCACTGCCTCTTATTACATTTCTGGTATTCTTTTTTTTGTTTTTTTTAGTACACACATGTACACTTATTTTCATTAATATGTTACGTTTTTTACTCTTTCTTATAACAACGTTGTTCATCTTCTTAGTATATGAAGATGTATTTGCTTGTGCTTCTTGTGTTATTTTGTGTTTATATAAATGGTGAGAAGAGGCGACCGTTTCAAGGAAAGCTAACATCCCAACTAGGTTAATCAAAAATAGAATTATAAGACGTACGATTGACTAAGTTCTAATTAAGGCACAAAAATACATTTTTTCAAAAAGTCACCCTTACTGTCACTCAACAGAATTGGACATGAGATTTTTATCTCATACAGCTCCTCTTTGAATTCTTTTGAAGTCATTGGATCCTTTTCCTCGTTTGAGAACCTCTTCCATTCTTCCACTCCGTTCCGAAGAGTAACTAAGATCAATTCAGTCACGTTTTCATTTATTTGGAATATCAGGTCTTCTACTTCATTTTTACTTACTTTTTAGTTACTTTTCCCACGGGCTCAAAAATTGTCACGTCAGTTGATGCGGAATATTTAAGGACGCTATCTATATTGTTCTCTATTCTATGTGGTTTTAGGTGCAAAGGTGAGAATTGAGTGCAGAGACAGGGAAACCTTAGGGCTTCAATACAGCATGGACGCATTGACTGACTCAACCGGAACATTCATCTTCAAGATTGAAGACGATCACGAGGACCAGATCTGCGAATGCGTGCTGGTGAGCAGCCCGATTTCCGACTGCAAATTGGCCGATCCAGGACGCTGCCGTGCTAGCGCCTTGTTGACACGCTACATGAACGGAGTCGTCAACAGCAAGCACATTGTGAACAACATGGGGTTCTTGAAAGAAAAGCCCTTGGCCGGGTGTGAACAAGTGCTTAAGCAGTACTTCCCACCTGAAGAGGATGATCAGTAATCATTGCATTTGGTAGATTCACTGCCTCCTTAATTTAATTTTTAGTTTATTCGGGGGGGGTTTTTTTTTTTTTTTTCCTTCCTCCTCTCTTCTTTTCTTTTAGAGTATGTACCTCTCTGCCTAAGACTGTTTGGTCTAATGACACGCCGAGGATTATGGCTTCGAATCCACATAATTGTTATATTCGGTTATTTTTAGAATTATACATGTGCTATTACACACGCAAAATTTAAGGGAAAAAAAAAGTACGTATCTCTCGTACTTTTATGCGTTTTCTGATCATGAATCAGTCCGTGGAACAAAATGTTAGACTCATGATGATGTAATTGTTAATTGATTGGTTTCGATCTATGAGATTTGGAGCACACTTGATTGATAATAGAATTACCACTCAATTAGATACACAAACATCATGCTTTTTTTTCTTTTAAACACACCACTTTCACCATTCAAATATCAAAACTCTCTCTCTCTCTGCAGCATATCCAATAATTTTGTTAGTAAAAACTTTGTGAAATCTGTATCATCTGTGGAGAAAATTATGTGTTAGTACTTTTGTTAACTATGCGTTTTAAACTACTGGTTTACTCAAAATTACACCAAAGGAAAAAACTGTAACACAAACAAGGGGGGTGAGGAATTGTGAGGAATGCCCCAAAAAGAGTAAACCTCTTATCCATAACGAATTCAGGGTTTTTGCTATCTTTTATGACAAGTTAAAAGTCAACCTATGCTATGTCTTTCAAAAAATACCGCCGATCAACCAAAAAAAAGAAAGTATTATGGTATTCTACTATAATACCGTTTATTATTTACCGAAACACTGTTTGGTAATTAAAAAAATCCTATAAGATTTTTTTTGTTGTCTACTAGATTTTTGACGTCAAATTGTTTTAAAATATATTATTATAAGTGATTAGATTGTATATATTTTTTATAATTTTTTTAATAGTAATCTTTCAGGTTTTTTATGTCAAATTAATTTATAATATTGCTCTATCCAATTATTTTTCTAATTTTTATTGACAGAAAACTCACAAAACAAAACAAAAATTTAAAAACATACAAAACTGAATAAGAAAAAAAAAAAACAAAAAACCAAAAAAAAAAAAATCAATATGCTTCTTGCAGTCAGAGAGAAAAGATCTAGCAGCGATTGCGACGAAGTTACAAACGCAATGGAGACAGAGATCGCTATAGAGAGAGAAAGAGAGAGGGGGAGAGAAAGAGAGAAATCATGGGGGGAGAAAGAGCGCGGGAAAGAGAAAGAAGAAAAAAAAAAAAAAGAGGAGAGAGGGTCAAGATCGCCATGGCTGAGATCCATCGCCAACCAACTTCGCATGATGCACTGATGGCCGCAGAATATTTGATCGCAACTAGCGAATCACCGGCGGAGGCTCGCTCGAAGGATGACGTTGGCGACGGCGGCTCACATGAAGTAGATCGGAGGAAAGCGAAGGAAGACGAAAGGAGAGAGAAAGGAAGGAAGAGAGAGAGTCAGATACGAACAAAAGTTGAGAGAGAAAGAAGTAAAGGAAGAGAAAGAAAAGAGAGTGGGAAAAAAGTGTGAAATCTAGGGTTTGAGCATAGATTTATCTTTTAAAGTGTATGATCAAATGAAAAAATGGTCAAAGAGGAAAATTTTGGATTAATAATTAAGTAGGGCAAAAATCCAAAATAGGTGCACTAATTAAATGGTCTATTCCCATAATATCTTCGGAAAAATAAGAAAGAAAGAGAAAACAGAAAACAAACCTTCTCTTACAACGTGGATATGGGCTCAATCCATTTTCTTATGTTTCTCTCATTCTAGAATCCATTAGGGAAATGATAATTATAAAATTTTGGGAAAAGTATTTAAATGATATAAATTTTAAAATTATTACGTTAAAATGATACAAAAATATAATATTAGATCAATATGACATAAAAATAAAATAAAGTAAACTATAATTTTATTATGTTAGTTAAGATAAGAGAATTTGTGTCATATTGATCAATATATGAAAAAAAAAGTGATTATTTGAGTAATTTTCTCTAATATTTTTACGAATATAAAGAAAGTAAATGGTCAAAATTTAAAATATTTGAACTTGATGTAATATTAAATAGTAAATTTATTAGTTAAAACATTTTTTAAGTAAAAGTAAACAACTTATTTAAGTAGTAAATTTTTTATAAATAAATTTTTATCTAGTGAATTTGTTGCTGTTATTAATTGCTCTAAAAATTTTTAAAACCTAATGTTAATTTAAAAATGCTATTTTACTTCTTCCTCCCATTACTATTCTAATAATTAATACTAAAAATTGTGTTATTGAGATTAACCCACCCAAAACATATGCATACAAAAAAGAAGTGAGGAGTTTAACATATTTTAGGAACAAAAGAACTACTTACGTATAAATCAACAAGAAGAGACAAATATAACAAGCAATCTTCAGAGCAACAAAAAATAGAAGAACTAACAAGTAATCTTATCTTATCTTATATTATATTATAAATGAGGGAAAAAATACTACAATTCTCGGAAATATGGATCAATTGGAGTTGCACAGAAATAGAATTTGGCATCAAGTGTTATCCTATGATGTAAGGTTCAAATATATTCGTATTTGTTACAATGTGGGTTTTAGACTTGTATGTTGCATTTTTTTTTTCTTTGCTTCTCTTAAAAAAAAAAATAGAGTTGATAATTCAAATTCTATGTTTTATATTGCGGTGGTGTCAAGTGTTGAATTACAATTAAATTGTGTTTACAATTCTTCTTGTATGTGATATCTTAGATGTGCTTATGAAAAAAAAAAAAAACAAGAATAATGATAAAATGATTATGGACTATCATTATCAAAATTTTAAAAGAAATCATTATGTTGTTATCGTCATCTTATTATTATTATTATTATTATTAGAATATGATATTGATGATGACTTTTTAATAAAATTAAAATAAAAAATTGTATGCGTCATGGTTACATAATCTTATAAAATAGTGAATAAACTTATAATTATTTGGGAATCCAACCCCAATATCCAAAACCCTTCAAACCCACCAAAGGGTGTTAGGCTATCATGATTATATCAATTCATTATATAATATAGCAACATTTTCCATATTCGTATTAAAACTACATAAATTTCAGGAAAAAAAAAAAAAAAAAAAAAAGAAAAACCAATTTTGTATCTGTTTCTATGAATTCAAGTTCGCACCAATTATGACTCCAAAACATTCACCTGCATAAGGCTCATCGTTTTCGACACAATTTTATTAACTCTTTTGTCTTATCTTCAATTTTTTTTTTTTTTTTTTTTGGAAATAGTTGCATATAGCATCAAAAAAAAAAAAAAAAATGTTTTTAGGGGATAGCATCAATTTATTAGCTTTTCACGTTCCAAAAAAAAATTTCTCCGGTCTTAACTTAGAATGATATACTCCCTCCCAAAAACAAAAAAAAACAAAAAACAAAAACAAAAACAAAAACAAAAAAAACAACTAGAATAATATACTGATACATTAAAAAAAAAAAAAAAGGAGGGGGGGGGGGGGGGGGGGGGGGGGGGGGGGGGGGGGGGGGGGGGGGGGGGGGGGGGGGACGGTGGGGGAAGCTTACTTTTCCCCACCAAAGGGGTTAAAAAATTTTACTCTTGGAATGGATGTCATTTTTTTCAAACTCATCATCTTTCACCCTATGGTTCTGTTGAGGATCATCGACAACCAAGTACACCTGCAAGTTTCACAGACAACATCCAAGAAGCACTTTCTGTTGTCCTTGCATAATTAGCAAACTCAAATCCCAAATATGCAAATTCATGTCTATGAATTATATGATACAACTACAGGGCTGGAAGCCCATGTTTTAATAGTGAAATAATTGAAATCGAAAATCGCTACAAAGGCTGCAGGGGATTCCGGCGGAGGCCGTCACGGAATCGCGACGATCCACTATACGTAGTCGAACTGTGCCGAACCTAGACCATCGGATATCCCCCTACCTCCATCGGATCTTAACGCTCGCAACCCAGCAACCCACCGGTGCGATAATCGCACTCGAAGGGCGATGGTACAGGCAAGCTCCTCCTTTGGCCTGCGGATCTCACGGCTGCGAGAACACAGGGCTCTCCGTCGCAAACACTGGAGACCTCCGACGACTACTCACTTCCTTCGTCGGCCGGTGGTTTTTGGAAAAGGACTAAAAAAAAAAAACTTGGACTGAGTTTTTTGTCCTAGAATCAGATGTAGTTGGCTGTATAATGCTTTTTGTGTAATCATTAGCATCAAAACCATTGAATGAAGTCCCAAGTTTAAAAATTTTTACCCTGGAAAAGAAATACTTTACATCACTGTAGAATTGCCCAAAAATAAAATAAGCATATAAAACTGTGTGAAAAAAAGGGTAAAAAACTAAATTAGAAAAAAAAAAAAAAAAAAAAGGATTTGACGACGTCGTTTAGACGTCCAAGTTTTGCGTTCCCCCGCTAAATTTATATAAAGACTTCTCCTCACTCCGGCGTCAGACCTTTTTCGCGTCGATCTCTCCTAGTTTTCTTTCAATTTCACTTTCCCACCTCCCAAACAGCCCTACATCTCTCCTTTTGATCCTTGTTTTTTCTTGCCCCCTCTCTCTCTGTGAGTCTCTAGGTACTTTAAGCCCATCCGATATCAATGTGAGTTTCACACCACTCCTCTTTATTTGCTCATCTTTTTTTTCTTTTTTCTTTTTTTTTCCGCAGATTTGGGATGAACTTTCTTAATTCATAAATTTACGTTCTCCAGCAATCGGCAAGTATACTTTTTTTTTTTCTCGGTTTTTAATGGTGGGGTCCAACCCCACCCCCCCACCCAAAACAAAAAAAAAAAACGAAATGTAGATTTCAATACAGAGTGCAAAATTTTGATTCCCGTGAAAAGGAAAAACTTTGATTCATATTGTTCAGAGTGAATCAAATTTGCCAAAATCATGAATTTGGGTTTCTTTTTAAGTGCAAAATTCTCAATTTAGAGTTACTCTGATATATCTAACTGATGGGCATTTTCATGTCTTTTTGGATTTGGAAATTGAATAAATTTCTTTTTTAATTTATTGAATTTATTCTTCTGATTATCAAGGTGTTATTTGGCTCAATTTTGGTTCTTTTTTTTTTTTTTTTGATGATTTCAATGGAATAACAGAATGAACGCTGCTGTTCTTCACCAATCTGTTGGAAGCATTCAGCTCTGTGGCTGTGACAACAGTTTGGGGTCTATAAAACTCTCAGGGAATTCCTCTTTGAGATTTTTCTCAAAGGGTATCGATACCGGGTTGTTCCAAAGTGGAAATTGTAACTATAGACCCTTTACACTGCGTGTAATTCACGCTTCGACTTCTCATTCATCGGTGGTGGATCAGGCTTCTACATCTGACTTAGGTGACGGTACCATCGACTCACCGAAATCATCCGGTATGTGTTTGGTGTATTGGACTTTCATATTAGTTTATTATTGACTTTGGGATGACGAGACAGATTTTGATGCTTTAGGAATGTTGATTGTTTGGCTTAGAAGTTGTTTTTTGTATTAATTATTAATTATTGATCCACAATCTCATTGTTAGGTGAAGCTGCTTTGATCTTAATTCGACACGGCGAGTCTTTGTGGAATGAGAAGAACTTGTTCACTGGTTGCGTTGATGTGCCTTTGACGAAGAGAGGAGTAGACGAAGCAATTGAAGCTGGTAAAAGAATCAGCAACATACCGGTAGATATAATATATACATCTTCACTGATTCGTGCACAGATGACTGCCATGCTTGCGATGACGCAGCACAGCCGCAAGAAGGTATCTTTACTTACGTTTTTAAAATTTGTCGTTCAAGATTTTTTACTTTATTTTGTGGCATATCTGATAAGTTAAATTGCTAATTTCTGAACATGACATTGAAATTCAACAATTTGCATGAAAGAGAATTTGACATGTTTTACTTGTTCATGCTTCCTAGGTGCCTATTACTATCCATACAGAGAATGAACAAGCCGAAAGTTGGACTCAAATTTACAGTGAAGAGACCAAGAAGCAATCAGTTCCAGTTATAACATCTTGGCAATTGAATGAGAGAATGTATTTCTCGTTTACTTGCATCTTGTATTCTTGCATGGACTAATGCAATACTTCCTAACAATATCTGAGCGCAAATAAAACTAGTGTATGCATTTATTTCAGGTATGGAGAATTGCAGGGTCTTAATAAGCTGGAGACAGCTGAAAGATACGGTAAGGAGCAAGTGCACGAGTGGCGTAGAAGTTTTGATATTCCTCCCCCAAATGGCGAGAGCTTGGAAATGTGTTCAAAGAGAGCTGTTGCCTATTTCAAACAACATGTAAGCGCCTCCACGCTATTTTTTAGTATCTTATCTTTACATACAGTGATTTTCACAAGATTATACGTTTATCATTCAAAGATGTTCAATTATTTGTTTTTGGTTTACAATTTCGATAATCTTCATGTGTCTATTGCAGATTGAGCTCCACCTTCAATCTGGAAAGCACGTAATGGTGGCTGCTCATGGGAATTCATTGAGATCTATAATTATGTATCTTGACGGATTAACTACTCAAGAGGTAGCAAATATATTCGTTTGAATTTCTTAGTACTAAGTAATGTGCCTGACAGTAAACGGTTTCCAATTTTCTGGCAAACAGGTTATTAGCTTAGAGTTATCGACCGGGGTACCCCTTCTTTATATATACAACGATGGGAAATTCATGAAGAGGGGAAGTCCTGTAGGACCAACAGAAGCTGGTGTATATGCGTATACTGATGTACGGATTCTTTGCTGATCTAAGCTATCTCTGATTTTTCGTATTTCATATTTCACCTTGTCTTTGAGCCTTTTAATATTTCTTAGTTGTGTAAACCTTATCTTATTATATTGTCGACTTCTAGCAAATGCACTCTAGGATTTATTTATATTTTTCGTGTTTCGAAAGGCAGTGGCTGGCTGTGTTCTCAATATGCAGCTCCTGATATCTTAGTTTAGAGGATGCAAAGACTAACACATGATATTGTCCATCCACAGTCAGATGTATGGTGGACTTCATTTCCTTACAGAAGAACAAATTTTTTTTTAAAAATGAAATATGAGGTTTATTTTTGAGGTCAAACCACAGGGGTGTAAACTGTTATAATTCTATGTTACTGGTCTATTTTGTGCACATGCTTAATGCTTGGTTCTACTTTGAATTGCCTTTACCACTTTGTCCAACTTATCCCTTTTTTGGTATAAATTTATTTTCATCTTTTCGCATTTTAACAGCTGATTGTCGTTTTTGTAACTGCAGAGTCTAGCTCGTTACAGGCAAGAATTGGATCAAATGTCAATTTTTTAACAAAATTCGTAAGCCTTTTTTGTCTTATGCCCTCCTAAGATTGTTGAAAGATTGGATTCTAAATTGCTCATAAATCCAATGCTTACCATTTAGTCTTTTTTTTTTTTTTTTTTTAATTTAGTTTGCATCCTGAGTCGTTTGTATATGGTCCATGTTTTCTGCTAGGCAACAATCCTTTGCTAATACTTGCATGATTTTTTCAATAGATAGTGTACTCATCGTCTCTTTTGTGACTCTTCATTGCAGAAAACCCGAGTTAACTTTCTCGCGAACTGATTGAACTTTCTCGCGGGAGCTTTAGGCGTTTGTGGAATGCAATGACTTTGCTTACTGCAGATTTTTTGTTAGAAGTTTTCAAGAAGTTGTTTAGGGTCCATATATAGAGACTAATTACCAGAGTTTTAGTGTAATAAATATATATATACAAATATGTAGATATATAAGAGGGAAGTGTCACATCATTACCTTACAATATTGAAAAAATTGTGTTTTAAGAGTCACGATGTGGAGATTGTGGAAGCTATTTCTTTGTTAGATTTTTGCATGACTCGTCAAGAATGGTAGGCAATAACTTGTAACGGGAAGTCAATTTATGGTATGCGGAATTTTAATTACATATATATATATATATATATTTTTAATTTACCTTAGTGAACTTGCATGAAAGTCCACCTTTGAACAGGAAAAAAAAAAAAAGTTGACCTTCTTGTAAGGAATTGTTGATGCTTTGGGCTTTCAATTACAAAAGGGAAGAAGTAATTGTTGGAAAGGTTATACTATTTTTTCGAAAGTTAAAAAGTAATTAGTCAGATTAAAAAGATGAAAGAAACATGGTATTATTTGTGTATAGTTGAGTATACGCTACTAGTATTAGGTGAAAGGGCTCCTTTGCAAAGACCCAGGGATCTTTGTTTTTTTTTATTTATTTATTTGCTTGCAGTTTTCAATAAAATATGATGGACGAATTGGTATTTAAAAAATTAATATTAGAGTTGGTATCTAAAACATTACTATATCTATATATTTTGTAAATATTAATGCATGGAAATTTAATGCATAATTTGGTGAATTATTTAAATTTTTGGTAGAATAATATGATAAATTATCAAAATTAATCTACCATATTATTCTACGATGACTGGAGTTGGAGATGCCTGACCATCTTGTGTGGGAAAAAAAAAAAAATCTTATAGATTCTCAAAAGTAGTCTATGTGAATACTCTCTGATGACTAGTGACAAAGAGAGCTGACACAGTTTTGTGTTGAAAATGAAAAAAATAATAATAATGTGATAGATTATGAAAAGTAATCTACTCTTCGACCACCAACATATAGTAATCGGAGATTGTCAATGGTCAATATCAATCCGATGGTAATCTACTGGATTACCTTTTTGATTGGCCGGGGTAATTTTTGCGTAATATATGATGTTAACCTTTAATGACTAATCAATTTAGAGGTCAAAAAACTAACACTATTATTGTTGAGATCAATGGAGAAGCTAACTTGTTATTTCAGTGGGACGTACACAATTTGTTTTTGTTTTTTGAGAAATTAATATTAAAAAACATTAAATGAAATCGTATTGATTTTTAAGAACTACTAAATACATATACATAAAGATTAACCATTAAATATATTACAAAAGCTTATGATGAGTTTTTATACTTTAAAAGTATTACAAAATAGTTTTTAGTGGGGATGTATGTAAAGATAATTAATTTTTAAGTGTAGGTGAAAATGAAAAATCATTACATTTTGAGGGGATTTTTTTATATTATTTTCAGAAATTCAGTGGAGGGGCTACAACCACCACTCAAAAACACCTCCCTCCGCCCCTGACTGAGATAACAATCAAAATGTATGAATTTTTTGGGACAATCCTCCCAATCACCCAATATAATAAAGTTGACATATTAAAAAAATATTTGGGCACGTTATCCGTGCCAAATAATTGAAAGTGGACCCCATTTGTTGACTCATATTATGAGATCCACTTTTTATTAATAGGTGACATTCAACATCATTGACACCCCTTGTTATTTGACGGAATTCAGACTTTTTTTTTTTTTTTTTTCTCAAAAATAAAATTTAGACGTTTTATTTTCAATGGAAGGAGGTGATCCTTATTGTTAATATATTTGTTGTATGCAGTTGGTTTTGAGTTGTGAAGTGTGACTGATAAACGGTTTCTGCTTCGCCCGAAACCTTTGGCGCCAATGTCTCATCCTCCTAAACAGAAACACAAGAAAAAAACAGATCAACAAAATATTTGTTTCGGGGAAAAAAAAAAAAAAAACATTAATCACAAACAAAAGAAACAAATGAACAAAATTTTACATCCAAAAACAAAACATAATTGGATAATTACCCTCACATGAGCAGATAAAAATTTGTATGCTGTCTTTATAAAACATAGAAAACGTCAATAACATAGAAAAAGATAACCTTAGTAATATTTGATAATCAATTTTAGTTAAAAGTTTAGAGAAATTTGTTTAATGAATTGAATGTCTTCCTCGAATGAATGTTCTTCCGCAATGGCCAAAGCTGACGCCATCTCCTCCACCTCCTCCTCGGCGCCTTCCACGCCCAACACCCCCGATAACTCCGTCAAGAACGAAAGGAAAAGGAGGGTAATTACATTTCCTTTATTTTACTGGTTTTTTATTATAATTACATTGCGTTTATTCTAATTTTGAAATCATGTTCTGCATAAAATTATTGATTTTAATATGTACATTAATTAGTTTTCTTGTCCCTTAAATATATAGTCTATAATTCCTAGGCTTTTTGGTTCAAAAGCGCAATATGGTCGAGGAAGCGAAGATGATTTAACTAAATCTGATGGATCAAATGCAGTTGATAATCTTGGTAATCTTTTTACTTTTCCTTTGAATTTTTCTGTTTTTTTTTTTTATTTTTTGGTTTTTTGGATTTTTTGTGCATTTTTGTGAACTATTCAATCTTGTTTTTTTTTTTTTTTCAATTCTTATTGACACAGATCTAGACAAAATGATTGCATCCAGGGGAAAAGATTTCGTTCTGCAAGACGCCCCTTTCAAATCGAAAGGTTGTTCAGGTATATTAAAAAAAAAAAAAATTTTGTTCAACCAATCGGATTGAGCTGCGTTCCTTCATAACGTATGGATCGCATACTTTATGAGAGAACCCCATCCAGGGTTGGATGGGGGCGCTCCCAGGGACGGAGTCGTAGAAGGCCCAGTGGCTTAAGCTTCTTCAACTTTTTGTTATTTGCATTTACGTAGATCTATTTATGTGGAATTTACATATTGGCCTCCTAAAATTAAAAACTTCATTTTATTGCCCCTGACAAATATTCCCGGCTTCGCCACTAGGTGCTCGAGGTATATATATATATATATATATGCAAATGCAAATGCAAGGTATATCATTACTTGTTTATTGGATGCAATGCAAATACGTGCTTTTTCATGTATGTGCATAGTATCATGTTCTACAAAACTCTGTGATAACAAGCTATGAAAAAATCTTGTAGTCTTCACGAAAAAATAAAAAATAAGGTCATGTAATGATAATTGTTGATGGAGTTACAAGGCCACGTAACAATGCATATAGATCATAAGTCTTCTCCTTATCCCTACTTGTATTTTGGTAGCTTACCTAACAGAAGTATGTTCTAGACTTGCAATTTTTCAACGGAAAGAAATTATTTTTCACGTTTCACATTGATGTTGATGCCTCATCATTTGATCAAAATGTCAATTAAGCTAGACAACAAATGAATAAAATATTACATATGTTGCCCAATTATATTTAATCTGTTGTCTATTCTCAGAGAGACAAACCAATTCGAGTAACATTGAAAGCCTGAACCTCTCCAACTTTGAACTTTCTATGGATCCGGCGGCAACAGAAATCAAAGAATTCCGGTACGAACAATTTGCCATGCTAAACAATAATATTTGTTTCGATGTTTTGGATCATAAGGTCATGTGTTGGATACTGTGCTATAGTACTCTGAACACTACCTAGTTTGGGTTTCAGGGTGTTCGTCGCGACGTGGAATGTTGGAGGAAAGACGCCCCGCAATGGCCTCAATCTTGAAGATTTCTTGCAAGTTGAGGGCTCTTCAGAGATATATGTTCTGGGGTACGATATTCTATAAGCTATGGTTCAAGAAATATTTTTGGAACGTGCTAATATTCTTTGATATCGGCTTTTCTTTGTCTATCGTTGCTTAAAAAAAAAAAAAAAAAGGGTTCACATAGGGTATCTTTTTGTACCGAAATTTACTAATGCACAAAACAACATTAAGTCCTATCTAACTTCTTCTTTTCTTTTGTTTTCTATATTCTTAGGTTCCAAGAAATTGTTCCGCTTAACGCAGGGAATGTTCTTGTGATCGAGGACAATGAGCCCGCAGCAAATTGGCTGGCCCTAATAAACCAAGCTCTCAATAAACCGAGACATGATTCTGTGTACTCCGATTCGAGGGAAAAAAATAATAAAAATATTGGCTCCAATGTATTGAACAACATTAATAACAAGTACTCCACATCAGGCAGTACACTAAACTTCTTCCAAAAGCCGTCTCTCAAAGTCCTTAGCAGAAGTTTGAGAGCCGACGGCAGACTTCTCAAGTCTTGCAACTGCCCCGACGACTTTTCGTCACAAGAAAGGCCTCGGAGACTGAGAAAGCTTATCGATCCGGAGATTGAATTAGACACGGGATCCGATTCTTATCAGAGTCCGCGATATGCAAGCTGTGCGGATGACTTGTTTGCGATTGCAGAAATAGCTTCCTCGGATCTTCCTACAACCACAGACAAGTGTTACCGCCTAATAGCGAGCAAACAGATGGTGGGGCTTTTCCTATCCGTCTGGGCTCGGAGCGATTTGATCCCTCATATAGGTCATCTAAGAGTCTCCTCCGTAGGAAGAGGAATGATGGGCTGGTTGGGAAACAAGGTAAATCCGAAAACCTTAAAAATTTTGCAAAAACTTGAAGTAGAGGAGAGAGAAACTTTTGAATCTGAAAATATTACCGTGCAAAACATGTCAGAAATGGAAATTAAAATGTTAAAAGCCATTTTGATTTTGAAATGAAATTGAAACAGGCTAAACCTACGAAACAAACCAGAACTAAATTTTTGTGTATTTTTGTTTTTTTGATTGTTTTTGCAGGGATGTATATCGATAAGCATGTCGTTGCACCAAACAAGCTTCTGCTTTGTTTGCAGTCACTTGGCTTCGGGTGAGAAGGAGGGCGATGAGCTGAAGAGGAACGCAGATGTGGCTGAGATTCTGAAAAGCACCCAATTTCCAAAGATTTGCAAGAATCCAAGTGGTCGTGCCCCGGAGAGAATAACCGACCACGAGTATGCCAGCTTAAATTTTTAACATAGTTCCTGTGACAATTTAATTAAATATCGCATATATCAATTTGGTCATTTTTATTTTTACTTTTCAAATAAAATATTGTGACGGACTGATAGTCCTTAAGAATTTTTGTCTTTTATTTTTCAGCTCCATTTATAGTAATCTGTTTCATTTTATGTATCATCGTAACTTGTGTTGTTCTTGTCGTGTGTAGCCGAGTAATTTGGTTGGGAGATTTGAATTACCGAGTGTCTTTGAGCTACGATAAAGCATTGGTTTTGTTGGAAGACAATGACTGGGATACCCTCCTAGAGAAAGATCAGGTTTGTTTCTTTTATATTTATATTTATATATATATATATTAATTTAAAGCATGTGCTATGTTGGATATACTTGAGAAAATTTATCTACATAAAGGGAAATTAAAATAACAAATAAAAAATATTGGACCCAAGAAAAAAAAAAACAACAAGGTACCAGAAGATTAAAAAAAACATAAAATAATATCAAAAGATAAAAAGACTAAAATATAAAAAACTGATCAATACAGAAAAAGGGATTAAAATGAAAAAATAAAAATAAAAAAATGGGCCAAAAGAAAATCAAGGGACCAAAAAAAAAAAAAAAGATTTTCGTTCAAAACCAATCGTTTTGGACGAACGCAAGGCACTTTCTCCTTTTTTATATTATGTTTAGTTATATAAAATGTAATTTGAATTTTGTTTCGCTTAAAAGTTTCGAGAATTTTTATTATAGGACTATTTATTTTATATAATTGATAAGAATTACTGTTTTAATTACTTAATTAAATCTTCAACAGTCAAATTTGTAATCAAAATAATTTGGTGTCACTAATTATATTTTTTTTAAATGTACGGTCATATATATATATATATATATATATATACCATACCATTGAAAAAGTAACTGAAGATTTCCTAATTTTTTAGTGGAAGTTTCCAGGATCACTTCATCATCCTTCAATAGGATAGTTTATGGCATTGAGATCTTATTTCTAAATATTTGTTAATTTATTAAAAAAGTAGGTGAAATATAATATGGCAGGTAAAAAGGTGCTATTCCTAAATATGTATGTATATAGTTGCTTACATAATTTTTCTATTTAATTTTATTAAAAGATATCGAGTTCGAATCATGTATATCTAGATAGAGGATAATTTTCTTTGATAAGATTATACATGATAGAGGTTTGTACTGAACTGAGTTATTGTCAATGTCATATGTGAATTTAACTATGGTCATGTCAAAGGGCAGAGTTGAAAATAAGCACCAAACTTCGTCAAATATGTATATATATATATATATATGCATGCAAATCAGTGCTACCAAAGTCGTATGTAAAAGGAGCTCCGAATTTGTCAAAGATGCATGCAAATCAGTGCCAATACTTAGGTCATAAAAATTCTGATTTTTTTTCCCCTAATATTATGGCGTAAACATTTTGCAGTTGAATATAGAGAGAGAAGCAAAGAGAGTGTTCGATGGATTCAAGGAAGGACATATTTTCTTTGCCCCAACTTACAAATATTCTCATAATTCCGACGCTTACGCTGGCGAAACGGTCAAGTCCAAGAAGAAACGCCGAACTCCTGCTTGGTAATTAGTTCTCTCCCTCCTTTTACAATATGTTTTTATTTTAATTTTCAATTATTATTATTACCTAAAAATAATAACATTATTATTATTATTATTTTGAAATGAATGTCAATGATTTGGAGATAATCTAGTTAGGTAGGTATCGTCTAAGATCCTATCATATACCCCGTTCTTAACTTAACATTATTAATAGTACATAAATAAATATAAGGTTAAATGAAAAAGAACCACTCGAGAAAAGAGAAACCAATCGGAAGGAAAAAAAAAGTCTAGAAAAAAAAAAAAAAAAAGAGTACATGATTTAGAGAGAAATTAAGAAGACCTCTAAAAAGACAAGGGGGAACATACTATAGCCAAGTCAAGAAATGATGAGTAGACGACCAGCAATGGAAAACATCACGAGAAATAGCGGAAGTAGCCAGTTTGTCTATTGTAGTGTTGCCTTCCCTAAGGCCTAAAGTGCTTATGAGAGCCCCATTTATATATCCAACGGCATCTATATTTCGAAGGCACCACCATAGATCTACTTCTAAATAAATTAACCACATAAATATTAGAGTCATATTTAATTCAAAGAGAGCCCCTTTTGAACTCCCATGCATTATCGATAGCAATGATCATAAAAGCCATTAGTTCATCCTCGAATGCAAAAGCAATGCCAATCATAGCCGAGAAACGACATTTAACAAATCCTCTGTTAAGTGCGGAAAATACCACCACGACCTGCTCTTCTAGGAGCTCCCCAAGCCGCCCTATCATAATTCCAATCCAAAATATGAAAGACTCTTTTAAGTTAAATTATCATAATTAACTTTTTTAGGTGCATTTACTTTGCACATAACAGTGTGTGAAAAAGATAGCGACTTAGTTTCTTATTTATTTATATATTTACTTACAAATTTCAAATATGTAATGAATGTATAATGATCCCACAAAATATAAAGAACGAGAATTGAATCTGAAATATTTCTGAACTCCCTTTAACATTGGTTTTTAATTGAAAGAAATTAATACTAAATTTACTCTTATACTTAACATAGTTATAGAACACGCACTTTGGTAATTATATTTGTAAGAGTCTTATTATTGTTTAGTAAACACTAAAAAAATAACTAGTAAATAAACCAAGAAAAGAAAATTTGATAGTTTCTCTTTTAACTTTCTAATAGGCAAACAATTAAACATACAGAAGGAATATCTGGTGGTATTCATTTTTAGTATTTTACTTTACTTTTCAATCTCATTACCTTTCATTTTACGTTCTGTAGCCACTTGATAAACCTACCCTTAATTTAATATGAATATTTAACGTCCAAAAATGACATTACCGTCAAACATTTGGATCTAAAGGAGACTTGAACACTTTTTATTTGTATTTGCAATTTCTTTACATACTCTACCAAACACAATTCGTGAAAGTGTAAATTTCGCAACTATATAAGCTCAATGAGCTTCTTGTAATTTGAATATCCTATTGGGGGCTAAGGAATACAGTTACATAGTTGGTTCCTTTAAAATTAAGACAATTAAAAAAATACTAAACACAAATACGAAATAAATGTGATAGTATAATATAAATTTAAGCTAGAAACTATGTTTTATTTATACATCATTCCAAATTGGTTTTTCAGGTGTGACAGGATATTATGGCGAGGAAATGGCATTGAGCAACTATCGTACATTCGCGGGGAGTCAAGATTTTCAGATCACCGGCCGGTGTGCTCCGTCTTCTCGGTGGAGGTAGAAGTAAAAACCAACAGATCAACGAGAAACAGCCGATCATTCAGGCTAGGCCCTTCTTGTACTGCTCCAAGACTGGACTTTGATGACTGCATACCTAAAAGACACAGCTTCTATGACTAGGTCCAAGCATATAGTCATATATTTATATACATTTTTATATATATATATATATATATATTAAAGCTATCTCAACCAATTGTATATTCTTGTTTTTCATTCTTTCGTTTGTATATTAGTTCAACTATTTCTATACTTGAACTACATTTTTGTATTCCTAAACCTTTATAGAGAAAGAGAGTACATCATTAATTTACAATTATACATACATGATTTTATTTATAGGGGTAAATTAAAACCAAAACTTTAGAATTACCCTTTTGATATATATGTATATCTACATATGTAGTTTGCTAATTCACTCATATTTCAAATCCCAAATAGAAATAGAACTAGTTCCTTCTTGATCAATACGTGGGATCTTGTCACTTGAACTCATGTTCTTCATTTGGACCAAATTCTTCACCCGGACCCGCTAGATTATTGTCTATACTGATTAGTTCATCCCAATAGCTACCAAAATCTCCCAAGCTAGTAACAAAATCAAAATTATGAGCTTCACTGTTGAGACTTCCCTCTTCTCGCTCCATGTCTAACCAATCAGCCACGCTCAAAACTTGTGCATTACCATCAACTGACGAGGAGCGATCAGGACCGTACACGCGAGTACTAGTGCTTGTTGATGAGGCGCCCGTTTCTTCTGAGCGATAAGCACACGGCCGTGACATTTCATGTTCCTTTCTTGAGCTCTTGTCCACAAAGCCAAGACCCGTTTCACTCTGTGAGCAAAGACTATTTTGGCAAGCATATAGCAGTGTACTTGGAACCGTTTGTTCCGATGAGTCAAAATCAAGCTTCCTCTTCTCACCGCCGCGTGAACTGATATTCATGATTTCTCCATCATGATCATCAGTTATTTTGAAGTATTTTTTGGTGAGTTGGGAAAGGAGTAACTCTTCTTGATTGACAACCTTTGACCAAATTGCACTATCGTCAGCAACTACCGACGGCAGGAACTCTACAATGGCATTCGGAGCTGACTGGTCGAACCGGACTTTGTCTTTCCACCACTCTAGGAGACTGTCCGATGAGCCTGTGACGGGTTTTCCCTTCTCAGGGATAATCCCATTGACAAAACCCTGTTAAAGAAAACAACAGATGACTATAAACGCTAATGTCCTCTGTATCCAAAGGGTTAGTGAAGCTACTTAAAATTTAGAGCTCAAACACATAAAATCGCAATTCCCATACGTCGAACATTAGGGAATGTTTAGGATGAAGGAGAGAAAACGGGAAGGAGAGAGTAACATATCACCCATGCAAGGAAAATGGGGGAGGAAGGAGGCCCTTTTTCTTACGTTATTCCTTATAAAATGCCTCCCGCTCTTCTCTCCTACTAATTAATTACGAATGTCAGGATCATTATGCTAATCTCTATGCCCCTCTACTTCCCTGCACTTTTTTCTCCCACTAAACACTTGCTAAAACTCAAACTATACCTAATCATCTGAGAACCAAAAGTACCCTCTTAATTGCAAAAGCCTATAACATATTAAAAAGGTTTGTTAAATGGATGTATTCATGTGAACTATTATAAAAATCAAATTTCGTCCTGTATTTTTTCATGTTTCATATTATGTCCTTTACTGAAAATATTTCATGGCTTCCATACTATCTATATCACTTCACTTTTATCAGACACGAACGACAATGAAACAAATAAAAATAGACAAATTTATGATAAAAATTTGTTGCAAATCTAATGATTTCAAAATATAGAACTATGTACTAGAATCATGGGAACAAGGATTGGCTAAGGAATATATATACAAGAAAAAAAAAGGGAGTTTGCTTAAGCTATGAATAGATGATTATATATACAGGGAGGGACTCTTATCGACATCTCTAAGAAGTACTAATTGATGTCGACAGTCAACGTATATTGTTCCTATGGTTATAAATGTTGTGAAAATAGTTATACCTGTGCTTTGCAAACCTCCATAATCTTGCCCATGTATTTGAGAATGGAGTCTTGAGCTCTGGTCATCTTCTTCCTTCTTGACAACTCCTCTTTTGCCGAAGGAGACGACAACGGAGATTGATCTACATCGAGGTGTTTTCCTTTCTCTTTAAGCTTTTGCATGAGCATCTTGTCCTTCCACATGCGTCTCTTCAGCTCATCATACCCAATATCCTCTTGTCGATCGAGTTCTGCTTGCACCACTTCTTCTTCTCCGGGGCTAAACGGCTCAAGTTCTCCATGGATTTCCACCATTTTTATCTAACTATAGGTATTTTCTTTTGGTGTTCAAGTGCATGCCATGTGACAAACCCATGTTTTATACATATATATATATATATATATATTTATAGACGAAGGAAAAGAGCTGAGAAAGGTGGTGAAGAAATGAACGAGGTAATCAAATAACGAGGAAGAAGGTGAGTTTGGAGGTTTGTGTGAAGCGAAAACGAAGAAAGATATAGCTAGTAATGTGGGTGATGTACTGTAGGGCATAATAAATAGACACCATGTTGGCATGTGAAGTAAGAAGAGAGATGTACAACTGTGTGTGTGTGTTTATATATATATATATATATATATAGATACAAATCCACAGGCAAGAGTACACAACTCCGCAGTGGTTTATCATTTTTCATACATGGTAGACACGTGTTTGTGTATGCATTAAAATATCTTCACACCCAGACACACACATATGTATATATGTGCATGTATAAATATATGTGTATGTGTGTGTGTTTAAGTGAGATCCATTAATTGCTTAAGGTGGAAGCAATGCCTTCTGGATGATTCTAAAGCAAAAGTACCCTATTAAGGAGAGTTGGGTTCAAGTTCAAAAAGACTATCGTTTTCCACAAGTACTATATTAGAAATATTTCAAGGATCAGATTTTTTTTCTAATCAATAAATCAACTCTTGAGGTTTTTTTGTTATTATTATTTATATCTAACTCTTTAAATATATAAGAATAATCTTTTATCAAGCACAAATACAAGATAGATTTATCCGACACATATAATAATTGAAATATATGTATATAATATTAATTTGATGGTTTATATATAACATTACTATCATTAATGTGTAATATTTTCTTTCAGTTCACAAAAATTATTAAATTCTTACATGTGACACTAATATATAAAATTATTTGTTTATTTAATTACCTACAAAATTGCATTAGAATCGACCGAAATCTACATAAATCTTTAGAGAAAAAATTATAAGTATTGTTTGAGTTTTTAATTTTTAATTTTCTTTTTCTTGTGAGATTTATGAGGAGTTAAAAATGAAAGGATCGACAAATAATTGATAATCGTAAAGTAAGACTTTATGCGGTTGTTTTTATCGTTTTTCTCAAGTGTACCGTCTTCCAATTTGAGGATTTTTTTATTTTTTTATTTTTTATTTTTTTGTTAAACGTTATAGTTTTCTTTGTCTTGTTAGTTTGGTACCCTTGTTTATAGATAAGTTGTTATCTCCCCTTTTTTTTGTAAATACTACTAGAATTTTATATGAAAAAATAATAATAATAATTAGTACCAGTTGTAGTGTCTTTTGAAGCTAATCATTAACAGCTTCACAGAGAGGGAAATAAAAATTGAATCATACATAATTTTTTTCTGTCTAGGTTTTTCCTGTGAAAGTGGTGGTGCCGACTGTCTTTGAAAAGACTTTTGAAGAAGTATTGCATTTTCTTGATGCGGTTATGACGAAGGGAAAGCAAAATGTGGCTACGGGCTCACTTCGAAAACTTCGGACTAATAATAAAATGTTTTTCAACCCAAGGCGTTGCAATTTTCCTTTTCTTGTTTCCGAATGCAATTGACATACTACAACAAAATATGGAATAAACAATGGATCTTACACGAGAGTTTTTTTTTTTTTTTTTTTTAATCATAGTGGATTTGTTGTTAAAAAATTACATGACAGTGATTTTTCTGAAAACGGTGATTGAAAGCCAAATACTTATATGAAAAGTCCGAAAATATTCACACACACAAAAAAAAAAAAAAAAAAGGACTTTTTCCTATTGAAAATTTTTAAAAAAATTAGGAGTGTGCCCACACACGTATTGATTAAGTGAGAGAAGAGTAATAAAAAAGATTCGTTGGTTGAGAATCTTTTTAATTACAGTTTTTAAGAAAAACTCTGTTAAAATTGTGGTTCTAATTTTTAATCCAATTTGACATTATTGTATTGTGGAAAACCTTTTATTATAGCTACAATATTGTGTATTTAAAAATATTCTGTTTACAAGCATATAGATGTTTGGTAAAAATAATAATAATAATAATAAATTTTGTGAATATTACTCAATATGTGTTTGGTGAACTATGCTTGTTAGGATTTGGAGGTGATGTACAACTTTGTGTATGCAAATCCACAGGCAAGAGTACACAACTCCTACGTGGTTTATCATTTTACATACATGCGAGACACGTGTTTTGGTAGGGATTAAAATATCTTCACACTCACATATACATATACAAACACACACACATATATATATATGTGTGTGTGTGTGATTTAACTTTTTCTATAAGTATGTTCCAGATCATGGAAGCAATGCCTTCTGGATGATTCTAAAAATTAAAGTACACAATTAAGGAAAGTTGGGTTCAAGTTCGACCAGACTTTAATATTATAATATTGTTCTTAAAGGTTTGTGAGGTGTTTGGAATTTATATCATTTTCCACAGGAACTATATTTGACAGATTGAAAGGGTGGTCAGATATTTTTGTTTGCTAATCAATAAATCACCTCTAAAGATTTCTTTAATCAAACCTTTTTTTTTTTTTTTTGCTGGTTTTTTAATCTAACTTTCTTAGTATATATGAAATGGTTTTAAATCTGATGACCATAATCAGTCTGGCAAATATAACTTCATTCTTAGATTCATGTTTTTAATCGATTTTTTTTGTAACATCATGCATCTTAATTTGTAATAAATATAAGTTATTAAAACTTTTATTACACGTGACATGTATCAATAAAAAATGTTATGCATTAATGAGTTAATGTTACATGATATTAATATTACATTTATCAGATCGTACAGTTGTTGAACTCTAAAATTTAAGAATCAAAGTGATAGAATATACATAATTTAAGAACTATACAAACAAATTATCCTTTATCGAATAATGAAGAAATGTATGGTTGCCATGTAGGTCCAACAGATGTGAAATTATGAAGGCAACTTATCCGTAGGCGATAAATATTAACTCTATAAAGAACAGGAGAATGTTAAAACAAAAGGGAAAATATGAAAAGACGAACAATTGCTAAAAAGGCTTTGGGTTATAGTACGGATCAAAACAATTATTATAAAGGTTTTAACCTGAAAAAAAAAAAAGGCAGGAGGACGGGAGAAAAAAGAAAAAGAGATTGATATGGGAACAAAAGTAAAGGAACCGCAAGAAGTCCATTGCAAAAGAAAACAAAATTTTTGGAATTCTTTCTAAAATATGTCATTAGGATAAACATGTCTTTCTAAAATTTGAAATGCACCTGTTGTAACCTTGAATTATTAAATATCTTTAAATATTTACCCACAGAACTTTGAATGGTACTATTTTTTGGATTGAATTATTGAGTTATCGCTTAATTTAAAGTTATTTTTAAAAATAAAAAATAAAATTAGGTAGTTAGGGTTAATGAATGCTCTCACTTAAAAATAAATCAGTTGACCATCAAATTTTAGATATATTCTCTTATTGGAGTAGCTATTTAGAAGCATGAAAAAATGATAAAAAAAAAAAAAAGTAGATAACAAACCTTAATTCAACTCAATTAATTAAGAGTTTAACAAAATTGACAAACTTATGCTAGCCTATTAAAAATAAATACATTTCATAATTCGGGAGTGAATTTAAAAATGTGTAAAATAATTCACAGAGTACAAAAGGTATAATTCAAGGGAAATGTTGACATTGGTGATATAATCCAGAAAATTCATAAAATTTATGATTTTTTTAAGTTGTCTAAAAAGAAAAAGACACTGCTTTAGCATTCTATAGTATTGTCACAAGGAATGATTAAAGTTCAAACAAGAAAATTCATAAAATAGGTTACTTTTTGCTTTCTATTTTTTGCTTTTAAAATAGCTCAAAAAAAAGGGAAAGGGAAAGAGAAAAGAAACGCAGACAAAGAGAAAATTGCAGCCAAGAAAAAAGACCTAAAGACCCTGATGAAGCTCAGTGAAAAACCTGAATCTAGCCACCAGGCACTCCAATTGATTCGCTACTTTTTTAGGGAAATAAAAAATAAAAAAAATAAATATTAATCTTGAATTTATTTACAAATTACACGTGCACCTTTGTTTTTTTCTACCAAAAATAATGATTAGATAAAATGATAATGTACTATAATTAAAAATTAATTCGGGGGTCAGTTGTTGTGTAGTGAAATAGTAACAACTAGCATGTAATTAGATTACTATTTCGTATCACAGGAAGTATGTTCATATTACTTAGTTTTAAAAAATATATATAGGACATTATCATTAAATAGAATAACAGCACTATGTAGTGATAATTTTCGATTTAATTAATTTACAGAATATAAAGTTTAAATTTCCATTTTAAGTAAAAATAATATAATAATCAACGGAAAGTAATAGATTTATTATAAAAGTATCATATATGCTTTGCTTTACTTTAAAAAAATGATGTTAGTGGAAGTAGTTTTGATATAATGATAATTTAATAACTGATTTAATAGTGAAATTTAATGTATAGAGTTTGAATTTTTTTTTTAGGGGGTGTTTGGTGTGTAAGTTTGAGTTAAGATTTGTAAGTTTAAATAATAAATTTTTTTAATTTTTTTTTAATTTTCAGAAAAGACAAATAACTTTTTGAAAAAAAAGATAAAAAATAATAAAAAAAAATACAATTTAATTTAAACAGAGTTTATTGCCTAACAAGATATTAAAGATTAAAAAAAAAAAAGCATTTATATGCAAACAATATGTCACTACTAGCTATGTTCGACATCACCAGACAACTGTCCTGTTTGCCAAGATTCGTTTCACCATTATAGATTTCTCGAGCTTTTTCTTTTCTTTTTTTTTTTTTTTTTTTTGTGTGGAAATATTTAGGGTTCGTTTGGATCGCAGGTTCAGTTTGAGTTGAGTTGAGATTTTTAAGTTTGCATAGTAAATTTTGTTGACTTTTTAAGAAAAGACAAAAAACTTTTTCAGAAAAGACAAAAAACATGATGAGATTTGAGTTATTTAGTTTGAGTTGAGATGGTGAGGCAAACGGAGCATTAGATTTCTGCAGCTTAATAATTCATATATATCTGCCATTCTTGAATTTAAAACTTTCCCGTCACAAATCTTTCCAGATACTCGAATATTCAATCTGCCATTTGTCAGAAAAAAGAAAAGAAAAGAAAATAAAGAATATTAAGTAAGTGGATTATGATCTACATATATTTACTACATTGAAATTTGAAAAAAAACAAAAAACAAAAAAAAAGGTCATACAAACAAGATAGTGGATCGCCAGTAGCACAACCACTCACACTTTGAGATAACAACTTGAAACCCGCTCAAAAACAAGTACCCAATTTCTTTACAAAAAGAAACTATAAAAAAGTTTTTTTTTTTTTTTACCGAGAAACTATAAAAATTAAAAAAAGTTTGCAAGTTGTGTTATGTGGTTGAATTTCTTCGTCCGGAAAAGGTAATAATTATGAGTTATTCTAAAAATGACCAAAATTACAAAAAGAAAAACCAAAAAAACAAAACTGTTTAAAAATGACTTGAAAAAGAGAGAGTTATTATTTTATCCCCTACATATGTATATATATATATAATAATAATATAATGTACTTTGGATATTTTCAATATTGTAACTTTGAGTTTCAATTTTGAAGCAAATTATTAGTTTTGACAATTAAACACAAAGTGATAACTTTACCATTAAAAATTACCCTTAATCTGTAAACGATTTTTTTAAAAACAAACAAGAGTTTTAACTAAAAAAAATTTAAAATTCAAACAAAACAGGGCAAAAAAAAAAAAGGGAGTAATTTCAATAATAGCACTTCCAAAAATTTTAATTACAAATCTAACATTACTTTTTCAATATTTTCTCATATATCATTGTCAAATCAAAATTTGTAGGCCTCACACATTTACACTACCAAAGATACTCTCAATAGAGGCCATATACCAAATTCTTTCTGTTAATTTTCAATAATAAATTTTTCTTTCAAACTTGATACCACTTTTCAATATTTTCTTTTATAATACTGCTGCATCAGATTTTGTAAGTCCCACATAATTAAATTGTCGAAAAAAGCCCAAAGTTTTTAGCTGAAAACCATTGCTAGTAATGATAACGATTACCAGCATTAATTATTATTAGGACTCATATAGCATAATTGTCATAATACTGGGTTTCAATTTATGGGTTTGTATGTGGATTCATAGGGACACCAGTAGACAAGTCACTAAAGACTTTGCTGTAAAATCTGTAAAATATTTGGTAATTTTCTATGCTCCTAATCAATTTTATTTGTCAATGTTTTTACAAACCATTCCTTTTTTATCGTAGTACTCTCAATTTCATATGGTTTGACTCTAACATAAAATCTAAGTATTTTTTAAATCCAAAATCAATTATGGATCTTATGTATCTTCTGTTCTATAAAATTTTCACACAAGTTAAGGAGGGACTAGTTAGTTGCCATGGTCTTGAGGAAGCTCGAGAATGAGTAAATTTTTTGTATTTATCACTATAAGCTTTAAAGTTTAGAGTTCAAAAAAATTGTGATATTATAAAGTCAGTACTCAAGGTCTTATGGAACCAAGAGAATGAGCAAAATTTTTGTGCTTATCACTATAAATTTTAAAGTTTAGAGTTCAATTTCTAGGTTTCAAAGAAAAAAATAATTATCATAATGACTATGCATTGTTGCATTATTTCTTATTTTTAACTCCTTCCAAAGAAAGTCTTTTATTTTTTAAGGAAAAAAAAAATTCAATTTCATTACACAACCAACATAAAATTAACCAATTATTATCATCAGTAATTGTGATGTCGATTAAAAAATAAAGGTTAGACGTCTTTATCAAATTATCGGATGTCTTTGTTCTTTAATAAAAGATTGGCATATATTGATTACGAATGAGTATCATAATGTTTGGAAATAAGTTACGAAACCTAGAAAATTCCTCAAACCTTCGAATATATTTAGAGAGTGACATTCCTTCTCTCTTAAGTCTTAACATAGACGAACTCTAACACCTTGGTGGATCTATGTGTTAGTGAAGTACTAATTGATGAAACAAATTTATTATTATCACGAGAGTACAATAATTATAACCACAAAGTATCTAATATGTCATAATTAGTTAAATATGGACGATGGTTATCTTTCATCACATTATATGAGAACTCAATTAATAACTCAAGACTTGATTATTTTCAAACTGTAAATTTTAAAAAGCAAATAAATTTAGGAAGTTCACCCAAACTAAATTAGGAAGGAAAAAGGAGAAATATATCTGATTACGAAAGAAACAAAATGATTAAGAAAGAAACTACATGATTATAGGTAGAATGACTATTCCTATATATTAAAATACATTATAATTTTATTATAATTATAATTACAATATACTGGTTTTGAGCTTTAAGTTTTGTTTGGTAATCAACTTTAACTTTAACTTCAACTAAACTATATTTTTTCATCTCAATTTTTATTTTTTTCAGAAAAGTTTATAAAATTTATAACTACTTTTTAAAAAGTTAACAAACCCAATTTAAAAATTTCATCTCTAGCCAACGAATCAAACACAAGCTTAAATTATGAAGTATTTTTGATAATTCAATTATGTGAGACTCACAAGAGTATGATGTGATGTACTGTAAAAGAAAATATTAAAAAGTGGTATTAAGTTTAACAAAAAAAATATATAAAACTGTTATTATTAAAATTAAGGGGGAAAAAAATTAATTGGTTTAGGATTTCCACGGCCCATTTGGGGATTTTTTGAGTGGAATTTTGGAGAAGTTTTATTTGGAGTTGAAATGAATTTAAAAAACGTGGGTTTGGGGTACATTCTTTCTTAAAAAAATTGTTTTGCATTTTTGTGTTTGATAGAAGAATAATTGAAAGAAAGTTATTTGGGGTGGGTGTATGTTGATTTGATAATAGAAAGATAAAAAATTATTTTTTTTATCAAAAAAAGTTATGAAATATATTTTGAAAAAGTGAACTTAGAAACTAATGTTATGTTTGGTGAATCAATTTCATTTAAACTCAACTCAAATTTTTCATCTTAATTTTTATTTTTTTTTTTTCTGAAAAATTAACAAAGTTTATAATTATTTTTTAAAAAATCAACTCAACTTAAATTTAAAAATTTTATCTTATTTCAAATTCAACTCATTCATCAAATCGATCTTAAATTCATCCCGAATATAATGTTGAAAAAGAGACGATATAACACAGTCTCCAACCATGTATTTGAACCAACATGAATGCATGGAATCCACAAAATTTTACGTGTCAATAATTGAAAAAGAAAATACAAAAAAGCTATAGAAGATGTCAAATGAAAATTGGATCAAAATGTATTATTAATATTAACCCAAATAACTTTTCAAAAAAAAAAAAATCCCCAAAAAGAAAAAAGCTTCACGAAATAGGGGGGGTTTTTTTTTTTTTTTTTTTTTGGGGCTAAAATCATGAAATAAGGTGCTTCGTGGACTAGGGATGCCGAAAGGAAAAAGGGCAAACCGGATTTTAAGGAGCCGTTAGGGAGACCCTCGGGAAACCTAAGGAAAAGGGGGGCAATTCTGTCAATTCTGTCAATCCATCTACAAATACACCTTTCCCGATAAAAAAAATGCAGCTATTCCCTTCATTTCTGACACCATACCAGTGTCCTTCCTCTGTCTCTTCATTAACTATTATGAAAATGAAAATGGATTTTTTTTTTTTTAATGCCTTGATCATCCCTTACCGACCTCTGTTTTTGGTGTTTACTGTCTTAAATTAATAATAATCCCAATTCCCAAATACAATTTCTGGGATTTTGACTACAATAAGCAAGAAAAAGAAAGATTATCTAAGGGTTCGTTTGATTCGTTAATTTAAATTGTGTTTTTAAAATTAAAATAATAAATTTTATTAATTTTTTATAAAAGATAAAAAAAAAATTTTGAAAAAAAGATAAAAATTTAAAAAATAAAAATAAAATTTAAATTAAAAAATAAAATTTAAGAGGGTGAACCAAACACATTCTTAATTGATAATTGCTTTTACTACTTTTGTTACAAACTTTTCTTTTATTTTATTATTATT
This sequence comes from Ficus erecta, assembly GCA_008635985.1. NCBI lineage: Eukaryota > Viridiplantae > Streptophyta > Magnoliopsida > Rosales > Moraceae > Ficus > Ficus erecta. The sequence continues at coordinate 3,675,634 of BKCH01000005.1, read as the reverse complement.
ATTTTTTGGGTTTAAGATGAAATGATGAACTGGAAATGAATTAATGAACCAAAAGAAATTATACACACACTTCGAGGCTCTCTCTCTTCCTTCTCGTGTACTACCCCACTGTGGTAGATTCCCTCTCTCTTTTCTCTCTTTGTTTCTCTCTGCTTTTTGGGATTTTGCCCACTAAACAAATTTCCCTTTCTTTTCATCTTCCTCTTCTTTTTCCCCATTTCCGGAACACTGTTCATTCAGGCTTCTGTTACTGGGGTTGGCACCATTATAATAACTCCCCAACGACTCCCATTTCCTCTTGTACTCTGTTTTTCACCACAAACTCTATTTCTAGCTTCACAGCTAAAACGAACCTAAAAAGAAAAGTGGGTTTTTTTTTTTTTTTTTTTGGGTTTTTGGTTTTGCTTCAAAACCCTTCTTTTTCTGTTGCTGCTACATTTTACTGTAGACTTGGTATAAAAGAAACAAGGGTTTTTGGGTTTTCCCTTTTGTCACTTGTTCAGATATATTTAACTTGAAAAAAAAAAAAAGGGTTTAGTTGCTCTGTTCTCATAAAGAAAAGGGTTTTTTCTTTCTTTGTTTTTTTTTTTTTTTGGGATTTCCCGTTTTACCATTGTTTCCACAGATTCTGTTTGGGAAACCGGAAAATGGGTTTAGTTTTATGAACTGGGTAGTTTCCAATTTAAGCCTAGAAAATGGGCTGTACGAACTCCAAACCAGAGAAAGACGAAGCCTTGAGGCTGTGCAAAGAGCGCAGGAGGTTCATCAAGCAAGCCATTGATTCCAGGTACGCCTTTGCAGCCTCTCACGTGTCTTACGTTTTGTCTCTCCGAAACCTCGGCATTGCTCTTCGCCGCTTCGCAGAGGCTGAGGTTTTGATAGAATCCTCCTTGTCCATCTCCGACAAGACCCCCTCCCACTCCTCGTACCCTTCACCGTCTCCTTCCCATCTCAATGAAGTCTCGGACTCTCCATTGCACAACAACGAAAACCCGAACCCGAACCCGAGCCCGCTACCGCTTTCGGTTTCGCCCGTCATGGCGACCAATTTGAACTACATGAGATCAGGGGGTGGTGGGACTAGTGCTGTTACATTGAGGTTCAATCCGGCTGGTGATGGTTTTGTTGAGGAATTCCCAATGCCGCCACCTCCGCCGCCTTTTCCCGGGTCCGGGTCTTGGGATTTCTTCGACCCCATTGATGAGAATGAGAGCTTCAGGTTTGTGGGCCCTAGTGAAGTTGAGGATCATGTGAGTTTTGATGGTTTTAGAGCATTCAATGAAGGGACTTCTTTTGAGCAAAAGAAGACTTGTGATTCAAGTAAGAAAGTTGAGAATTTGAGCAATGGGGAAGTGAAGAAGTTGGAGGTCAGAAGAAATGGTGGTGGGACAGTTGGGAGTTTTAATGGGAAAGTTGCGATTGAGGAATTTAGTTCAAAGAGAGAGAAAGAGAAGAGTTTGGTAGAGAAAGATGCGGGTGGGGAGAGAGAGGATCCTTCAGAGTTTATTACTCACAGGGCTAAAGATTTTCTTTCTAGCATTAAGGATATAGAGCACCGGTTCTTCCGAGCTTCCGAATCCGGAAAGGAGGTGTCAAGGATGCTTGAGGCAAACAAAATTCGGGTTGGCTACTCGGAAGCGAAAGGTAAATGAAATTCTTTGTCTGCTACACGTTTTGACATTGTTCTAGTCTTTGTTGGCGTTAAATTATCTAACTGATTGAATATTTCTTATATAGGGAGATCGTCTGTCTTGGCTTTTTTACAAGCTTTTCAGCTTGTTTGCTGTCAAGGAAAGGGTGCACTTGTCTCTCATGGTAAGTTATTGGACCGGTGATTGACACAACTTGACGGCATTATCAACTGAGACAGCAATTTCTTATTAATCTTGACCATGTGGTCATCGATTTCGTACTTGTTCAATCCAATAAGCTGATAAATTCTTCACTATAATGACCTTTCAATGAAAATGGTGAAAGTTGCATGGATAAGGCAATTATTCAGTGTTACTTTTATTGTCATTGAAACACAGACAAATTAGTGCGAGCCTTGTTTCAGTTTGCTGTTTGTTGAATAAACCGTGGAAAAACTCTTCAATTGGTTGATGCCTAATCGATTGAGACCTTTTCTACTCTTGAATATAATTATAATGTAAGTGGTTAATTCATTTTGTAGAACCTACACCACTAGGGGTAAAGGTTATAACATGGAAGCGAACGACATCGTCGAGGTCATCTTCGTCGAGGAATCCACTTGCCACAGCTTCAAAGGATGATGGGAATGATAGTGGAAGTGATTTTGTCGAAGAGTTTTGCATGATTGCCGGAAGTCATTCGTCCACCTTGGATAGACTGTATGCATGGGAGAGAAAACTCTGCGATGAAGTTAAGGTACTTAACTGGTTGAAGCCACATCACATTATGAAGAAACTAGATCTTTTTTATGTGCTCTAAGTTAACGTTCTAGGTATTTTAATATTCTCAACAGTTACCATTTACCGTGATTGCCACGTTTTATGAATGTGCTATGCCTTGCATCGCAAATTGAGTAAATTCAGAAAGTAAAGATTACCTTAACTAGATCTGATTTTTCATTTGGTGCTAAAGTTTCCAAGGAGAAACAATCATCAGATATAATTGGCAGCTTTCCAATTTTCATGGTCTTCTTGTTTGCTCTTTATATGCTTGTAAATGGTTTATGGTTAATTTGTAAGTTGGTCTCTTTCTTAAAATCGATTCTTGTGTATTGACTATCAGCCGTTATATGATGCTTGTTTGAGTTTAGGCTCTGTGAAAATAATTTGGTTCTTGTGCATAGGCTCTATGGAAATAAATGGATGTGCAAGATATTGGTTTAAATTAATAAGATACCTCAGTTTTAAATTGGATGGTTTTATTTGCAAGATAGGCTTTCTAAAGGTATTTCAAAAGACTCTTCTAAGATATCCAATCTTGGTGCACGAAATGACGCTCTTTAGAATTTTTAAGTGATTATACTTATAAAGTTGTCATTCCATTTTCCTCTCATTAAATTGCGCATGTTTTGGCCCCTTGTAGGCAAGTGAATCTATCAGAAAGGAGTACGATGAGAAATGTGATCAGCTTCGATACATGTTTGCCAAGGACTACAGCAGTCACGTGATAGATAAAACCAGGGCAGTTGTGAAGGATCTACACTCACGCATACGAGTAGCAATACATTCCGTGGATTCAATTTCGAAGCGGATTGAGAAAATGAGGGACGAGGAGTTACATCCACAACTTGTTGAGCTCACTCAAGGGTAAGTGAAACGGTCCTCTCTCCTCACGCATCCAAATATTTGTTGCGAAACATAACAAGCTTTTGAACACACAATTATTTTGTTCGCCTGTGCAGATTGATCAGAATGTGGAAGGCCATGCTTGAATGCCATCATGCTCAATACATCACAATCTCACTTGCCTATCATTCAAAGAACACATCGGGAACCCCGCAAGGAGATGCCCACAAGCAGATCATGGACCAGCTCTTGCAAGAAGTTGAGTGCTTCGGCCTAAGCTTTGCCGACTGGATCAACAGCCTCACATCATATATCGAGGCTCTCAACTGTTGGCTCCAGAACTGCATCCTACTGCCGCGGGAGCGTTCCAAGAGAAGGCCCTTCTCCCCTCGACGGTATCTGGGCCCACCCATATTTTCCCTTTGTCGCGATTGGGTTGCTGAGATAAGAGCTTTGCCATCTTCCGAACTGACCACTGCAATCAGGACCTTCTTGTTGGATCTGCGGCATATGACGGAGCACCAAGCAGAGCAGCAGAAGATGACAGTTGAGGCTGCGAATGGAGAACCACTCGAAGAAAACAAAGATGATGAAAACAGTGGGGATTCATCGTCAACCTCCTCGAATCTGAGCTGCTTACAAGCAAGTTTGACAAAAGTTCTCGACAGACTGACTAAATTTTCGGAGGCGGCTCTTAAAATGTACGAAGAAATTAGGCAGAGAAATGAGGCAGCTCGGATTGCATATTCAAACTGCAAACTTACTAGTACTAGATCATGCTAGAACGTCATGTAATTATTAGGTTTCGAGTATACCTTGAATTTGTTGTTTGGGAGATATGATATTTGTAAATTTCAAGGCTTTCAAACTGCTTTCCTTGTCTCTCTCTCTCTCTTATTCAAAGACGAAGAAAATCAAAATTTTGGACAGTGCAATTTCGTATTTGCGTGTACGGTTCTTCACCCATATACTAGTATCACAAAGCCCAAGGTTTTTTTTTTTTTTTTTTTTTTTTTAAAGAAAAAGTCCGGTTAGGGGACAACCTATGTTTTTAAAGAAAAAGTCCAATTAGGGGACAACCTGTGTTAGCATTACCCTTGAGTATTATCAAATATGTCAACGATAAGGATGCGTACACAATAATCTTTAACCGTTAGACTATCACATATGGTACAAAGCACAAGTTCTTTTATAAACCTTTTTGCTCGGTTGAATATTTTTACGTGGAATTTTTTACCATACAACTTATAAGCGAAAGAGTTGCCGTTTAAATCTCTAAATTAGAGCCAAACGTTCAAAAATGTGAACTAGAGCCACACTGTCTTTAACTTTTAAACGACCTAATTTCTCAAAACGTTGATATGTTTACTCTCTAAATTTAATTCAAATTTTGAATGGCCGCATAACAATATGTAAATTTCCGCAAAAATGTTGCATACCGCGTTATCAATTATAGGACAAGCAATTATGATGACAAAGGAACTGTCGTTTTCAGCTTAAACGGCGGCAAAGTTGTAAATGAAAAGCATGTCAAAATGTCAACTAAGCGACATCAAACCCTTTGAACATATGACAATTGAATTAAAAACGGCATGTAGTTTATGCAAGGCGCAATTTGTTTTAGGGAGCCAAACTCAGGCATTCCTTTGTATAGAGGACTTTAAAAAATAAAAAGTGGAGGAAAAAAATCAATTTGACAAGTAAGAAATCTCCTTGTTTCCCACCATCGAAGTATCTTTTTTTTTTTTTTGGTCTTTTTTTTTTAATTTTATTTTAATTACCTCCAAGTTTTTCATCAATTTTATCGTCCATATTTATTTAAAACATCTACTTTCTTTGTCATTTATTTTGTATTTGGATATTAAAATCCCACATATTGAGTGTATTGAGCATAAGCTTCTGATTTCATTGCAATTGGGGCCCTTGTAACCTGATCCGGAAGATCAAATGCGTCTACGAGTTCTGTTGCAATATTTCTTACTTGGAAGCTCAAGTATTCTGTAAGTTTGTGAATTGCCTGTACACAAGATGAAAGCTTATTATTAGTCACAACCGTAAAATACCAAACCAAAGCTTTCAGAAATCATGCATGCAATGTTAGCCACATGGATCACCATCAGCATCTTGAGGGTCCATTTAGAGTTGAGAGTTTTATAAGTTCGAACTGAGATGTGTATTTGGTTTAAGTGTGAATTAGAAATGATTGAATTATAAGAAAGTGTAAAAATTTGAAATGTGTTCGGGAAAAAAATCAATATGGATCTTGTTCCATTCCTCTCGTCATTCTGTGCGGTTTGGGGGAAAAAAATTAATCCAATTTCAACTTGAATAAGAAAGTTATAAGACTTATGAAGTTCGAGTTTTTTGAAATTGGAAGAAAGAGAGTAAGATATAGATTTGGGAGTTTTGGAGTTGAGTTACAAAATTTCATCTGGAGATGTTCTAAACGCCCCCAAGAGCATCTCCATTGAAAATGCTAATTTCAATGCAATATTTAGAAAAAGTGTAAGAATGACTTATTTTAATATGTTTCTCTATTTCAACTGCAATGCAAAACGTTATCTCACATGTCATAATTACTTTTTGCCACAACTTTCTAGCCTTGGAACTTGTAAAAGGGAAATCTTTTACTTTTTAAGTAAAACGATAATCATAATAGTGTAATTATTAAGTGAGATTGTCAACAAACTAACCTAATTTGGCATTAAGTATAGCATTACAATGGAGAAAGATTTCTTTATCCAAATACCAAATTTTGGCTTTGACATAGAGAATTGGGATTGTGCTCGAGATGCTCTAAACGAAAAATTAAAAGACAGTATCTTTCTTGCTTCTGGTGGCATTTGGTAAATACTAATCTTAATTTCATAACTGGATTAATAGTCGAGGCGAAGGAGTACCTTAGCTTTATTTGGTGCCACGTAATCAACGTTACGGTAGGTTCCTATGTCCTTCCAGATCCGGTCCAAGGCATAAAGATCACAGGCTAGTTTCAGGGCGGCTCGAGAACTTGCATCAGGACAGCTGATACAGAAATGGGAAACTTCTTTTAACTCAAAGCCATATAACTGTAATAATAAAGAATGCCGAGTTTGAGATAAGGAGGTACCTTTGTACAGCGTCAATAAACTTAGCCAGGATGACAGACTCAATATGGGACTCCGCCAATGTCAAAAGGTGATTTAGGCATCTATTCCAAGCACCAAAACTCCCTAGGGTTTTAGAGTGCTTGCGAAGTCGCACAGCAACACTTTGAAGCAATCGAGATGTTCGGTACTGCCACATCAAAAGCCACATGATGAACATTCACAATTTACACTTTAACCAAAATGCCCAAATGAATTTCTTCAACAATATAACGCTTACTCTGAAGGCATCTAACTGAAACTTAGGATCTCGCAAATGGTCCTCACTTTCCCATCGAGCGGTTACCGGATTTGGTTGTGATATATATGTGTTCATGGATTCTTTTAGGTAGTTCCATGTGACTGTGAAAGTTCCACCTTGGAACTTCTCCTTGTATTGCTTTAACAAGTCACCCGCTACCTGCATGACAACTTAAAAATTCAGAATCAAGTTTGTTTAACGAATTCTTTTAACGAACATATTTTCATTCGTTCACTCATTAGATCGCAATATTCTTTGACAGTTGACTCCAAATAAAGTATGTTGTGTAAACAGTACAAGCAGAAATGTTCCTTTAATAGGTTAAAATATAGAACCCCGATAATGTCATCTATGACACGAAAGGATATTGATTAACTTTATATTTATACCATGTTATGAATATTTACAATGCCCAATATAGTTCACATTTACTACATTTTGAAGAAGCCAAAGCCGGACGGTCTCTTGGAGCTAGAGTGTGAACAGATACAAATACATGCTTGGCCATTCCTACCGTTCTATTATCATGTTAGCACCATGACTATAAGCACATGACTTATGTAATGAAATGAAATTAATTGTGTAAATTAACTGTAATTAGTTGTAACCTGTTGTAGTAGCACTGTGTTGTCCCCTTCAAATGTCTGGAAAATATCATGATCATTCCTCAGAATACCGAAGCGGTTAACAGCAGCATACCCATGGCCTCCACAAGCCTCCCTGCAGATGCTCAATGACTTTGCTGTGTACGACGTCACATAAGCCTTCAGGCCTGCTGAAAGTGCATGAACATCCGCAACCAATTGCTCGTCATGGGTCTTCTTCATCTCTGAATATTTATCCACTAAGTATACCGTGGCAAAATGGAATGCATAGGTTGAAGCGAGCATTGGCATAAGCTTGTGCTGGTGAGACTGATAGTCAAGAATACTGACTTCGGGCTGCTTGGGAGGACCAAATTGCTGGCGGAGTAATGAATACCTTATCGCAATTGTAGCAGCAAGCTTGAGGACACTAACTGAAGAATATGCCAGGCTAACTCTCCCACCTACAAGTTCCCCTAGCATCGCAGCAAATCTTTTGTTTATTGTTGAGAGGCTACTTGTGTATTTTCCATCCCGAGAGACATCTCCAAACCGATTAAGAAGATTTTCACGGGGAATCCTGACTGAACGGAATCTCAGTGCTCCATTATCCACTCCGTTTAGACCAACCTTATGGCCACAGTCATGTATTTCAATTCCTGGAAGAGTTTCGTGGGTCTTAAAATCCCTTATTGGCACAATGAAGGCATGGACACCCATATCAGAAACTCCTTTTGCATCATGAGTCGGCAATATGAGCTTAGCAAAAACAGTTGCAAACTTTCCATGAACAGCAGCATTGCCGATCCACCATTTGATAGCCCCATCATTTGGTGTGTTGACTATAAATTCGTCAGTAATAGGATCAAATGTTGCCGTTGTTTGGAGGCCTTGAACGTTTGAACCTTTTTTATTTGTCAAATTAAAAAAAAGAAAAAAAGAAAAGAAATATCAAGTATTGAGCTTTTAAGCATGAAGGCATCAGATGCTGAACAAGAGCATATAAAATGATTTCCAAAAAAAAAAACGTAAATAGAATGATTTGCAAGTTAGGTGCTTTCTCTGAATCAATTGATTTACTCAAAAAATTATTCGTGTAAAAATACAATTAAAACTTCATAAGTAAACAAAGGCCTTGCTCCGGGGTTATATTCTCAGCTAGAAAGTATAACTCGTACAAACAAAAATAAAGAGACATTGGAGATGCCAGGGCCCAGACCACTAAACTTTTATCTCCAAATAACATAGAAAAAGCAAAGACTAGTAGAGGACCTTACCATGATGGAGCTCTGTCATGGCAAAACAACCTGGATATTCCAAATTGTCAATACCATCAAAGTACTTATCCTTGTGTTTCTTGGTTCCTAAATTGATCACGGAGCCTCCCCAAAGACTGCCATTAAAAAAACGTACCAAAGGTTCAGTGCAAAGATAAAAATAGAATTGCAAAACTACTTCACAATGAAATTCTAGAAACGTTACGTTAGGGGCGGGGGGGTGTGGAACCTAGACTACAAACTTTCTGGTAAAAGCATGTCACTGTAGTTGTCTTTCACTCAGATCACGGCTTTCAAGAGAATTCTTGAAATGCTTTCATAGAATTGAATCATTTACTCGCGACCTTGCCAGGCATCTACCTTGAGAGCATCTTACTATTACTAAACACACAAATTAATATCTATTTCCTAATAAGTAAGCATTTCACAAAGCAAACAGAGAAGTAACAATGTGCACTGCAAGTATATACATATATAGGTAAAGGCTTAAGTCCTTCATGAACGACCCATCCTACACTTGATATCAATATAATATCATGTTACACCATCTACTGGTCCCTTGTATGGACCAAATACAAACCTTATATATAAATATAATATGTGTGTGTCTGTGTGTGTGTTTGCAAAATGATGGTGGACCTTAAATGGTAGTATTTCTACTACTATTTCCCACTTATCGTAATAGATAGATCTCGCATACAAATCTCTAGAAAACCAAATGCCACTCGAACCAACTTCTACCAGCAAAATTTTCCCCTCAAAAAAAAAGAAAAAAAGAAAAAAGAGGACCCGCCAAGTATATTAAATGTACATATATATGTTCCTTTCATTCACCATCTCCATATGAAGGAGAAGCTTTCAGAACCCAAACAAGAAACAAAAAGAAGACCATTTTCCTTCTTTTTTTTTTTTTTTTTTGTTTTGAAAATATCATCATTAAGCTTTGGAATTCAAATTTATAACGATTAGATGAAAAAGTTATGGTATACTGGTGACAAATTTACCACCAAATTTTGCATTGCCAAAATTTACCACCAGAAATAGCACTCCATTGAAGAGTGATTTTTTTCCCTAAAAATGCTCAATTTAAATTTGGCACATTCTTTTTGGCAATTCATTGGAAATGCTCTAACACCTATTCATCAACTGTCACCAATCAAATTCATTTAAACTCTGACCAATTCAAAGCCAAATTCAATTAATACGCCAAAAACCCCTTACTAACCCTTCTCAAAACCTAAATTCCCCAATCACAATTGCCCTAAAACGCCATAAATCCACATCAATTCAAACCTAATTACCTGAACTGAACCCCGGTCTTGATCCCGAGCGACATGTCGACGCTCCCGACGGCCTCGAGAACGGCAAAATACTTTGCCGGATCTTCGAACAAGTACCGAAACGGCCTGATTCCGGCGTCCCTGACGAGGCCGTGGAGCTGCCTCATACAGAGCTGGCGGTGGTCGTCCTTCGAGATCTCGATCGGCGTCTGGAGCTCCGGCCTCGAGCTGAAGTACTCGAACACCCGCTCCTGAATGTCTCTGTGCCTCCCTCTCATGAACTCCGACAGACTGGCCGTGTCCACGCTCAGCCTCGGCGCTCCCCTGGCGCATTCTTGCAGGCGGAGCTGACCGCCGGAGAGAAGAGGACGGGGGACAGGGGTGAGGTGGAGGGAGAGCCGTTCGATTCGCCGGGCGATCGGCTGGGATTGGTCCTCCGCCGTTGGATGCTGATCAGGGGTTTGCATTTTCTGAGAAAGAAAGAAGAGAGAGAGAGGATGATTGATGGGGAAGGTGGTGGGAGATTTGAATAATTAAGATAGCTCTTTGGTGAACTTTACTTATACGGAACATGGGATGACGTGGCGAGATATGATTGGCGAGGAGATTGGCAGTTAGTTTTTGGCGCGCCTTTCAATGTCACTGTATAAATATTATAAAGACCAGAAGGTTTCGGATCAGATTAACGTACTATGTCATGTCATGTGTCCCTGTCGGATGATTTTCTCCTTTTCCTTAGTTTGATTTTTTTTTTTTCTTTTTGACGTTAATATTTTATTTGAATCATTTCGTTATCTAAAATATTATATTTAAATTCATTTTTTACCATTCACATTGTATATTTTTTATTTCTCTTTTACCAAAACCACCGATTAGAATATTATTCAAATATAAATAATGTAAGGGGGTGTTTGGAAAATTATTTTAAATCAAAATTTTCATCTCAGTTTTTATTTTTTTCTGAAAATTTTTTTTGTCTTTTCTAAAAAAGTTTTTTATCTTTTCTGAAAAGTCAACAAAAATTACTATTGAAACTTAATTAAAATTTTCAATTCAAACTCAATCACTAAACGGACCCTAAATATGATATTTTTAAATAATGTGAGATGCCCGTAGAGAAAATGATCAATGGAAAAACTAGCTCCATTTCCGTAATTGGTGAAGAAATTGTTTTAAAATTTTAAAACAAAAACAAATTCAGTGTAGTTATCAATTGTCGTAAGATGGGAACAAAGGATGGGGATGAAAAGGAGATAAAGGAAAAACTAAACATTTTTGGTTGTTTTTTTGTTTTGTCTTTTTTGTTTTTGTTTTTTTATTTATTTTTTAATGCAACATGTATCCTCATGTTGATAAGAGTCTGATTACTCTTTTTTTTTTTTTTTTCTTTAATCACCGGTGATTATAAACAAAATTACAAAAAACAAAATTTTGACCTAAAAATACAGTACAACAGTCTTTTTATCTTCATTAATTGATTTGTATCTTTAATGTTTTCTCTAAATAATAATTAAAATAACTTGTCAATGTATTCTTTCTTCTTATTCTTCTTCTTTTTTTTCCCAAAAACATTGAACTTAATATTGTGAATTGTGATTATACAAATATCACCTAATTAACAAATTATGAATTATCACTATTCTATGCATTGGTTCAACCAAAATAAGTCCATAAATGTAATTAGTCTTATTAAATAGAAGTCATGGATCTATCCATGTAAAATTAGGTTTATGCATAACGTGGCTTCAGAGAATTTGGATCAACACTCAGATGACGGAGGCATTCAAAAATTGTATGTTCTAATCGAAGGGTTGGAATATTATGATACAATAGATGTCGAGTACCTTTTGAACTATTCAGGAGAAAACGAGACAACTTCAGAGTTGTTGAGTGATGAGAAAATTATTGAGAACGTCATGGGAAATCACAAAGAAGATGAAGTTGAAGAAGATAGTCCTGTAATGGAGCTTGTCTCGCTAAAAGATGCATTCACAAGCAATAATCACATTGCATAATTTTCTCTTGCAATAGGGGAACACTACGCCAGAGCTTATTAATGCACTAAGAAAAGTTAGAGATGAGGTAACATTGGAGCCATATTTTACAAAGACCTACTAATTGAGTAATGTATATGTATAATTTTAATGTATAAGGAGATTATTAAATTGTACATCAAAGTAGGGCCTATGTGTTTTTCTTTTAAATGTATTATCCTATAAATTTAGGGAGTTATTAATTTATCACATTGGTCCCAATTCGAGACCGGTTAGAAAAATTATTTAATCGAGGTTATTAATTTATCGAGGTTTTACTGTATAAAGAGAAAAAAATATAACAAGGAATTGATAACAATTCTTTGTAGTATGAGAATTGATACCCTTTAATTTGAAATATAAAAAAACTCACCATAAATAAACTTTAATCACAAGTAGGGAGATTAGAGTTTCTCGGAAAAAAGAAGAAGTTGAGATTAGGATTTGAAAAGAAATCTTTAAGAGAAAAAATGTGGGATATTGGGGCTTTAACAAGGAGGGAAAAAAAAAATCAAGAAAAGACAAGTTAAAGATTAGAGAAAAAAAATCTTAAAAATATGAAGCAACAAAGAAAAAGGAGTTAAATAAAAAGATGACAAGTAAAGAAAATAAAAATAAAAAAGCAGTAAAATAAAATAAAAATGAAGTTGGGGAAAAAAAATGCAAAAAAGCACCGAAACCGTGCGTGCATTAACAACAACCAATGTGTGCAGAGTAGGGGTGGCAATACGGGTCGCGACACGACGACACGACTCGAAAACGACACGAATTTCGCAGGTTCGGGTTAGGAAAAATAGTTGGCGGGTCGTGTTCGGGTTGGGAAAATTTGACACGAAAATTTCGCGGGTTGTGTTCGGGTTGGAATAGTTTTTTTCGTGTCAGTTTCGGGTCAAGTTCGGGTCAAATTCGTGTCAAGTTCGTGTCAATATTTCGTGTCAGTTTCGTGTCAATTTCGGATCAATTTCGGGTCACTATTTCGTGTCAATTTCGGGTCAATTTTGGGTCAATTTTCGTGTCGCGTGTCAATTTCGTGTCAACTTCGTGTCAATTTCGGGTCAATTTCGTGTCGCGGGTCCAATTCATGTCACGGGTCAATTTCGTGTCGCGGGTCAAGTTCGTGTCGCAGGTCCAGTTCGTGTCGTTTCGTGTCGTTTTCGTGTTGCGGGTCGTGTTCGGGTTGGGGAAGAAAAAATTCGACACGGCTCAAACATGACACGAATCCGACACGTAACACGAATTGCCACCCCTAGTGCAGAGGCTTATGCAGCCTATTTTATATATTTAGAATTAGGATTATGATTTAGGATTAGGGTTAGGATTTAGGATTACGATTTCGGACAGGATAGGATTAAGATTAAAAATTACAATTACGATTATGATAAGATCAGAAATTTAGGATCTAAATAAAATTGCAATCTATTGTGGGGAAAAAAAGGACAGTCCATATTGAGTTAAAAAAAAAAAAAAAAAAAGACAATCCAAAGCTGCGGTTTTAGACGACCTTTTGAAAAGAGTAAAGAGCAAAAAAATTTTGTTTTGTTTTGTTTTGTTTTAAGTATGGTTAGGATACTGGTAGAATACTTAATCTGGCTATCATAAATAAGCAAAAATAATTATCACATTACTCTTTGACAATTATAGTCGGAGACGAGTGATTATTTTATGTTGGAAATAAAAATAAGTTTTGATATATTACTTTCAGTAATCTAACACTCTCCGATAAACAGAGCTAAAGATGGTTGACCATTTTGTGTTAACAATGACAGATATCCTAGTAAATTATTAAAATAAATTTACTACAATACTCTCTAATTATTGAAGACCGATGTTGACAATCAGAGACTGTCGATGATCCATGTTGATTCTGGCAGCATCTAGTAGATTACTACTGCTAATCTACTAAATTACCTTTTTGATTGATGCATGTAATTTGACAAGATATGTAGTAACCTATTAGATTATCTTTTTTGACTAGTCATGATAATTTCGGTAAGAATATTATGTTAAACTCTGACTTATCTAATTAAAGACAAAAACTCAGAAATCACTATAACTGGTGTCCTTTTTAGGACAATCCTACAAATCACGAGAGACATTGGAGAAAATAATGGAAATAGCCCATAAATTACACATGTTCAGGAAATTTTCCCTCATTTATTACTTGTTTGGAATTTTGAATTCCAAAAATATTATAGTAGACTACCAAAAGTATTCTACCAGAATACTCTACGAAGAGTGTTTTGATAGACTACTAGTGGTATTCTGGTAGACTACAGGTGGTATTCTGTAAGAATATCTTTTTTGCTGGTTGGGGGTAATTTTGAAAATTCATAGTATGTTGATTTTTGACTTATTTTATAAGTAGTCAAAAATCTTGAAGTCATTACACATGAGGGCAATATTCAAGATGTGTGTTTTTTTAGGGGCAACCCTCAAAATCACCCCAAACATAAGAGAAAGAAATAAATAACAGTTTTCAATAAATAATTGAAATAAATAACATATTTTTAAAATATTTTGAGTTAGTAGCAGTCAATAGTAAATTAACTTTTCCATGTCCCCTTTTTACTTGACATTATAAGAGGATAAAAATTTTCATGTTATTATAACATTCCAAAAATGTACTATTTTTCTATTCTTCAAAAAGACTCTTGTAAATCTATTTACTAAAAATACATTTATTATTTACGTAACAAATTTGATATCTTCACTAAATATTTAAAAACTAGCTATTTGGGTCCGTTTGGTAAATGAGCTGAGTTTGAGATGAGATGAAATTTTTAAGTTTGAGTTGAGTTGACTTTTTAAAAAGTAGTTATAAACTTTGTTGATTTTTCAGAAAAAGACAAAAATTGAGATGAAAAATTTGAATTGAGTTTGAGTTGAGATGATTCACCAAATATAGGCTTAATAATTCTAAAAACTGTTATTTACTGCAACTTCCGCCTAAAACATTGGGCATCTTGGGCCAAACACCACTCGAACATGTGACATTGTATCCATAAATTTGACAAGCTGACTTGGATAAACGTGCCAATATTTAGTGTGTTTTTATTGATCGGGTTGAGTTGAAATTTTTATATTAAAGTTGATTGATTTTAAAAAAATTAATTGAAAAAAATAGTTTACATTTTAGAGAATAAAAAAAAAAAAAGAGAATGAATTGAGCCCCTATTTGGGACACCAGTTCAAGTTTGGATTTTTGAGTTCAACTCAAACTCATGCCGTTTGGTATATCAGTCCAACTTGCACTGACCATTGAACCATTGCACAGTAATCTCAAACCCAATGGAGATTACTGTGCAACCATTGATTCCTGCAACTCTGATGTTCACGCATGCCTCGGTTCCTGTTCATCCCTCTCGTGTTCCTCTCCACCAGGGCAATGAATCCGACTCCACCCAATCACAATACAATTACACGCAAAAAGAAAAAAAAATCAGCCCCAACTTTTCGTCCAAGTCACCGGCCCGGCGAAGGAAGACAGAAATTGTCAGAGATGGCGGAGCGGGTTGTCGGTGTTTGGGCGGAGAAGAACCCATTGGCACCACCGTGAGATTCGAGGCCAGAGGAAGGGAAACTAGATCTCCGCCTCCCTCGCGTGAACCATTTGCGATTCCTCGCGCGAACCAGATCTCAACCAACCATCAACCACCCCACCACCGCTTGTCCTCTGAAACTCGTCGACAGAGAAGAAGGTCGTGAGACTCACCGTCGGCGTTCCACAAAGAGTTGGTTTTGACCCACGGATCACGACAGGAAACGTGATTGTGGGTGAAGGAGGCGGTCTTGGGCTTGCTGGCTGTACCATCGGGGAGGGTGGTGTTTGGGGAGAGAGAAAAAGAATGGGAAAATAGTCTAGAGAAAGTCTAGAGTGTTTGTCATTGTCGTTTTTTTTGATGTTAGAGAGAGTTTTTTTTTTTTTTTTTGGGTGCTTAATGGGGAAGGAAAAGGACGATGGCCGGTAGAAAGTTAATTAGCACTAAACTAAGACATTAACAGTTATCTCATTGACAAATGAGTTATGATTCCAGTGACGTGTGTGATTTTTCATAATTTTATAAGGATAGTAAAAGGTTTTGGTTTATATTATTGATATGTGTTTTTAATTTAGTTTATTTTATTTTTATTTTTCTGATCAGAAATCTACAATGGAATGTTAAATTTGATTTAAAAATTTTAACATAAATTTTTTACATCCAAACATGACCCTAACTCAAGTTAAACTTTTTAACTTAAACTTTTTCACCAAACACTCAACTCAACTTCAACTTTTCAACTCAAACTTTTTACTAAACACTTAACACTTAAACTCAATTTAACTTAACTCAAACTCAATTTAAAAATCTTAACTCAAACTTGTGAATCAAACAGGCCCTGAAATTTTTAAACAACTTTGTAGCTTGTTTGGTTCACCCATTCAACCCACTCAATTCAAAATGTTTTTTGTCTTTTTCCCAAGAAGTTTTTGTCTTTTTTCCAAAAAGTTTTTTGTCTTTTCTGAAAATTCAAAAAAATTTACTATTCAAACTTAAAAATCTCAACTCAAACTACTCTACCAAACTCCCCCTTGTGTAATCTCATTTCATCTCATCTCATTTAAAAAACAAACAATAGAAAAAGAAAGGCGGGGGAGTCAGGGTTCGAACCACTAGATTCCCGCCTCAACACATTTGGATTTCGATTTCCTTTCTTCCCTTTTTCCCCCTTTTTTAGTTTGGGCCGCTTTTTTTCTTTTCTCGAGCCTTTTTTTCCCTCCCAAAAACCCCCCAACTTTCAAAATTTCTTTCAGTCTCATCCTCATCATCTTCTTCAATCGGCTTTTCTCTACTCTCCGCTCTTTCGTCTTCTCTTCCCAGGTCAGTTTCTCACCATTTCCTTTTCCCGCTTTTCGTCTCTGCTGTTACTTCCTTGGAATCGGTTTCTAGGGTTTACATTGTTTAGCTAGCTTGTTGCAACAGTTTGTCGAAATTCACTTTTGATATCTTGTTTTCATATGTTTTTGTTTAGATTTCTTGTTCTGCGAGTTTCGATTTTCGATAGATATTCTGACATTTTGTCTCTGATGATTTTTTTAGGTTTTTTCTAGTTGATTTCTGGGTTGGTTTAATTGGATCTGTTTATTTTCTGCCGGTGAGTTTTTTTTTTTTTTTTTTTTTTTTAAAACGATGAGTGAAGATAGCTTAGCGCCGAAAAACCGTACTGTGCTCGGTGATTTGACGAATCGCCCGGCTAAAAGGGGGTTTTCCGAGCTTTCGGGTGATTCCGGTCTTAAATCCGGTAATGGGTATGTCAAGAATGTCGAGAGGGGAAATGCCGACTCGCAATTCGCGAAGCAACTCCGTTTGGATGTTGATAAGTTTCTTCGAGAAAGGGGGTTGTCTTCGTCGAAAGATAAGCAGCCTTGTGGATCATCATCGACCGAAACCGATACTTCTCATGACAATAGCGAGTCTTTTGTCTCGAGTATGCCCAGAGAATTCAAGAAGTCCAGTGTATTAGATGCGGGTATTAGTAAAGATGTTAAGGAAGTTGGCGAAGTGTTGAGGGATAGTTCTTTTTCGGGCGTTTCGATCCCCACGTGCTCGGGAATGCGGAACAAAGATTGTAGTATGGACAGTGAAGGCAGACATGTTTCTGATGCTGCTCAAAGCAATTTTGTGCAAGGACCAGTTGTTACTATATGCAAGGATAACGAGGAGGGTCTCGGTGTTGATAAACTCGCCTTGGTGAAGAGCAATTCTATTGAGTGGTCGAAGTTCCCAAAGCAGGGTTCTATATCCCACGAATTAGGGAGATGTGCAACTCTTGAGGGTGATGGTTGTAGTAATATGAGTGTTGGTGATGACTTTATCAAAGCTTGCTCTTGTTCGTTTTGCCTGAAAGGTAACTGCAAGTGCGAATCCTAGTATGCTTTAGTCATTTGTATACTTGGTGTAGAGCTTTTCACTGATTCTGTTTCCCAATTTATGAAATTCAGCTGCTTACATTTGGTCGGACCTCCCAATACCAGGATATAAAGGGTCGGATATCTGGTACGTCAGTAACATAGTAATACTTTAATCGGCCTTTAAACTTATTTCTCAGATTATTTTCTTTACCATTAGGTTATGGTGTTTATTTTATTTCCTAGCTTTGAAGAAGAGTCAAAAAGAAGCAAATACCTTGGCTCAGAAAAGTTGCAGGGAAAAGGAGACTGGTACTCACAGTCAAGGAGATACTAGTAAATCATCAAAGCTCGAGTCTGACCTAACGGGTCAGTGGAAATCACTCTTTTGTCATATGGAGGACATACTTGTTCGCGAAAGCAATCAACTTGTAAGCGTGATTTCTATTTCCTATGCCTTGTATTTATTTCCATGTGAATGATTTTCAAATCGAAAACTTGTATGTCTGTCTCGGTTTCCATATTTGTGCTTGAATGCTGAAAATTGTACGTCGTTTGACCTACTATTTTGTTGGGTGTTGGCTCTTTGTGAGTCATTGCTGCAACCTATGTGTCACGAGTTGTTATATGTGTTTTTGCTTCTTGTGTCTATATTCCGAGCTGGATGCTTTTTTTTTTCTTCCTATGGTTTTTTCGCCATCTTAATGTGATAAATTCTCTGGTTCTTGACAGCAAGCAAGTTTTCTTGCACTAAAAGATTTGAGAGAGAACTGCAAGATGGATCTGGAGATGATCAATGGAATGCCTTCAGAGAAACATTAAACTGGTTCCGGTGATTTAGATATTGTCTTGTAACTTCAATTTAGTAGTTTTTCACTTAACTCTCTGCTTGCAAGTGCCAAGCCTATGTGTATTTCTGAATTGTTCTTCTACTAAAGATTCCAAAATAATTGTTTTTCGTTCTGTACTGCATCTGTTAATTTCATGTATTATAAAATCTTTCTGCTTTCAGGAGTTATAAATTTGCTAATCCATCCGTTTAAACACTTTAGCAGGCAATACCCTCCTTTGTTTGTTTGTTTTCTTTTTTTTTTTTGGGGTACTTTTCTTATGTCAACTTTCAAGTTTATTTTCTTTCAAAGTCCCGTTTGGTTTTATTGTCTCCCAATAAAGTTGATGACTAAAAGTACTTCCGAGTAACGACAACTGGGAGCTTGGTTGGGTGGTAAGCCCGCTCGGCCCCATGGAAGAAGTTGTGGTTTCGAGTTGAGACTATCATGGTGGTTAGATTATATGGCAATCCACTATGAGAGGGATCATATACCACATGAGCCCCACACCCCTCGGAATTACCTGGTACGCTAGACTCTGCTCCTATAATCCTTTTTCTTTAGCCAAAAAAATAGGAGTAATGGTGATAATGAGTGATACCTGTTTTTTCTAATGCTCACTAGTTTGCATTATTCAACCAGAGGACCGATTCCTATGTTTAAGTTGGGATATCCTATAGAAAAGTGTGAGAAGTTGATAATTGAGAGCCAATTAATGCTTCTTTTCAACTGCTATTCTTAGAGTGGTCGGTTGCCTCATTGATCTTCATTACGATGTTGAAAAATCTGGTTGAAATTCTGCAAAATCGATTCCGTTTGAAACAGACCAAAAACATTGACCAATTTGTTTTACCAAGTCTGTTTTGTCTAGAAAGGTGAACTACGATCTAATTCAGACTCTAGATAATGAAGATTGTTTTGCTTGCTGGACAAGCAACGCTTGTTCATAGATATTAAAGGACCTTGAATTGAGACACTCAGCAAGGGACTCAATTTATCTTTCTACTGTTGTAGGTAATTAATAGACTGAATAAAGTAATGTTGTGATGTATTTCATTTTAAGGAAGACAAGGAAAAGAACAAAGTTTTGGTTGAAACTTGAAACTCTGTATTTTTTTTTGTTTGTTGTGGGATAGTAGATTTCAAAAGTATTTTAACAGTTTAAGCGTGTGGTTAGATGGTTCAATCTTTTAACCTTGAGGGGATTAGCTGTGGTTGTATTTTTTTTTTTTGGTAAACACAGCAAGTACACACAAACAATTTCCCACAGAGCAGATCGTCCACAAGGAACTTTAGAAGTAGAAATCGGGAGGACCCATAAGGGGACCTCTTTTTTTGGATAAGAAAGCAACAGCTTTAATCTATATCCTAATCGCACATAGGTTGATATTAAAAAATTGTGATTAGAATTGATGTTCCCTGCATTATTCAAAGTAGACCTTCTTATTTTAACTTTTTGAGTTTTGTGGATTGGGGAGATGGTAGGCCAAGAGTAACACTGGTCCAATGGTTTCGTTGCTGTTCTAGGTTATGAAGTTTACGGAAATTACACATTTACACTACATTGCCTGTTTAGAAGAATATAATTCAAATATAGCTTTTTTTTTTTTGTTGGGAAAATATTTCAGGAATAGTAGAATTACATAGTAGTTATTATAGTGATTTTCACTTTTTATGCTACAAAACTATTTTGTTCTTATGTTCTAGATTATTTGCTATATTTCAACATGATAAGCAATAGTATGCTACTTATTTTAACTCTTCCACAGTATCTAATGGAACACAATTTAATGAAGTAAGCCAGAAGTGAGCATAATACATACTCCTTAAAAAAAAAAAATGCCAAACTGACCCTTAGTTTGAGATTTTCAATCATGTTCGACAAGTATTTATGTTTTCATTAAATGTGGGCTCTTTGAGATAGGATGGAAACTGCCCATTGTACAATTATGTAGTTACTCGCCCTAACTCAGTGTCATCCTTATCTTTTTATTTTATTTTTATTTTTATTTTATTTGTTTTTCGAATTCTACTTGTCTATGTCGTTGGAAGTTAGAAATATTGATTGTAGACATAATTTAACAATGATGTCACATATAATTTCACTAAAAGATACATAATTCAAATTCCGTCACCTTCAAGTTAAAAAAAAAAAAAAAAAGTTAAGAATAGCAGGACAAGGAACTAAAAAGATAAGTACGAGCAAGATAAGTCTTTAACTCTACTCTCTTATTGTGCTAGCCATAGCTTCTCACCTTACGACCTATTTTGTTAGAAAAAGAAAACCCTAACATAGTAGCGAGCAATCAGATGCATTATTGACCATTGAAGTGCTATTGTAAATCCATAGAAACAAAAAAGTGGATTGATAGGTTCGGTGTTTTCTTTATGAAAACTTTTATTGAAGTGATTTATCATTCACAGTTAAATTCACAGTTAAATTTAAAGAAAAATAGATTGAGATCTCCTGTTCAATTTTTGACCTGAGATTGGAAAAATCTCCATTTCCCGCAAAATTTGATGGTTACATAAATGCAAGTTGGGGGAAGAAGTGGGTCAATGAAACAAACAAATGAGGAGTTGAGAGGTTTGTTTTGATATGGAATTCAAGTAGTAGTGCTATTTTCTCAAGTATTATGATAAACCCAATTTACCCAATAAAGAAAAAATGTGTCCACCAACATTACGATGATCAGATTGATTTTGGATGCATTTTGTAGTTGGCCATTGCTCCATTCCGTCCTTGACAAGTACTTGATGTTTATTTACTAGAATATATATATATATATATATATATATATAGTATGTATATAGTGCATATATATGTAGCGTATTATATTCAAGATTCACATGTCATCATGTGCATTTAATCTCTTTCACTTGAAGGGTCTCTTGGCTAATTATTTTTCATACTTAAAGTTGAATATTCTCAAGGTCAACAATGAGAAACTAAAAAAAAAAAAAAACCCATTTATCTATACATTATTAAGAAAGGTGAAAACGTTCTTTTTTTCAAGTCATTTTATCCAAAACGATTTGTTTTGAACGATAAATTTTTGTATTTGCTTTTTGGTCCTATGTTTTTTTTTGGACCAATTTTTTTTTTCATTTTAATCCTTTTTTAATTTTCTTTTTGGACCATTTTTTTTATCCGTTTTGATCCCTTTTTTTATTTTCTTTTTGGACCAAATTTTTTTTTATTTTTTATTTTCATTTTGGTTCTTCTTTTTACTCCTATATTTATTTTTTGGTCCTTTGTTTTCTGCCGGATCTTTTTTTTTTTAGTCCTTTTATCCTTTTGGTTTTCTTATTGTATCTTTTTCTTGGGTATGTATATTTTTTTTACTTATTATTTTAATTTTTTCCTACTTCGATAAATTTTCTCAAATTTGTCCCACATGTGTAGAGCACATGCTTTACACTAGTGTGTGTGTGTTTCTGCTTCATGTTGATGTTGGTGGTCAAGAAATGTTTACATTATAAAAACATTATTGTGCGTAAAGTTTGCCACGCTTCAATACCAATAATCGACTATTATATGTGTTGTTGACCCCGAACATTTATGATGATAAGTTTTAATACAAATAAAGAGTTTGAAATAGTGAATTTGCGAGAAAAAGTTTGTAGATAAGCAAAGAAAAGGGATTCAAATTTCAGATAGGTTGAGTTCCCTGGTTTTTCTAGTTTATCTTAAACAGAAGACTGGACGTATTTAGATCACTAAAAATGGGTTTTGTTGTTTCTCCCTAGTGGGTTTAAATAAATTTTTTTATCTATTTATTATTTAGAACGACATTACAAACATCTAAAAAATGAACAAAAGTTTCAGCTCTTTGTAAACCTTTACATACCAATCCGATGCCAAGCTTTTTTGGGCTTAGCTAGGTGGTATCACTATAAATATGTACATATATTATTTGTAATATTATATTTTGACAAATATAGTTGGATCACTATTAACTTCCGATATATATTTAGGATCCGTTTGGTGAATGAGTTTGAGTTGAAAATTTTAAGTTTGAGTTGAAAATTTTTATTGAATTTTCAGAAAAGACAAAAATTGAGATAAAAAAGTACATTTTAGTTTGAATTGAAATGGTGTTCCAAACAAAGCATTATTCTTAATGTCCCTCCAAGCTCCAGAGTCATTGGCTTCCCCACTAAGCTAAATATGATCTTTATGAACAGTATGACTAAAAAATATTTAAGGAAAAAAAAAGTCAACTCATTATTTTGGAAGTTAAAAATACTTAATTTAAAGAGAGATTTGGTCCTATGGCATTCCTTGTTAGTTGGCCACAAGTGATATTGATGCTGGATTCTTAGGCCAGCTAGTGTAATGCAATGTTAGCCATTATTTGTGGTACTCAGGTTTGACATTTTGAGGTCAACCAAATTCAAATAATTCGATATATTATAGTGGTGACTAGATCATGGTTGGACTTTAATAATTGGTTTCTGGCACTGGCTGCTAAGCTCGAATAATTGATTGTATTTCTTCCATTCTTTTTGGAGCTTTCGATGGATATCCTACATAATTCGTGTTACTAGATCGTGTTAGTTTGTATCAATTTATTTATTAATCGTGTAAGAAAATATCAACTAGAACATAATGTCTTGTTTATTAAACGTGTTTAAAAATATCAACATAGTTAACACGGCTAACCTACATACCCATTTAAATTATAATAGTATTAAATAATAATTGATAGAATTATTATGACTTATTGACACAATTATGACACGTTTATTGATTTTTCTTTCCTTTCAAGAAAAAACAAGTTAAATCTATTAACAGATTTCAAAATTCACATTATTTATGTTAATTGATCAGGTAATCTTTAATACTACATGCATAATTAGGATGTAAATGATTCGTAGACTTATATTCCCTATCCAATTTTTAGTGTTCTAAATGGTATCTAACTAAACATATTATGCTAATAATTTGAAATAATTTTTAATTTTTCCTGATTTTTTGTGTGCATTAATATCTAAGTCCATTAAATAATGTGGTGTAATGTGGTTAGTTAGACAACATTTGAGATACATAAATTGGACAAAGGATCTGGATTTCATAACAAATATAGTTAATCATGGCAGTTTGATTAAGCAAAGAAAAAAAAAATGTCAGTGCACGTCTCTTTGGGGTAGATAAGTCAACCCAAACATGGCCTTCATAAGTCGTGTTAATCATGTCAACTCGTTATTGATCCAAACCTGTTTATGAAAAGTTCAAACCTGCTAAACTCCATGTGTGTTTTGAGTCGTGTTGTCGTGTCATAATCAAAATTTCTCCCTATAACTAGTATTGCGTGTTTATGAGTGTTACATCCAGTCAAAATCATATAAAAAAAAGAAATATGCGAAACTAATAGAACCTAATAAAAATATGGATGATTTTAAAATAATGTCATAGTGGTTTTCAGACCTTACCGATGAGTTCTTCAATTTTTTTTCCTTTTAAAAAATATGAAAGTCAATTATTTCGCATGGTTTTGACTTGTTCATATTATATCCTTGCAAAATAATAAAACCAATAAAATTTGGAGAAGTATTTTGATTGGGGATAAAAAAAATCTTATTAACAAGATATCGTTTTAAACTGTCAGATTTTTAATAATTAATTTTCCAGTATGTGATTATAATCACATAAAATGTTTAAAAGCACATATTATCAATAGAGATCCCTATTATAGAAAGTTCCTTTTCTTTGGTTAGAGCTACTATTCATATATATATATATATGTATATATATCTTCCACATCTATATATATATATATATATATAGAACAATGAAATTTGATCTGGAGCTTAGAGGTCTTCTTAATTAGACTGATCCAAACGTAGGCAAATTAGTGTTGCAGGTGTAGTCGATTACGCTGTTAAAGTCACTTTGGATTATTCTAAGCTAGGAAAAAAAAAAAAAAAAAGAAATCGTACATTTTAATTGCACCGATTTAATCATAAACAAACTATTTGCTACAGTTATTATTCCAAGGAGCAAAATGCTTATGAAGTGTAAAGTTTAGGATTTAGGATTACATGCACCAATTACTCTTATTTTGTCTTCTATTACAGTTTCATCTGTATTTGGGGAAGGTAAGCTTGGATTTGCTAATCTCTATATATAAACGTATATTTTGAATTTGGAGATGAGCATATTTAAATTGATATGCATTTTACGCAAAGCTCAAATATAGAATTACCGCTAATATATAATTACTGTTAATATATGTTTGCAACTACATTTATTAATCTATATCGATTATATATGAATATAGCATAATTACTTGTCTCATGAAAGTCTAAAAAATGCACATATTACTATGGAAGTGAACTTTTTAAAAAGGGTTATAAGAACGAAACATCTTCACATGGTTGCTTCATAATTTTAGGTCTGAGGGGAACAGAAACAAAAGAAAGACAAATTTGTAAATGGGACAAAAGAATTAAAAAAAAAAAAAAGAAGACTGAATAACAATATTATTCTTTCAAAAACATTATGCAACATTTTAACTCTACTTAAACAGCATAGGACAGTTTGAAATTCATAAATTACATAATTTGTAGTATTGCATCGTAAGCAAGGCCTGAAAATGCATATTCGTGTGAAATTTTAAAAGGGCAAAGACCAAACATGTTCACGTTATCCTTCCTTTCTCATAAGGAATAACATTAAGGGCAAACATAAACAAAAAAGGACAAAATTTTTCCAAAAGAGACAAATTTTTATTATTTTTAGTATTATTATAATTTTTTTTAGAACGGAAATCGGAATTTATTGGCCCCAAAAAAGAAAAAATGAACAACTTTTTTCGTTGGGCAGGGGAATGAGGAACCCCACGTGAAATTTCCCCTCGGCTAGCATCATTTGTTCACGAGTACCTTTTTTTATTTTATTTTTATAACACACACACACACACACACACACATATATATATATATATATATATGCATATATGCGCTTTAATGGTATGTAATATCTAGCTCCGATTTAGTAGAGAAAAATTAAAATATTTATAGATTTTGAATTTAAGAATTCCTATTCAAAATTGTTTTCTCCCATCCATTGATCTAGCTCCAATAGAGTTTCTATACAAAGCTACATCGAGATATGTATATCTATTTACATATGTAAACATAAATATTGTAAAAGAAAATCATATAATAAATTTTCTGCATACAGACAAGTAAAGAGAACATGGGGGAGAATGGAAGAAAAATAAAAAGAAAGAATGGTGAAGAGAAAAGAGGAATAGTGAAAGAGAAAAAGGTCAAGCTACAATGAATAAGTTAGAATATACTCGATGTGGAATAAAGTAAATAAGTTGCCTCTCTCCTTTTTTTTTTTTTAATTCAGCAAAAAAAAAAAAAAGCCTCTCTTTTTAGTCTCCAACAGATAATTCCACTTTTCCGTCTATATATCAATTCATGATGTATCAGTCCTTTTGTATTTTTCTATAATTCATCAATCAAATATTGCAACTGTTTTGCCTAACTTTTTATCCACTTTGGAGCTATATGATATTTGCTCGTTCACATTATGGTGTTATTTATTTTATTTTTCTAATCTCTTCGAGAAAAAAATAATAATGAAAGAAAAAGTCTTGGTTTGACAATTTGATTTAAGCGTCACTCCACATGCGACTTTTATAAATACAAATCTTGTACCAAAGGAGTTCATATATATATATATATAAAGAACGACAATTATAAATTATGTTAAGTTTTCTAAGCACTGAATATGATCCTAACAAACACATACACATATATATAATGTTTCAAATCCAAAAGCCATATAGATCTAACAGTTGTAATATTTTATTCAGAAACTTATAATAACTAATTGAT
Organism: Ficus erecta; assembly: GCA_008635985.1. Taxonomy (NCBI): domain Eukaryota; kingdom Viridiplantae; phylum Streptophyta; class Magnoliopsida; order Rosales; family Moraceae; genus Ficus; species Ficus erecta. The sequence goes on along the minus strand of BKCH01000005.1, from coordinate 3,649,245 downwards.
TTATATGTAATTTTCTATTTAATGGAATTAATCTTGTAGCATTATATTATTTAGACTATTAATATAAATGACAAATATTACTGAAAAATATAATATTAGAATTAACTGGTTATTATAATATTGTACAAAAATTATTACAAGGTCTCGAATATGAGACAATGAGTATTTATATACATATGTGTTCATATATATATATATATATATATATATAAATACATGTATACGTACTTATCAAACAAGAATGAGATAATCGCACAGACCGATATGAAAAATAATAATTAGTTAATATAAAACTTTAACTTATCAATTCATCTCAAAACTTAAGTTGATAAGAGATGATCAACAATGATTTTATATTCTAGACACTTTAATGATGAATGGTTTTCCTCTAATAATGACGCCAAAAGGTTATAAGTTTACCAATTCATCTAAAAATGATGCTTAATGTCATGTATTTCTCATAGAAGATGGTGACTTTTAAGGACAAACCATATAGTATTTATCTGTTTAGCCTTCTTTAATTACATGAGTGTTCGATGTAACAGCTCTGAATTTTGCATAATTTTGCTTCCACATGATAACTTGAGGCAACTTTTTCCCCCTAGATACATGCATATATATTTAAATCAATATACCAAAAAAAAAAAAATTCCATTGCTTGAGACAACCAGACAACAATGACAAAGAAAAACATTAAAGAGAAGCATATGTCTTAAGTTATTAAACAATTAACATTTTCTAATTTCTACATCATGAACAATGATAGTAATGGTTTTTTTATTTTTTATTTTTTATTTTTCTATTTAACGTTTTGAGTTAAAAAATTACATTATCACATGATTATAAAGATAAAAAACATATAAAATGTAAGCTTCCTATTATTTGGTATATAATTAATGTAAGATCTTTCACATGTAAGGTCAAAATTTTGATTTTTTTTTTTTGCCATACATATTTCTATTATATAGGAAAATAAGAAATGTATTCTATAATGTTACAATGTCAATTTTCTTTTGTTAAATTTAATTTCAAAGTCAGATCATATTAAGAATTTTTTTTTTCAAGTATACATAACTTTTCCACAAAGTCGATTATTAAAAAAATAACAAGTAATTGTGGTAATCACCACAAGTGCAGACAATAACTTGATACAGGTTGTGGTTGATACATCGATACGAAATACAATGTGAATGACACAAACATGACACAATAAGACATAAGGTGGCGGATTGAGTTGAACTGAAGTTCAAACATGTGGCATGAGCACATTTCAAAATACAATCAGATTATAATAACAAAAACAGCAAAAAAAAAAAAAAAAAAAAAAACAAAGAAGAAGAAGAAAATGAGTTTAAATTACTAGCCTTCACAAAATTACTGTTATTGTAATAAAAAAAAAAAAAAAAAAAACAACGCTACAAATCATGATGAATTTTATCATGAATATCATGAATTGTCAATTGTCAAAATTCTATAGATTCTGTAAAACTGAAATGATTACTTTATCTCTATTTTTTTTTTACTCATAACAAGTTACTTTTTAGTTTCATGATGTATCATGTAACATTTCTTTCATGATGTGAATTATTTTCCTATAAAAAATAGTGACAAGGGGCTCGCTTGTAGAGCCGCCAACGTTGGAAGAAATAGGGGTTAGACCCCACACCCCTATCTTTTATCATAATGAACAAACTATATTAAGTTGATATTTCAAATTTTTGTGCCTTATACAACAAGACATGATAGTATTGTTATGTCTTTTACTAGCAACGAACAAGTATGACATGAGTCGACACGATTTACACATTTTTTATATCTACCCTTTTCCCGTTGTCGTAACTAGAGTAGTACTACAAGTCTACAAGAGTTCATCCATCAAAGTACATAAGAAGCAATACATAACTTAGTAGTAGAGGGAAAGAGATGGTGAAGGTTGATATGTAAAGTGGGAGAAGTGAGGTGCTTTGCTTGGCTTGAAAGTGATGTCCACGTAGGAACCGACGTGTTGGTAGGTCCCACACGTCTTAACAAGAGAAAGCAATAATTGTGGGTCCCATATTTTAAAGAAATTTGGGTTGCGTTTCGCTTCCATTTCACGCAAACGTTGAGGCCACGCATGCAGCTAAGTGTAATGCATTGCCCAATAATGGTGCACGTCCTTCTCCATCCTTTTCCCTTGACTTTTTCTTCCTTTTATTTATTTTTTTATTTTATTTTTTTACTTGTTTAAATTATAAGCCTCCGTTTAGAACACGTATTTGAGATGAAATTTAGAGGTTGAAGTTGGTTGACTTTTTAAAAACTAGTTATAGTTTTTATTGACTTTTCAGAAAAAGATAAATGAGATGAAAAACTTAAGTTCAACCTAAGATCCAAACAAACACTTATTATTCTTAATTTAAATAGTAAATTTAGAGTCCATGTTCATATGTTTATTTTTGGAATGAGTTTTTTTTTTTTTTTTTTTTTAAATGAGAAGTAATTATTATTATTTTTAAAATAGCATTTGAATGTGTAACTTTTTTTAATTCTAAAAATAGATATTAGAAAAAGTCATTTCAAAATACAAATCTAATAAAATCTTAACATATTTTAATAAGATATGTATATAGATTTGTTCCTTAATACAGTGAAAAAAAATCGTTTTAATCGGAGATGAAATAAAAAAGGGAATTTTAAAACTTAAATAGAGGAGAGAAATTTTTGCATAACTAAAAATATTACTGTGCAAAATATATTTGAAAGGCAAATGAGTGAAAGGATTGATTCTAAAAAAGTAGATTTTTTTTCCATCTCATTTCTTAGATGAGATGAGCTTTGAGTCTAAACAAACACTATTTTCATTTTATTTCTAAAATGAGAAGGCCAAATACGCAAAACAAAAGTCCTCTCGGATTTTTATAAGAGAAAACACTCTAAAAATTTTAGTGAAAAATAGATTAAAACGAGATGCCAAATGAGAGCTATGCCAGTATTTCAGTCTAATGTCCTGGTTGGATGAACTATTGTAATTGTTATTATTATACTAAATTACAATAGATATTTTATTGGATAACTTTTGGAGTGAATTCATTTGAATGTTTCACTATTTCACAACAATTTAACTCAAATAAAAAAAAAACTTCATTTATGCAAATGTTACTTTTAATAAAAACTATCCAAACACATATTTAATTTGAATACACAATTCAAATTTTACACTTTGAACTTAAATATTTAGTTTAAATGAGTATTTAAAGGTAACCTATGATCTGAATGGACCATTAATGTTTTTATTTTCATTTTGTTTTTTAGGAGATTTTTTTTTCTCTACTATATTCTCCTTTCATTCTAGTAGAACCTCCATATGAGCTTTTTGTTGAAGGGCATAAAGGAGAACCAAAACGATTGAATGAGTCAAAAAGTCTAAACTGATAATAAGTTAATTGTATCATGTGGATTTTCAACATCCTTTTTTCATTTTGTTTTTTGGGTATCATGTGGACTTGTGGAGACTTCAATGCCACACTATTGGATTCTTTTTTTGCGGTACAATATTAAATAAAAAAAAATGGAGGCGGTCGCATATTTGCTTTATCATATTCATATTTGAGTGGCTAGCTAGGTAGTTGTAAAACGCAAAATTTCCATTTTGGTTGATAGTCGTATTTATTTACAAATGTTTGAGATCTATAATTCAAATATCTCATGCTAATTAAAACCTTTTATATAAAGAGGAAAATTGAAGTTTAGAGTGGTCAAGAAGAACAATATAATTTAATTTAAGCTAATTAGACTACAAAACAAGTTAGGATGAGTGAAATTAGTTTTTATCAATTGAGATAAAATAAAAACCTATGTTTAGCTTGTTTCAAACTTCTGCTTCAATCAAATATACATACATGTATATATTTTCTCATGTTTGACTTAATATTTATTTGCTAAACAAAAATGAGTTATGTGCTTATGTATGAAATAAACTCCCCCCAAATAAGTTAATTCTTCAAAGTGTATTTGTACTCATAACCTTGAGAGTTTGACCGAGAATGAAAAATGACAAGCATCTGAAGTTTCTAAAAAATACCACATCCTCTATCCAATTTTAGTATTTCAAATAATATTAAACCAATTACATTTTGACACATCATTCAGTAGAGTTATATTGTAAAATACAAGAATCAATTATAAAATATTTCAAACTTTTTAAAATAACGTGATATAATATTATTAATTAGATATCATTTGGAATACAAAAAATTGAACATAAGATTTCGATCTGTTTCTAAAATTGAATAAGCTTCTCCATTAAATTTTAATAAATCAATATATATATGCCACATCATCTAATTACACTATAAGATCTAAAAATAGATTTGTAAAACTACCTATACAGTGCTAAATTTTTGGTCATATTATAACTTGAGATGAAATGAGAGGCCAAACGACCATATTTCTTAACGACAATTTAATACCCACATTAAAATTGAGATTTTAAGTTTAAATCTCTCTTTTTAAATTCTAAAAAAGAAATGATAAAAGGCCAGTTATCGGAATCCTTTCAGAATCAAACCACGTTACCGTGGTCAAATTGACTAACCAAAGGGTTAGATAAGTTAGTTTGGGCAGGTTGATATTATAGGCTAATGAAGCTAAATTGGCTTTTGGGAAATGCCAAAAGGAAAAAAAAAAAAAAAAAAAGGGTTAGAACCGGGAATCCAAGGGTCATTTTCTATCTCACAGCAAAAATCTCACTTCACTTTCAACAAAACAAAAATACCAAATAAGAAAGAAAAGAAAAGAAAAAAAAATAATAATTTGTGAACCAAGGCGCCGCAATCGACGATTGCTTGTCCATCCCTCAAAGTAGTGTCGTCAAAGTCATCTCACGATTCCGTGATCCCCACCACTCAAGGGGTCACATTTAACCCCAACCTCCATTCTTCTATTCCTTCTCTAACCATGGTCCTCTTTTTTTTTTTGGTTTTAGGTGGCTTTTCATTAAAAAATGAAGAAAATATTTCAAATGTTTATATAAGGGCGGTTGTAACTCCAACTAGAGTTACGAGTTTTGATTTAAAAAAAAAAAAATTAAAAAATGAGTAAATATTTGGACATATGTATTGATTGAAAAGGAACTATAATAGTTAAATAGTATAAATATTCGAAATGCATTTGAAAAAGAATAACAATATGGATATTGTTTCGTTTTTCTCGTCATTCAGTAAAAAAAAAAAATCTTATTTAAACTTGAAATGAGAAATTTATGAACTTTTAAAGTTTGAATATTTTAAAAATAAAAGAAAGAGATTTGGAGATACATTTTTGAAATTGAGTTACTTTTACAAAAAAAAGGACAAAAAAAAAAAAAAACATTTGAAATGAACATTTGGCTGTCAACATTTAAAATGATATAGGACCATTTAAATTGTTTCAAAATATTACTTTTAGAAAAAGTTATAAATTAGGGGGTGGGGATTTGGTCCTTTATTTATTTATTTATTTATTTTTTTACAGTGTCATTAAGTTTTTTTTTTTTTTTTTGATATGGAACCTAAAGTTTTTATGAAATTTGGTGGGTGAGGATTCGAACTCTATACATTTAAATGGAGTTAAATATGAAATTATCGTTAGATTATGTTTACAACTATTTAATTGTAATTATTTAAAAATGAAATTTTATATGTTTATTCTATTTACTTACTTTTTAGGTTGGCGACAAAATATCAACTTCCGCCTACCACTCCCAACCTCGTTCTCTCCACATACTTCCTTATCTATCTACTTACTTTCTTGTTGATAACCTCGCCTTTGCTCTAAGTAAATAGTAGATTTCCTAATCATGATTCAATTAAATATTTGCAATCCGTTTACACTAGGTTTAGGTTTGTGCCCATAGGAATGATTCAAGTTGTTAGCGTCATTACTTGGATATGTATGACCACCTTTATAAAAATGAAATAACTTGTCGTTTTTACTACATTTATATATTGTTTAGGCTATTCAAGTACATTTTTATGCGGTGTGACCTCAACAAAAATGATAATAATAATAAGATTAAAAATTGATTAGAGACATTAAATTATTACAAGCTTTGTAACGACCCTAACCAGCCGTTTCCTTCAATTTGCAACTTTGATTTTGCATTTTAAAAAAAATCCTTGCATAGATTTCACTTCACACATAATTTTTTTTTCCTACTCCATTCTAATTAAAAAAAAAAAGTTGGAGATTCAAATTTCAAACTAAAGGTCCTGAAATAGATCCCTAAAAGTCTCATGAAAATAACATAAATAGGAAAAAAGAAAAAAAAAAATTAAGAACATCTATTATCCTTATTTTTTTTTGTTTATAACGGAAGTTAATCAATTATAATATTCAGTCAGAACAGAAAGAATATAACTAAATTATTCTGAAAGGATTAATTCAATTTTACTTCTATTAGCAATAATTATAGTGCCACATAGTTCATTAATCGAGTTGGGAATTCACAATTTAACTATAAATGTATCAAATTTAAACTTAGGTTTAAAAAAAGAAGAAAATAAATCATAAACTACACCATCCATCCATGATTCTTTCCATGTAATTAAATTTGACAAGCTCAAAGAAAAAACCTTTGTGATCAATATGTCTTGATGAAATAAAGCATGTGCACATGCTCAAACAGTCCAAAATTGCCTGATAATTTTGCAGAATCATGATTAGCACTAAAACAAAATAGTCATCTGCCCAATTGCATTTTCAATTTGATAATCTACAATGACTTGGCAGACCAATCGCGTGACATTGAAAAGGAAAACGACCAAAAAAAAAAAAAAAAACTGGCATTAAACGCCAAAAGTTGATAACGGGATCACAAAAGAGTCAACCAAACTTTGAACGAATCCCATGACAACACGTGTCATCCACGTCAATTTTAACAGACATCTGCCAGTCCACTAAATATACTGCGACACACGTGGCATCCCATCGTTGGGTACCCCACATCGAATAAAGGTATCTTTGAAGTTCATGTGATTAATTAAAATCAGAAAAACGTGATTAGAGAGAAAAACTCGATGTTTAAATGGTTATAGATTTAGCATAATCCTAAAATTATAATTTAATTTTTATCTTTTTTTTTTAAATCAATATCAATTTTATCATTCATAATACCTATTATAGTTTTGTAACTCAAACTTTAAAAGTCCATAATTTTATATATACAAGTTTAAATTAGATGATTTTTTTTTTCTAAATCGCATAAAATTTTGACATTAATGAAACAAACTCCATATTAATATTATTTTTTTAAACACATTTTAAATTTTTATATTTTTTAACTCTAATAATTCAAACTTCATACCAAACATATAATTTAATTCAAACCTAAATTTTACAATTTAAACTTTAATATCAAGTACTTGCTTAATCTATTAGTAATTTCACACTTGATTCTATTATAATATAAAAACCCGAGGTTTAAGAAAGCCAAACCATGGGCAAGAGGGGCCTATATAAGCAAAAAGAGTCAAGACCAAACGAACAGCAAAGAGAGCGAAAAACACAACGAGTGAGTTCTCACAAAAAAATTCTAGAGAGAAATCTCTTCTTTTCTTTTTTTCATTCAAGCTTGCAAAATCTGTAATTATTTTCTCTGTTGTTTTTTTTTTTCTTTTCTTCTTCAACCCCCCTCGCTGTTTAATCCCCGCTTCTCTGAATCCCTTTCTGTCATCGTCTGTCTTTCAAATTAGTCTGTTTTTTGGGTTTGTTTTTTCTAAGTAGTTTGAGTGGAAAAATCAAACAAACCCAGGAGGGTTTTCTTGGAAGTCAGGTGTTTCAGAATAGAGATCCAGATTTTTCTCTTGTTTATTTAATTTCTTTTTCTTTGTTTTTGTTTTTGATTAATCAGGAGGGTTTCTTTTTTATCCCTCAAGTTGGTCTTTTTTTTTTTTTGGGTTGTTTTCTGTTAGAAAAACTTCCTGTTCTTTAATTTTGTTAAGAAACAGGTTGATTTAGGAACAAAACCTCACTTAATTTTCGCTTTCTTGTTTCCTAAGGCACTGAAAAAACCATGGCAGCAGCTATAGATATTTACAGCAGCCAAACAACACCAGTTTTCTCAGATCCTTTTAGAGAAGAGCTCATGAAAGCACTTGAACCTTTTATGAAAAGTGCTCCTAATAATAATAATAACAATAATATTTCACCAATCTTTTCTCCTTCTTCTTCTTCTTCTTGTCTTTCTAATGAGGCCAACTTTTACCCTGAATTTGAAACTTGCTCTCCATCAAACACCCAAATGTTTTCGAATGGGTTGTTCTCTAGCTATAACCAGATGGGTTTTGAGCAGACAGGGTCTCTAGGCCTAAACCAACTCACACCTTCCCAAATTCTCCAAATTCAGGCTCAAATCTATTACCAACGACAACAACAACAACAAAATATGGTCATGTCAACCGCAACTCCGCTTCAAAACCATGTCAGCAGCCTCAACTGCCTCGGCCCGAGGGCGGTTCCGATGAAGAACGTTGGTGCTAATTCAAAACCCAATAAGCTCTACCGAGGAGTGAGGCAGAGGCATTGGGGGAAATGGGTAGCCGAGATCAGACTCCCCAAGAACAGAACTCGCCTCTGGCTGGGCACTTTCGACACTGCCGAGGAAGCCGCCTTGGCCTACGACAAGGCGGCGTATAAGCTCCGCGGAGACTTCGCTCGCCTCAATTTCCCTCACCTCCGCCACGAAGGCGCTCATGTCTCCGGCGAATTTGGCGAGTACAAGCCTCTCCATTCCTCCGTGGACGCCAAGCTTCAGGCGATTTGTCAAAGCTTGGCGAATCCGCAGAAACAGGGGAGTGTCAAGGTGGCTTGCTCCGAGCCGGAGGTGAAGCCGATTATTGAGCCGAAGCCGGTGTCTGATCATTCACGGAAAGGTGAATCGGAGGTGTCCTCTTCGTTGTCGTCGTCGCTGTCGCCGTTGTCGGATGAGTCTTCCGCAGGGTCGTCTTCGCCGGAATCCGATATCACGTTGCTGGATTTCTCGGATTCTCATTGGGAGGAGAATGACAATTTCGGGCTGGGAAAGTACCCTTCAGTGGAGATTGATTGGGATGCTCTGTAATCAAAAGTCTTTAGCTATGTTGTTAATTTCTCTCCTTTTTATTATTATTTTAATGTTTTTTAGTTGTAAAAGCACAGCTTCTGCGATGGAATTTTTAACATTTGCAGTGGTTCAGCTGAGTCTGTTTAGGAGGGTTGGTCAGTCAGATCATGTTTTATGTTGTAATATTTTTATATGTCGTTTTTCATTTCTCCTGTGTTGGTCAGCTGGTAGTTTTTTTCCTTGCTAGGCCATGGACATGGAAGTTATCTCTGTGTTGTATTCTACTACACTTTGAATGTAAAAATTAAGCTAGTCCACTGTTATAATATCGTCTACTTCTTCGTGTTTTGTGCATAATTTTATTGTTTTAGCTTTCATTTGACAATCTTCATATATTCATGTACCTCAATCACAATTTTGTTGTTTCAGAAAACAAGAATTGAATCTCTTTTACCGATTTAAAAAAAAAAAAAAAAAAGTCATATAACGACTGTCTCTTATCGTTATGTGTATACTATTGATGGTTACAAAGAGATTGAATCACTGAAAACAACAAATAATGAAACTGAAATTATTTATGTATCATACGGGCATGACGCTGAAAGTTGAATGGGAAGGTAGACGCAAATCACTTATCTAATTCCACTAAATATATTTATATATATTATCTAATTTGTTTGTCTTGTTTTTCTCCCGTAAAAAATTGCAAAAAAGTTTTATCTTCACTCCATTTAGTATTTTCCTTAAAATCTCAACTCTTCAAGGGATGTGTCAAACTCATTTGGTAAATAAGAGAGACACAACAGAATTACATAGCGAATCATTATTTAACATATAATATTTATTAATTATTGGTTCACTAATCAAAACATTTTAGTGGTTGTATATATATTCTAACAGTAATTCTATCTCTGATCTAAGCAGAAGGTACATAGTTTAAATCCCTCCATTCTCATTTAAAAAAAAAAGTCAAAACATTTTATAAGATATATCATCGTATAATATAATGCTGTATGACGGTCCACCAAACATGCATTAAATGGATTGATTGTCTCTCTGCATCTAGTTTTGAAATTAAAGTTCGAGCAGAAATTAATCCTGATTGGTTACTAAGTTTTGGTCACCAATTTTTATTAATTTCTACTTAGTTGAACACATGATGGCACGATTTACTTGATTGTCCATTATTACCAAATATAACATAATTAAATACTATTGCCTGTTCTAGGGCTATTCAGTGTAGTTTAGCAAAAGCTTTGACGCTAATTGCGGGTACCCACCACGTTACTAATTACAGACATATATACATATACATGTGCATGTACATTTACATACATGCATGTATTCAATATATATAAATATACATGTATAATCCGCCTTAAATTGTTCAGCTGATGCTGATGAATATATGGAGCGTCCTGTCTGTACAGTCACATTATTTTTTCACATTGTATAGTGATTCACACACAGTTCATATATTAGGAAACTATAGTTTCTCAACTACTTAAAAGTCTGTACTCTAGCTAGCTACTTGTTACTTCACTTATCTGGGAGTGTCATGGGGCCAGGAACAAAAATATCCTACCGGTATAACATAATTTTAGGGACAAATTTCCCTCCGATCTTTTAAAATTTTGTGAATTTCCTATGTCATTTAAATTTTTGATGAAAATACATGTAAAACTTATTAACGGCATGAGTTGGAGATATTAAATATGAAATTATAATGTTAACTTTATAATTACAGTAAAAGAGTAAATATTTAGGGTTAATTGTCATTTTTTTTCTTGTACCTCTCTCTTATGGGTAACTTCATAATTTCACATATAATAAGGATAGCGAATGTCACATGTGCTATCATTGAGTACCACATGTTTTGTTGACGAGTGCCACTTCGTAATTCATATTTAATATTCTAAACTCATGCTTCCAAGAATTGTCATGTATTTTTTTTTTTTGTTCTGTAAAAAATTTAAGTGAAAGGGAAATTCACAAACATTTTCAAAATTCATGAGAAAATAATGTTACAAATTAAAGTTCATGGGACATTTTGTGATAAGACCCAAAGTTTGAAAGAAAAGTGAAATTTGTCCTAGTTTTAGACAATCAATTTTTCATTAATTTTGTATAATAAAGTAATTAGTTTTCAAACTTGTTTGCTCTAAATCTTATACAAAATATAATCCGCAAAAGGAGATTTGCTGTTATAATTATCAAGAATTTAATTCAAGTCACCCAAAAGCTAAAGTAATTTTAATATATAAAATTTCTTGACCCTAAAAAAAATTAAAAGCAAAAATAAAAAATAAAAAATAAAAGAAAAAGTAGCATCATCTAGGGATCACTTCACTACTTGATAAACTTTAGCAGCTTCTACTACTTTTCTTATCCGCAGGCATGAATGACAGGTGGGAAAAGCAAAACCATGGGGGTGGCTATAGAGTAACATAGAGCCCCACTTTATTAGAAACATAAAAATTCTATGAAATGCCACAACAACAATATCTTATCTCCTTCCATTCCATTCCCTTCATTTCCTCTAGAGATAAGGAATTTGGAGGCCACCACCACCCCCTCACAATACAAACAAAAATAGTATGAAAAGATCGATTAATCAATATTCTTATTCTTTCTTCTCACCTTTCAAAAAGTAGTGTTCACATTGCAAAATCAAATTCAAGTAAAGGAAAGATAGAGACTTAAAAAAAAGTGGACCTTCCTTGGATCAGCTGGTCATCACAAGATTCCTCACCAAAAGATAGCTTGTCACGTTGTACCATACTGGACCTTTCTTTCTAATTAACAACCAAAACAATAATAATAATAACAATAATAATAAGGAAAAATTTAATGTTAGGATAGGAAAAACTACTTAGGAATAGGTCATAGTTTTAAACTAGAATAATTGGTCAAAATGGTCCCCAAACTCTTTACGAGGTGATGATTTGATTCATATTTTTTTTTATTTTGACCAAGAAGATCCTAAACTCTTAAAATATTGACAATTATAGTCATTTCCATCCAAATCTGTTAAATTTCTAACGAAATCTTACTTAAGTCATGATTTGTATAGTAAAAAGACCAAAATACTTTCCAAACTGAAACCTAGCCCCCCCACCATCTTTTACATCATCGAGTACAAGCCCCCCCCACCCACTGAACTGAAAACCCAAACCCAATGCTCAGTGCCCCAAACCCCACCCCCCCCACCCCCCCCCCCCCCCCCTCCCCCAACCCAAAACAAATGTCCAGACCCAAAACTCTAATCTAGGGTCCCTCCCAACACACTCCCCCCCCCCCCCTTCCCACAACACGCACACACACAAAACTTCAATCCACACACAAAACTTCAATCCACACACAAACACACACAAAACTCCGATCTGGCCCCCCTCCTTACAGTTTCACCATCGCCGAGCTAGAACTTTGGGTGCCCCCCCCCCCCCCCCCCCCCCCACACACACACACACACACACACGCACACACACAACTTCGATCCACGCACACACACAAAAAACTCCGATATGGGCCCCCCTCCCCACCGGCTCATCGTTGTTGAGCTCGGACTTTGGGTCCCCCCCCTCCCCCCCCCCCCAAAAAAAACTCCGATCTATTCCCCCCCTCGACCCAGCGCCTCTTCGCCGTCTCCAAGCTCGGACCCACCACCCAGTGAACTCAAAATCTAGCTCTCAACACACACCCCCACACCCCCCAAAAAAAAAAAACACCGAATCCCAACCCCCCCATCCCAGGTTTGAGAAATAAAGAGAGAAATATATAAAATTTTAGTTGTTCTATGATTTTTTTTTATTTTTGTTAAATTAATTATTGTTAAATTATTAAATACCATATCAAATTAGATCACATACATTTCATATGACTCGTTCCGTTAGAAATTTAACGGAAATGGACGGAAATGACTAAGGTTTGAGAAATAAAGAGAGAGATATATAAAATTTTAGTTGTTCTATGATTTTTTTTATTTTTGTTAAATTAATTATTGTTAAATTATTAAAATACCATCTCAAATTAGATCACATAAATTACATATGACTCGTTCCGTTAGAAATTTAACGGAAATGGACGGAAATGACTAAGATTGCCAACATTTAGAGAGTTTAGGGTCTTCTCGGCCAAAATTTAAAAAAAAAAAAAAAATAGGAATCAAATCGTCACCTTTGAAAGAGTTCAGGGACTATTTAGGCCAATTACTCTTTAAAACTATTAATTTTTTCTCAAATTCTATTAAACTGTCACATTTTCTTAATATCATATGATTTTTATGTGATCTGATGATTTAAATTGTATTATATCAATAAGATGTTTCTTTTATACCTTAATACGGATCTAAAAGAATTCTTTTTAAGATATTCCAAGTATGGCCTTACTTTAAACCGTATGTTAGATTTATATATCGTTCTGTCTATTTTGCATACACATATATTTTTTATTGTGATGTTATTTCGATTAAATCTAACATTAAAAAAAAGTAATATAATTTTGGATGTTACTCAATTCTCTAATAAAATAAAAAAAATTCTATGATAGGGTATTTTAAAAAAAAAAATACTAGTGGCCAAAGTTATGAACTAATATCTTAATCGAGTTTTGGTATTTTGGGCGTTCTATTCTTTAGTAAAAGAATTCTATGGTAATATACCGTATCAATAGGGTAGGGTAAATTTTGAACCATCATATTAAGTTTTGATGATGATCATACTTTCTTTTTTCTTTTAAACTAACATGATTCTTTTATAATCTGATGGCTCATACATAACTACTGTTTTCTGTTAGTAGGTAAATCTTCTTGGCTTGGAATTCTTGCCCTTAACTTTGATTTTGTCTAAAGCAGCTTATGACAAGCCGAAAAGGGTGTGTGAATGGGAATTAAACTTGGACCTTTAAAAGTTGTTCAAAGGATTTGAGGGCAGAAAAAGGTAAGGAAACAAGTATTGGTAATTCTACTTTACATATTTTAAATTCTAAATAATATTACTTTGTGGGGATGTCTTCCTTCGTCTATTCTAATATGTGATCAACTAAGCTAAGAATCTAATCTTAATAATCTAAAATTCGGCGATACCCTTTAAGGTATGTTAGGGAGGAGAGAGAGAACTTTTGAAGCCCATGCGTAACGAAAGGTTACTATTTTAAATTGCAAAAAAGGGAATAAAGACCATATATGTGACCAAAGAGAAAAGAAAGGGAAAGATCCCCATAAAAGAGATATTTGATGCGAATAGCTAGGCTTCTTTTGCAAAAGGGGTCCGAACAATTGCGTACTAATATATGCGCTACATGTGATGCAAAGAAACAATGTTGGACATGAGAATTTTGAATTCTCAACTAACCAACCACCTCGGTTTTGTCTTTACTTGGTGTTGTTGGAGAGAATAATTTAACCAAAGAAGTAAGGTCCGTTTGATAGACAGTATTGGAAGTTGCTTTTAGGTTCGTGAGTCTAAAAGTCATTTCTAAATATATTTTGGTAATCTATCAGAGGAATTTTCTCTCCAGACGTTACAAAATATGACTTAAAAAAAACTCTTCTGAATATACTTTAAAATTAATATAAGAGTTTTATTAACACATTCTTTATTCTTACGTTTTTATTGTTTATTGAAAAATTTTAAAATAATTTTGACGTAGGAATCCCTTTTATAATTGAAAAGGTCAAACCCTCCACACCAATCGGCGATGGCTTTGGAAGGTGAGATATGGCAGAATGACCTTCGGATGGTGAGATCCTGTCATGGAAGCCTATGCGCGAGGAGATCTTGCTACAACGGTCCCATGGCGATGTCACGCACGGGTTTGGGCCTCTAAGCTTATGGCTCATGGCAGTTCTATGCTGCCCGAGCCATGTGGTTCTCCAACGCCATAATAAGTGACTATCGGTGCGAGGTTGTGTATGGCGGCAGCCCTGGTGATTGAGAGAGAGGTGGAGAAGAATGAGAGAAGAAAGAAGAGACCTAGGGTTAGTTGAAGGATAATATTTTATTGATTGAAAATGGTATGTATGAAAGGAAAGATGAATGGATGGTGTTTCTCTATTCAACCAAGTCGAAAGTGATGATTTCCTGATTAGCCTGAAATGTTAAACTTTAAAAATCAATGGCGGAAATCTAAAAATGATATCTTTTTACGGCATTCCTGAAAATTTCTATTTATATAACACATGTTATGATAGTATTATGTTGGACCGTCTCTAGTGCTAATGTCGAAGCCTAATGCTATATTTGACTCAAAAAAGTATAATAATGATGTTTCGTTATATTATACTCATGCACATAATGTTACTTCAAATGCTATATGTATTTCTGTCATTATTATTAAGTATTTGAAATTGTAAAAGTAAATTTTTTTTTTGTTATAAAATAGTTTGAAAATGACTATATTTTAATAATCAAATAAAAAGGTTAATGTATCTACCAATAAAAAAAACTTGTTAAATTATTTACCAAAAAAAAAAAACTTGTTAAATTATTTACCAAAAAAAAAAACTTGTTAAATTGGCATTTGTTTTACTTGGAGTCAAATTTACCCAAAAAAAAAAAAGCAATTACAATATTTAACATTAAAAGTAAAGAAATATATAGTAAGTAGCACATTTACGGAAGCTAAAATAAATAAATAATTTCATATTTAAGAAACTGTTTAAGTGAATAATTTATTTATGAATAGCATATTTCCTAGTAAAGAAACATTTACTTTTATTTATTTATTAAGTTAAATAATTTATTTCGTTTTGGAAAAAAAAAATACTTACGTGTAAATATATTACTATTTTCATTGATTTAGTGAATATCCTATTTACTTGTTTTAGTGTCCGTAAATATGCTATTTAATTACCTCTGTATCCTTAGAAATAACATTGCATTGAAGAATAGTTTTCATATCCAAATTCTTAAATTTGACTTTAAGACATAACTTTGATATTGTCTTTGCAATGCTTTTATTTATCGAAGCTTGTTATTAATAGAAGCTAACAAGTTCATAGGGGGAAAAAAAACTAACAAGTGGTGGAGAGAATGAGGAAAGATTGTTGCTAGCCTTTCAATAATTGCCTTGAAAAACCAGGCAATAACAATAACAAAGAAAGACGAATTTCTTTTATTTATGATAACAAATTAAATAATTTAAGCTGTCAAGTAGTTTATTTTGACAAAAAATTAATCTTTGTTATTAAATGTATGATAAATGCCTCTTACACTAAATACACAAAACTTGGCTAATAAGATAATTTAAAGGGCAACGTGTCAAGCGGATAAAGGTTAAGAGGATCATTACCAATTAGTCAAAATAACATGTTGCATTACCATTTAATATATATTTGGTATTAAGAGATCATAGAGGAATTCCATTCAAAATAACATGCTTGCATTACCATTAAATGCATGTTTGGTGGACCGTTATACAACAATATTATACCGTACGAAGAATAAGCATATTAGTAAAACTATTCGCATAGTTAAGATGTATCCCTCAAAAATTAAGAGTAGATTGATTTTTGTCACAAGATAAAAAGTTTTGTAAAATGCCATTAATATGATATCATAAATTCAATATAATTTTTTTAAATATTTTTTCTTCTCTCTTCCCCCCTCTCTCCCCCACATGCAAATCTCTCTCTCTTTGTTTCTTTTCTGTGTTTAGATTGTGGATTATATGTATGTATATGTATATATATATTTTGTGTGTGTGTATTTTGTGAATGTTATTATGATTTTTTGAGGATATTGTGAAACATTTTTGAATATTGTTCTGTGTTGTGTGGATTGTTTCAGATTAATTTCTGTTATTTTAATGGATATTTGTTTGTTAAGAATTTTTGAATTTCTTTTAGTGACGAGGTGATAAATTCTGGAAAATGTGTTGGATTTGGTGGATTTTGAACTATGTTTCTTTTATGTGTTTAGACTGTGGATTATTTCTTTTCTTGTGGTTTGTGAATTCTGGGGTTTTAATGATTTTTGTGGAAGTTTTTAGTGTTTTAGTGATAAAATTAGGTGCTTTTTTAAATATTCCGATTATGGAACTTGGAAAATCTGACAGAATCGGAAGTTTCCAGTCTGTAACTAATTAGTTACCCGCAGACAGTGTTGGTTACCAATTGGTTACTCGTGAACGGCGGTGATTATTTATTGGTAACTAGTTGGTTACCCGTCAGTGGCGTTGGTTACCGATCGATAACCAACTGGTTACTCGTCAGTGAAGTCATCGATACCAATTAATAATTATAATTGATATTTTAAAATAAATAATTAATAAATATTTATGACATCATGTTATTATGATATTTATTGCAAGAGTTTTTCTGTACTATAAAAATCAATGAAAGACATGATTTTGTGGTATTTTTTCTAAAGTTCCCTCATTTAGAATAAGAGTTTATGAGCCCAATTCCACTTTGTGAACTTATATGAACATAGCTATTAGGACAAGAATTATTGAAAGTAAGATTGGGCCCTAGGGCCCAATTCCATATTACCGACCTCTATTAATAAGAAAGAAAGAAGTAATTGGCAGTTTTCGTATTGAAGGAAATAACATATTTTAAAAATATTTAGTTTAATAATAGATTTAGCAGAGAAATTATTTATTTACTACTTGTAAATATGTTATTGATCTGATAAATTTTTCATTTAACTGTAAATTTACTATTTATTTCAAATATTTTAAAACCTTACTATTTAGTTCAATAATTTTTGTAAAAATGCTATCTACCACGATTTTCGTTATTAACAATAAGCCTTTGAACAATAATTGTTGGGGGTTAAGATTTGGGCTTTAGGAGCCCAATTCCATTTTACGAGCCCAACGAAAATTGTTCATTATAGGTTCAAGATTTAATAGTTGAACACCATAACCTAATATGTTGCCCGTCAATTTATATGCTTCTATTTAAGCTAAAAATTAGTTGATAATTTAAGATAATTAATAATATAGAAAATAATTAACAGTGTTTAATTAATTTAACAACTAATAATAGAAAAATTAATTCCTATGGTTATTTAGTTTAAGATAATAAATAATAGGAAGATTAATTAATGATGGTTAATTGTTAGAGGTACACTTAGCATATCACTCCTTGATAACGAGTTTAATAATCATTGTGTTAAGGGATTAAACTTTTAAGATAGAGCGTGAACTCACACTCAACCTAGATATTTTCTCAGGAGCGAATTTATTAGTAACGGGCATAAGTAGATGGATTCGAACCGGATCAAGATAAGTTCAAACCTCAGTATAGTTCTCTTTTTCTGGTCGGGTGCATCTGGTACAACCACTTGGGCCCGCAGAGAAGAATAATAAGTTCATAAATAAGCATAAAAACATAAAGAAGCATAATTAGAATTTTTATGCTTATTTATATTTATGCATTTTGTGAAAATGTTTAAGAAGATATGTTTGAACTTATTGAGTGAAAGCTCATTCAGTTTCTTTATACTGTAGTTAATCCTGCAAAGAGGCTAGTGTAGTTGTCTTATAGGCTGGGTGCAGTGGCGGTACGTGTGCAAGGACGGACTATGGATATTGTTGTAGTTATTCCGCTTTTGAATTAATTATTAGTATAAAGTGTTTAGTAAAGTAATATAGTATTATTATATGCAAGTACCTTTTTTAAGACAATGTCAAACTATACGATAATATATGTGTGTGTTTCAATTTTTTACAAGTAGTTAAGTAGAGTTCCAAGTTTCAAGAAAAATCAATTTAGAGGACGGCTTGAATAGTCGGGTCGTCACATGCTTAGACAAGTCTTGCAGCTCACTAACCTCCAAAAAGAAGTACAACCACCCTATATCCCCAACACACGTATTTCTGGTGAAAATAACACCACTTGGCGTTATTCATCGCAAGGCCCGACCACCTTGGAAAGTCTCAAGTGTTTTCTTGAGATTATTAACCTCTTCACGATTGCTCCTACAATACAGGAATATGTTATATCGACAAAGAATAAATGGGAGACCGATGAGGTTGATCTAGCAACTTTAACACCATGAATAAGACCATTCTTTTCCAATGTCAAAAGAGATGAGATAGTGGATCTCCTTGTCTTTGGATAGAGAGGATTGGAGGGAAAGGAGTGGCGGGAAGATGAGAAGAGAGAGGCGATGTGGGAGGAAGAGCTTTCTATCCTATTGGACGGATCATGGAGGGAAAAAGAAGTTGGAGGGAAATGACCCATTTTACCTTTCATCATTTTCTTTATCATTTTTTTTATTTATTAAAACCTAAACTAAACAATAAAAACCCAAAAGCTGAACTTTCTCTCTCTCTTGCTCGATCCTCTATTTTTACGCGTCTTTTTTACTTCTTATTTTCTTACTTTCTCTCTCTGTCTCTCTCTCTCTCTGTTCAGTTTCTTTTTATTTTCTTTTGCTTGAACAATTTCTATTTTAAATGTTTGTAAAATAATATATTAAGCTTACATATAAAAATGTCATGTATTGCACATTACAAATATAATTGAGTATCATCAGACACAACACATTAGAATGTCCTTTTTCCCTTAACTAGTTAAATTCATGTTTTTTCCTGTGTAATATGGCCAGTTTCTTAGCAAAAAAAAAAAAAAAAAAAAAAAAATAAATAAATAATAAATAAAAACTTCATGATCTGTGTACGTATAAAAGGTATTTGAAGAAACATATAGAAAAAGTTTATCAACATATAGTCAAAATGAGTAATATTGTAATCTTACAGTTAAAAACCTATCCACATTTCAATTCTTTTTTATATTAAACAAAGGAATAAGGGATGACAATTCCCCCCACCCCATACCCTACCCCTTTTTGCTACTCTTAAGTGCCCAATAGCCTATTAATATGACTCAGGTATCTTTCACTTCTCCAATCTATGCCCCGAAATTTAGAACCTAACTTATATTTCAGAGGCCGGAAATAGGCCCACTTCTTGTTCTAGCCAGTTTGTTTCAGACAAATATATCTTAATCACCTTTCTTTACCTCAATTTAGAGTATAGTATTTCTTCGAAAGAAAAAGGCATTCTCTTGAGTCTTAACTAAAGTGATGTTTCAAATTTCGTTAGAAAACGAAAAAGAAAGGTTTTTAATTCACTTTGGTTTGGTAGAAAAGAGAATTTGGAAGTGTCCAAGACGTGTCACTGTTGTAAAATTATTCCAATTAAAAACTTTGGAAAAATCAACAGTATCTTATTGTACCTAATCAAAACCAACTTTTCTTAATAATCAATTCAATTTGTGTCTAATTTGGCTTATGTCCTCGTCATTATCAAACAATTATGTGGTTCACACAGGCGTGACCTTCACCCATGTTAAAGCATTCTCAATAAGTAATTTGTCTTTCCTTGACTATATTATAAGATATTATATATATATATATATATATATATATATTCGGCTATAAACCCCTTTTTCCTCGAGGTGAGAACAAAAACAAAAAACAAAAAGCTTCGCACGCACGTATTGTGGCACTTCAACTAATTTTTAATATTTTGCTACTTAATAAATTTTATAGGGCCATTCAAAGACACATTGATGTTTTTGATTGTGTAACGAATATTAGAGCGCTAAGTCTGTTTTTTGAAAAGAAAAAAAAAAAATTTGGTGCCCGACATGACACCTAATAGGCTTGGGAGTGTGGTGCCACACTCATTAGATAATTAAAACATTTCGAAGAAAACCCTAATTACTTTGCTGCTTAATAAATTCTAAGGACAAAGAGGTAGATAGATTTTTTACATAAATAATTGAAGTAAAAAGCATGTTTTAAAATGTTTACTTTGTAAATATGTTATCCACTTAGTAAATTTGTTGTTTACTTTGTAAATATTCTATTTACTTAGTATATTTCCTGTTTACTTAAAATATGTTCTAAAATATTGCTATTTACTTTAACTATTTCGTAAAAAATGTTATTTACTACAATTTTCCTAAATTTAATATATAGGGCCATCTAAAAACTCAATGAAGTTTTTGATCTTCTAAGAGCTTTTGGTCTGTTTTTTGAGGAAAAAAATTTATTATCGAAAAATGTCTTATTGTTCCAAACATAACTTAGAGACCGATGCTAGGAGGGCTTGTGGTGTCTCCAATGGCATGTTAAAGAGGTCGTATACTACTATTGAAGGGTAGTAATTTATTTGGATTACTTATCACATGAAAATTAAGCTTAGATTTTCTACCAAAATTTTACATTTAGTCTAAATCACCCGTCCCCAGCATCAGACCTACGAGGCTGGGAAGTGTGGGGTCCCGCTCATTTGATGCAATGATGAACATCACTAATCTAATTCAAATATTTCGAAGAAAAAATAAACCCTAATTATCATCTGTAATTATCATCTGAAATATGAGTAGAACGTCTTTTCTAGCAACAAAAAAAAAAAAAGAAAAAAAGAAAAAAAGAAAAAGAAATCGTGTCCCGTTGAAGTTAATGAGTAGTTTTCATGAAATAGATCGCTGCCCCTATGTAATGCATGTCTTTGTCCATGTGAATATGGAAACCCCATTTGGCCACATGACACATAGTCCTTGGTTCCAAAAGTGAAGAATTATTCTGTTAGATAGATTGTGAAGGGCTTAGAGCAAAATATATATTGAAAGATTCTATCAATTTTAGATTTTGTGCCACACCAAGAATCCGCATTAATTTGTGATCAAAATTTCCTTATCAAGTTGAAGAATATCGGTGGCCTGCCCTTACATCTTTATACAACAAAAAAGCCCTTTGACGAGATTTTTAAAAATGTCATAAAATGGTTTTGACGAGATTTTTGAAAAGGTCATTGAAAGAGGGTGCACTGAAAAGTATATTTTTAACAACATTTTCTTCAATGTCATGATTCATGTCGTGAATTCTTTGTCCTCAACAATAAAGTAATGTCATCTATTACTTTCCTGTTTGTATATTGTTACATATCACAACTGTTCAAAAATGTCGTGATTGGTGCATATGATAGCAATTTAGAAATGTCATGATTCATACATATTACAACAATTAAACAATGTCATGATTAGAAATGTTTTATGACATTGAAAGCATGTTGTAATAGAAAAAACCATGACATTGGATAAGTGTCATGTATTCTTGAATTATTAAAAAAATGAATTTCAATAAAATAAAATGTTATTGTTGATTATTTATAATTATATAGATATAAATTTTGGAATACACGAATTATTAAAAAAAATCACCCCAAATAATTTTTTTATTGTTGATTACTTAATAATTATAAATATAAATTTTGATTCATACTATCAATAAAAAAATTATTAAACAATACAAAAAAACAAAATAAAACAAAATAAAACTTTTAGTGACAATAAATTTCTAAAAGCTATTGCAAATGCATTTGAATTGGCGGTATTGTTCGAGGAATTCCTTTGATATCCTCTGCATCTTCAAAGAGTTGTTTCATTCTCACCCTTCTCTTTTGCCATTTCCTGCAAGCTTCTTTCTTAACTTGGTCTCTCCTCATAAGGCTTTTTTCTTCGGCACTAATGTTCTTCCACTAGTAATATCTTGAGACACTTAACTGCACTCGCTTTGCCACGCAATTTTACTGTGGTATTAAAAATAACTCTAACAATCATATCCTTTAGTCCATCTTCAAAATGCACAATTTCCGATGTCTCTTTTGATCTTCTAATGCAGTTATGTATAGAAAGAGAGATAAGGTAAACGCTCTCAACTTCTCACAACTGTCATATTATATATATATATATATATATATTTTTTTTTTTCCGTGAAGCTTTTTTGTTTCTTATTCAATGCAGATGAATATCAAAATTTGCGTACATGTTGAAAGAACCAAAAAAAAAAAAAGAAAAAGAAAAAGAAGAAGCTGAAGTCAGACCTCACAACGCTGGGCAGTCCCCCCATAACCTGTCGCTTGGCAAAATCCTCTGTAAAGGGGCAAGACAGCTTAGCTACATCAAACCATTGCAAACACCAATGTCGTAAGATAAACAAGCATCTTTGTTTAACTCCGCCTCAGGATTCTTCTTTTTGATCTGCATTAAAAACTAGATTGAATTTAACAAACAAACATTGAAACCCATATCGATGTATATTTATTGAGAGCAACATATGCATTTTAAATTGTAAAAAACTGATATATAATGATGGCATATTTTCCTTCCATGGTTCCGGCTTCACAATTTTACTGTGGATGGACATGAGCAAAGATGTGCCAAAATTCGTTAGACATTTCGACTTTGTTGTTGGTAAAACATGTGATAAGAGAGAGAAAGCAAAAGCCAGAAGGTGAGATACGATCATCGGAAGATAGGAGCTTCTCCGCCTTGGCAATGAATTCCGTCACGTGAACGTCTGACGATCGGACGTTGGAGGAGGACATGGTGATCGGCAACCACCAACGACGGTCTGAGTTGAGCGAGTTGCTGAGTGGATTCGGCCACTGATTGTGTGAGTTTAGGAAGTGAAAAGGCAAAAACCAATTCATGTGGACAGAGGGGAGTTAATAAACATTCCAAAAAAAAAAAAAAGTGTTATATAACCTTTTTGATTAAAGCGTAGCGAAGGCTCTGTTTCGGTGCCACTAGAGGGCAAAAATGAGGGTGTTCGATTCCGATCTAGAGTATGACTATCGACGAAGCTCTGTTTTGGAATTGCAAAAACCATTACAACAAAATCAAAACTTGAAAGCAAACAAACTTGACAAGAGAAATAAATTACCTATGAGCAGCAAGTTGTGGTGAGATTCTTGTTCGCAGCAGAGAGAAAAGAGGTAAGGAAGAGAAACAAGAAATTATGTGTTATTGGGAATGAGAGGTATAAACGTGTATGCAGTTACTATTTAATCAGAAGTAATGTAAAGTTTAAAATGAAAATAAAGTGCCAAGAACTTTATTTTTCAAAACCCATTTAAGCATCAACTCCAAATTTTTCGTTTGCCTCCATTTAGGCGCCAATCCAGAACTGCAAATATTACGGGTTTTTTCTCTTTGAAGTATTTTTTTTCTTTTATTGAATTTTTAATTTTTAATTTTTTTAAGAATAGCAGCATAACACGTTTAAATTAAAAATAAGTATTTAATTATCTAAAAACAACCATCACCTTAGAACACACACACACAAACACACACATATTTGCAATGCTTTAGGAAGTACTCAGAAAGGAATTTTAAAGTATGTCGCACAGCTACAAACCTTATAGTTGTATTCTTGTGTTGTTCCATGTGAAAGAAGTAAAGTTATTTCTGATATATTGCAGGAGATAAATGAATAATGGGTATCTGACAAGACTCATTTCTGTTATGATGATTTGAAAATGGGCAGAAGCACCATGTTTTTTGGGCTACAAAAAGGATACTAGTTTGGAATCTTCTCCTTTAATGGGAAATTAGCTAATATTCTTAATGATTTGCGAATATAGTAATTGATTTGCATGAAAAATTACGCTGTTTTTAACCAAGCCCATACACCAGAACAACAAGTTAATTGACATTCAAAAAATGAGATTTCTGTCTTGTGAGTGGAAGAATTGTTTCTCGTCCTTTCTTGATGGGTATGCTTTGTTCTCTATTTTGTTGCAGGGCTTATTTAACCCCTCCTTCTTATGTTTTCTAGTTAGAAGCTTATTGGTATAGAATGTTAATTCTGTTTTTGTACTTGCCAATGATATACACTTGTTTCTACATAAGGTTGTTTCTTTTTTGTGATTTTGGCAGTTTTCAAACATTTATTTCGTCAATCCAAGCTAGTTATGCCAAGCCTATTGGCGAGAAAAGGAAACTACGGTCCTCAATTACTTATTTGGTGATCTTGGAAATTGATGAAAGATGTGTTTCTCATTACAAAAGCCATTCTTCTTTCCCAGGCACCTCGTTTACAAAGTATCATAATAGAGAACTTCACAGTAGTATTGTTGTTTTTTTTTTTTTTTTTTTTTTTTTTCTATAGTTGTTTGCATATTCTTTGAGTTTTGTGATGCAAACACTACAATTTTGAAATTACATTACTATCTCTGTTATTGATGAAATTTGATGAATGATCTTGTTGTTGCATATGTCATGTGTGCTTTTTGATTCGAAGTTCTAACTCGTCGGAATATCTCCAAACTATGCAGGTTGTAAATATTATCTATTTCCTAATGTAGATTTCCTTGTTCTTAGGTTTGCATATATATGCAATTTGTAGCAGGTTTCAAGTTATATACGCTCGAAAATTTTAGGTATAAAAAATTATGATTGATGCATTCGCTTTTTATTACTATAGAATAGGAAGAAATGCAATCAACTTTTAAATTAAGACGGAAAAAAGCAACATAATGAAAAGCTCAAACGATATTTAGAAAACAGTGTTAAAAGTTTGAAGCTATCATGCCGTAATTTTTGGTAAGTTAGTTTGAAGGAAATTTATATATTTGCATCCATCAATATCGTATCATAATTTTTGCTAAATGGTTGATCTTTATTTTTTACTTCATCAACTATATCTAAAGCATACAAGACTATTGAGATGAAAGTGGTGAAATTTTATTTTCTTTCTTTGGAGTGGATTAAGTTCGTTAGGATTACCACAACTTGAAAGATTTTTTGTTTTTATTTTTTAGTTTTGTCCTTGTTAAGTGGAAAGTCCTGAAGTTAAATACAGGTATAGAAATTCCATTCACATTTAGTCATTTTTTTAATTAATTAATAGCATTTTTATGTCATCTCGTTTTTTTTTGCATTAAAACAAAATTTGACCACATTTTTCTACTCAACGTCATAAAATAGTCATTTTCACGACATTTGTCAATTAAAATGTCATTGAAGAATCTTTTTACGACATTTATAGAAAAATGTTGTAAATTTCATCGTTAAAAGTACTTTTTGTTGTAGATATGATTGCCACTTAATAAAACTTTAAATAACGAATCTCTTTTGTTAACCCTACTTTTATTAGGATGGTTCTGTGATTCTTTATACATATATACATGTTTATTTATTCATGTAAATCATGCGTATATAACTTCCTTACCTTTTCATAGAAAAGGACTTTGATTAATTCTTAGTTTATACAATTTTAATGGGCCATATACCATATCTATAGCATGCAACAATTAATATATTATTTAAAGTTATCCGTTTAGTCTCAAGTAGGTTACTAACTTTTAAATTTATATGTCACACTAGTTTAAAATTTTCTACTGTTACGAAAGCCCCTATATCGGGTTCCAACAAAAGTAGAACATAAATTGAGCATGCTCAGTTTACATCACATGAGCTTTAATTAAGGCTAAAATCTTAATTAAATATTTTTTGAAAGAAACTAGTACATCTAAAATAACTATGTGATGCTATATATATATCTAATTCAAGTATAGCTTGCGCTTTATATATTTAAGTAAAGTACGGTTTGTTTTCAAAATATCTATGATTGAGGTACACTTTACTTTTAAAAAAAATAATTACGAGTTTACTTATAACTGTGGTTCATGTGATTAGAATGTGTTCAATTTCAGTCTAATTATTATTATTTTTATACAGAATATTGATAGAGGGACCGTTGATGTAACAATAGCAAATTTCGAGAAAAAGTGGTGAGTTAAATCCAAATTCAAGAAATTAAGGATCAATACAAGACATAATATATAATTTAGGGCCCATTTGTAAAACTAATCCTTATTTAAACGTCTCTAGTTATCTCTACTTTCCTTTTCTCAATCCAAAATTAGCTGAGAGAGCCTTTCTTTTCAACCCCTTTTGGCACGCGGACTTGAGGTATGAGATAAAGGTTCTATTTTATATACCACAAATACTAGAGATCACGTTTTGATCTTTAGAAATATATTTGATCCCCTTCTGAAAGAAATCTTTCCTTTAAAAGAATTAAAAATTGTGAAAATAAGATTCGAATCCTGCAATTTGGTCTTATTTGAGTCAGCCATGAGCAAGCAAAAATCTTGCATTCAAATTGGTTTGGACATATCATTTCTTGGTCAATTAGGCGAACCCAATAAATTACCACCAAGTGGTTGAAATTTGGTCAAACTATTTGGAATTTTGAATACATTAGATGCTTTCCAAGGGTATGAAGACTAGAAGGTATCTTTTTACCATAATATATATATATATATTTATATATATATATATATATATTATATTGGGCCTATGGCTCTCATTTATTAAAAACAAATGAACCTCTTAAATTTTGAACCTAAGAGCTACTACCCAAGTTCCTCTCCTTCTACCCTTGTTTTTTTAGAAAATAAAAAGCATTTTTTTTTGGGTCATGGATTTTGTGGGAGAATTGTTCCACAATTGAAGGGCTTTTTATAGCGAAAGGGAATTAATGCTTGTTCAATGAAGCTACCACGTTCTTAGTGTCTAGACCATATGACGCACACTTAATCACTTTTCCAAAGCTCATCAAGATCCCTTCTCACCAACCACTTGGTGCATTGTACTTACAATTCTGATCAGATGAATATATATCGTAAGTAGGGAATTATTGGAAGTTTCATATTAGTAGTGAAATAATATTTAACTCATGGATTAGTCGCATTATTGCCGTTAATACATATATATGTTTTTATAAACAAAAGTTTGTTAAAAAGCAAAGAAAAACGTCATAGAGTCGTAAAACAAAACAAAACAAAACAAACCATAAAAAAAATTAGAAATCAAATAAAAGAAACAAAACGAGAAAGAAGTAATAAAAGCGAAATATATATGATTTTCTAAGCTTTAAAATCTTTTCCCTTACGAGTTCTGGGATGGTAGGAATTTTTTTTTCCTTCGAACTTTCTGTTTAATTTGCTTCACGAAATAATATGCTGTTAGTATATGTTATTGATTTTTTTTTTCAATTTTTAACTTAGAGATGAAAGATTCAAATTCTTTATCCTATGATGATATTAGGTATGAAATTAACCATGTAATCAAATATTATATATATACAATGTGGGTCTTAACAAAAAGTAATGGTCCTTTATAAGTGCCGACTTGATGAAAGTTGGGACTATGGCCCCATAGCATTTATGCCCCATGTAAGAGGTTTCGTGTCCAAACAAAACTGCCGAAAGGAGGCTTATATTTGTTGTGGTAGTTAAAGTGGGTGTTTTTGAAAGCCAATTCAAAGGTTAACCGACTGTTTTTTTTTAGGTAATGAGTTTTGAAGGGACAGGTTTTTTTCACCTATAGCTGGCAAATTTTTAGGTTGATGAATTGTGCGATTGAGTTGACCATTCGAAGCTTGTTTTTCATATGATTTTTTATTGTTGGATTACTTGTTTAATAGAGCCACCATATCAAAATATGATTATGGTGAGCATGTTTTAGATAATAAATTTATTTTTTACCACGTCAAAGAAAGAGAAAGGAGAAACTGATATCCAGTTGTCTTACTAAACTTCTCCTTTTGTCATCACTAATCTTTCTTTCATGCATTAAAGTGGCTATTTTTTAATAGAAAAAAATGTGAAAGGGATGATCAATCATAACTATCTCTTTAGAATGCGAAAAATCATTTAGTCCTAGTTAACTACTTACGTTGGCGTTAATTAGCTAACAAAAACTAATGAATATTGAGTCAATAGCTTAGCAATTTGTCTCAAATAGTTTTAACGAGACTCAAATTTGAGACCTCTCATCTATAAAATCAATTATTTAGGAGTATACACAATGTCACTAGGCAACCACCTAGCTAAATCATGACAATAATATCGCCATCGTTTGTACTTGCACTATGTATAGGCCTAGACTCACACGCAATATAGGTGGGAATAATGCTATTTCATAGAGTAATAAATCGGTGTAAACTCTTCAACAACAGCACGCACACATTTATCCCTTCGTAAACTCAAATGAATAACTTGTAAATCAAATCTCCTTTTTATATTGGCATTTTCAGCATTAGATATATAACTAATTAGCACGCATGCATGTTTTCTATAAAAAGTTCCAAACGTTAAGAGATTCGTGTCAATGCCAAATTTTATCTAAAAAGCTTGTTTTTTGTTTGGGTTTTTGTTTTTTTTGTTTTTACTGTACATTAAGTTTATAATAATGTAAAAGGCAACTTTCTTAGTTAGATATTAACTATAATTTTATACTATCAATTTCCTTCTTTTAGCAAAAAAAAAAAAAAAAAAAAATCCCTTCCATGTGAGGGGAAGTGATTTATTCATTTTTTCCCCCTTAGTCTGTGTGGATGCAATATCAAATCATGGTATTCAATTTAGACTTTAATTTATGAAATAAATTTTTTGTACGTACATAAGTTGATTTTAAAATATGAAAAATATAGGAATATAAATCTGATTGATATAACTTTTTACTTAAATTTAAATAAATATAACAACTATTTGATTTATATGTAATTTATATAATTTTATGTGTAAAATAATATTATTTTACAATATTATTTAAAAAAAATTAATGGCGAGGATAGAAATCAGTAGGTGTATCAAGACATCCGAACTAGTTCGACACTCTTTTAGCATCCTCATCACTTTCTCATCTCACAAATTTATTAATAAAAGTGAAGAAAATAATTACAAAAAGGTTTTTCGAAGGGGAAAAAACAAACAGAAAACCAAAAACTAAACCGAGCTAATGAAGCTAATGGGGTTAGTGATAAATAATAATATGTTTCATAGAAAATATTACATAGTAATGAATTCAGTGTTATACGCTATTTAATCTTACGTTGTATCGTCGGATCATATTCACTGCCAAACACCTTACATGAAACATATGTATATTGTATATATGGTTTTGACAATTTAATCCAAATATTTTTCTAGTCACGACAATGATGTTGCTACGTGGATTTCCATCATGTTGACCTGGACCTTAGTAGGAAGGTCCCAAATACATCACATCAACAACTGTTTCGGTTAGAAAATTGTTAAGATGAGAGGATATGCCAAAGCTAAAAAAGAAAAAAGGAAAAGAAGAAAAAGAGGGTAAAAAAGTAGGGATTTTATTATCCTACAATCCAAAGTTACGTCTTACTTTTTTCTCCATATGATAACAAAAACTTTTAATCTTCAAAACTCAAGTGAAGATAAAAAAGGGAGATAGAAAAAAGAAAAAACACATGTCGAAGCTTTGCATTGTGATGATTCATCATTTATCCCAAAAAAGAGATGCGTAAAAAAAAATAAAAAGAAAAAACACTCTTGACCCCCTAACACTTTGACACGAAGATAGAGTTTGAATGTTGATTAAATTGGACGGATTTGCCGACCACTCAAAAACTAGAAAAAAATGTTTGGGATAAGGCATATTTAGTTGATGAACATTGTTGTCATCAAAATAATGGTCTCATGATGGTACCACAGAATGTGATGATAATGAACAAGTTGGTGATATATATATATATATATATATGTATGTATGTATGTATATAGTGAGGAAATTAATTAACGTTTCTAAATGAGAGGGATAAGGACTAAGCCTTTATTTAAATAGGGGTTATGATGACTAACTATAACTATAACTATATCTATATCTATTTATAATACATATATATATGCATACTAATTAAGTGCTAATCCAAAGAGGTGTCTTATAAATCCTCCGGCTGCTATAGTTAATATTATTTTATTTTAGCCACAAAGTGCATGGTATAATAATCTCGAACATTCTTTTGGAAGTTATTAAAGGAAAGTTGAGATCGTGAATAGGTTGGAATCCAATGAAACTGATTCATGTTGCCCCCACCTAAGCTATACGATAAACAGCGTACAGTTTTTTTTTTTGTTTGTTTTTTTTTTGGTGGTTTAATGGTTTTGTGTCAGGGCTCTAGCCCTAGACTTGGAGGGTTTTTTCTTTTTGCTGATGCCCCTAGCTTGGAGGTTAAAGACATTGGATGTAATCACTAAAACGTCTCTAGAAGGCCATTCCCGGGTCAAATTTTTTCTGTGTGTCGCATAAAATGCGAGGCATTATATATATATATATATGTATATATACATGTACATGTATATAGGAGTGTACCTTTTAGCAAAAAAATAAAAAAATGTATATAGGAGTGTACGTAGCGTGTGTGTAATTTAGATGTAGTAGAAATTATTGGTACGTGAACCAACCAAACCTTTGCTCTTCTTCCGTGTGGAAGCAAAAAGTACATATATATATATATATATAAAATTTATGTTGGTGGAGAACTCATGATAGTGTGATAGAATTTTGCATACATACATACATATATATATATATATATATATATATATTAGCTAGATATAGCTAACAAAAAGCACACAAAGATATAGAAAAGCAAACTAGATGGTGAAAAGAAATATGAAATTAAAAAACAAAAAGGGTTAAAATTTTGTAAAAGTGTAAATGGCAGAGGTGATTAATGACCTATATCTGTCAATATTCCCAGCACTTTATAGGGTTCCGTTTGCAATTTGCCAAGCTTCTCTAAGAACTTTTGCTTTAAAAAAAAAAAAAAAAAAAAGCTTCTCTAAGAACTTCACACTTTCAATTAAAATATTTCTTACTTTTTTTTAATGTTAAAATAAGTTTGGAGAAAATGGGAATTTTTAAAATAAAACGCAAAGAAAAATCAGCTATACAGTGATTCTAGTGAGGCCCTACTTAGGTTTTTTTTTACAAGTTGTTCATGTAAATCTAATCATTGGACAAGCACAGCCATAGTTACATGCCTGAATGTAGCTGCCCCTTCTTTGCATGAATAAATAAATATGTATATATATTGACATGGGAAATGTAATTCAAATCAAGTAAATTTAAAATAATAATACATGTTTATATGACTTCAAATTGTAGGAAAATCAATATCTTGATTAATAATTGGTATCACTCCTAAATTTATACGAAATTTTTAAGGGAGATATATATTTATTGAGTTCCGGGAGCAAACACCCAAAGAGATATATCAATAATCGAGCAAACATATGACTTTGTAAGTAACTAAACAATGGGAAAATCTAATTTACTAAAATCATCCGTATCACCAAAGTCAGGCAAAACATTATTTATAAGAAACAAAAGACAAAACTAGTAGATTGAAAACACAACCAAACACTAAAGAACAAGACAAGCACGACATCAAATTAGGGAATCAACGTTATTAATGCAAATCATAACATAGAGAAAAACAAAGGAAAAATACCAAGCACTATTGACACAGCCTCCAGCGATGAGATGATTGACCAATGAGTCACCATAGAAAGTGTAGAACCTTAAAGAACATGAGAGAAAGAACCAATCGGAATATTGACAGGAATAAATGTAAAATTCTTATCTCGAGAAAATTTTCGTGCCTACAAACATAAAATAAATCACAAAAGGGATAACGCATTAATAAACTTTAATTGTTATATTATCAATCATCTTTATGCCCTTATAAATCCACTTGACAAAGATACTTAAGTTTTAAAAACCCGAAAAAAAGTGAAAAGATCAAAGAGTTAGCTCGTGGAAACGGAATGGGGTATGAACCGACCCCAAATCTTGAGGCATGCAAAGTATTTTTTTTTTTTTTTCTATATCTATTTTGGTTCCTAAAGGATATTCTTTTATTCGACCATCACTATCCATTTGCAAAGAAATTTCTCAAAGTGAACCTTTGAATAATAAACAATAACAAGATCAATTGGAGTTCAGTGTCAACAAATTTCGTATGAAGATTATTCAGGGCATATGCCACTAGCATTGAGGCTCGTTTGCAAGTATATTTCTAAAGCTTTCAAAGCTATTATAGTTTATATTTATTATATATATATATATTTTTTATAATAAAAAATATATATTTGATTCCCTATTAAAATCATTCAATATTCTGGAGATCCATTCACATGCCACTTATGCTGTAATATATTTTGGAGGATATGGCTTACTTAAATAAAGGTTGTGGCTTTTACTAGGAGCAGATTTGTCACCGACAAGATGATGGTATATCCGAGAAAGATATGTGTAAATAGTTAAAATCAACATACCAAAAATAATAAGGAACAAAATTGAGGGGGGTAAAAAAACATCAAAGAAGCAATGAGGAGAAAAATCTAAAATTTTTCTGATTTTAAAGCCTTTTCTGCTTCGTACAAGCTCTAAATTTGTAAGATGACTTCTTCTTCTACGACTCTATTCAAAATTTTTATTTTTCGCTTTTTAAAGATGTTTATGTTATGTTGCCTTCCTTTTTTAATATTTTATTTTTGTAACTTTTTTTTTTTTTTTTGTTAAACAAAAGTAAAGCTAAAGAAAGATGGATTTCATGTCAAAGGAGATGTATGCCTATTATATATATATATATATATATATATATGATAATAATAAGGATTTGCCTTAGCCTCTATATGGGCTAACAAATTAAAAAAGAAAAAATTTACCCCAAAAAAAAATAATCAATAAAGAAAAAAAAATGATTTGTACAAGTATTTCTTGCTGGTACCCACACATGTCCTCAATGGTTGATCATATTCCATCAACAATTTGACATGTATATGCCTTACAAAAAGAAAATCAAATCCATCAAAATAATTTTAAATTTGCATAAATATTTACACTATTTTATATATATGGCCATTTGGCCCACATTCGACCGAAAGTTTTCCCGTTGAGGTGGTAGTTATATATTTTCGTTTTTCTGTCATGTTATACAGATTATTAGAAAATACTAATCAATTTTGTTTTTACCTAACCGTCCTGGAATATGGATAGAGAAAAGTGCAAGTGAACGTATTTTCTAGAATTATATGATTAAAGGCCTTTTGACCTAATAATTCTTCGGCATTAGTCCATTCAAAGCTAGAAGAATGGCTATTTATATAAATTATGTATTGAAAAGCTATGTTTTTTAACACTGTAGCTTTGAATTTGAAGTAGCACTTATCATGCACCACAATCTAACAAGTACTAAATTTATTGAGAAATAGTTGGGAAAAAAAATTTCGAACTCTAGTTGGGAAATTCTTTAATTATTAATTAAAACAGATTGGAAGTGCTTTTGTAGAGAAATAGTACCCTAGTAAGAACTTTTCATTGATGACAAATTAAATAACACCTAATCATTGGAGATGAAAGCACTACACGCACACGCACACGCACACGCACACACACATATAAATATATATATATATATATACATATATATATACATATTGAGAGTAGCACTCTATTTAGTTTTTGACCAAAAGAATACCTTATATCAGAGTTATAAAATACATTATAATTAAATTGAGATCAAATTATGACTAGAGAACTTCATAAACATATATTTAGTTTCTGTGGATTGAACTTGAGCTGTTAAAAAATAAAAGATAAAAGGATAACTAGTATGTATAAAAACATTCTAATTCTTTTTCGTTGGTAGAAGATATCTTTTATTGTTTGTTTAAATTTGTAAATCACCTAAAGAATGTAGGTAGTGGAAAAAAGAACCTTGTTTGTAAACCAACTTGGCTTTCTTTTTATTTTTATTTTTTTAGCTTTTTTTCTTCCCATAATCATGGTATTTGTATAACCTATTTTGGGCGTAGTTTTTTTGTCTCTTGGTTTAGAATGTTATCCACAATTAATGACTGAGGATCATTGGGGGGAGATTATAATAAGATAGAAAAATTGTATCTCGAACTTTCATTTATAGTTTTTTTTTTTTTTTTTAAAAGAAATGCAGTCACTTCTTATCCAATGGCTTTTAGTTTTCTTTTTTCTTTTTCATTTGAATATATCATTAGCTATTATAATTTTCAACATATAGTGTCAGTGTTGGGAGAGTTAATGTCCAATGCCGGAAATTAAATAGTTCTGATCTGATTTCATTTGTCTTTTCTCTTTTCATTCACAGGACAAGTTGCTATAACTTTTCTTTCAAGTATCTATCCTTTGATCAACATTTGTTGATCTAAATAATTTGACTTATCCAACCCTACAGTATAATTTAGAAAATTATTTACCAACTAATGTACTAGGCTTTTTCTTTTCTTGTTTTTCTTTTTTCTTTTTTTAAATAAAGAAAAGAGGGTTATAAGGATATAGAGATTATAATATATCCAGATGATCTGAGGAGTGGATATCTATCCGCGTGATATATGTATCCTTCACGAATGGATTGTCCTTATATCCCATCTAACATAATAGAGATGACTCAAATATACAAATATTTGACGTGTAGGATGAATACCCTATCAACACACTATAGGCTAAATCAAACACTATGCCATCATTAAGGGTCATACATATATATATATATATATGCATAGGTAACATATCATAATTAGGCAGAATCAAAACACAAAAGCTATCATAAGTTTTTGTCAAACCAAAATTCAACTCGGTGAAAAAGGGACAAATAATTTGTTTCCAACAAAATACGGAAAAGAAGCGAAATAGCTCTCAAGCCGAGATTCTAGCTAGGTGATGAGGTACATGTTATCCAAACTGCATCATCCCAAAATGGTGGTCCTCCTCATCATAATTCCAGTCCCACCATGAACAAAAATACATGATATTTATCTTCCTGGCAAAAGGTTGCTAGCTATTTGCTATCACTCCAGCATATATACAATATACATATATATACATATATATTGAGAGATACGGCACCCCTCCCATACGTCACTTGTAACTTTGTTTGTCTTATATAATATCAATCAAGTGATTCATATATAATATTTTTTTGTGATATTTGTCTTTTATACCAATATTCAAATAATAAAATATTGTAAGTTTCTAAATAAAAAGTCACAAGTATTGCATGATATGCAATATCTCATTAAAGATATTTTAATATCACCGAATATCCTACGTAAGTGAACCCAATTTTTTTTCTTATGGGGTTATAATGAACTCTTTACGGTTGGGATTAAGTAGGAGTGTATAATTTATATATCGGATTGAATTAAAATCGCATCAAAATAAATAAATATATAAATTTAAAAAACTCTAATACGGATATTATGATTACAAACATAAAGTATTTTGTCGGATATTTTTTGATACATATTGCGAAATCCTTTATAACTTATTTCAATATGTAAAGAATGAGAATTTAATTAAGATATTAAAAAGATAAAATAATATTTATAATGATCAACTATATGCATAAATTTGAATAATTTTTTATATACATATGTTAGTTTAATATTATTTTGGATAGATTTGATGTTAAAAAGATGTACATATCCTTTACACAATCAAAATTTTATTAAAAATAAAAGAAAAATATGTTAAAAAACCTATTAAAAAAGAAAAAGAAAACAACCTAAAAGACAGAAAACAAGAAAGCAACAACCAAATAGTAATTGTTGAGGTTTTCTCTATTTAAAACATTCCTCACAAGTTTTGAACTTATAAAAATGTCTTGCTCTTCTTTTCTTCAGTATGTTTCTAAAATTATCCAACTGTATTAAATATTTTAAGAACCTCAAATGATAGGCCCCGTTTGGTATTATTTTATAAACGTTTTGGAAAACAATCTTACAGTTCTGAATATAGGTATTTTGAAACTGATTCTAAATAATGTTTGTTTTAAAAATATTTCAATATCATTATTCTTATTTTTTAATATAAAAAATAAAACTTTCAAACGGTCCATAATTTGTGTCTCGGAGCATAAAAGGCAATGAACTGCATATAATACACACAACAAATTGCACAAGTGGGTCATCAACCAGCTGGTCTTGTCAAGTCAATGGGACAATACAAAAAAATTAAAGTTTGGTGGAAAAAAATGCACGCGCAGGTGGGAGAGAAGAGGACTAGCTACTTTGTGACTTATCATGTATGTGTGGGACATATTCCAGATGTTTGGTGCCTGTTCAACGAACGAATAATAATAAGTTATAAATCAGTATTTGATATTGTCACCTTCTGGTGATTCTAATTAACAATCTACCCCCCGCCCCTTTTTTTGGTATATTTTCAGTAATTTAAAGTGAAATATAAGGCGAGTAATTGCTTTCGTAAATGTTAGTCTAAAAAACTTTTCTAATATCTATTATCTTTTTTGTCAATTTATGTTATGTTTGGTAGGGTGAGAAAGAGAGAGAAAAAAAAAAAAAAGTGGGATGAGAGTGGATGAAAAATGATGGAGTTAATTGATTGTTTGGGAAGAAAAAAAAAAGGAGAAATGAAAGGGAAATAAGAGGGATAAAATTTTTTGGCAGGCCCTCTAATCTTAATCCTTCCAAAATTCGATGGAAAACCTTAATCCACTCAATTAAGATTATTTTTTATCTTGCTTTTAGTATCAAATTATATTTACAAAAGAATATAAAATAGTAAGTTTACAAATACTATATTTTCTTTCCTTACAATTTATCAAACAACCTAAAGAAAATATTAATTCCTTTCTATCATTTCAATTTTTCATCTTTTATTAGTTTTCTCTCTATCTTGTTTTCTTTCCTTCCTACCAAACAAAATTTTAGTAGTGGAGCTACTTTAGGTACCCCCTGAGTCCAAGGGCTCCTTTTAAGTTTTTGGTCTCATACAAAATTTTTTAAAACTTCTTTCCTTGTTTGCCATTTTGAAATATTTTTAGTTATAACATCTACATAACTAAACCCTAAGTTTCTATAATTAAGTTATCATATTTTAAACATAAAATCTCAAATAACTAAATAAAAAATTTCAACTATATGTTACTATTAAAATTCTAATTTTTGGGACTCTTAACTTGACATATTCAAATGTTAGTTTGTTAATTTAGAAGAAAATCAATAACACAAATAGATAAACAAATGTAATAAAAGATTCTTGTATTGAACTTTTAGTTCAAAAATTTTGATTTAGTTTACATTATTCCTCAAAAAAAAATTTATACGCCATCATTGTCACCTTCTTGATGGGCTTCTCAATCATCTCTAGATACTCTGAATTCTTCCAACATGTAAGATTTTAAACTCGAAAATTTTTTATACGGCTCCACTCTCTACTTTCAAATACTTTATTGAGACACACACTAGTGATCATGAACCATAATGGTCATACTCGACTAGTGCCAATTTCATTTTCTCAATCATTTAATAGATCCTATATATGTGTTTCTTCCCATGTTTAAGATTGTTAGTTTATCAATCTATCCTAAAAACTTAAGCTGTATTGCTAGTTTATCAATTCATCCTAAAAACTTAACCTATTAGAAGGTAAGTCAATAATAGTTTTATATTATAACACTCCTCCTCATTTGCAAGTCAAACAATGAGCAAAAGTACAAACAAATATTGATTAAAAAATCTAACACAAATATCTAAAAAGAAGTCCAAAGTATATTAAAACTTGTTGCCTCACATTTTAACAATTTAGGCTTTTGGGATAGATCGGTAAACTACCAAAAATAAACTCAAAATCAATTTCGCTTATACACTTTCTATAAGTCATGGCGGAGCTAGCCTTATAGTTCTGTGGAGGTGTAAACTAAAATTGAATCCCTTCTGATAATTCTATTTTCAATACGATAAAAAAATACCAATGAGCTTATATATAAAAGAGTAGAGTTTTAGTGGGAACTTACATGAGTTAAGTAATTTTAAATGTGGCAAAAGAAAAAACCACAAAATTTTTAAACTAAATTTATAAATAAAAAAATTTCAGTACAATTAACGTAGCTCCACCCCGATCTATAAGTACTTCTTTCTAATACAACGGAGTTATGATCATGAATCATAATGGTCAAGCTTAACCTTTTTTTTTTTTTTTCTTTGTTTTGTTTTGTTTTGTTTTGTTTTTTTTTTTTTTGTGGGGTTTGGTCGGGTGGGGTGTCCGGTGGGGGGACATGGGAGTTGGAAGACCAGGCTTGAGTTGTATCCAATTTCAATTTGGCACTTTCCTTTATTGT
Source organism: Ficus erecta (assembly GCA_008635985.1). NCBI lineage: Eukaryota > Viridiplantae > Streptophyta > Magnoliopsida > Rosales > Moraceae > Ficus > Ficus erecta. Next base: position 3,610,428 of record BKCH01000005.1, on the reverse strand, counting down.
AAACTCAATAAGAATCTTACTGTTGAGCATATATATATATATATATATATATAAACTTTTTTAGGGGATCTAGTAGCTAGGTTCTTCTAGTACGATAAAGTTGAGCATATATGCAATCATCTTCATGTAATAGTCACGTGCGTAATGTGCGTATTGCTTTTAGCTTTAAGATTAAAGTGATGTCATAGATGTGTTTATATACATATATATAAACACACACATACACACACATATATGTATACTTTGTTTGTGAACATGTGTGTCAAGTTCTAACATGCCGCAAGCTTACAGAGAATATAGATTTATCATATATATGAAATTAAAATCCTCGTTCAAAACGTGAGGATTTCAGTTTGCAAGAAGTTACTAGAGGTTTTTTTCTATTGAAGAGAGAGAGTAACTATAGTATCAGAGGATATTAATTGAAAGCTGAGAGTTTCACTAGGAGAAATTACTGGTTGAATGTGATTATGCGCTTTATGTTGTCACTCCTTTTCAAAACAAATTCGTTTTAATATTGAAGCAGGTTCAGAAATAAAATTCTTCGCACTTTGCAAACTGCCAATCATCTCACGATTTAGGTTTCTCATATTTTTAAAGAGGAGAATATTGCATTTGCGGACAAGCTGACATCCACTGCCCTCAGTTAGAGAATTTTTACGAGTGATGTACTGTGCCAGAATTTTTGTCTTTTACGATTGATAAGGATATATCCCCTCTTCCCATTCTATTTTTCATGGTAGATATATTTTGTTGGGAGGCTACTTTTTTTTTTTTTTTTTTTTTTTTCAGTTGATCTTCTAGCATATACATTCTTTTTCCCTTATTTAAGTTTTTCTTTTGATTTTACTAATAGGGTTTTTAGTGAGATCTATAACAAGTTTTTATTTTAAAAGGTGTAGTTTCAATTTAACCTTCTAGCATCAGAACCTTCTAGTTGAGGTTGGTCTTAGCTTCCTAGAGCTGCAGTTTTAGTTTTATGCCCTTTGGGGTTGCATTCTTATCTTTACTTCTTATATTTTTCATTTATTAATAAAATTGAGTCGGGGAATTGGTGCGAGATGAGAATGCTAGTGGGTGTTAATTTAGTTGGGATGTACTGGTCTTTTCTTATGCCAGTTGTCTCTTCTCATAATTTATTTTAAAAAAAAAAAGCATTGGATAATATTAACAAATCCCTATTAAGTTGACACCAACTTAAAACCCCATCACACACCAAGCTCCACAACTAGATAATTATAACAATGCCAATATTACGGGCAATAAACCCCTAAAAGAAATTACAAACCATTGAAAGCAATATCAGCGGAAACAATGACATGCAATAACTAGTGTCGAAACGACACTTTTAATTAAATAGACTTAATTAAAATCTTATTAGTAAAATCCAATAAAAAAAAATCTGTCAAGATAAAAAGAGTATCTACACTCAAAGAGAAAAATACTCCTATCACTCAAACTTGAGGAATAATGGCAAATTTTCTAAGAGAAAAACTTGAGGACTAAACTTCTATCACTCAAAGCCTTATCATTAGAAAAAATTGTCAAAAATTCTGCAAAGAAGTCGAAAGTAAGTAGTTTTTAAAAGCCCCGTGTAGTAGAGTAAGCAGAAAAGAAAAATTTGTTAATGTTATTAAAGAGTAATTTTTTCTTATTTACTACATATTGAAAGAGTGAATAATACTTCTGTAGTGTCATTCGTCCATATCTTTAAAAACATTACGTGACGCTTTCAATGCTCGTTATGTGATGGTTTTTTTTTTCCCCTTTGTTTGTCTATTCCGACTAATGACGTAGAAAAGATTCATGACTCTTACATCTCAACTAAAACGGCACTATAATTTTTTAAAGAAACAGAGATTTGTGAGAAAAATAATTATGGCAATAAAAAGAACAAAACCATCAATCATTAAATAACTATATTTCATGTTCCATTTGACATCACTCGACGCACTCACAAACCATGTGCATCGAAAGAATAAAAAACAATTTGTCAAATAACATCGCCCATTGAATCAAAACTATTCAAAGTTTTTGGCTTTTAAACATCGAAGGCCAAAAGCCATGATATTCACCACCTCGTACTACATTTGACTCTCTTAAAATGCAAATAAATTGACCAAGTACCAATACAAATACTCCTTTATTCTAAATATATATTACAATTACTTGTATATATGCTAAGTAAGCCATGTATTTTTCACATATATAATATAGCTAGCCAAGCATTTTAGGTCGAAGAAAAAAAAATTCTCACGTACTGGATTAACAGAATAAAACAAGGGCCAATATTATAGAAAGACTGTGCATGTGAAAGTGTGAGGAATCCGCCGACCGAACTATGTATTGGCTCTGATGTCGGTCCACGTTTCAACATACAAGCTCTGCCTTCCATCCACGTGTCTTCGGAATGTGAGAGTTAATTTTGGCTGATGCCATTTTGGAAAAGTGATGTAAATATGTGAATATTTTTTGTGAGATTGTGTGTGTTATTGTTCGTATGAATAAAAAAAATGATAATCATTATGATGAGTTTCTAACTTATAAAATCTATTTATAAATCTATTAAATTTATTTTCGTAAAATTTTTTGTAATCGATTTATCTCGTGATATTACATATATTTTTACTTGTGTGAATATTAAAAAATATATATATTTCGACCTCGGACTTTTCTCAAAAAGTAAGTATATATATTATTTTTATATTCCATAAAAAAACTCATGAACGGAAAATAAATATTTTCAAATCACATGACCTTTAACTAAAACTAAAATCATAATTAAAGTTTTTTTTAAATTAAGCTAAACCTTCAAAATAGTTCTATAATATAATATATATTTGATTAAAATACGGTTTTGCTATATGTTTTTTACTAAATACAAATTTTTTTAATATCTTCGAATGGAGTACAATTTTCTTCTTAAAAATATTTATTTATTACTTTATCTGTAAATAAAGTTCATGTAATCAAAACATATTTAATTTTTTATCTAAACTTTTACAAAATCTTGACAAAGGGGTTGTTGATGTAATAAAAAAGATTCAAGGATTTGATGTGTAAAATTAAAAATTAGGAACCATAAAATATCATGTATAACTTTATTATATATATATATATATATATTTACATATAATATGCGGGTGACAACACACGTGTGGTGTCGGGGGATCGAATAGAACAGCGGTGCATGGCTATTGTCCCCTACAAGAGTTAGGGCCTACTTATAGGAGCACAAGACTCGTCGGTCCTAATTAGATTCGGTGTATTCGGATTTGTTGAATCTTTCATTTTTTTTTTTTTTTTTTTTTTTTCGATTGAAGGTTGGATGTTTCTTGTTGGGTAAAAGGCCAGCACTTAAGTCATCTTATTGTTTCTGAGATGCAGTCTTTGTTCATAAATTTTCCATGTTAAAAAGTGAAAAGGAAATTAATTTGTGAAGAGTAGAATTTGCTTCGTAAATTGAATAGATTTACGTGAAATCTATCAGATTAGCACTCATGTAGAAACTAATAAGATTGCTATCCCAAAACCTTAAGGTAACTTTACACAACTCAATAATTTACGAAAAGACATGATCATTGATTACGAAGAGATTAGAAATTCTTATAAACTTCGTATTGAAAAGGAAAAATGTTTTCAAGATATAGATGAATCGTATCTTTGATTTGTTTATCCTTTTAGAAGGGTTGTTTTTCAATATTTTATTGTTTGTCTAGTTTGCTTTTAAGCTGGATATAAATTTTTAAATGAGAGTTGCTAAACTCAAACACAACGTTAAACTCAAAATATGTTTCCCATAATTAAGATTTGTATTTATAATTCTCGCAAGTAATAGTACAATATTTGTATCGATCGACTATGTAAAATCTTAAGGTATTTACTAATGAAAGGCTTAATTACTTACTATAGTCTAAGTGTGATCCATCCTCTATTATTTTTGCCATCTCTTTCGAGTTGATGTATTCTTGCTTTTTCTTAGATCATAATAGAAATTTTTTTGTTTCAATACTATTGGGCTAGTGAAAGATTTAGTATAAGATTGATTTTTTTTTTTTAAAAAATTTATGGGTGCATCAACTTTTACTTACTGGATACACTTGCTGTTAATTATCATATGTCTCGTCATTTAAAGATATATATATATATATATATATATATCTCTCCAAATGGGAATCTCAAAACAGCAATCAAAACTTCTTTTTTGCATTAAATAACATTTTGTTTAGTAATGAACGCATCTATAAAAGTTTGTTTAGTACGATAAAAGAGTGGGTGGAAGAAGAGGGATGGAGGGATGAAACTAACAATTCGATTATGCAATTCTATTTTTTTATATGATGTTACGTTTGATAAGAGAGATGAAAAATAGAATAGAAGAAAGCATAAAATACCTAGGTGAAGAAAAAATTAGAGGAAAGATGAAGATTTTTCTTCACATTCTTTGGTAGATGAAAAAGAAAACATATAATCTGGTTTATTTTTTAACTAATACCCTAATATAAATGAAAAGATGTGCAATAATTAAGATCATAATAGTTATTTTAAACATTAGTTAATTTTCTTTGTCAAAATTTTCCCTCCACTTTTATCTTCAACGTTAGAAGGATTAAAAATTGTTGGGTTCTATGGAATTACAATTTTTTTCATTTTTAATTTCTTCTCTACCAAACAACCTAAGATCCTTTTTTCCTCTCCAAAATCCCTCCAATTTTCTTTCTTTCTCTTTTCCACTATACCAACATAGAGCTTATAGTTTTTTTCGTAGGAAAGAAAAAAGGAAAGAAGGGATTAATAAGGATGACTCAAAAATCCTTCAAAAACACTCTAATTTTGATCTCTCCTATATTAGAGAGATTATTAAAGGATTTCTCACTAAATTTCATAAGAGAAAGGGTATCTCTCTCTTTTACTTCTCGCATTTAGGTGATCTACCCCTATCTCCTTCATGTTTTCTTTCCTTTCTAGGTAGGGTGGAAAAAGAGAGGAATAGAGTTGAATGAGGGATTTTAGAGAGGAAAATGAAATCTTAATTGTTTGGTAGAATGAAAAATGGGAAGGAGAGCAAATTATAAATCCATGAGACTCAACATAATCTAATCCCTCTGATTGAAAAGAAAATAGGAGGAAAAAATTTGACAATAAAAGTGATTAGTAAAATTACTATTTTGACCTTAACCCATTATAATTTTCTAATTTATATAAGGGTATATTTATAAAATATATCATATTTGACATTTTTTTTTCACTTCTTTGTTATCTACCGAAAAACATAAAGAAAAAACCCCTCTTTAATTTTTATTTCCCTCACCTACATATCTTACTATTGCTTTCTTTTTATTTTCCATCCTTCTTATCAAAACATAATATAAAAGTACAAGAATTGAGTTTGAGTCCATGTTCCAAGATTTGTTTTTCCTTATATCATCTAGGTCGAGTGCATTAAAAGAAACCAATATTGCTAATATATGGCTGCCACAGAAGCAAAAGATTAATGAAGAGATACTAGGTTAATTCAACGTGTTTGATAAGAGAGAAAAGTGAAAGAATAGAGAGATGAAGGGATTAATGATGGATTTTGATATTTATAGTTGTTTGATAGTAGATAAAAGACAATGAAATCGATTAGGAATGGACTCTAAATTCTTTAAAAACATCTCAATTTTAATATTTCCTAAACTTGAGAAATTAATAGACATTTTTTACTGAACAAAATAAGGTTAGAGATATCTCTCTTTCTCATTTTCACTGCTTAAGTAATCTATCTCTCCTTCCTACCAAACATGCCTAGAGACAATGATATACGAAGTATGTAAACAATAAGGATTATACATAAAGCGTAGATTTAGGCGAAGAACACGGGATCACTTTTTGATTTAAAAAAAGTTTCTTTATACTTGCTTTCGCTTCACTTTTCGTATTCCTTTGTTTTATATTTTATACCTACTTTTTTTTTTTGGCTCCTAAAAGCAATTTTTGCTCTGAAACAAACCAGTGATTGCAGAGCATCTCCAACTCCAGTGCCTCCAGTTTTGACTAGTAAAGTAGGAAAGATCTCTGCAGCCCAATAAAAACATAATGTGAACATGTTTATAAATAATAATATTACATGGGATACCCACCAAATACAAACTCAATTAAACAATGCCCGCCTGTACATGTGGGAATTGCTGAACCTTGTATATAATTGTCATGCCCTCTATCTTTGCATAGAATCTCTTTCTTATATATATATATATATATATATATATATATGTGTGTGTGTGTGTGTGTGTGTGTGTGTGTAATATCATATATAAGGACATAGTTAACTGAAACTCATAAGATTCAAATCCCCAAAATCACCATTGTTTACTCTAGGAATCTCTCTTTCTCATAATAAACATACGCACTATATTTATGACGTAAAGATACATGAATTGAAACGACTAGCTAGGTCTCCCTTTTTTCTTTTATGAGAATCTATTTTATTCACATTCTTCGCACTCAAATTGGCTGGTTGAATTTTTATCTTTTTTTTTTCAAATTTTATATAGACATAGAGCATCTCTAATTCAATATTAAATTGTTATATCCGTTGTAAATTTTAACATTTGGATTAAAAAATGCTTTCTAATAAATGCTATATTTGATCTCAAATTTGTCATAGGTTAAATTTTGTGACCTTTTGTATAAGGCATAGTCAATAATATTGAATTTAACATTGATTCTTATAGATTTTCATTTCATTATTACATCATTTTTATATCCAAATAATTTAAATATTAAAACTATAGTTTAATTTTACAAGTTCTAAACATGATAACAATAACAATAATAAAAATAAAGTGTATATTATGTTAGAAATAATATTATACATCGGAGTATAAAATAATTAAAGTTTATTTTCGTACTTTTGTTTTTGGAATAGAGGAATACATTGGTTAATATATATTATGCATGTACTCTTTGACTCTCTCTCCCCCCTCTTTCACATTATGGTGAGAAAGATCTGCCGAATAAGAATACAATGTAAACAAAAAAAAAATGTTATTTATTACAAATTGTGCATGAAAAGAACTAAAACATAATTACAATCTCTAGTTCCAAGAGTAGATATTGAAGGGAACCATATGTAAGGTAAAAGACGATTTGTCAGGTTTGTTTCTTAACCAAGACAATTTTTATATGTCTGGTTCAGGTTCTGACTCATGCCTAGTTTTCCTTTTTTTGTCCACCTTCTTTTAATCCTTGGGAGGACAACCAACAAGTGACTCCTGGTCTTGGCCTTGGTCAAGTAAAATTAAACAAAACTTATATTTTCAAGTAAAATAAAATTTTAAAAGTTTCATTTCAAAAGTCAAATATTTATACTTCACTGTAGTATATTAATGACATGCTTTTAGTGGTTAGTTTAAAATATATTATATTTCAAATCGGGATAAATAACAGAACTCATTATAGTTTTAAACCAAGTGAGTACTCCACTTTCTTTCTTGTCCAATACTAAATTATCATCAACATACACATGTAAGATTGTTAGTTGATTTTGTTCTAACTCTCTATTTAAGGAGGTTTTTTTTTTTTTTTTTTTTTTTGGTCATTGAAAAGTGAGAGGACAACTAATATATCAAGTGTTTTTAGTATATGCTAACTAGGTTGATACCCCTCTAATTAAGCAGATCAAATTGTGTGCAGGTTGATACCACCTGTATAATTTTATACATTAGGTAATAAGGATAATTTAGGGTTCGTTTGGATCGCAGGTTCAGTTTGAGTTGAGTTGAGATTTTTAAGTTTGCATAGTAAATTTTGTTGACTTTTTCAGAAAAGACAAAAAACATGATGAGATTTGAGTTGTTTAGTTTGAGTTGAGATGGTGAGGCAAACGGAGCATTAGTTAGCTTCTTGTTGGTATGGTTCAGTAAATATTAGCTTTCTTACACAACCAACCATGCATCCCACCAATAATCACAAATAATTACATCGTACCTTAAATTTACTTTTATATATATATATATATATATATACTTTAGAGATAGAAGAATTTAAACTTCATATTTAATCTTATAGTTAGATATAAAATTATTATAAAACTACGTGCAATCACTCTTTATTTTTTACTCAGAGGTGTAAATTGATGGTGAAATCAGTGTCCCAGAGTTAGTGAACTTGCATAGCGAAATAATGCATGCATAAAAGGAACTGAACTGTCCTCAACTTTTTTTAAATTACGGCCAAAAAAGGGGCCAAAAAAAAAAAAAGATGCAGAACTTTAGCTGCTGGTTTTGTTAGGTGGTTAAATAGGTAGGGGTCCAAAGCTGCTAGTTTTAAGTCACGCACAACAACATTACAAGGGGCGTTTGTAACAGGCAGAGAGGCTAGGCAGGGTCTATTTCCCTTTGCTAAAATTGGAAACTTCTCTGACCAAATCTGGTTTTTAATTTGAAAGGCCAATATTTCTGCTCTAATTATGTTTAATCTTTAAACTAATCCCCAATTAGGTGTTATTTTTAAACTAATATTATATTTGGAAGACACATCAATTGTATATCATATCCCAATATAATATAATAAACCCACTCATTTTATTATTTAACAATTTTCTTTTTCTACATACTTTTATTAATCACATCATCATATACTCTCTATCTCTTATCAATACACATTAAAATTATTATTCAAACACCAACAAATCAAATATATATTATATTTGAATATAATATAAAATAATGTGTGATTGAATTTATAAAATTGAAAAATTGAAATATATTTATTTATTAAAAAAAAAAAAAAAAAAGAAAACAGCTCCGAGAAACTATCAAGAGTATATATATGTCTCAACTCAAGACTGTGACGGGTTTATACACGTGGCAGAAGCCCACAAACGGTGGAGCCATAAGACCAAAGGATGTCGGCCACGTGGAGAAAACTATTACGGTGACGGCGGCGGGGGGAGTTACGGCGCGTTCCAGCGCATCACGGTGACGATGGTGGTGGTGCGTGGTGGGGACCACAGTCACCTGGCGGGCCCCACTCTTGGGATTTTCGGAGAAAAAAGTGTGGGGCCCACCAAACTCAATTTGGGTCCCACTTTGGGATGTTTAATGTGGGAGCCATGGGTTCTGTCCGTTAGTGACCGGTTGCAACTATAAATTGGACCATTTGGGGCCTCAGTCTCTCTCACACCCCATCCCATAACCATACACACGCACACACTTTCTCTCTTCTTTCTTCCAATCTCTCTCTCTCTCTCTCTCTCTCTCTCTTTCTCTCTCTCTGGTTTTTCTTCCTTTTGTCTCTCCATTAAAACTCCCTCAATAATATATATATATATACACACACAATACATATCCCAAATACTCTGTATCTTGCCTGCTTCTTCTTGTTCTTGTTCTTGTTCTATAGGTAATATTGCGCTTCTCTTCTCTTCAACAATAATACCTTATTTTCGTCAAAAACATGTTTTCCAGTTTGCTTTCCTTTCAAAATTTGCTGGACAACCCAGAATCAAAACAGACAAAATACTAAACCTTGTGATAACTTATTACCAACGTTTTCTGTCTTGTTATGTGTCGAGCACAGAGGCAACGATGACGAACCAAAATGTGGTTGTCGCCGACGAACAGCAAGCCACCATGAAAATGGCGGCTCCCGGCGGCTGCGGCGGCGGCGGTCGCTCTATCTCCACTAATATGAAGAAGGTCGACATGATCAACGGCGGAGCAAAAATCAACTCCTGGGTCGACTCCATGAGAGCTTCTTCTCCGACCCGTACTTCTTCCATGTCTGGTTCTCTCACTGAGGAGGAGAAATCTTGGGCTGTGAGTATTACCAGAAAATAAAAAAACATGCACTGTTTTTCAAACACCGAGTTCGGAAGAAACTATGAAACGGAATCTGATTCTCCTTCTTTTTCTTCTGTTGGTCGTTTTATTTATTTTTTTTTTTTCTGGTTGTGAAAAACAGCTACAACACCCGTCGGCTCTGGCCATGTTCGACAAGATTGTGGAAGCTTCAAAAGGGAAGAAGATCGTCATGTTCCTGGACTATGACGGCACTCTTTCGCCGATCGTCAAGAACCCCGACCGAGCTTTCATGTCCGACGCGGTTAGTTTTTTTCTTTTTTATTATTTTTATTTTATTTTTATTTTTGGTTTTTTAGTTTGGTAATATTAATTTTTTGATGTTACTTTTCTTTTTTTCTTTTTGGTTATATAAAAAAACAGATGAGAAGCACGGTGAAAAGTCTGGCTCAGTGTTTCCCCACTGCTATTGTGAGTGGGAGGTGCAGGGATAAGGTACATTTGATTTAGTCCTAATTACCAAAATTTAATTAAATAGCCTTTTCTGTCCTTTTTTTTTTTTTTTATATTGTTTTCTTTTATTAACTTTTTTGTAACAATAATATTGTACTACTCTATGTCCTGTATGTATAGGTGTATAACTTTGTACAATTGGCGGAGTTGTACTACGCTGGTAGCCATGGCATGGACATCAAAGGACCAGAGAAAGGCTCAAAATACATCAAAGTAAGTTTATTAATAAGTAACTAACTAATTAATAAAGCACAATTTTAACTCTTACCCATAAATAGATTTAAAATATATCTTCCTTTTATGTTCTTTAGGGTGATGCAAAAGGAATTTTGTTCCAACCAGCCGCAAAATATCTTCCGATGATGGACGAGGTAATTTGTTAGATATTCAGTTTAATATTACATTTTGTTTAGAGAAGTAGACTTTAAAATGAAAAAAATAAATAAATGAAAGGAAAAAAAAAAAAAACCAACTCTTTTTTTTTTTTTTTTTTGGCTGATTTTCAGGTATACAAATCCCTGGTCTACAAGACCAAGTCTACTAGAGGTGCTATGGTGGAACATAACAAGTTTTGTCTTTCTGTTCACTACCGGTGCGTTGACGAAAAGGTAAATTAATTTAATTAAGTAATAATTAGTTCTAGTAGTATCTTCTAGCAGTTTCATGCTGTTTACGGGCTTATATATATATATATATGTATGTATGTATATATATATATATATATATATATATGGGTGTGTGTGTTGAGTTCAAGTATGGTACATATATTTACGTTGTGTGTAACACGTAGAGAAAACAAGTCTAATCCGAAATCCATGATATGAAATCCACAGAACTGGGATCTTGTGGCCCAACAAGTAAAATCAGTGCTGAAAGAGTACCCAAAGCTGAAACTTACACAAGGAAGGAAGGTATGACGTGGCACCTAACTATTCGTCCTACTCAATATCTTACTATTTTTTTTTTATTTATATATATATATTATTTATTAATTTTCCTTCATCTTTTTTTAGTGAAATTATTATATATCTCACTTTCGATTGTACTTGTAATACACAGGTGTTAGAGATCCGTCCCACAATCAAATGGGACAAAGGCAAGGCTCTTGAGTTTTTGTTGAAGGCACTCGGTGAGTTTTTTAAAATTAATTAATTATCACTAATCTTCTTTTATTTTAATATTAAATTTACTTTAATCATTATTGGGAACCCATGATCCATCCAAATAAAGTCATAAATAGTGAAAGACCTTTGTTGGGTTTCGGGGAATATGAGTAAATTCTAAATATTGCTTAAAAAGAAGCCTGCCAGACCCTCTCCTCTGAATATTTTATTTTTTTTTCCCTTTTAAAGTAATTAGAAAAGACAAAGAGTGAATAATACTTGCATTTTTTTATATTTTTTATATTTTTTTTTGTTGAAAAAAATAGTACTTGCAAATTATATTTTATTGATCTCTAACTATTATTCTAAATCTTATTTGAATATATAGGATACGCCAACTGTAGAGATGTTTTTCCTGTTTACATTGGTGATGATCGAACCGATGAAGATGCATTCAAGGTATCCAATGTTTCATAATAAGGAATCTTTAATTATTATTTTTTATTTTTTTCATTTTGCAATAATTAACAAAATAATTTGTTTTATATTATTCTCTTTAAATCTTGAGGATTAAAGTTTTTTAAAAAGAAAATTTTTATTGTGTCATTAGATATTGAAAGCAAGAGGACAAGGTTTTGGTATTCTAGTGTCAAAATGTCCAAAGGACACCAGTGCTTCTTATTCCTTGCAGGAACCAACTGAGGTAAAGTGCCCAAAAAGAAGCCCTTTTGTACTTAGAATTCTTTATTCTTCTTTATTGGTATATTTAATTTTGAACAATTTTTTATTTAATTTTTTGTGTTGATTCTTTTTTTTTTTTTTTAAACAGGTTATGACTTTCCTGCAGAAATTAGTAGATTGGAAACTACAGTCCTTAAGGGGACAGGCAATGCTGTAAATTAATCGTGTATAATTATATATATATATATATAGGATATTTAATTATTCTCCACCCTTTCCCAAAAATGTTTTAAGGGTGTCTTAATCGGCTTATATGTAATTTCTTATTATGTTAATTGTTAGGAATTCGGATTATGTACAAGCTCTTATTTTATATTACTTAGGACTTGTAAGGGAGTAGAAAGAGGGGGGACAAAGGACAAGAAAAGGGGAAAAGAGAATACATTTCCAACTTTTTTCTTGGTCTAAGACCTTGTACATTTCTTCTAACCACCTTTGTACAAGTTAATTTGTGAATGCAAAGATCTCTCTTTCTCATCTCATGTGTTTGTACTTTTATATATTTATTATGTCTATATACGTATATTGAATATATATATATACACACACACACATATATATAAGACAAGCAAAAAAAAAGTAAATCTAGCATAGGCATAAATATTTAAATCAAGTAATGAATAAATGTGAACATTATCTTTTTTTAACCATGATGTGACCATTCTTAGGCTCCTTCCATCTGACTAGGAAAATTTACTAACTTCTTCACCAAAAAGACACTTTTCGCCACTTCAAAAATTGAACTAAAAAATTAATAAGGTTTTACACCCTTTTTTCAACAGTTCAAAATAAGATATTTAATTAGATAACGTAATATCAGGGAATAAATTGGTAGTTGTTTGGGAAGTAAAATGGGAAAACAGTTAAATACAACTAAATTTGTATTTCTCTCAAGTGTCTAGTCTACACCTGAACTTTAGGGTACTATTCTATAAAGTTCTTTCTGCAATGTTTTTTTAGGTACATAGGGACTCTGGTGTAAATAAAGTGACAAGCTTTCCACCCCAAAAAAGAAAGGAAAAAAAAAAAACAATAAAAAAAGAGATAAAGTTACAAGCAACATTATTAAAAAAAAAAGAAAAAGAAAAGGAAAATACTTTTCAAGTTTTAATATAGGGGTTTTTGAGAAATATCCTAAAAAAACATATCCCTGAAATATTGCTCTATTTATGACAATAACAGAATTTTTATCCTCTTATAATGTTAAATAAAAATAATTATTAAGATAAAAATCCGAACTAATAATTAAGTAAGGCAAAAATTATAAACATATGCTCTAAATGAGTTATTCTCACAACTTTCTCTTTATTACATGTGTTGTGTCAAATATCTTCTTGCTCTACTTGGGATATATATTGTTTTATTATATGTATACACACAGTCACATATATATATATATATAAATATGTACATATAGATATATGTATATATGTTGCGTATAGTGGGTGTTTTTCAGACAATGACCTTTGGGAAGAGCTAGCTGATATATAGCTGCTACAATGGAAGTCCGAGAAATCGTCTTCTTTTACTTCAATATTAGGTGAGTTTTGCCATAAATAACGGGCTCAGCACTCATATCAAAAGTCATTGTTTTATTTTTTCAGTCAAAATATATCACCATAAATAGAAGTGACTTGCATAACTTTTGTCTTCACATACATGATTGTCGTCAACAAACTTTCACTTATTTTTCAGTTTTCTTCACCATTATATTTAAATCCTTTTGCCCTATCCAATATTCAATGAACCATGGGATGATATAAATATATATATATATATATATATACATATCTTTCATGCATTAAGGTGTAACAGTTAAGCCATAACAGAACTCAAAAAACGTCTCATGCTCATTTTAACACATACAAACAAAGCTATTAATTTTTAGGTATCACCATGTTGAAGCAAACTCAACGAGTGAACATGAAGGGTTTTGAAAGCCTTCATATTCAAAATCTGAGAGTTTTTTCATTTTTTTTAACAAGTGAGAGTTATAAACTTCATACTCTTAACAAGGAAATTAAGATTGAATATTTTGAGGACCTAATAAGGTTGACAATGAGGAAGTCCCTCTAATATTGATCAATAATTAATTATCTTTAATTTGTGGCATCCAATACAAATTGACAGTGTTTCAAACAGAACAATAATTAATACTAAGCTAGATATATTTAATAGTTTTGAAAAGATTAATTGATTATACGTAATGCGTTAAGTGGTTGCAATTCCGTGGTTATTTTTTATTTTCTTTTTCATTACTTAATAACTCCACGCAGTACAAGATGAATTCTTTATGAGATGTTTTAAAAAAATACATGGATATTTCAGACAACTTTAGTAAATTCCCATGAAAAGGATATATAATATTTTACATTCCTTTCTTTTGCATTATAGATTCACCAAGAGTGGTAATAATAATGGATCAATGATAAAGGACAAAAGCTAAATGGAGACCTATATTCATGCCATTTACACTGCTGGATACAACTTTTTCACCGATAATGACTGACCAAAATAATAGTGCCTTTTCCTTTTACATCTTTTATTGTTCTGCTTGATCAATAATTGGGATCCATGACCTTTTTCCCGTCATTTTTTCTATGATAGATTTATCAAGGGCCAAGTTCTGCTGAAATTTAATACACTACTTGTGATTCCCTAATCACTTCTATATATCAGATTGCAAACCAACTTGTTATTATTTATTGAAGCCCTATCTAGGTTTGATTTTATTATTTAAATATTCTTTGTTAGTAGTATATACTTAATATATATATATATGTGTGTGTGTGTGTGTGCGTGTGTATACATGTTTCACAGTATTCAGTTGAACAATAATAACTGTGGTTTGTCGCCTATCTAGTTATGTATATACCTGCCTCCTTTTTCACATACCAGAGATCTACAAACAACCTTTTCTCAGACAAGAGAGAGAGGAAAAAAAAAAAAAAAGATTTGAAAGAAACCATAAACAATTATAATATGCTTTTCATATACCCTTTTTTAATACGCCAACTTCACTTTTTTTCTCTCTATGTTTAAGTAGAGAAATGAGTTGGCAAACATAAGCCAAACATACGCCGACTTCACATACATTGACTGGATATTTTATTACACTCACTCAAATTTTAAAAAGTCGTGTCATTGTTCCTTACTTAGAACAATATATTTATATAAATTGTCCAAAACTAGTTATATTGGACGGGTAATTAACAATATTGCTTCTTGGTGTATTCATATATATATATATATATATATATCCTCGTGATTAATAAATAAACAAGAAAAAAGAAAAAAGAAAAAACTATCATATGGCTTGGTGTCAAACTTTGACCTACAGCTTATGGGTCAAAAACAAAATACCAAGTCTCACCATTGGGTACCGAGATTTGAAGAAACCACACACTAAAGAAGAAAATAATATCTATATATATAATGCCATTTCTCTTTTTTATGTTTTGATTTTGATTTTGATTTTCTTTTATAGTTTTGTTTGTTTGTTTTTTGTTGTTTTTTTTTTTTTTTTTTTTACTTTACAAGGAGAGGGGAAGAGTGACCTTTTAGGTTAGGTTTGTGAAAGTGAAACCCACCACCACTTAGAGAAAGGGAATCTAATATGGTTGAATGAGGAGTTGGAATCCACTTCAAATATGGTGTTTTTTTTTTTTTTTTTTTTTTTTTTTTTTGATGTGAAGAAAAAACGCATGGATTTTTGGAATAGGGACACTAAGATGGCTCCAAATCTTTGACAACCTCGGCTCTCTTTCGGACGTGGAAAGATTGAGTCCACTAGATATTACAATCCCCTCCCACACATCACCACCCCCCCCTCACCCCCCACACCCACATCATTGGTGACTTAACAGAATTAAACTATGTTCTTGTTAGCTTCAATTATTGGTCGAAAGCCAAAGTAAAAATCCCCTTCCACTATTATATCCTAAACTATATCACTACTAATAACAATCTCAAAAATCTTCGCCTACTTCTCCTTAATTGCTTCCTCTCCATACACAAATTATATATAAATACACACACACACACACACACACACACACAACTTTAGAAAAAGAGCGAACCTTTCTAGATCTTGTTTGTATATTTTATTTTCACCAATACAAAAGAGTGTTCTAGTTAAATTCATTTAAAATATGATGGTAGTGCATATAGATGCCTCTTGTTCCCACCAACCCAAACCTCCAAAATCCAAAATAAATGTGTCTTTTTTATTATTATTTTTGATAACTTTCCTTTTATATTGATATCTCTTTTTTCGTGCAACAAACCAAACCATATACATATTTTAAGCTATATGATGCCTCAAATGCGGGGACTACAGAAATGGAGTTATAAAATAGCATGGGAGAGGGAACACTTTGGCATGCATTTGGGGGCGTCAGAGTTTCCAAGTTGGCTATAGTTGGCCCTATGTATACGTGTTGATCTTTTATCAATTGGGTGCATTAGATCTTTTACACGTGTGTTTCCCTAGGCAATGGTCCCGGCATTGAGGGTCGAGCCCAAACGAATCATGTAGTGCTCTTTTTTTTTTTTTTTTTTTTACTTTTTTGAACAGACGCCCCTAAACTTTTCAAATTTGATATTTTAATCCTTGAACTTTTTTTTTTCTTGACAATCAATCTTCTGAACTTATAATTTTTAGTGCGGTCAATCCTTCTTATTCAAATAACATAAAATTTGGACGGTTTTTGCACGTGACTCGCACATTATAGCCTAAGAAGGACATTGCTGATTATTTTTACTTAATTTCAACACAAATATCTTTAAAAACACTTAATTCAACCATAACACAAACTTGAATCTAAATTTTAAATGGAACTTGTATTGAAATTTAAGTAAAAATTGTCAACAATGCATCTCTTGGCTATAATGTCCAAGTGATGTGGAAAAAAATGTCCAAATTTTAATGGATATGAGAAGGATGATTGACCGTGTAAAAAATCATAAGTTCAATGGGTTAATTATCAAGAAAAAATTATTAGGAACTAAATTGTGTTTTGAGGGAGTGTCCGTAAAAAATGGCTTTTTTTTTTTTTTGGTTGGGTTTTTCTGTCATAAATATAACATGTAAGTATGTATTGGTGGGTACATGTACTTTTATTGGGGTTGTATCTTGTATATTGGCTAATTGGATGTACCCTAAAACTTTGGGTCACATGGATTCCCCCATGTGACCCAGATGCCCTTGTGATGGGGAACAAATGAATAGTGCCTTATGTGGAAATGGGTCATTGGTCGGCTCCTGCCAGAATCTCCCTCTGCTGCAGACTTTGTATGAAAGAGATTGGTGAAGGATAAACGGAAAAATATACATATATATATATATATAGAGAGACACATATATGGCAAATAATAATTGGCTGTGTATGAAATAATTGGTGTGTGTTGTTTACTTGCCATTGGTTGGACGCTGTACTTTCATGCATATGAATGCAAAATTCGCCTCGATTAACGTTCCATGTGATAATTGATACCTACAAAAAACACCAATATCACGGACAATATATATGTGTGTGTATATGTATTCTATACATTTTTGTGAATGTTGAGTGTTCTCTCTATTATCCATTTGCATTTTGTGAGATTCCTACAATTATAAATATGAATAAATAACGTTAAAAGGTCAAGAAATTATCGAAGCCCATATTATATTATATATATATATATATATATGTGTGTGTGTAGATGTTTACGTGTTTCCTCTCCTTTCCATGCCAGGGAATTGCCCTTTCTATAATATCTACAACTATTCGTACCCAAGTGATTATAAAACTAAAACAAAGACAATGACATAACATAACATAACATACAAATTAAAAACTAACCTGAGTCAGCTTTGCATCAGTCAATATTGCTTTCCGTTATATTTATGTGGTGTATTGTCTTGAAATTTGCGCGTGAGATACATGCATGGCTAAAGAAACGAACAATGTAAATCTTTTCTTTAATAAATAAAGATTAGTGATAGAAATGGGTTTCCTGGGACATGGCACATTTCCCTTGCTATAGATTTTATAAGCAACCTATCTTTTGATAAATATGAACTCTTTTTTGTTCCTTTAGTTTTTTGCCTATGAGTTTTGATGAGGCATATTTGATCCCAGATTTCAAGTTGCAAGTCGCGGTGATCCGGCTTACACGGGGGGTTTTCTCTCCTGTTTATTGTTGGCCTACGTTAGGGTTGTCTGTTTTTCTTTTACATTCCCTTTTTCAGGAACGTTTTTGCATTATCTTTTTTCTTACTAATAATATTAAGGCAGGGATAAAAGATGATGATGTTAGAGGGGTGTCGACTTAGTCAGAATATTTTAGTGCACTTACTGATATATGTCATCATCATTTATAATAAAAAAAAAAAAAGAAGAAATCAATAGACACAAAGATGATAACGGAGAAAGATTATAACATCGAATCCCGTTATGTTTTCCAACTAATTAACATTTGCATGTGCGAGCGCATGAAATTTAAAGGGAGAAAAAGAGTGGGAATCCTTCTCAAACAAAGTTGTAAAGCTAGTACAAGTGAAAAAGAAAGTATTCTCCTGGCCTGTTTCTAAGGTGTCCACTGTCTATTATTCGAAAAAAAAATATTAATTCTTTCACACACACCAAATAAATAAATAAATTATAAGAATATTAATGTGCAGTTCACCATTAAAGTTTCCCTCCTTTTGCCCAACACTCTTTATAAGTACCACCTGCTAAAGCAACTTGCTTTATGTTCAGAGAGAGGGGTGGGGGGGAAAGGAAGAGTTTGTACAATAATTGCTCTACTTTCTTGCACTCGCGAAGTAAGATCTTTTGAAAGAAAATATAAATGAAAATTGTAGCTACGTATTTGAAAATGGATCCACCCATCTTTAGGTGCATGATACATATGGCCAATAATAAAGACATGCGTGCTCAGTCAAAATATACTCATATATATATATATATATACACTCTATTATTGTAACACTAATGTTACCAATAATATGCTGCTAATCATTTATATTTTACTCCATCGGACGCCGTCAAACAAACAATATTAAACTGAAACCAAATATTTTATTAGGCCACTTTATATTGAAAAAGAAACAATGCATATAGCCTAAAAAGACAGCTTTTATCATTTAAATTAATCTCCCATTTTGTTCAATATGTATTCAAAACGAATTACGCGACATGTTCTTTCTTAAGAATGACATACACAAATCGGGAAGAAAACACACACACACACACACACAACGGGTAGATTGCCACAACCAAATCCTGTTGTGATTAAATAGTACTCTATTGAACTTTTTAAAATAAATGATGGTAACATAAATCAGTATGCTGACTAGGTCGGCACGTCTTTAGCACCTTCTTTATTTTCCCATCTAATTAAAATTTTATTAAAATATAAAAGAAAAAAGACTACAAATGAACAGAACAAATACACACGCAGGTGCTCAAAAAGAAATACTGCATGCAGACAGCCTACAAAGAAGAATAAAAATAAACAGATGAGAATAACATAAAAGAAAATGACCAGCACAGATAATCCCAAATTAACTGGAGATGATCCCACAAGCTAGAATCAAAACTCTTGCTTTGTTAGTGTCTTCAAATATGTCTCGTTAAAATTTTTTAGCCAAAACCCGGTGCGAGCAATACTAAAAGAAAAAAAGAGTGCATATTTATCAAGAAAGTTGAAATCAGAAGTTCAAGAGTTCTGTGAGATTGCGGTGAATCTCACTTGTGCAAAATCTGGGTAATTGAAACCACCATTGTATACTGCTTAGGTGAATTCAATGTGACACCAGCTTAACTGCGAGTGTGTTTCCTTCACGAAAGATGTACGGTGCCATGTAATTAATTGTGCAGAGAAAAAGTACTCCCATATTTCCAACGGACCAAAAGACTTTTTTTTTTTTTTTTTTTAGCAAAATATTAACAATATTTAGGTTAAGCACCATTGATTATGTTCTTCAAACCCTGCTGTGAACAAACAGTACTCCTTTGAGCTTAATTTTCTTGCGCTATAGTAAGCACCAAATAAAATAAAATAAAATAAGCTAAAAAATAAAAGTCAGCATCAAATAGGGTATTCAAGCTAATTATACCAAAATGTGAAAAATAAATATATATGTATATATATATATATCTTTATTGATGTACAATATCCCTTAGAATATTCTCTGCTCTAGACTATAGTTTCTCACGGGTTGTTCTAAGTTATTGACCTCCTGTTCTCCACACATATATGCACATTAACGTACTAGTTTGTCACAGCATGTTTACTTCTTGATTTTGTCTTCTAAAAAATAATCAATTATTCCAAATCTGCCAACTTTTTGAAGGCATGAAAATCAAGTCCAGCTTTAGATTGAAAATTTTTTCAGAGTAAATTAAAAAAAAAAAAGTTTGTAATTGCTTGATAAAAATAACTAATAAATAAAACTTTGTTTTAACAATACAAAAGACACAAGGATAGAATGTAGTGTAAGCAAATAATTTCAGAAAGGCGCAATGTATATTTTACATGTTTTCCTACCTTTGTAATCCTCCAATACCTAATGGTATTGCTAATGCTATATCTATCTTTTGTAATCATCATTAAACTCTGAAATTCATTAAAGTAAACTTTTAGTATTTTTAAATAATTTAGAAATGGCCATATTACAACAATTAAATGAAAAAGATAAGATAATAACTAAAACAATCAAATGTCAAAAATACTTTATGGCTCATTTAAGTATAGCAATTGCCAAATTGAAATTAAAATAACATATTTAAAGTACTGGTTTTCTTAACCATATGCCAAATTTTGGCTTTGGCACTACATTAGACCATCCTCAATAGAAATGCCAATGCCAATGTCCGAAAAGTGTGAAAAGGGCAATTCGGCATGCTCTACTATATTGTTCTCCAATATATAATGCTATTTCAATTGTTATATATTTATTTTTATTATAATTATGAAGTTTTGAAACTTGTATAAGTAAACATTTACTATTACAATAACTTAATAATGACAACATAGTAACGAGTGAACGAAAAATTGATCTATCAAACTATGCCAATCAAATTTTAAAATTTGACATTTGCTAGAGTACTTGATGTAAAATTTGCCACTAAATATGACATTTATCAAAATTAACAAATAATAGCATTTAATTAAAGAATGATTTTTCTACTCCAATGCCAAAATTTGGCATTCACGAATTATATATGTTTTACTATATGTCAATATGACTAATAAGATAATGCTATAATTCACAGTACTTGTCATGGAGTATATCTATCCACAGAGAAGGAATAATATTTGCAATTGATATGAAGTAGTTTGGACGTTTATAGCTTAGCTACTGCATTTTCATTCATAATTTACAAAATGAAAAATAAAAATTAAAAGAAAATAGACGATGATAATCATAATCTACTCTCTCTCTCTCTCTCTCTCTCTTCTTCTTCTTCTTTTTTAAACAAAGCTATGGTGCCAGAAGTATAAAAATGATCGAACGTGCACAGTAAGTTATAATATCTTCCTTACGGGCCTAATCGGGTATGAATGTGATCTGGGCCAGCTGAGACTGATGATAACTTGTGAGATGTTTGAGTATAGTGATTCCTTTGGCAGAAGTTGTAGTCATTTTTATGAAAATAACTAAAGTAAATAATTAAGTTTTAAAATATTTGAAGTAAATTTATTAAGTAAGTAGAAAAACTACTAGTAAGTAGTAAATTTATTCGATAAATGGTATATTGACAACAAGGAAATAATCATTTTTCAGATAAGTTTATTATTTACAGTTATTTACGTCAATTATCTATAAAAAAAAAAAAAAAAAAAAGTTATTTTTTTCTTTCTCCATTTTTTGGATATTGATTGGCACTCGGGCTGGTTAAATTATGGCTATATCTCGATGGCTTTTGAACAATTACTACGTCAAATCTAAAGGCATTTTTGCTATCATTGTCGATACTCAAAAAACTGGTATCACACTATGTTACTTCTGATAACCTGGTAACTATTTTTGAATAGGTAAATTCCGTGTTACTGATGGTAACCTACTTTCTTACTCAAGGTAATCTAATCGTTGTTGAAGGTATTTGATTATTATTGTGTAAGCGGGTAGTCCAATGTTTCACCGGTGTTTTCCTATTTGAATAATCAGGAGAAAAAAAAAAAAAAAAAAAAAAAAAAAAAAAAGACACACAAAATTGAAAGTAAATCTTGCTTAGAAACTTTTTATCAAATTGGATCTTGCTAGATCGAGCTAAAAAAACTCACGGTAGCACTAGATCTTGCCGGAGATTTGTTCGCTTGCGTTGTCATTAGTGACCAACAAGCTCGATAGCGAGTATCACGTGGAACAGGAACACAACATCACTGTGAATATCTCCGAAAACGAGCACGTAATGGAATTGACCACATTGCATGGCAGTGAGAACATCGTGACGCTCCTCACTTGGAGGGGTGCTTGGCGCAACACCAACAAAATTTACGTGTGTGGTTTTCGAATCATGGGTGCCAATGTTGTTGCTCTATAGTTGTCGTTGTAAGTAGTTAGAGCGCCAAAATAAGGGGAGGGTGAAAGGTAGAGGGGAGAGATAATGTGTGCCAAGGGTTCAGGTCTTTTTTACAATGTTGGAGCCACGTACCAATGAGTAAGGCGTGTGGCCCTAATCAAAATTTAAAAAGAAAAATTACCCTAAATGTTTTTCTAAAATTTCAGTTGTGCTTCACTTTATAAGGAAAATTAAAATTGTGCCCCACTAAATAATTAGTGTATATAACACGTTAATTTCAAAAACATTTCTATTTTTTTTTTTCATATTGTCCTATTAAAAAATTTTTGTAACTCCATCAATGCTTGTTCAAAATATTTAGGTACAAATTTTTCTTCACGACCTCCTTTTTTTTTTTTTTTTTTTTAGGAGAGACATGAAAAATTGTGCTTGAAAATTCTTCTATTAATTTTTTTCCCGTATTTTTGTTTTCATTAATCTTACTCTTAGGTGATAATTAAAGTAACTAGAAAAAAAATTCAGTGGTCACAAGTCACCAAAGACATCATAGTAATTAGGTAACCAGCGTTCATTGTCAGAGTGACCCAGTAAGTGACCGGTGGGTGACTTGGTTGACCATTTTCTATATTTGAAGTCACCCACTGGGTTATCACAAATCATTCAGTCGTCCTTCAATGGGTGATGCTTGGATGAGTTAGACCAATTAGAGTCACCTAGTGGGTTATGACGCTAGATGTTGGGAACTTTAGAGAAATGCCACAAAATCATGCTTGGATTGATTTCTTCCATGAGAGAAAAACTTTTACAAAAAATACTAGAAGATAAAAATATAAATTATTAATCAGTTAATTAATTAATTAATTTTAGAATACAAATTATACCCTTAAGTTTCTAATTAGTATCTATGATGATACAGACCCACCTGATGGTTCCCAGTTGGTTACTATCCGGTGTCTACTAGGGTACTGACCGATAACTATTGCCGGATATTACCGATTAGTTACCCGTTGGTTACCGATTGGTAAACACTACCTCTAGCGGAATCTATGGTTATCGACTGATAACCACCACCTCTGGTGGGATAACGGATGATTACCGATAGGATACCGAATAGTTACTAACTGTTAATCACCACTTCCGGCAAGATACCACCTTCCGTGGGATGCCAGATGGTTACCGACTACCTCCAACTGGATATCGGATGGTTACTAATTGATAACCATATCCTCCGACAAGATACAACGTAGTTACTAATCTGTAACCACATCCTCCGACCGGTTAGTTACCAATTAGTTACCATCAAATCTATCGCAAAAAAAAAAAAAAAATATATATATATATATATATATATATCTATCTATGTATAGCAAATCCCCTTTTCTCCTCAAAAATCCTTTTATTCACTGAATAAATTCAAACAATCCACAATCCAAACACAGAAAATAGACAAATTTCAGAAGTTGACATCAACTCCAAATCATAAAAAGCTAAAATCCACCACACGTAATAAACAGAAGCAATTTTTTTCACGTCCAACGGGTCTCTTCACTAGCTCACAAACTCCCTTTGGAATCGAGTTGTCTTTGTGTTAATATGGTAAGTGGAAGGATTGCACAATAGTATGCGATCAGGCCTTGTTTGATCAATCGGTGGTGCACGTTTGATCAACCGGTGGTACAAGTCCGGTCAACCGGTGGTATGGGTCCGATCAATTGAACAGTACTGTAACTTGTCTATAAGAACTCGGACTTTTTTTTTTTTTTTTTTGGCGTAGTTAAAATATTTAATTTTAGAAAATAAATTTGAATAATAACTAAAGTGTTTTAAATAGTTATTTAAATTTAAATTATTTAAAGTGTTTTTGATATTTTTTTTCCCGAACATATTTCAAGTTTTTACACGTTTTAACTCTGGCAATTCAAACGTCTCAATAAACGCACAATCAATGCAAACCCAAATTTTACAATCCAAACCTTAACACCAAACACATGCTTAGTGATAAGATTGTTCAAAAATGGAAACAAGAGATAATCTCTAGGGCTTCTAACTGCGACTATAAATAGACTATTTAGGGTGCTAATTTGGCTTTAAATCATAAGAGGAAAAAAGCTGGAGGCTTGTGAAAAATATAGAAAAATAATTGAGTGTTCATCTTTAACGATTAAGTGTTCTTGGTGCCCTTGTGGTTGGAAGGAGAATGTCATCAACGGATTAATTGAAGAGACAATGAATGTGTGCCACACACACATCGGTTCAGCAAGAGGAAAATAACAAAGATGACCAGTCGGTTGAGGATTTCATGGTGTCGTTCTAAAGGAAAGCTCTGCTAGAAGTGTAATTCCTATCTTAAAAAGGCATGGTGATAATAAATTAATTTATCGTATATAACTATATGAGTTTTATTCATGAAATTGTTTGAAAAATTTTGCCCTTCGCTGCACATTCGGTGCCTATTTGTCCTACAATTCACTTTGTGAGCTCCATCTTGAGGGGGTAATAATAAGAAAAATGAATCAAATAAAATTATGTGATTTCTAAAATTATAATTAATTGTAAATATTCTCCTTTCTAGTGTTTTCGGATTGTATAGATTTGTATTAGTTTCCTTTTTAGCTTAACATATAGACTGTATAAATTGCATTCTACATATTAAGGGCCGTTTGGGACATTAAGTCCAGACGGAGTTTACCCTTTTTCTTTTTTTTTTTTTCTTTTTTTATTTAAATTTTTTAAACTAAATCAATTTTACAATTCATATCTCTAAAATCTCACTTTTTCATTTTCAAAAAACTCAAACTTTAAAGTTCATAACTTTCTTGCTTTAAGTCAAAATGAGATGATTTTTTTTTTAATAAATTACATAGAATGACAAGAGTAACAATATAAAATTCATATCGTTATTTTTCCCTCAATTCATTTCAATGTTTTACACTTATTAATCACAAACAGTTTATTTTTAACCAAACACAAATTCTCAAAACTCAACTAATTTTTATCAAAACATTTCAAACCTTCAACTCCAATTGATATTCCAAAACTAGCCATAATCACTTGTTTTATACAATAACATACAAGTCGGATCCTTTTTACGAAAAGGTTCTTAAATATCGTTTTGATGAGTTTCATGGTTTTCTAGTCAACATAACACTCTCATCATATGTGAATCATTCTTTGGCACAAAGGCCATGGAGAATTACATGCGTGATCTGAGATCTCCTCCATGTGCCAAGGAGATCTTGTTTGGCAGGGCACAGGTGGAGTCGGCGACAGGGCAATGTGGGGAAGAGAGAGAGAAATAGAGATATAAGTGAGAGAAGGAATCAAACAACATGATAAAAATTACACGAGTTTTTAGGTCGTTTGGGAGCGTTTTTGTAATGATTTTATTTTTGGTATGAAATACAAGTGAGAATGTTTTAAAAATTATTTTTTCATATTTTTTTGAAATTGTGTTTGATTGTATTAATAGAGAAATTGATTTGAGTACAAGAAAAAATAAAATTGTGTTTGAGTATGTTTCTGAAGATAGCAGATATACTGTCTTATTTTCCTGTCTCAATGACTGTCTCCCCAATAGTATTTTTGATAACTCATCAATTTGTTCAAAAATTTTCAGTATTTAACTTTTCTATTAAAGTTTTAAGTTCACATGATATGATGTAATATTATTGGAGAATAGTCAATGATACATAAAATCCAGAATAGCGGATTTTAACCTCGTTTCTGAAAATATTTGTTAGGTGTGTAAGCTTTTAGAAAATGAATAGGATGGGCAAACAATTTTATTTTATTTTCTCATTCCTTAATAAAAAAATAAAAACGGGTTTTGTTTTCGTTTCTATCTTTTTATTTTGTGCAAAGTAAACGTTATTATTCAAAACCATTTTAAAAATAATTTTATTGGAAACTATGAAATTATTTTTTTTTCAAAACAATTTGAAAACAATACCAAGAAGTAGGTGCATCCTCTCTAATTACCTTTTTTCTCTCTTGAAAAAGTAGAGATTAATAGTGTTATCTTGTCTTTTATTTTATTCATCTTAAAAAAAAATTTGGGACTCATCTATGAAATAGAAAAACCATGATTCAACTCTTTATGAAAGGTATGCTAACCAATTTTCACTCTCATCATCATAAATCTATTTTTGAACAATTTATTAATCGAACAAGACCTTCTTTAGTTATAGAGTATCATACTTATTACCAATTTGGATATATATACATGTATATATATATATATATATATATAACCCTCCAAGCCGATGTGGTAGTTCGATTAGTACTCTGTTCTCATTGTCCTCACGTGCATAACGTGCAACCTTCTCTCTCTTATCCTCATTTTAAAACATTTTTAATTTCCATATTGATACCTGCCACATGCTTCCCACACCTTTATGGTACGCCACTAGAATATGCTTCGTCCGCTCCCACATTTCTCTAGAGCTTTCTACTTATTTGCATTGATGTCCCTGAACTTCCAGCGTATTGAACTAAAAGCTTGATAATTAATGGCTCAAACATATTAATCAGACGCTTTTAACCTCAAATGAAAACATGGTTAAATTTTGATCGTTTTCTTACATGTGATTCATAGTGATCTACTATTGAAAGCATAATTAAGTCTTTTTTACTACAATTGAACCTTATATTAACAAAACTACATCACTTACAGGATTGGCTATCCTTGGATTTAGGGATCATGCAAAAAAAACCAAAAGATTATTCTTGGTTATACCCTAAAATTTTATATCATTTTTTTTTTCCTGATCTTTACCATATTCCCAACTATTACAAATTTTAAATTTGTCTCGCATAATCCTCTTTGTTAGTATTCCATGAAAAATAAATTATATAAGTCGTAGAATTTCAATGAGAAATTTTGATATTTTGTCTTTATGGAATAGACGATATTTAATATCTAGAGTAAATTACAATGATATCTTTGTGTTTTCTCAAAATTACAAAGACACCCCCTTGACCGAAACTAATAACACTAAGACCCCTGACTTTAAAAAAATTACATAGATACCCCTTTTGTTAATTGATCGTTAGTTTGACTGTTAATTATACTCAAAATACCAAAAATGCCTCTTCTTGCATTAAAAAAAAAAAAAACATTATCAGCCTATACCTTATTATAAAAAATAAAAAAACAATTTCACTCTTCTTTTCTGACACAAAAAATGATTTCTAATTGATTTTTGAACATTTACAATCATAATTTGCACTTTTGTTATTTCTTTTTTGAGAATCTTTTTTTTTTTTATAATTATTTTGATGAACAATTTACACTTGTTACAGATATTCAAAAATGTTAAGTCGTATATAGTTATAAAGATGACCACACGCGCGACTCGGGCTCCAGTGAAGGCGGATTCTGGGGCAGGCGAACTCCACCGCAGGCACGGCGGCGTGGGCGACTCTGGCTCCAATGAAGGTGGACTCCAGTGCAAGTGAACTCCGGCTCAAGCACGGCGGCGTGGGGTGCTAGATCCGCTAAGGAGAGGGATGGGAGGTTGCTATGCCCGATTCTTCTTCTAAGAAACTATGGCTACTAGGGTTTTTTTTTTTTTTTTTTACTCTTTCAAGTTAGACTAAAAATTTTAAGGTTTGTGATCTACTATGATAAGATTAATGACTAAGATTTTATAGGGTATTTTAGTCATTTCGACTATAAATTTAACGTAGTTAAGAAGAGGGGGTCATGGTGTTATTAGTTTTGATCAAGCGGATGTCTTTGTAATTTTGAAAAAACACATGAGGTGTTAGTGTAATTCACTCTAATATCTATTAAACACGACGCCAAAGCTTTATGGACAATGCTAACTGTCCGTAAGAATCCTTCCTCTTGCTCTCTCTAATATTAAATTAATGTTTAACCACTTTGTTTGGGCATATCTTATCCGTTATTAACCAAAATTATTCTTACCTCTTGCCTCTCTAATATTAAATTAATGTTTAACCACTTTGTTTGGGCATACGAAAATTCTAACAGGGTGGGTCACTCTATTAAAATTTGAACTACCAAAATGAGAGTTCTAACGATAATTAAGACTTAATAAAAGCAAAGTGTAAAGTTGGGGCTATGAGAAGTTGCTGTCACATATTAATTGAATAATAATGGATGCGTCAACCAGCTGCTTATTAGAATTACTAGCATAAGGAACATGTGAGTTCAGATATGTTATCTCATTTTCCGGTCTCAAAAACTATCACCTCAATAGGCTTTTGACAACTCATTAATTTGTTTAAGAATTTTCAATGTTTGGCATTTTTAATGTGGCTAAATTCTTAAATAAGATAATATGACATGACACTATTCGAGGGACATCCAATGAGATAGAAAATCTGGGACAACAAATCTTAATTCGGAACGTGCCTCCTCTTAGTGATAAAGAATATTTTTCCCCTTGTATATTTTCTTTCACAAAATATATATATATTTAAAATAATATATTAAGTATGCTTAGCAATGTTTCAAGACAAACACTATTTTTTTTTTTTTTTTGTAATTATTTCACATAACGAAAATATGCAAATATTTGCGTAAATTCAGCTTACAATTGGGCTAAATTTGAACATATGAAGTATTTGTATCTTCAAGTGTGGATATACAAATATGGGTAAATATAACTAACCTATAGCTGCATTACAAATTAAATTATAAGATATAAAAATTTCAAATAGTTCATATTTATTAGAAAGTAAAGAAATATAAAATATATATTTATTTTCGTTAATGGTAAAATAAAATATATAGAAGGATAGTTGAATAATTATATAAGTCAACGAATTGATATTAAATATACTGATAGTTAAACAATAAATTGAAAAAGACTATTTTCTATATGTAATATAGATAAATTTTGAACTTAGGACAAGGGATTCGAACTCTACACCTAATAATAGAGTCAAGTGTAAAATTACTACTAGATTATATATGCAATCACTTATAGATATATATATATATATAGAAATGTACAATATATATATTTACACGTTGAAATATTTATGAAAATAAAAAGGAGGCATAGGCAACACTCTAGTTTCCAACATAAAAGGGAGTGTATTCAAAAGATTATATCAATCCCGTCTGATATTGTCTCAATATTCTAAACCACATTACAAAAACAAAATCATAAATTTCCTTAGACGCAGTCCTTAAATAAGAAATATAAAATTTCGATAAATACTTTCAACACATCAAACTATCTTAAGTTGGCAATTACGGTGGGGGGGAGCATTGAGTAACGTTGTTTTTTTTTTTTGGGGGGGAAAAAAAAAGTAAATAAGTACGTATGTGTTCAACTCCAAAAACTAAAATAAAAAAGCTATTGGGTTTTGGTCGAAACACATAAACAACAAATATTAGATCTAAAAAAAATAAGTGACATTTGATAAAAGTTATCTCAATGGAGTATTTTATTAAAAAAGGTATTTATCAGGATCATATTTGAAAAAAAAATAATAGTAATATTTCAGAAGACTGCACAAAAAAAAAAAAAAAAAAAAAAAAAGAGAAAAGTTTGAATGGGTACATATTTGAAAAAAGAAATAAAAAGGAAAATTTTGAACACACATACTTTTTTAGAAAGATTCAAAATACTTGATTAAAAAAAAGTAACAAAATGACAAAATGGAGGATGAGGAACGAAATTTTTACCCCATTTTCTCTTCTATATTTTTATAGCAGATTTTATATCATGGTCAATAAATATGTTAGCTGACGGATCAATCGAGTGGGTCGATCGTTTTCGGTCAATGTAACATGAGAACGATAACGTAAAATGCATAAAAATAAATAAAAGTCATTTTTACAGAGGTTTATCATTAATTTATGAGCTACATCTTTTGGGTGTCACTATTTTTGATAATTGTGTCACAATGGTATTTGAGAGCAAGAATAGAAAGAAAGAAGAAGGGCAACTCGGGAAAGATAGAAAATAGAAAGAGAATGGGAAATTTTTGCATAACTCGTGCGCGTGAGGATACCGCCTATTTATATAGGTTGATAATCACCCTAGGTTCCTAATTTGGTGCAACTAATTTATCTTGAATTTTTAATGAAAGTTGTCTTATTTCGTTTAGTGGACTTTTCTTCTCAAACACATCTCCTTGAGACAAGGATATCTCGTTGTTAATATTGATATGGACTTGTTTCATTTGTGATTTTGGTCATGATTTTTCAGATAGATTAAATTAGAGATTACCATTTTACAGAATTATTGTTTATTGATTAATTGAATTTGAAGTCAATTGATGCAAGACCATGTTTCAACTTGGGAGGCGGTTTATATGACTTGGGCCTCGAAAAAGTGCCTGAATCCGTCCGTTAGGTATGCCCATGGTTTGTAAAGGGCTACTCGAAATAAGGTTCAAACGGATAGTATTTGGGATGGATTCCCGAGTCTGATAGTGGGTGATATGTTTAAAGGAGTTGATTGCACATCTTTTATCAATTGTAATTTTTGAGAGAGATGGTTACATCACTCCTACATCGTCAATCATATTTCTACTGGAGACTCGATTTAGTCAGTCTATTTAAGATGTCAGTTCGAGAGTCGATCTAACTTGTTCTTGTGCTTTGATGACCAGTGTTGTCAGGTGTATGACACAAGATATGGTTCAAAATATTGATTGCATAAGCACCTTCCAACTAGAGACACTAATTAAAGTAAGTCCTCCAATATTTATTTTATTTTTTGTTGTCTGGCTCAAGTGAAACCGGAGGAGCATCAGCAAAAGATAAGCATTCGGGGAAATTTTTCAAGAAAATTGTCTCAACGTTCGGCAATCTGCTAATGTTACATATGATACGTTTTGGTGCTGGCACAAGGGCATGTTTCAATTAATAAGGAAAACTGGAAAGTCTGGCCAACGACATGTCCTATTTTTCTCCCTATATATATAAGATTCAAATAATTGTATGCTACTGAAACTAATAATTTAGGATGAAGCTCACATGCATGCATATATGTATACATGAATATTTATTATTTTCCTAAATGAGACAAAAAAATTTTTTTTTTTTTCTAAACAATATGGCTTCAATTTGAAATTCACGTGTTGTGCATTTCTCCCCTAAAGTGCCACTTCAAATTTAAACCCCCAACCAAAAAATAAGAAAATAAAAAAACAAAAATAAAAAATAAAAACCACTTGAAATTACATTGAAATAAAGTTTTGGGATTGAGAAAATATATTTACAGATATATAGCTAAGGAATATTAAGTACCTTTAAGAAAATGCACAGGCTAGTTAAACTTTTATAACACAAACTGTCTGAAATTAACTTAATCTGGATATTAGCAATGTGTGAATGAGCTTCTAATTAAGCTATTTGTTGTAGTACCTTTTTATTTTTAAACCATTTCAAGATTGCTTTCTTTTTAGGACTCCACTAGAGTCCTTCAAAAGTTTGTAGACTTCTTACATATATCGGATTGTCAAATGAATTGGGGGGTTTTTTTTTTTTTTGGTAAATTATTCATTTGGTCTTCAATCTTTTTAAAAAGTTGCGATTTGGTCCTTTAATCGTTTTTTTTTTTGTGTGACTAAAAGGACCTAAATTCTTTAAAAGGGTGCAATTTACTCCTTTTTACCAAAAAAAAATGTTAAAAAAAGAATGGAATAAAATATCACATGTATAATACCTGTAAGTTAAATCATGTTAATTTTTTCTTAATTACCTTTAAATAATAACTCATGTGTGATTAATGTGATTTGTTTTTTTTTGTTAAATTTTAATTTTTGTTAGTAAATAGGATCATGTTGCACCATTTCAAATAGTTTATGAATCTTTTAGTTACAAAAAAAAAAAAAAGGAAGGGGAGTCAAATTGTAACTTCGTAAAAAATTTAGGGACCAACAAGCAATTTATCTTTTTTTTTTATCACGTTATTACGGGGTATAATGAGTTTCATATAACTGTATATGATTGACTTGTGGAAATATGGCGGTCTATTAGGGAATTCAATGTAATTGTCGGGTATTTTTAAATTTTTTTAATCTACTGTGATCGTAATATTGTGGGTTGTTAATGGCATTGCGGTAAATGGGAATGGTGGAGTAACATGAAGTTGTGAAAACAATAACTAGCCATGGCCAAGCATTTTTTTGCTTGCGACAAGGTGCGAGAGCAATGGTTAGCAACTTGATGTAAGTCTAAATTAAGAAAAATAATTCAAGGGACATTGCAGCTAACGGCGAAGCCAACCTTTAAATTTAGTATCGGCATATATTTTTTTATATAAAAAATAAATACAATGAAAAATAAAAAATAGAAAAAAATATTATATTACAGTTCTTTTTTTTCTTTCCAAAAGTTACCTAAGAATTCTAAACTAAGGTATGGAAAAATATCATACTAATAAGATTATATACCGTCATATCTTTTATATAAGTTATTTGCTTTATATTTTTTTTAATATTTAATGCGACGTTGACCAAATCTAAACGTTAAACATGTTCCTTCAAAAAAAAATAAATAAATAAACGTGCATTATTAGTAGGATACTCAAACCTAAATAGTTTTCATATATAAATAAATAAATAATATGTATGTATAAGGGGAAAAAAATACTACAATAGCTCACAAGTTAAAAAGGTAAAGTAAATAACATAGAAAATATAAATGTAAATTTAAAATGATAAAACTTAGTGGGGTATATATAAAAATATTAAATCTTAATAGGACAAAAAAATTATAAACTTTTAAACTTTTAAATTTAATTTTTCAGAAAGTTTGTGAGGGCGGCCACCCTACTCAGCCCTTCATAACTCCACTTTTGATCAGCGATCATGTGAAAATTAGTTTAAATGGGGAACAAGAGTGTCATCTAAACATTACCCTCTTTTCTTTTTTCTTTTTTCTTTTTCTTTTTTTTTTTTAATTTACAAAAGCGAACTATTCAATGTTTGTTGACTAAAATAAAGTAATTCATAAAGAGCATATCTCCCGGAATATCCAAGGATACACATATCTTGATCTACATTTTAGCTTAACTGCTATTCTAACAGAATTTATTGGGATATTCGTCGGTTTTTTAACCTCTTTCCGGATGAAATGGCCTTATCTACCATTTTGTTTAGATTTTTTTTTAATACAATTATCCTAAACATATAAAAGAATAGATACGTTTCTAAAATTGAAAAAAAAAAAAAAAAAAAAAGTATGTAGCCACTATTCAATATTTGGTAGTCTAGAATGCACGCTTTGGTGCTAACACTTTTTTACATTTTTCTCCCGTTTTAACTCTATATTTTATTCTTTTTCTTCTGGGGTATTTGCACGTTGGTCCTTGAATTTTTCGTGTTATAAAGGTATGATGCTTAAATTTTTAATTTAACAAGTCAATCCTTAAATTATTGATTTAGTTGCAATCTTGGTAAAATTAGAAATTGTCATACAATTTTTTACGAAATTCGACATGTGTGCAGAGCATGATTTAGTATGGCTTAATTTCCTCTCCATTCTATCATCTCTAGTGTGACGACAAATTTATATGCCAAAGTCAAATTTTGAAATTTGATTACGCAAATCACTCTCCAATGTTATGTTATTTCTCAAGCAGAATTTTCCACTAAATACAACAATTTTCAAATTTAATTTTGACATTTGGTTGCTATGGATTAATCCATTAACCTTTTCATTTAATCATTATAATATTACAATTATTTTCTATATTAAAAATTTATTGTTACGAATTTCAGAGCTTAACAATGATATAATAAAAAAAATATGAAATTAGAAATAACATTACATATTAAAACACAAAATAGGAACATTAAAAAAAAAACACACACACACAAAGTAGGATAAACATACTAAATAGTCCTTTTTTTTTTCTTTTTCTTTTTTTATGGCAAATATCGCATCACAGTTTTGCATTGGAGATGGTCTTTAAAAACTCATTTGATCATTCTCTCTTTCAGTGATTTCTTCTCAAATATCTAGACTTGTGATTGAGACTGATTTCTGATTGTGGTGAGTTTTCTTTCATCTTTTTTAAAAGTAAATTAGTGTGGCCTGTCATGTCTGTGTTTGTGTTTTTTCAACCTAGATATTATCATTGTTTTATCTCTTTGAATCTCTAAGTAAAATTTATCTTCTGTTTTTTTTTTTTTTTTTTTTTTTGTTTGTTTTCTACTGACATATTATATGTTCGTATTCTACATTACAAATAAAAGTCTTAATTACAAGTTAAGAAGAAAAGATCCCCTATCAATCAATCTTTTTTGGCACCCTTTATATGTCAAGCATAATTACTCTTATTTTTTCCCCCTCTTTTTTAGATGTCTAGTATTATTTTGGACATGTTTATCAAACGAAGAGGGAACCTTAAGTTCATAAGTTCATATTGAAAAATAAATTAACAAGAATAAAGATCATTAATTCTTCTTTTGTAGTGATTATTTATCGAATATAAAGTGTAACGAGAAATAATCTTATTAGCTACCATTTTAATGTTTATTAAATCCTTAAGAGTAAGATTGTTTTGTAATACATAAGGTGTATAATAAATAAATGTAATTATTTAAAAATTAAAAACGATATGTAGTTAGAAAGCAGTGATTCTAATAACTATTAGTGGTAGTGATGCAGTGGTGATTAAATTATTTTTTAAATTTTCGCTTCTACTAGCTTTAAGGTTCAAGCTGTGATTTATGCAATATCTAGTCTTTTGATAAAAAAAAATACAGTGTAGCCTACTCTTAAAGTTTGAGAGTTCTAAGTTGTTAAAAACTTAAGAGTCACGATTCTCGTAATCTCACCTATGATTCTAGTAGAGTTTTTAAAGGTACTTGATGGGAACAAGATGTTGTGGTCTATTGTTTATCTGTGAAAATAAGGGGGGGAAACAAAGATATACCAATAGAACTTATAAAAATGGCATAAGTAAATTTGAGATGCACTTCTTTCATCGACATTAATTAGTAAAAAAAAGGTAAAAATGTTTACTTTTTTCTCGTTTTATGTATCGCACACAAAAGAAATAAAGAAAAAACGCTCATCCTTTTTTTTTTTCCCTCCTCCCCCTCTTTTCCTTTTTTCCTTTCACTTGAAGAAAACATGTTTTAAATCCAGAAAATTCCACATCTCTACGTGTCCAACTCGTGTATTTTTCTTTTTTCCCTCGTCCTACCAAACCTTTATTTTATTTTATTTTTATTGTTTTGACTAGGTATCATCCTATCCAACTTTGTTAAATAATAATATCAACTTTTTTTAACAATATAATAGTTAAAATATCCACTTAAATACCAAATCAATCAAATTCCTATTTTCACACACAACGTGTCAAGCTGCGGCCTTGGTTTAATGACCAAAACGTATGTCCAAACGGGTAAGGACGCACACACCAGTTCTAGCAAAAATAAAATAAAAAATGCGCGCACCAGATCATCACGCCCCAAATTGGATAATTTGTCTATTTAATTTCTGAATTATGGATATTCTGTTATAAACTTTTGATTTTAAATTGATCCATGAACTTTTTATTTTTTAGGCAATTTTGATCCCTCACACTAAATTTATCGGATGATTTCTAAAATTTAACATAAATAATTATATTCCTGTCACGTGATAACTAAAAATTTTAAAGAAATTATAACATTAAGTTCAAAAGGTTTTTTAAGAGTTTTAAACTTAGTTTGATTATTTTTGAAAATTTTCATATTAATATTGAGTTGAAACGTGATTTTATACACTAAACTAAAAAAATATTTCATCAATTTTCATATCAAGGGTTAAAATAGTCAAAAATAAAAAATAAATGAACTAATTTATTAAAATTAAAATTTAAGAAATCAAATTAAAATAATATACATAATTCAGAATCTAAACAAATAAATTTTCCCCAAAAAAAAAATTTTTTTACCTCCGAAAAAGACGTGAACTATTTATTATAATTACAAAACCCCCATAAAGTCAGCACAAAATATTATATTTATTGCCATATATATATATATAGATACACACACATATCTAATCAATTATAAAAACGAGTGTACGAACACAACGAAGCTTCACTCTTGACAATAGCCACAAAAATGGAGATCAGAAGCACTCTCATTTTCTCTCTCTTCCTCCTCTCTCTCTCCGTCCTCGGCGCCTCCGACCCTGTATAAGCTCTTAATCTCTCTCCAGATCTCTTTCTTCTTTGACTCCATTTCTAAGTTTTTTTTTTTTTTTTTTTTTCAGGATCTGGATTGCGTGTACACGGTCTACATTAGGACCGGATCGATCATAAAGGGGGGGACGGACTCGAAGATCAGCGCGGCTCTCTACGCATCCAACGGCTACGGGATCTTGATCAAGGATCTGGAGGCCTGGGGTGGGCTGATGGGCCCAGGCTACAACTATTTCGAGAGGGGTAATTTGGACATTTTCAGTGGCCGAGGACCCTGTTTGGACAAGCCGATATGCAAGCTTAACCTGACTTCCGATGGGACTGGCCCTCACCACGGTTGGTACGTCAACTACGTGGAGGTCACCTCCACTGGGGTCCACACTACCTGCCGACAGCAGCAGTTCGAGATCGAGCAGTGGCTCGCACTCGACACATCGCCCTACGAGCTCACCGCTATCCGAGACCACTGTCCCAAACATGATCACGACGACCACGACAACGATCACGACCACGATAACGATCTTGGAGGCGAGGTCAAGACGGTTTCGGTTCCTAGTGTTGGACGTTTGAGGTATGTCGTAGAATGAGTAACGGATTTAGTTGATTGTGTGGTATTGTATGTCGTTTTGTGGGAGAAAAGAAATAAAGGAGTGTTTGGACATGGGTTTAGTGAAGCCCAAGTTAGTGGTTTGTTGTCTTGTTCTCCTTTGGTATGTTATTGTAATGAGGAAGAACTTGTGAGCTTTGTTGTACTGAATTGAACCTATGTAAGAGAATTATTCTGGGTCTAAAATATGTAGAATAATAGAGATTATATATATATATATATATAGTGAGGCAAGTGAGACAGTTTTGGATTTACTTAAAAATTGGAGATTTTTTTTTTAAACTTTAACTTAAATGTGATATTACGTTAGATTATGCCATATATATTTAAAAATATTTTTATTTTTGAACTTGAGATCGAAAAGATTCGATCTCTATATTTGATAATTGATAATGAAGTTAAAAGGTAAAATTACAGTTATAATCTATTTGCTAGCACAGATATTTATTTTTTACTGAAAAATTATTGTTATTTGAATTAGGTGGGGGTGTTCCCTTAAATAATATAAACAAAAAAAATATAAAGAAATCGGTGGAGGTGGGGTATGGTGGTTTAGATATTCTTTACAATTTTGTCGTCACAATCATTAACGTGGCATTGAATGCCCTTAGTTGATGCCCATACCATCATGGAATTCCAGAAAGTGAATTCTTTTTGTGTTTTTTTTTTTTTTGGCCTATTCAATTTTTTATTCTAACTATTGAGATTTAGCTGTTTGCGTGGCTGTACACATGATATATAAGTTTGTGTTTGATTCATTAATTAGAGATTAAATTTTTAAATTAAAATTAATTAATTTTTTAAAAATTAATTATAAATTTTATTATTTTTTTTAAAAAAGATAAAAATTGAGATTAAAAATACAGTTTTATTAGAGGTAAATTTAATAAAGATTTGTACACATCAAAAATTACAAAAATTGAATTCCTACTTATAAAAGTTCAAAATTAGGTAAAAAGAAAATAGTTTGCTTTGTTTTATAACTTCTATATGGTGCTTTGTTTTAAATTCTTATTGTACTTATAGAAAATAGATGAGGCGGCACTTTTTTATTTTTAAATCTCAGCCATCTGTATCGTTTTCAAATTGATGTCCTTAAATAGCTTTCCAGAGAAAATTAGAAAAATAATAAAGTAAAAAATAGTAGAAATTATTCTGTTAATAATATATGTTTTATCACTTTAATATGTCTTTATCTTTTTTTGTGAATTATTATATCTTACCTTATCATCTTGAGAATTTCAACATCTCTCACAATAAATGTGGCTCCTTCATCCTAATAATGATATCATTAGGCAGTTGGTCCTGGTATAGAAGTACAGCTAAATTATATTTATAATCGCGAAAACAATTTTTTTTTGAATCCCAATTATATCTTAAAGATTGGACCTAGTAGAGACTTATAATTTGATATAGAGTCTTTAATCATTCAACAAAAAATTTAAATATGTGTCTATAGGTCACCTCTAAACTATATATATATATATATATATATATATAGTCACCTCTACACTAAACTATCCTCTCAAACAAATTGGATCATTGTCTTAATCAATGTGGTTTTATATGCTCGATTGAAATAGAGTTTTCAACTAAGAAATTTGAGCAAATTTTAATATAAGAAACATAAGACTAAGAGAAATGCCATTTATTTTATTTTATTATTATTATTATTTTTTGGATATTGGTTACAAGGACCTATTCAATATGATTAATCTCAAGGCCGTTTGGGAATTTCTCAAAACATATCTTCAATTTTTTTTTCTTTGACTTTTTCTTCAATTCAAAATTATTTTTTACTATTCACATTTCCAAATTTCTACAGTAAACTCAAACTTTAAAAGTTCATAACTTTATTATTTAAGTCTAAATGAGATTATTTTTTTTTTAATTGCATAGATTTCGAGATGATTGAAATAAGATCTATTTTGATTTTTTCTTTTTTGAACACATTTTAAGTTTTTATCTTTTTTTAACTCTAAACAGATTTTTTTCAACCAAACACACATTTTCAAAACTTATCTCAACTCCATCTCTAAAACCAACTCCATCTCTAAAACCTCCTCAAACGAACCCTAAGTGTTTAGGAGTCTTTTAA
Source organism: Ficus erecta (assembly GCA_008635985.1). Lineage (NCBI taxonomy): Eukaryota > Viridiplantae > Streptophyta > Magnoliopsida > Rosales > Moraceae > Ficus > Ficus erecta. The sequence goes on along the minus strand of BKCH01000005.1, from coordinate 3,570,932 downwards.
CCAAACCATACTTTAGGATTCAAATTGGGACGCTTATCTCGATTTTAAAGAATGAATTTGTGATATTAGAAAATGAAATGTTGTTTTTTAAATTATTGAAACATCTTGGGATACTTTTGTAATTATCCTAGAGCTAAGGTAAATTTTAGAGGGTCGCTTAAGATTGAAGTGATTTGCCATCTTCCATCGTTGGATCAATTGGGAGGGCTTCGTGATGGAAAGTCAAACCGTTAATTGGAGGGGCCAACATATTTACGAGCTTTATTTTTACTTTCCTTTTCCTTTCCTTTTCTTTCTATTTTTTTTTTAACAACTACAGAAAGTTAATTTAAATTATATCAAATTTTCTACCATAAAAACATAGCTACAAAAGATGATCTGTAAAAGGAGGAATTGAAAAGGTTGGACCTTTAATATATATATATATATATATATATTTTTTTTTTTTTTTTTTTTTTTTTTTTTTGGGGTTGACTAAAGCCTCAGATTGGATGAAAGCAATTAAGCAAATATGGGATAATATCACCGAAAATTTTGTGATTTTTCACTTGTGTTCCTATAAATCTTTTATCAATATATAAAAGAGTAAATGTTGATCTTTTATCCGACCTCCAATGATCACCATGTGGCGTCCCCAATGATCGTCATGTGACATTTTTTTTGACATTTGCTTTGTTTTTTCTTTTCCTTTTGCTTTTGCTTGTATCTCTTAATCTCTTAACAATATATATAAAAAAATAAAAATAAAAAATTGCTTTTTTTTTACTTGTCTATTCCATATGCGTGCAACAAAACTAGTATATTGAAAAACATTAATCAATATATTAAGAGAAAACAATAGTTCAATGCTTCGCATTTAAAAGAGAACACGAGAAGTTTGACACTCCAACATAAACCAATTGAATTATGATTCAACCAGTCATTCGAATTGCGCATCCTACAAACTTTGAGTAATGGCTGAAATTTCATACCATAGAGTCCCGCTTAACAAAAATCTCAAGAATAGTGAGGTATAAAGATAGATTTATAAGAAGTACTTATGGTTACTGTTAGAATTAATAAAAGTGTGTACTAAGCAAATTTAATTAAGTGACATGCATATTTAGAATGAGAGTGTGAAGGGTTAAAAGAGTGTGTCAATAGAATCACATTTTATCCTAGATGTAAGGTAATTTTTAGAAACTTGCTTGTGATTGAAGTGATTTGCCATCGTTAGATCAATTAGGTTTGGAAGGGCTTCATGGTTCAAAGTCAAAACGTTATTTGGTGGGGTCAACAAATTTAAGATCTTTTTTCTTTTCTTTTTCTTTTTCTTTTCTTTTTTCTTTTTCTTTTTTTGGTGAATTTTGTTGTGCTGAAAAGTCATTTGGAGGGCACCAGTCACTGGAAAAAGTTTTTTTTTTTTTTTTACACAACTAGAGAAAGTTAAAATAAAAGAAATAACCAAATTATCAACTAGTAACTTCTCTCAAGAAAAAAAAAATTTTGATCAACCAGTGGCATGTCTATAAAAAGATGATCAGTAAGAAATAAGAATTGCAAAAGTTGGACTAATAAACAATTTCTGTTTTACTTTTTATTTTTTTTTTATTTTTTTTTTTTACTAAAGCCTCATGAGATGAAAGCAAAGATGGGATAATATCACCGAGAAATTTGTGATTTTTTTTTTTTTTTTTTTTTTTTTTTTTTTTTTTTTTTTTGTGTTTCTACAAATACTAGTATTTGGGAACGTGCCTATGGCACGTTCTCCAAAAGGATTTACATTCATATGAATATCTACTAATATACATGAATATATATTTTTTAAGAATGTGTCAGTACAAAATGTATACACATTTTATTTATGATTTCTTATTATGAAGATATATACACTAATATAATTTATAGTTAGACTTCAATTTTGAACAATTATGAACTTACATCGGCCAACATAAAAGATGAGATTTTTTCCTTATTGTACTGTGCTGTAACGCTTGAACTTGGAACGTATAGAAAAATAATTTATTGACTATAATTTTAAAGATTTTTCTTTGATCTTTTGTGAAATACTTCTCCATACATATTTATAAAAATTTTTGAAGTGCAAAAACTCAAAGGGATTATTCTCCCTTCCATATATGCTATAGATATAGATATTGAAAAACGCTACTCAATATATTGGGAGAAAAACAATAGTTCCACTTGAAAGAGAGAATGATAAGTTTAGCACCAGTTAGTTTATACACCCTAGATGTATTTTTGGACTTTGATTAATAATGGTTAAAATTTCTTATCGTGCAATCCCGTTAAACAAAATCAACTCAAATTTCAATGGTTCAAATTAATTTACCCATCATCCAATTATAATCAAAGAAAATTGGTTGTTACAACGTAAAGTAGGAGCTTCATAGGGGCTCGATAATTTCAAAAGTTGGACCCATCATCATGATATTTAATGGGAAATAACTCCGAAATGTTACCCTTTAAAATTGTGAAAAAGTGGAGTCCCATAATTTACACTTGATTGTATCATACTAAAGTAGGGATTTTTTTCCCCTTCTTAAGTAAAGCTATTGAACGAAGTTAGCAACCAAAAAAAATCTATCAACCACAGTGACATGCGTACAAATATGATCGGAAAGAGAGAAAAATTTCAAAACTTGAACCTATTGTAATGAGGTTTGAAAATGTACGTTCTCAAATTATTAAAGGTTGAAAGCAAACAAAGGAGAAAATCATAGAGAGATTTGTTTCGTTTTGTTCTGTTTATTTTTTCGGAAAAATTCTAAAGTATCACTTAAATATTCGTTAAATATCACATTTGTTTCTATATTTTTGACGATCCAAAAAGGACCACCTGAATTTTGAAATAATCCCAAAATTATCTCTTAAGATTTTGAAAGAAAGATAATCCAATAACTGGTGAAGTTGTCGAAAATATCATAAATACACTTAATATTTACCGCTTAAGCACTATCTTAAATATTAGGATAAATTGTGTGTTTGTTCCTAATCTTTTTACGAAGTTGCAAATTTGATCCTCAATCAATTTTATTTATTTATTTATTTTTTGGGTAAAAGCTCCCCAAACTCTTTGAGGGTGCAAAATAATCATATTAGTTAAACAGATGTTAAAAACTTAACGCAAAATGTCACCTGAATCACATATGGTTTACTATTTAAGGGTAATTAAGAGGAAAAAAAAACTGATTCAACATAAATGTGCAATACACAAAATTTGTTTCATCTAATTTTTAGCAGATAAAAAGGACAATTTCCCACCTTTAAAGAGTTCAGTGAGTGCTTTAAAAATAAAAATAAAAAAAAGTTTAGGACCAAACCGTAATTTCTTCAAACATAAAACGTAAAGATTCAATAAAAGAAGTTCTAAACAAATAATAATAATCATAATTTAAAAAACTTTTAAAAATTAAACAAAAATTCTATAAAAGAAAAACTCTATTTATCCATATTTTTGCCGAACAATTTGGCTGCCACACAAAAGGGTAACACCTTGTCGATGATATTTGCTACACGTTAGAACCCCCTCCATACAAAATGATAATAATAATAAAATAAAGTTGCGCACTACTAGCTCAACCTTCACAAAAGATGTCATCCGGCTGGTTCATGGGAAAGAGAGAGATCCAGTTTTTGCTTTAGGATTTTTTTTAGTTTACTTTCTTTTTGTGATTGGCATTTAAACAACTCTAACCAACTGTAGGGTTATTTTTTTAAAAAAACTATTAGAAACCTTAGGGGATAATGAAAGACAGTGGCAAATGTGACATTTAGCAAAAACTTATGAGATATATTTTGGATTTTCCCTTTGTTAATTATTTGTTACTTCCGTGTGTGTAAGTATAACGAAAAACGTTGCTCAAACAAATCTATTGGGAGGAAAACAATAGTCCTATACTTCATTTTGCCTTCGAAAGAGAAAGGAGAAGTTTAGCACCAATCATTACATTAACGAATCGAATCAAACTACGATTTGACCAGTCATTTCTAGTAGCACCATGCAATGCATTTTCTAGCGTTAGATGATGGTTGAATTTATTATCATGGATTCCCACCTCGTAAAACAGCTCAAATTTCAATGGTACATATCAATCTACTCATCATCCAACAGTTGAAATCACCTGCATGACAGGATAATTTCTAAAGTTGGATCCGTCATGTGCTTGTCTTTCCTTTTTTCCTCTCGAAAAGTCATACAAGGCTTGCTTAATCATAAGCAAAATTGAATTCCATGAATTTCTGGTCGTGTTTGTATCGAAAACATGAGATTTGTTTCGCGCTGTGAAAAAGATTGGGCACATAAAGCGCACCAAACAAGAGTTAGACTCTTAACTTTGGGTCCTCTTCAGTTCCTTTAATATCGAATCACCTAGTTCATCCTCATTATACTCTATTCCAAAGCATCTAACAACTTCCATGTTCGGATTCAAAAGATACCTGATTATGTTAAAACGGGTTGTGAGAACTCTTAGCTCAACCAAAAAGTAGAAAAGTGAAAATATATATATATATATATATTAATTAAAAAAAAAAAAAACAGTTTAGCTTCTTGTGCTTACATGTTGTGAGAAGACTCCACAAGATAATCATCCCCATCTTCTTCAACCTTCTTAAAATAAACACGGTACTCCTGTGCCATCTGCCTTATTGCTGAAACAGGTCCTGTTAAACCTACAATTCTCGGGTCGAATTCTGAAAATTGAAAAATGTTTCCATCAAAACGGTTAGCTTGTACAGAAAACATACAATCCAAATATATTCAGCTGTTGGGAAGGCCTGACCTTGAAGGTAAGCACGGACTTGTAATGGCGTATCACGCTGCGGGTCAATAGTAACAAACACCGGGAGAACCTTGACATTGTGTCTTGACTCTTGCTCCAAGTAAAACAAAACAACGTAAGCAGTGAAACCATAGTAAAATTACATCAGATTATGGTCGAAATAAGTGGCAAACCTAGTTTATCTATGGTCTTGGCCATAATCCGGACTTGCTCTGGCCCTACATCAGGAGAAGATGTGTATCCAAAGTAAAGGAGAACCCAGTTTCTGCGAAGGTTCCTCTCCGTAATTGTCCGATTCTCTGTATCTATTAAAGTGAATGGACCACCAATTATAGGACCCTTCGTAGTATTTGCAGTAGAATGGTTACCCTGCCCTGATTCAACAGAAGGAAATAAGATGAGCAAAGCAAATTGGTTTTAGACGATGTAGGTCTTTCATTAACGGACTAATCTGGAACCAGCTCTGAAATCAGAATTGAGTGTAGTTATATACTTGACGTTGCTTTTAAATTATGATCGGTATGTAACAGTCTAATGAAGAACTAATATCCATTCTTTGGCTGCAAACTATAAAAAAAAAAAATTATATTTGACAAGGAATAATCCCGAGAGGGCTCTTATTTCATAAAGGGCTCTTATTTCCCTAATTTGTATATATATATATATATATATATATATGGGCTAGTACATGCCGAATCCTATCATGTACGTAGTTATGGGTCACAACACAGCAAACAAAATTTAAGCAATATTAGTTGAGAGGACAGAAACAAACTTTCAACTGAATGACTCACACTATCGCAACTTAGCAAGATGCGGTAGTACGTAATGTGCAAAGAACAAAGCATCCAAATTCTAAATAAACACTTTCTTCTTGTGAAGATCAAAATGGGACATGGGTTAACAGCACGTAGTCATTCTAGTTACGCATATGCACAGACACTAGTCGTAACAGATCTCACCGAAGTCGGATACTTTCACATGATATATCAAGATCAAAACCCTCTCTGAATAAACTGACCATTGTCTCACTTTATTTTTGCATTCAAATGGGCTTTTCACACTTGACGGAAAGCTTAGAACATATTAAACAATGACACCAGAAACTGATATCAACTTCTATAATAATTCTCTACCTAAATACTGTGCAATTTAAATGTAGCATGTTTACTCCACTTACAAGTCATCATGGCTCGTATTCCAAGTTTTTGTACTTGTGCTACCTAATTTAACAACCACACTACCAACATGCCTCAAGCTCATATAAAACAATTAGAAACTTGCACAGAAAAAAGAATGGGGAAAAATCCTAGGATAGATAGTACGAGACCATTGATTTCAAATGTGCAGGGTACGATATGTTTGAACAAACTGCTCAATGCTTGGAGTCCACTTCATTCATGACAGATTTTTCAACAATACAATCAGCAACCCTACCCTTAACTTACAGGAGATAATCGTTTTTTCCTCTTTAATGATCCTTATCAGACCTAGTCTAAACATCGCATTCCCAACTCACTATATCCACCTCAGATCTGAAAAACCTCACACTATTTTACCATTTAGTGGAATAACATAAACTGAAAACAGACCCGAAAATAAATCATCAGCAACTAATACATGGCTAATAGTCGTGAAGAATCCTTGTTAGTTTCATACCTGAAGGAAGAAACTGTGAAGTATGAAATTCTGAAATTTTACTACAGCAGTACAGCTTCAAACTTATAACCCATAAAATACAATCAGATATGGACAATATCAAAGAAGCCAAACACACACAGAGCTGTCGAGCAGCAGAAGCAAACTATCATCTATCAAACATCATCAAACCATCTTACCGTGCTGCCAATTTGTCATTGCAACTTCATTTGTTTTAATAACGTAAATAAAAGACACAGGCACAACATATTATCTGTTATACATTACATTGTTATTTTTTCTCAACTTAGCATTCAAGAATTAACAAGCATACACAATACAACTGCAAAGAAAATCTTGTTTAAAAGGAGCATAGAGCATCTCAAGGAAGAAACAATAGCCAAAATTCACCATCTGATGCTCAAACTTCATCCCGGACAACAAGATTACAATTCAAAATGTAAGTCTTTAACCCATGAATAGTTAGACACCACATTAAGCTAATCGTTTGTTTTCGTAGTCAATATTTTGGAAAAGAATGAGTGTTTACTTATCTAATAGAAAGTGGAATATTGGAACAAGTTTTCAGAACCACTGATTCATTGTATTCCAAATTCCAAGATGAGGAGATAAAGTTGATAATAAAATGGTAGGGAATAAAGTACCTTTTGGAATTGCTCTTCTCTCGTCATTGTAATGAACAAAAGCAGCCAGACCGGCAAAACCCAGTAGAGCAGCTGGCTGCAGAAAAAATGCACAAACAAACATAATAAGAGAGAACCCTTTTATAAGGCTTCATCCCAGAATCTGATTGAAACTTGGATATTTGGTAATCTGCCCCCTGAACTTCTTACAATCGACGAGTTAACACCCTAAACTTTTATTTTTTGATAAATGACCCTTGAGTTTAACAAAGTGTTGTAGAGTATCCAAAATCAATTATGGGGCTATAAAAGTTTGGACAGACATGCACTCGTACACTGTTATGTGAGCTCGTGCGCGTTACATGATTGACTCGGAGCACATCATGATACATACAAGGGAATTTCCTTCCATATTTTAACATCATTCATCAATTTCGGGGGCACTAAGCAACATTTTTATTAAATTCAGGAGTTATTTGCTTGAATTAAAACTTTAGCGGACAACTTGCCAATTCAGTCAAAGTTCAGAGAGCTAAAGCGCCAAAACTCCCACCTCCAAAATAAAATATGATACATTGCATAAACATAATATTGGCATTAAAAGATGTTATGGTAGCGATAAGAAATAGAAGATAGAGGAGGAAGGTAGCATACAATGACATAAGTACCCCAAGATTGAGGAGCTTGTATATCTACATTCATTATACGATTACTCTCTGGCTTTCCATTACCGTTTCTTGACGATTTCGCATAGTTACATGACTGAATCCTCTTAGATGGACCAAACCTACAAGAGACTCAAAGTTGTTCAATATACATTTAGATGTCTATCAAAAAATACCATTAGAGCATCTCCAATCAAACGCCAAACTTCTATACCAATGTCACAATTTGACGTCTGAGCAACAAAATTTTTCCAAATACAATGCTATTCTTAATGTCAAATTTGACTATGCTGTACTAGGTGCCAAATTTAACATCAAGATAGCATATCTCAAATTATGGCATTTGGTTTCTTAATAGTTAATGTGTTTGGCTTTTCACTTAGTAATTGCAAAATCATACAATTTCGTTTAGTAATCCAAAGCTCAAAATTTACAACAAAAGGTAAATATAACATTTGAATTAACATTATACAAATTAACTCTCAATTCCAAATTCTAATCTAACTAAAAAGTGTTCATTTATTAGCACGGAAATGAAAAGACAAAAAAAAAAAAAAAAAGGGAAGTGAAATTTATTCATATATAAATTTCAGACAAAAACCAAGTATAAATAAAATAATCAAATAGATCAACAAGGTCAAGTTGAGCAATCTAAAAGGACAACCCATAAATCGAACGAAGTAAAGGAAGAAGGAAAAGGGGTTTTGGAGAGTACCTCCGAAGTAGACTAAAAGTCTCACGAGAGTGGCGTTTGGAAGAAAAGAAAAGAAAACGAGAAATGGGCATGGTGTCTGAGAAAAAGGTCTCATGGGTTTCTCGGAAGGAGCTCTTTTAAGCTAAAATCTATGTCGGTAGAGAACCGCCGAGATCAGAGGAAGCGCTTATTACGCCTCTCTGACATTGCCTTCTTGCCCAAGCTTATTTCCCTCTATTGTTGTCCTTTTTTTTTCTTTCCTATTTGGTTTCTTCTTTCTTCCTTTAGAACGCTTTTAACATCGACTGGGCTTAAAAGGATACAAGTTAGTCCCTCAATTTTTTCTTGGAAAAGGATATAAGTCCGCCCCTACTTAGTTTGACGGTTTGAATTGAAATTTTTAAGTTAAAGTTGATTTATTTTTTTAAAATTAGTTATATTTTTTGTTAATTTTTCAGAAAAAAAAAAAAAAATCAGCAGTCTTATAGCCCAAGAACTACATTCTTTCAAAAGTTGCTATTGCATTTGGTCTCGCTATGCTAGGCTAGCTTGGTGAAGAATGCGCTTAAAGCTCTAGGGTTTGGTGAGAAGCACTATTGTCCTGTCGTATTGTTCCTTCTAACCCTGTGCCAAACTAAGGCATGGGGCTCTACTACGTCATATTTGGAATAATTCTTAATCTGAGCCCCCACTCTTGTTAAAAATTGAATTGAAAATTTTGAGTTGGAATTAAGATACCAAATAAAGGCTTAGCTTGCGTTTGATTCGCCAATTAGAGATGAAATTTTTAAGTTGAAATAGGTTAACTTTTTAAAAATTAGTTATAAATTTTGGACATGGCTGTGGTAGAGACCCTCAAAGGGTCTCTACCACACATACCTTTTTTTAGACCGTCCGATTCAATCGGACGGTTAAAATGTTGTTGATTTACTATGCTTATCATACACCTTACCTCACACAATACCTCCCCCCAAACTCTTCTCCGTTCGCCGGCGACGGACGCCGGCGACCCACCTCCGGCCCCCCAGCCCCGGCCGCCGGACGCCGGCGACCTATTTTCTCTCTTTTCCCCTTTCTCTCTCTTTTCTTCTCTCTCTTCCCCTCTCTCTTCCCCTTTCTCTCTCTTCTCCTCTCCCCCGACGCCGGCGACCCACTCCGGCCCCTCCACCACCGATCCCAACCCCGGCCCCGGCCGGCCGGCCTCCGGCGACCTCCGTCTCTCTCTTCCCCTTTCTCTCTCTTCTCTTCTCTCCCTCTTCCCCTCTCTCTCTTCCCCCTTTCATCTCTCTCCCCCTTCTCCCGCCGCCCCATCACCCCCGGCCCCCACCCCCAGCCCCCCGGCCCCCCCCTCCCCCGTGCACCCCCCCCCCCCCCCGGCCACCCCCTTCCGTCGGCCCGCGAAGGAGAGAAGAGGAAGAGAGAGAGAGAGAGAGAGAAGAGAGGAAAAGAGAGAGAAGGAGGGAAGAGAGAGAGAGAAGAGAGGAAAAGAGAGAGAAAGGGGAAGAGAAAGAGGGGGGGTCGTCGGGGGGGGGGGTGCCGGGGGGGCAGGGGGGGTGGGGGAGGCCGGGGGAGGGGGGGCGCACGGGGGGTATCGGGGGGCTGGGGGTGGGGGGCGGCGGGAGAGAGGGGAAGAGAGAGAAAGGGGAAGAGAGAGAGGGAAGAGGGAGAGAAGAGAAGAGAGAGAAAGGGAAGAGAGAGACGGAGGTCGCCGGCGGCCGGCCGGCCGAGGTCGGGGCTGGGATCGGTGGTGGAGGGGCCGGAATGGGTCGCCGGCGTCGGGGGAGAGGAGAAGAGAGAGGGGGAAGAGAGAGGGGAAGAGAGAGAAGAAAAGAGAGAGAAAGGGGAAGAGAGAGAAAATGGGTCGCCGGCGGCCGGCGTCCGGGGCTGGGGGGGCCGGAGGTGGGTCGCCGGCGTCGGGGGTGAGTTGCCGGCGTCCGTCGCCGGCGGCGAGAAGATCGCCGGTGACGGAGAAGAGTTTGGGTGAGAAGAATTATGTGAGGTAAGGTGTACGATAAGTATCGTACACCATCAACGTTTTAACCGTTCGATTGAATCTTAACGGTCTAAAAAAGGGCTTTACCGGTAGAGACCATAGAAAGGTCTCTACCACAGATTCACCCATAAATTTTATTGATTTTTCAGAAAAAAAAAAAAAAAAACAAAAACAAAAAGTGAGATGAAAAAGTATAATTTAATTAGAGTTAAACTTAAATGCTTAACAAAGCTTTAGTTATTTTTACTCACGGACATCCATTGTTTCGTTAAATGATCTAAATTTACTTTGAAAAGACTAAACTATCCCTAATATATCAATTAACCACTTTTTCAAAACTAAATAATAATTAAAAAAATGATTAATTTTATGAATGCTTTTTGAATTATGTACCCTATTTCATTTTGCCCCCTGAGTTATCAAAATTATTCATTGTGCCCTCTAATATATACAAAGTCATTCAATTCGCCCTTTCCATCCACTTCACTTCCGTTATATATTTAACGGAAATACTGATGTGACACACCATTAAAGTTTAAACAAATATGTTTTTAGATATAAATCTTGATTATAAAAATAAATACCAATTTAAAAAAAAAAAAAAAACATAACTTATGTAAAATATTTTTTTTTTCTCCCTCTATTCTGTCTGGTTTTTATTTTTATTTTTAATTTATTTGTAAATGGATTCTCTATCTCTCTCTTGTTTTTGAAGATGGACTCTCGCTCTCTGAAAATGGATCAGAGAGTTCACGAAGATAAGGAAAGAAAAAGAACAATAATTATTGAGAGAAAGGCACACACGAGGTGAAATATAGAGAATTTTAGAAAGTAAAACAACTCGTAATTAAATGAACGGAACTAAATCAAATAAGATATATAATTAATTAAATTAGATTATTACAATAAGTAAAACGAGGTTCGGAGAGGCAAATTCTTCTCCTTTATTCCGTATGATATATCCGGGAAAGAAGTCAGCAAGAGCAGCTTCAAGGTCTTCAAATCTCAGGTCCTTGCCTGAACAAAGGCATCTAAAGATGATAAATTCCTTCACCTGCAGGGTGAAGATAGAAGCCTAAGTAATTCTCTTAAACATCGATCAGTGCAATAGTCCACTTAAGAAATTATGCAGTTAAATAATAAAAAAATAAAAAATCTCGAAGCCTATGGATCATACCAGTCAACCCTCAAGCTCACTTTGTAGATCTGCTTTCTGCTTTCTGGTCTTCATACATGCTAAAAGAAAGTAAAAGCAAAATGAGAAGTTGGGGTATAAATAGCCTAGAAAATTAAAGAAAACAACAAATATTTGACATTATAAATATACCTTTGACGGAAAAAAAAAAAAAAAAATCATTTCCAATAAAAATAAAAAAATTATATATTATTATTATAACAAGCTGGCAAATATTCGAGGGAACAAAAATCCCCCTGGAGAAAATACATTATTGGGTTAGAGGACCATTGTGAGGAAGGAATCTGTTGTTGTCAAAAAGTCCTTAAACCACAGTCAGGGCATTTTATGCACAAGTAAGTCATCAAAGAAGCTTATTCCCCTGCAATTATAAAAGAGAATTGGAAAATAATCTCACTGAGAGCCTAACAAGTAAAGCAAAAGTGCATGTAAGTAGTTACCATGAAAGAAGCTCCCTTTTGAGTACTTGAATCCAAGCATCAGTCAAGATGTGCAGCCTAATTGTATTCAGTCTGCACACAAGAACATTTTTTTTTAATAATAGAGAGAGACGGGGAGAGAGAGAAGGAATTCGACAAAGCAAGTAAAGAACTAGTTTGTTTTTTCCCCAAACCTCATATTTCTTAACACTTGAAGTATGCCTCTGCAGAAAATTTATTGTGCGACCTTCGATTTTCCTTCACAGGCCTGGAACAAATAAGAATAGAATAAACAGCTCAAAGAATTAGAATTTCCGAACTTAGAGGTTATTACAACAATAAGTTATATCCAGCATGACCCCAGTTTTACAAAAACATGTTGCATGTCCTGAAAAATCGGACTTAAGTAAATTATCTAGTCTATGAGAAACAACAAAATAAATACTAATCTATAACGCATTCCTTACCAGTGTTGATCCTTTAGACTGTTTTCACAAGTAAAAAGAATGTCTCTAAACTAAGTACTGAAAAAGCGACAACACTGCCAATTATAAACTTTAAGCAACATAGATTGGGTTTAAGACAGCAGCACTACTGATTTTTATTTATTTATTAAAAAAAAAAAAAAAAAAAAGTCGCACTCTTAGATTCTAGCATCTCAAAAGTAAAATGAAAGGAAAGGCATATCCCCAATTTCGACAGAGCTAAAGATGCAGATTAAAAATCTAGCACATGCATCCATGAAAATAAAGGGACCTGTGCCTATTTGAAGATAGGTAAACAGTTTGGCCATTCAAAATGTTACCTGGTTGACAAATCTTTTTCTAAGCTCGTTAGCCAAGACGACAACATCAACCTACAAGTACAAAATCAAAGTCTAAGCCACAAAGTCACTTATCCCAAAAAAAAAAAAAAAAAAAAAAAAAAAAAACAACAACAACAACATACAAGCACACAAACTCATCACCAAACAACGTTGAGTGCTCATTTTCAAAGAGAAGCCAAAGACCTGTCTCCACTCCTACCCGAGACAAAGCTAAGCCTCTCAGTTGCAATGATACTCTTCTTTGTCAACGCTCTTCAAGACATCTATGTAAATAACAAATAATGTTAATCCTAAAAATTACTAAGCCACATTCTTTTTTTTTTTTTTTTTAACTAAGAAATGCATAATAAAAAAATCAACAGTAATGCAATATAAGCAACATACCTAGACAGATCTCCCCCAACGATGCGCTAGATCTTCTTGCCTAGCCAGTTAAGCTCATTATCAGAGATCACATGAAAAATCCATCTTCAAGAGAATTTATCTACAAGAAAAAATCACATGATTAGAGCCAACAAAATAAATAATAAATAAGAACTCAAGTCCAAGTACGAAATAATAAAGGTAATTTATATAAAGCATACCTTAAACCCCAATCCTATTTCGCATTGCAGGCGGCATGAAGCAGCTTGCACTTTGACATTTTTTCAATATCAAATATGATAAATTACAGACGTTGATCAAATATGATAGCATACGCGATTCTCATTGGTCCCATAGAAGGATAAAAAAAACCACAATACCCAAAAGATCAGTTTAATATAGTTTAGGGACAGCAAGTCTTTTGGTCATTCTCTTCTCAGCATCAGCAAGCAGATCCCTAACAATTGTTCCCCCTTTCACCAAAAAATTTGCTCAAGACTTCAGGGTTCCATAACAATTTGCTCCAGATCTTCAAAAACAAAGCGAGAGAGAGGATTTATCATTAAATTGTCAAATTAAAACCATATCATTAAAATATCAAACCTAAAGGATGGCTAAGAACAAAACAATAATAAGCAATTGATCTCAACCAATCATATTAAGCCAACTAAAATTCGAAAGATTCACCTACCCAATTCGTTTTTAGTCCTCTTTTTGACAAACTCTTAACTCTACCGTGACCAATGTGACCAATGCTGGGTTGAACTTGTCAGGCGCAATAATCCTAAATGGATTACCATACACCAAGTTAATAACAGAATAGTAAACAAATGCAAATCATCCGACATATAGAAAATCAAAAACAAAAATGTAAGCCGTTATTTGCTAATAACCTGACGAAAGATACCACCCTGCCGGTGGAAACTTTGGCATGTCGACATTGGAGTGTGACACTACATCCTTGAGATAAACAGCAGTTGCTCCTCCTTTTCCAATATAGTATGGTGCAGCCTGCAGTACAATAAAAATCCGGCTTGTCAACCTGCAAGCATGGAATTAGTGAAAATAAATCACAGAAGCTATATTTGACTTTTTTCATGATGATAGACAGATAGCCAAACACTAACTTTAAATAAAAAATTACCTGTCCCAGAAGGAGCTTCCGGTTTCTTCACTTAATGTATTCACAAGCAGGTTACGTGCTATCCACACAGATGATAAACTCTGAAACAAGATTATATAACATAAACAAAGAGAACATGGGATTAGAAACAAAGTTATAAAGAATCGTAGTGTTCATGCAATGCTTAATAAAACTGAACATTTTGAAGTTCTATTTCCGCAAGATATTTTCTACAATATTTCAAACTAACCATACAAAAAAGTTTATGAATCGAGTTGATGGACTTACATTAATAACAGTAAAGTTGTTTAACAAACAGTGGATTCTCAGCATGGTTACTTAGAAAATCATGTCCAGGATGCAAGTAATGGCAGCAAGGTAGCAACACTTGGAATAAATAATTATCTGGAGAAAGATACGTACATAAAATTAGTCAATATTGTCTAACCCGTGCAGAATGGCTATCCTTGAGGAACGGGAAAGGTAGAAGGGATTAGAATAACTTACAATTCCCAACTGATTGATGGGTACCTCACTTATGCACATCATCACTCAAAAACCTTTAGACATAACCTGTTAAATGATAGAGAACTAATGTAAAGCAACAAATGCTGTCAACTTAAAACTCAATGTGTGCGTGTTTGTGTCTCAACAAACTAATATAACAATTATAATGGCCATTTAGCATCAGTGCACTAACCTGAAATAAGGCTTCACTCCATATACGGCTTAGCAGGCTCAACATCAGTACCAACCTAGGCGGCTACTTTGTGTTGCCTTTCTTGAATTGGTGTGTCGCAACTGCAGGACCCTGGCTTAGCACCTTCTATCCGACACGAGTAAAAGAAGCCATGCAAAAGATACTTGTTAGTTTACCAATTTTCCTAAAAGCTTAAGCTGTTAGGAGGTGGGCTAACAATAGTTTTATATTTCAACAATACTCCATTTTTTTTCCACTGAAATAAAAATAAGAGAGTACTTAGAAAAAAGATGCCAAAAAAAAAAAAAAGAAGTAAATGGAAATCTTGGTTTCCATCTATCTTATTTAGATGTGCAGATTATACCTTTAAATTTATGGGTGAACCAAGTAGAACAAGGGCAAGCAATGAATGTCACATCTTGGCAGACCAACTTCTTCTTGTTTTCCCTTCTCATTCTTTCTTTGTTCCTTCTCTACATATCTTCTTCTTTTTCTCAAATTTTTCTTCTTTTTTGACTAAAAATAAAACTCTTGGCTCCTGTGGAAATGCAAATAATTCGAATAATCAATACCAAAAGTCAAAGTAGCAAAAACAGATGCAAGTTGTGACAGTGATTAAATAACTATGCAACAATGACTCTCTATTCTAAAGTAAACATCAAGACCTGGGAGTTCCATACCATTTTCAGACTCTTCAATCAAATAAGAACCTCTTCACCGTCGTTGCTTTTGTTTTCTTCTCTATGTGACTTCACATACAAGGGGGCTGAGTACGTAAACTGTAATAATATACTCAGTTGCTCTGATATATAAGCTAAAAGCATCAAGATAAGAGACAAAAGTCAGAAAGTACCATAGTTTCAAATAACAAAAAGAAATCAAAAACAGAATAAAACTTACCAAAAACAGTACAATTCTGCTTTGAGATTTCTTCGTCCTTTCCTCATTTTGTTTCATTTCTTTTTTTTTTTCTTTTCTTTTCTTCTTTTCTTTCTCTCTTTTTTTTTTTGGCTCATTTTTTTTTTCATTTTCTTTTTCTCCTTTTATTTTTCTTATTTGTTTTTCTCCCTTTCTTCTCTTTGCATTTTTGTGAGGCCCCCCAATTAGAAGACTTTGCAAACAAACTAGGAGAATGATAATCCATTTTCCTGAAACAGTTGATATTCTCAAGGTTAGATACAAAAACTGCACATAAAATCAACACATCAATACTTTCGGTCCCAAAAGCAGAATTTTTACAACATAAAATTTATTTTCTGGAAGTTAAACATAACCTCAAGATTAGTATATTGCATCAAAAGCATTCTAAAAGTTGGAGAAAGAAAGTTGAAAGGCATTGACTACGGAAATTAGAGATACCTTTGTACAAGAGACGGTTGAAGCAACACCATCCGGGAATAGAAGAAGTCATCAAAACATGGATGCTCCAATTCGTCTTCAAATGCATCACACCTCAGAGCCTGTGATGTTCGGGCATCAGTATATGGAAGAGTAGCATCCATTTATGCCTAGACGAGCCCTGCAAGAAAGTATTCAGATGAAACCAAAACAAGATGCTTAAGAGCTGTAAAAATACCAATAACAAAGAACTTAAAATTAAATTCTCTCAAGAAAATGATACCAACTGCCACAGATTATCCCATTACCCTTTCAGAAAAAAATAGTAGTTCAAAGATCTGCTAAATCCTAATTTTGGTACAGTATGCAATACCCAAAGAAAAATCATAGGAACCTAGCAAACAAGAACAATGGTACATCAACTTTGAAATATTATAAATTAAGCCACTATCAGAAAATATTTCACATAACTTACCTTTCCAGTGATAACTTTGGTAACTTCCCATAATGACTCGTGGACTACTACACCAAAATGCCCATGCATTTTTCTCTGTAATAGTCGTATTATGAGGTTACTCAAGTACAAGTTTTTTTTTTCTTTTGCTCTCTCTCTCCGTTTTTTTTTTCTTTTCAATCTTTCTCTCTCCGTTTTTTTTTTCATCTCTCTCGCTTTTTTTTTTTCCATCTCTCTCTCTTATTTTTTTTTTGCCATTCCTGGAAAATTAGATACTGAAGGGGTTAGAACAAATAAAATCAACAATAAACATAATTTTCGAAGGAAAAATACCATTTCGAAAAAAAAAAGAAAAAGGAGACAATACCTTTCCAACAAAAGCCTCACTTCTTTGCCATCACGACCTTTCTTTTTCTCTTTGTGACAGCAACATACTCCCAAGGGGGCTGGTGTCAACTTTAGTGGTATTTATTCAGCAGCTCCAGAATTTTTTTCCTCTCTCTCTGTCTCAATTTTTTTTTCTTTCTAACTTTATCCTTTTTTACTTTGTCTTTTTCTTTTTTGGCTTTTTTTTTTTGGGCTACCAAAATACGCAATAGAACGTTCCTGTGATGATAAAATTCTGAAAAGACAGATTCTGGTAAATTGCAAACAGAACTTCAAGCTTAGTATACATCAATCACAGAATCTGTATTCAACTATATGTTCATGATTATGGACACGTAGCAAAAAACCAACTTTTTGAAAAAAATAATTACCTCCCCAAGAAAGAGCTTCCGATTTCTTCACTTGATGTACTCACAAGTAGGTTACAAGCTAAACACACGAACAATAAACTCTGCAATGAGATTACCAAACATAAGTAAAGAAAATAGAGACCAATGAAAAATAAAGTTACAAAAAACAGTAGTGCTTGGGCAATGCTTGGAACAACTTCAGATTTTGAAGTTTCTGTTTCAGCAACTATTATTTCAAACTATCCATTGTAGAAAGTTTACGAATCAAGTAGACAGACTTACATTAATATCAGTAAAGTTGATTTAATAAACAGTGGATTCTCAATCTCAGCATGATATTCATGTCCAGGAAGCAGCATCATACATTTGGAATAAATAAGAATGGATAGAAGGGATTAGAATAACTTATAATTTACAATTTCCAACTGATTTCTGGGTACCTAACTTATGCACATCATCACTCAAGACCCTTTGAACATAACATGTTAAATGAGACTCAATTAATACAAAACAAAAATGCAGCTAATGTAAAACTCAGTGAGTGATATATATGTATGAACAAAAAAATGCATAATTATAAATGAACAAACTAACGTAACAATATGCGGTAGCCTGAAATAAATATGTGGCTTAGCAGGCTCAACATTAGTAACCATCCAGGCAGCTACCATGTGTCATATTGGTTCAGAATGTCAGGTGGAGCGCTTTTCTTCAATTGGTGTGGTTGTAGCTGCACAAGCTGGGTTAGCACATTCTATACGATACAGGTAAAAGAAGAGCCACATAAAAAATACTCCCAATTTCTTTCCACTGAGATATAATATAAGATAGAAGAAAACATGAGAAATAGGAAGAGTACTTCTAAAAAAGTTGCAAAAAGGAAAAGAAAAATTGGTTTTCATCAGGGATGTGCAAATTATAGCTTAAATTTATCGGTGATCTACACAAAGCAAGGGCAAGCAATGTCAAACTGCAATGTCAAACCACAATCTCGGCAGACCAACTTCTTTTTTCCCCTGCTTTCTTCTCTAGTTATCCACTTCTTCTTTCTCAAAATTTTCTTCTAGTTCGACTCGAAATAAACCTCCTGGTCCCTGCAGTAAGAGTTTTTAAAGATATAGATAATCAAATCAAAAAGTTAAAGATGTAAAAACAAATGCAAGTTCAACAGTAACAATGATTAAACAAATATACCCATTATTCTAAAGTAAAGCATCAAGACCAGGGGAGTGGGTTCCATTACCTTTTTCAACCTCTTTAATGAATAAGAACTTCTTCACCATCATTTCTTTAGTTTTAGTACTCTTTTGGAAATGACATCAACATACAAGGGGGACTGAGTTTGTAAATTGTACAAGGATACTCCGTTGCTCTGATATATAAGCTAAAAGTATCCATACGTGAGAAAAAAGTCAGAAAAAAACAATCGTTTCAACTAACAAAAGGAAATCAAAAACAAGATAAACAAAATAAAACTTACCAAAAACAATATCAGCTTTGAGCTTTGAGCTTTTCTTCCTCCACTCCTTTATTTGTACTTTTTTTTTTCTTTTTTCCTTTTTTTTCCTCTTTTTTTCTTCCTCTGTTTTTGTTTTTGGTTTTTTCCTTTTTTCCTTTACTTTTTTTTTTTCTTCTTTTTTTTTTTGGGTCCTCCTCCGTCCTCCCTTTGTTTTTGTTTTTGTTTTTTTTTTTTCATTTTTCTTTTTCTCCTCATACGACTTTTCTTATTTGTTTTTCCCCCTTTCTTTTGTTTACATATTTGGAGTCCCCTCGACTAAAAAAGATAATCCATTTTCCTGAAACATGCAGATATTCTTAGGGTTAAATACAAAAATTGACACAAAATCTACACTTTCTAGGATACAAGACAACAGAAAATTATCAAGATCAACACTTGCCATTTTCACTGTACATCATGGAAAATATTGAGCCGGTAGACAGATAAATTTTGGTAAATGAATCTAGTTGACTTGTTTCCTCTTATCATTTTATGTTATTGTTATTTGCTTAAGTATTCTATTCTCTTATTAATTTATATTCATTCTTGACTTCTAGATATATAAATTTGTTGGTAACTTATTTTCATTTTTCTTATGTGTTTATATCCACCGAAACGATGGGGCTACACAAACATCAAATGCATTGTCAAATGATGACAAGGTAATAATCAGAAGTAGCCACAAAATTTCTTCCTTTCTGTTTAGATGATTGGTCTCAATATAGACACATCTTTTGTTTTTTTTTTTTTTTTTTTCCTTCTTTTGTTCGATAGAGGCAAAATCATCGTTGTCTTGTAAAATATTTGTCTGGTTTATGTTTATTTAACCAACCCATATATTCACTAAATTAGTTTACCAAGTTCAGTTTATTGATTGGAATGATATTTTCTTGGTAGTACAGTTTTTTGAATGGAGACACTTGCCCTTTTCATTATGCATCATGGAAAATGTTGAACCAATACTAAATACGAACTCAAGAAGGGAAAAGAAATGAGGAGATATCGTGCAATCCCATTCATTAGGAAAAGTTAACATTTGTATAAATTATCTTTTTCAGTAGTTTTTTTGTTTATTTATATTCATTTTCATGTTAGAAAATCTCTTGATTTGTAGAGATTTGTTAATTATTGGTAATTTACCTAATTATATAATTGTAATTTGTATGTGTTTGGAGTCTCAATGCTTTTAAAAATGAATCTTCTCTCTTTTCCTAATCCTTGATCTTGGTATATTATCCAATAACGTTAAACCTACATGTTCAGTTCTTTCATTTATTTTCTTATTTAATCTTCTTTTTTGGTATCAGATAGCCTTTTAGCTCAAACGAGTAAAGCTCATGGTCACCATCACAATGATTATCATCCATGCACCCTCCCAACAATGGCACTCCATGCGCCTCTCCGCCTTTTCCCGATGATTGTTGTCTCCGTGCTTCTCCATTTATTGCACTATTTAGACGATTGTAATATCTGCGCATCTGCATCCTCCCTTGACGATTGTCATCCATGCGCCTCTTCGCCCTCTCTCGATGTTCATTTTCTCATCTATGTGCCTCGCCCTTGACATTTTGTCATCCCTTTTCTGTCCCCAATGATTGATATCCGTTTCATGCACCCATGCGCTTTTGATGATTTTCATCCCTACTCCCATGTCTTTATTTTAGCAGAAAAGCAAATTTTAAAAGTATATAGAAAAATATAATAAAAAAAAAATTTAAAAAGAAAAAAAAAAAAAACTTCCCATTATCCGTAATGATTTCTTTTATTACAGTTCAAGATTGAAGTATCCTATCAAAGCTCCATCTTGTGAGACCATATTAAATAAGCTAACATTTGTATAATGTCACCTTTATCAGGAGTTTCGTATTTATTTGTATTTTTCATATTAGGAAATATCTGAATTTAAGGAGATTTGTTAGTCCTTAGTAGCTTATCTGATTATGTACTTGTAATTTGTACTTATATGAAGCCCTGTTTGTAACGTTTTTTATAAGTGAATTTTCTTTCTTTCTTTCTTTCTTTCTTTTTTCCCTTTAGTTTCTTATTCATTTTTTATTTTTTATTTTTTACGTTGGCCTCTTTTCTTCGATCTCCGTCCCTCCATCGGGTCCACATGATGGCATGCTCTCCATTAACTACCACTCATTCTCTTCACACTCCTTGATATCTCAAGGCCTACATCAACGACGATGATCCGAGGATTTTTAGCAATTTAACAAATTAATTATCGCCTGTAAGGATGTAGTGCCATGATGAAAGCAATGGCCAATGCTTTCGAGACCAGCTCGCAAGCACTACGATGAGCCTCTTTGCGTGGGTTGGCCAGTTCTGCGACAATGCTCCTTTGCACCGGCTTGCAATGCTGCAGAGTAAACCTGCAATGCCACTACGACCTCAAGATGAGGAGATATGTGTGGTTCTCAAGCAATTCGATGAGCCACTTTGCGCGGGCTCACAACGCTACAAGCGATAAACCTGCGATGCCATTGTAACATCGAGATGAAGGAATATGTGTGGCCCTCAAGATGCTGCAAAGAGGGAACCTACGCAACCCTTATGGCATCGCGAGGAGCATGCTGACGCTACCCTCTCAACACTGCATGGAATGGATGCACGCGGCACTTAAAATGTTGCGAGGGAAACTATGCAGGCCTCACGGCGCCTTAAGCCCGACTGGTGCCACTTTTATTGCATCATCGCCAAGCACAAGCTCATGTTGCCGTATTATCTTTCCAGAAAATTTCATTTTTGTTTTAGAAATCTAGTAGAATACGGCTAGTAGCATGATATATTACCGCTTACAGTACAGTAGACTACCACCTGTAGTATCATAAACTACGGTCGGTAATACGGTAGCAGCTGGGTATTTCCAGTTGCACGATAGACTATCTTCTGAATCACGGCAGCGGATTAGCCGTAGTACGGTGGACTACTTACATCACGAAGTTGTCGGTTGGCTATTACCGGTATATATCCCGTTGTGATACTGTGAAGAGTAGATTTTCGATTTTATATCTTTATCATCGTGACATTCTGTGTAAGAATTCTTTTCTCGAAGCACTATGAAATGTGATTATGGCATTTGTGAAGAGTGCCCAATTCTAATTCAGAATTTGGGCCTGGGCCTGGGCCTGAATCTGTCATCAGTGCCCTCGCTGCTAGAAGAACAATGCTTCTGCTTTTCAGCATCAAAAATAGCAGGAAAAGCATTATCATGCAAAGAGCAACAAACACGAGCAACGTGAAATTTATTCGACCCATATTCTCTCACATTCAAAGCTGTAACACATGTGGTCGCCACAATGCGCAGAAATTAGAATAGATTCATATAAAGGTTTTTAGTGGAATGGAAGCACTACTGCAGATATAACATAAACAGTAATTATATATATAATTATATTATAAGATATAAAATTCAAATCTTCACAATCTTAAATAATAATAATAATAATAAACCTTATGTGGCATCCATATCTGTTTATCTTTTTCTTTTTCTTTTTTTTTTCTTTGAATTTTCAAGACTTTTGCTAGATTGGTGAGAAATGTGGGAGATATTGATACATGCCAAACATGTTGAGGATCCCAAAGACAAGTCAATTGTCAAATTCCTCCACTTTATTATTTTTATAATAAAATATATATATATATATATATATATATATATATATATATATAAACAGGCTCTTTCTAAGATGTCCCACAAATTGTCGTCTTCTTCTTCTTCTGGAACTAGGGTAACACAGGACCACATTGACCTCCACAACTCACACCTTGTAATGTTTTGAAAAATCCAAAAGACAATGCCGTTTTGAACTTATAACCAATGCAAGAGGCCAAGGTCCTGCTCTGATCAGGGACATAATTGTACCATTTTTGTACGACCTCCTTAGTATAAGATACATCTCTCTAGACAATATTTTAGGGCCGGTGGCTTTCATTATTAATGCTCCCCCTACAACTGTCCCATATCTTTTAACTAATTCATCTAGTTTCTTAGCCTGCCATATACATGGTAATCTTGTTCGTAAAATCTGTCACGTAACTGAATTTTTTTTATTTTTTTTTTTTACAGAAAGTGTAACGAGACATGTCGGTTGCATGTAACATAAGCTTATAAACTAATTAAGATTTTGTACAATTCTGTATTGAGATATAAAAAAAGAATTGATTGCTCATTTGTTCCTTAACCTTTTAATGAAATTGTGATTTGGTCCTCATTTCTATTTGTGGGTAAAAGGTCTTTAAACTTTTTAAAAGTATGTAATTTGTTCTCTCTCTCTCTCTCTCTCTCTCTCTCTTATCAATAAAGGTTAAAAATTGGATGTATTAGATCATGTGTATAACACATGTAAATTGAACCACGTAAATTTTTTTCTTAATTACCCTTAAATAATAAATCATGTGTGATTAACGTAACATTTTATATTAAAATTTTAACATTTGTTAACAAAAAGACCATTTTGCACCCTTTAAGAGTTTAAAGACTTTTTAGCAACAAAAAAAGTGGAAGGGGGCCAAATTACAATTTCATAAAAAGGTTAGGAACTAAACGAGCAATTTACTGCATGAAAAACACTTTATGATTAAGGCACAATTTTAACTCTAAAATTACATTAAAATATTAGGTTTTAGATTTCACTATATATATATATATATATAATTTAACAAAACTTGATAATGATTTAGAATTATGTCTATCACTACATTCTTTTTTTCCATTTTTCCATGCCCATCTTCTAAAGTTCAAGTTTTGCCGCTTTATAAAACGAATTTATACATGAACTATAGGTGAAATTATACATGAACTAGGTGTGTATTGATTTTTTTTTTTTTTAATCAGTTGTATTGAAAATTAATCACGAACTAATGAAATCTAAAGATTAAATAACATACTTTAGAGTTTAAGAACTAAATTGGGGACATATTTGTTTGTGATTTTCTTTTTTGTTTGTGCAGAAAAATCAACTTTATTCTAGCATAAAATATTTGGTCCTAATCCTGATTAGATCCTTATCTAAATAATTGTTTAGCTGTATACATCAGTACTACATATCTCTTCTATTGAAAGGGAATTTGTGGCTCAAAACAGGACGAAGAGGTTGGTCTAGCTATTCGTAGATTAGGACCATATATAAAGAATAGATTAAATTCAAATTAATAGGATGTACAAATGTAAATCTATCTTAAATCAAGAGAAATTCATGCATATATATATATATATATATATATATGTAGATATACCTTACAATGAACAGATTATTGTTCGCAACTTTATAGGAATATTAGTTACGAAGGGTGGTCATATATATACTATAAAAATACCGATAAAGTACCATAACGATCGTATTTGAGATTTTAGGTTCGAATGCTAGCTAGGTGACTCTATCAAGGTAGTTAAATTAAGGTTCGGATATTAGTTACGAGGGCCTCACTCTCCTTTGCATTTTAATGTTCTGATTTATAATTTTTGACATATTTTGTTAAAATAACGATTTCTTTTACCACTATTAATTTAGGTTATTATCTTTTTTTTTTTTAATATTTGGTTTTGTTGGTTTTGTTTTTTGTCCGTAAGATTAGCTTCTTTATAGTTGTCTGTGCAACCTTTATACTATAGATTTATTGTCATCGATTGATTGGATATTTCTGTCAACTATCAAGATTTGTTAAAGAACCATATGTATACTCAATATTTTATGCATCTTTTTGGATATCTTTTATTTTGACGTTCAATACATGCTATTTCTTTCTTGTGTGTGTTTTGATTTTACGGATCGAACCAATTATATATCGATGTCAAGTTTTTTTTAATTGTAGGAGACTTCAAGTGTGAATTGATGATTTTGTAATACTTTTTCATGTTTGAAATATAATTTTTATTACAGAAAAAATATATCATGTTAACTAAACCGCTAAAATAAATTGTAGGAACAAAACAAAGGGAAAATGTTCTTATAAACCATGGGAAATCACCCAAAATTTTACTTTATTTCAGATATAAGAAAACCAACACAAAGAATCTTCATACACAGAAATAATTCGGAAACTATCATTGTACACTTAGCTATAAATCCATGGAAGAAAGATAAAGCCTACAATATAGCTAGAGATAGTAATAATGCTATAACATATATTTAGGGAGGGCCCGCAGCCCTTATACTGCATTTGTATTTTTTTTTTTTTTTATATTATAAGTTATGCTTATATGTACCATGTGACAAGCTTTTAAATAAGAAGTTAGATTCTACATAGAAAATTAAATGTAAATTAACTAATTATTATAAATTTTTAAATAAAAAATTACGATTATTGGATGATATTCGATACTGATATAAGACATTTCATATATATATATTTCATATATATATATATATATATATATATTGGGTTCGTTTTATTTGTGCTCTTAAATGTTTTTGTTGTGCAAGAATAGTATGCTTTCTTGGTGTGTACTCCTATACGCCGGCACAAAGGAATGGTCTTCATTACGTTACGCATCCCACTGATATGAAGTCGTCCCTTTTAGGAGTGGTTCACAATATGCCACACTACCCATTTATATCGTCTTTATAATAATGACCATAAACTATTGTTGATTTTTATAATTTTATTTTAACTTTTGCTCAACTAATATTTTGAGCTGTAAAAAAATAGATTTACTTTTAGGAATGTTAGTTAGAATTTAGAACATACGACCGTGAGGAATGCACCTGCTTCAAAGATAAGACTATGATGTTGAAACCTATACCAATCTCTAATCCTTACCCCCAAAAAAAAAAAAATACTTAATTTTCTCATTATAAAAATTAATAGTGTAATTTTAAATATAAATCCGCAATAATGAAAATTTTGACTTTATATGACTCGTGAAAAGCATGTTAAACAGAAATTTTGCAAATCCCTAAACCATATGCAGCTTTACACTAAACAGCCGTAGCTAAATTTTTATTTTCTTGAAAAAAAAAAAATCCTGAAAACACTTTTTGAAGTGTTCACTAGCCCCCACGAACTTGTCCTTCATCAGAATTACTATTTAATTAAAAAAAATTATAAAATAGCAACTTCATACAGAAATCAACCAATTCTATGCCTATAGCTAATAATAATAATAATAATAATAAAAATAAAAAATAACCAATAGTATGTTTACATATACGTGCAGAATTTATCCTTTCTTAATGCATATATACATAAGAAAATATCAAAAACGCCTCTTGTATTTAATCTAGATATCACTTTTGTCCCTTTTCTTATACAATTGCCTAAAACGCCCCTCCTATATTTGTGATATCAGTAAAGAAAAATACCCCTAAAGTGATTAAATTTTAGTAAACACTAATATTATCTTCCCTAATTATCTATTATTTTAAATATGTAAACTGATCAAATTAATATTTCAATTATTTTTTAAAATATTAGTTTAATTTTAGGATTTATTTTGTTTAATACTTTTGTGTAATTAATGTTTTAAATTGTATTGAATATAGGTTGGGAGGGGTAATCTTGATATTTTCAATAATTCAATTGCTAAAGTGTAAATTGCGATTAATTTTACAAATACAGGGGTGTATTCCGAAATTGAATAATAAAATGGAAAATTTTGGATTAAAGCTAAATACAAAGGGTGTTTTGAGTATTTTAATGGCGGTCAAAGCGACCCCTTACTTCGGTTATCTTAATTTTACTTGAAATCTTGTAGATCTAAAACTAGTAAAATAAACAATTTAAAAATGTATAGAATTTCGAGATGAACAAAAGAATATCTACATTGATTTTTTTTTTTTCCGATAACAATTTTAGTTTTTACACTTTTTAACTCCAATCAATTAAACCCACACCAAATGCACAACTCAACTCCAACTCAAAATTTTCAACTCAAGTGGACCAACCAAACCAATCAAACACATTTTTTTTTTTGGTTATAACCGTCTAATGTCCACTATAATGGAGATCTGTAACAATAAAATACGATAATCAAATTTTTTGGTGTTAAATCCTTTCAACATCGGTATTATGTTGAATAAATACCATGTACAATAAAAACTAATGTAAATAATGTCTCGTTTTATTTAATATCCTGATTATGAGATTTGAACCAGTTCTGACTCTCTCTGTCCTGAAAACTAATTGGTCGATTTGGTTGTGCTCTATGACAAAAAGCCGATCTAACTGACCGATGCTCAGTCCTAATCTAACTGTTACTTTAAGCTTTATAAATCCAACTTCTTTGATTATTTACTTACTTAAAACGAATAATAGATTGAAAAAAAAAAAAAAAAAAAAAAAAAAAAAAAACCACCCCCCAAGTAGTCATTAACAGAACTAGGCATCATAGACATGGCATTGGGTGCAAAATTGTGCAGCCCAGGGCAGGGTCAAAGCGATTTGATTTTTGACGCACAGTGTTCCAAAGTCCAAATCCCCAACTGATCTCTTTAATGTAAATGTACAATTTGCCCCCAAACTAGCGAACTATACATGATAAATTTGGTCAAATATTGATCTGGTTTTATCTTCCTCGGACCCTATATATGTTGTACCATGATAGACATAGATTGATTGCAAGCTACATATGTAACTCAATAACGATTAAAAATTTGGTGGGTTGCCTATTTTCAAGGGCAAAGCAAGGACATAATTTATTTTTTATCTGATTTAAAGTTTCTCCCAAAAATAGGAAAGGTACTATAAATTAAAAAAGAAAACTTCTCGATTTTGAATATGTTATGATTTAAAATCCCGAACTTTCTTTCTACCCGTTGAGATAATCGTTAAAGATACGAATCATACCTTCAAAATATATTTTCAGGCATTAAATTAACAGTAAAATATATACTGAATTTTCTTGATTATGTGTTTCTCATCAGAAAGCAATTATATCCAATTGTCCACTATTCGATACTTGATAATTGCAAACGAGAAAAGGACTCATAGTTTGGATATAGTAACTATAAATAGCTAAGTAATCTGTGAGCTCTTTCATTTGCAATTTTCTGTACATGATGAAAAAGAGTCACTTGATTTGTTCGTATTGGCCGGTTTTGGGCCTCGCCGCATTTGAGTGTTCTGTTATATATATATATATATATATATATATATATATATGTATGTATGTATATATATATATATATGTATGTTTGTATGTTCGGAAAGTACGGATTTCATGGGATATACATACATAACCACACGTGAATTTCGTTTTCTATTGATATATGATCAAACTTGCGTATTCCTGATTGGATAGGATAACGCAATCCTATGAAGTAAGCTCAAGACAAGCTGGTCAGTGGTGAATTAAAAAAGAACGTTATTTAATTTGAAGAGCATCTTAACTTTTTTTTTTTGGCCATGAACACTTAAGGACCCATTTGGGAGAATATATGGGCATGGTGTTTTGAAGATTGGGTTGGAAATGTATGTTTGGGGGAAAAAAACTTTTGAAAAAGTTATGTGATATAGAAAATAATGTAAAAATTTAAAATGTGTTCAGAAAAATCTGCAAAATGAATCTTGTCTTATTCCTCTCGTCGTTACGAACATTTTGACATCAAAATCATCTCATTCTGATTTGAAATGAAAAGGTTATGAATTTTTAAAGTTTGAGTTTTTTGAAAATAAAAAAAAAAAGAGAAAATTTAATATAAAGTTTAGATTTTGAAATCCGATGGTGTTTTTTTATCTCCAAATGACACCCTAAACGGGCCTTTTATCTTACGAATTTCCCAAAAATATTATTAAAAAAAAACTTTAAGATTTATGGACATGGCCAAAACTCTCATTCATATCCGTTAAGTTAGTCCCAAGGAGAATTGAAAATCATCTTAATACATTAATCCATTCGTTCGTTCCCTTAATTTTGTAAGTCTACAAATAATAAATACATAAATATGTGTGTATAAATATATTTATATGTTAAGTGAAACTCCACATACTCAGTAAAAGGATATCGTGGCTTCGGTTTAGCCTCAAGATGGTCACTTTGATCTCAAATATTGTGATCCACGGTCAAAACATTAAATAAAAAAACTTTAAAAAAATTAAAAAGAAAAAAAAAGTGATTACCATATATGCACATATGCATTAATACTTTAAGGGCTGTTTGAGGGGACATCTGGATATGATGTTTTGGAGATGAGGATGAAAATATGTGTTTGAGCAAAAAGTTTTTGAAAAAGTTATTTGATGTAGAAAATAGTGCAAAAATTAAAAATGTGGTTAGAAAAAAAATATGCAGAATAGATATTGTCTTATTCGTCTTGTCATTGTGAATATTTTGATACAAGAATCATCTCATTTCGATTTAAAATTAGAAAGTAATTATATATTTTTAAAGTTTGAGTTTTTAAAAATAGAAAAAAGATAAAGTTTAATATAAAGTGGGAAAATTTTGGATTGCTTATCTAGATGACAAAATACCATAAGCAGTTGTTGCTCCAAATGGGACCTAAAGTACGATCAGCAACCCTTTATTTTTATTTTATTTTATTTTTTTTTCATTTTTAAACTCTCGTAGTCCCCAAATATATAATAATGAGTACGCGCTAAATTTACTATTATTAATTAAAGCGGAAATTTTCAGCCTCAATTTCACTCTTTGGAGCGAGACAGTTCTACTAATGCTTGGTATGATATAAGTTATCACTTACCGCATTAAATTTTGTAACTTAAATTTATAACATAAAAGGAGGCCAATAAAAGAAATGGTACATTCATATATAGTGGTCTTATATGACGGGGTAATGGTATAGAATTAAAGAATAATTAGCTTTTATTGTAATGAAAAGTCTACAATAGAATATGAAAAAATATATTATATGTATCCTAACAATAAAATTTTAAATGAAATTGTTAGATATCTATGTAAGTTTCTTATAAAATTGTCTGGAAGTTCTAATTTAGTTGGATCCACTTATAAATCCATTAAATATTCCTCATTTTAAAGGTCATGTGGTTGATCTGTATTGTGAGACATGTGTATGTTATTTTGCTTGTGTAAATACCAAAAAAAAACAATTACCACTATGATGAATCCCATATCGACACGAGTGAGAACTTTAAGTGACTTATAAAAACAGAATTATAGTTAACCAAATAAATCTTCTTCTTCTTCTTCTTTTAACTCTTTTGTTATATATTAGTTATATGGCACGCGTTTTGTACGCACGAAATAAACAAATAAATTAGTAAAGAAAAAAAAATCAATATGACAATGACGTGATCATTATATGATAATAACATAGCTATCACATGGGAAAATATAACTAAAAGAGCGATTAACTCTTTTTAAAGAGTAGTGGGTGTGTGTGTGTGTATATATACATTTCCCCTACCACGGAGACCATAACTGGTGCAATGAGCATCGTCTCTAAGATGCGTGTAATAATGGAAGGCTCATTGTAAGATTATGAGGGGCCCCTCTCACTATCCCCCCCTCCCTTTTTTTTTTTTTTTTTTTAAACTTTTTGGGCAGCAGTTTTCTGAGGCGATATAATTATAGCCATCAATGAAAATCCCATCAATCCAACGGTCCAAATCAAAATAATAAAAATAATTATAGTAATATAGTTTGTGTTTATGTGCAACATGTGTGTACGGTACACGTTCATTGAAAATGATAGAGGTCCCATCATCAATCTCAAATTTTTATTTTTTATTTATTTTTATTGTTTTTGAATTGATTTTTACATTATCTTTGTAGTTGGCGAAACAGCGCCCACATATGGTTAAAAGCCCAAAGCAGTTTTACAAGCTCAAGCAACTTAAATCCGACATGATTAGGTAATTGATTCCTCCATATTTAATACCACATGGATATACATTTATTTTTTTATTTTTTATATTTTTTCTGATTAAAAAAAAAAAGAATCTCTGAATACATTCCTTTGTGTCCTTTGTTAACTGTCAAAAACGGTAAAATTTATTCAGCTCTTTTACCAACTGCGTAGATCATTTTTGTCCTTCAGAGTTTTCATTGTTACCTTCTAATTACAGATTAATATCCTCATTAATCTTGAGACTAAAAATAAATAATCCAAGTAAATAGCATGTTCAAAAAAATTTTAAAATAAATAACAATAAATAGTAAATTTATTATTTTTCTTGTTATTTATTTTAAATATTTTAAAATATTACTATTTACTTTGTTTAGTGTTGTAAAAACTATTTACCTTTTTTAAAAAATAATATTTAATATGTTAATTTCCGAGACTAATATGCCTTAAAGAATAAAGGTTGTTTGGGGGATAATTGGAGACAAAGTTTTCGAGATATTTTGATTGGAGTATAATTTTATTTTGAAATGTGCATTTGGTTGGAAAAAAAAAACTATTTAAAGTGAAAAGTATAAAATTTTGAAATGTGTTTAGAAAAAAAATCAATAATAATCTTATTTACTTTCTCTTGAAATTATTAATTGATTAGGTGTTAAAAAAAAAAAAAAAAGAGTTGAAACAATTATTAATTTATCTTTTATAAAATTTTAACACGTACGCACTTGTGATTTTTATGATAAAAAATTTTTTCCTTTAAGAATTGGCTTCTAGTGTTTTATTTATTTATTTTTATTTTTTAGAGGAGAAGGCCTCTCATGGTTAAAGGGATGTTTATTCAATTGCCGGGAGATTTTTATGCTAGATTACTCATGCTGTTCACTTTCAAACTTGTTTTTCATTCTAATTCCTTCAATTTCTATTGTAGATTAATAAACATGTCATTAAGGTGAAATGTTGCTTTTCATAGTCAAAGCGTCTTTATTTAAGAGCTAAATACTTAAAAAAATGAACTTGATCTCTTTGTTTAAATATATGAAAGTGGGAATTAGGAACCGTATTGCTAATAATAACAGTACTGTTCTTGAAACAAGAGTAGGAAAATCAAAAAATGTTAGAACTCTATCCCCCCCCCTTTTTTTTTTTTTTTTTTTTTGTATTCTTTGAATTAGTCATTTTTTTATTGGTAAATATTGGCATTCATGAATGACTAACAAGAAATTATATTTGCTAATAAGGAAAAGGTGACAACTCAAGATTAGTACAAAAGTTGGGATTAGAGTTACTATTGTAGCACTACTTTATGAAGGTCTATGCCATCAATTTTAAACTTTGGTAAGTTGTTTTTTTTTTTTTTAATATATTTATATGCAATCTCTTCATTTCAATCGATTTGACAATTTTTAAACACATATTAATAAAAAATGATATTAATACGTACAATACATGTCGGGCATTAAAACATTGTAATAAAAATTGGGATTGCTGTAAGTATTGTTGCATTATTCATATATACATAACTTGTAGATATGATAGACGTGAGAATTGGGATGTTAGGGTTGGCCCGTTAGGGTTTGGTTTTTGTGGGGCAAAAAAAAAAGGGACCAGAGGCCAGAGGTAATATGAGGGAAAAGAATGTAGAATGACACGTAGAATGATAATGATGTGTATATATAAATTATCTATAACTTAAAGATGTTTTAATATAATTAAATATGGTTATTTAATGTTCAAAAAAGAGGTAGTAAAGAAGGGGAAGAAAAAAAATAATATTGGTTCCTTTTATAGTTGTGATGGTTGCAGCGAAAGTTAGATATATGTTGTTGAACTGATCTATCCAAACTCAGATTGGAGATATCCTTTGTTCGAATTCTTTCTTTTCCCAACAGTGATTTTGCATTAAAGAAAAAAGGAAAACAGAAAGTGGAAAGAACTAGCAGAAGCACATGCATATTTAAAGAAGTATTGTGGCAAAATATCTGTAAAAGAAGTATACAGACCAACATGAGAAATATCATGATTTTCCATATATATTTTTCAGCACAGCAAGACTCTGAAAGATTCTCTAATGTTCTATAGTAATCACCAAAGACTTTAAGATTTTCCCCTTTTTTGTTCTTTTTTTTTCCTTTTCTTTTTACCATAATTCTCTCATGTATAGCATGGAAAAAAAAAAAAAAAAACCAAATGAATAAATCAACATTTTAAACCGTCATATTTTTATCAAATTATGTTAAATAGTCACATTTTATATAATCTAATAATATTCTAATACATGATTTTACTGTAAAAAACCGTATCTAAGTATTGCGATAGACTATTTTTTCATACCGTATCATAAGTTTTTTTTTTTTTCCCTTTTTATTTTTCTTCACTCGGCTTCTTTTACCCGGGTCTCTGACTTGGTCAAATTAAGAGTGGGTTAAAAAAATTTTGTTTATTTAATTTTTTAAAATAAATAATTCAAAAAACAAGATATGTACTCACTGTGCATGGTAATGTTATGAAACCTAACCCTGAAAACGAGAGACAAAACTATAAATAATGCAACATGAAATTGTTTCCTCATTTAAGTATGATAATTATATTCCAGTTCTATATTCAAATATCTTTCATTTTGATTTTTCTCATAGTCTTTGAAAAGTAATGTAGGCTTTGGTGGTTCTAGTTCCCCCTTTATACAATTCAACAACCATGTTCCCCAAATTTGGTTGCTTGCCCACCTCATTAGTCCAAAAAAAAAAAAAAAAAAACAAAATAATAAAATAAAATAAAATAAAAAAGAACCCCAAAAGTTGTAAAATGACCCTATATATCTAATCTAGTAAATTTATTAACACCCAAATAAACAATAACTCTATTCAAACTTCTCTTTTTTACACAACAAAAAGAAAACCTTCATTATATATCTTTTTTTTTTTTTCTTGGTTTCACACTGCAAATCAAAACCGCAAATCTTACATACTTTGACCAAATAGCCTCCCCCATGTGTATATGTATATGTATATGTATACATTCATCTCTCTCTCTCTCTCTAAATGGCTGCCCCACACTTGATCTTTTTGAGTGGGAACCGCCGAGCAGAAGCAGCCTCTCTTTTAGAGAAGAAAAAGGCTAGAGAACAACCCCAGAGCCCCTTTCTTTCTTTTCTTTCTTTCTCTTTCTTTCCCGTTCTCTCTCTCTCTCTCTCTCCGTTCTCTTGGCTACTGTTTGCTGAAATCTCCTCAAACAAACCCTAATTCAGCTTTAACCCAGATTTAGTGTTTAAAAAAAAAAAAAAAAAAAAAAGGGAAAGACAAAACACCAAAATTAAGCTGTTTTCAGTTCTTTATTTCTCTCTCTGCAAGATCAAAAAGAAAAACAAAAAATTCCATCAATTTCATGAACTGTGCCTAGCTAGCTTACTTATTATCTTCTCTTGTCACTCTTCTTTCTTACCACTTTTTGCTCAAAGACAAACCCAAACTACTTGCAGATCATAAAACCGAAAAAAAAAAAAAAAGTCTTTTTATTAAGACATGGGTTCTGGTACTTCTCCTTCCAGGAAGCCAGAAAGAAACCTCTCTCTCTTCTCATAAATGACTCTGTTGTCTGTGTAAGTAATAAGCGAAGCCAATCTCTCTCAACTCTGAAATCTCTCTGTTTCTCTCTAGAATATGGATTCCGGGAATACCAGTGGGAGTATGCAATCCTCCAGCGGCGGCGACGAGGAGTACGACTCACGCGCCGCCGATTCGATCTCCGCCCTCTTGACCACCAACAACAACCACCACACACAAAACGACGTCGTTCATCACTTGCCCAACCACCACCACCACCACCAGTCTGCCATGTTCGATCCTCTCTCCAACTTCTTCGACCCGGTCTCGTCGTCGTCGTCGTCTCGGCCTCTCAACCCAAACCCATTCCTCAATCTCGACATAGTCTGGCCCAAACCCGTCAGATCCGACCCGAATTCCGCCGATCTTGTCTCCTTCATACCCTCATCCCAACCTAATTTCTTACCCAACAACCACCACATCGGTCAAACCTCCACCTCCGCCGCCGCCAGATCGTCAGTCCTCGCCGGAGCTTCTTCTTTTCCGGCGATGCAGATCCCGCCGGAGATTCACACCACCCGCCCTCCTCCTCCCCCTCTCGGCCCGTCGTTGTCGTCCTCCGCCGACCGTACCGACGCCGTCGCTGCTCCCAACGGCGGGACACGGAACCCGAAGAAGCGGTCAAGGGCCTCCCGGCGAGCTCCGACGACGGTGCTGACAACGGACACCACCAATTTCCGAGCCATGGTCCAGGAGTTCACGGGCATCCCGGCGCCGCCGTTCACGTCCTCGCCGTTCCCCAGGACCCGGTTGGATCTGTTCGGGTCGGGTTCCGCCATCAGATCAGGACCGTTGGATCCTCCTCCTCCTCATCATCATAATCTCCTACGACCTTTTGCTCAGAAGTTTCAGCAAACGACGCCGTTTGTCAACGCCGCTTCTTCAACTTCTTCTCCGCCGCCTCAGAACTGTCTTCTCAATATCAATCAGAATAATCCGGTTCTGAGCTTCCATTCCCTTCTCCAAAACGCTCCGCCGAAATTCCCGATTCTGCCGAAAAACATGCTCGAACAAGATCAGTTCGGATTGAGCCATGGAAATATCAATGTCAATGTTAATAATGTCAACGCTTCTCAGCTCGGCGGGCTTCCGAATCTTCATCCTCCGACGACGACCACGACGACGACGATACCGGCGGCGTCAGTGCCGGTAACGACGACGGCTAACTGGGGCTCGACTGATCAACATGGAATCATGGGCTCAAACGACAACAACAACAACAATGGAAACAACGGGAATGACGGTAACGTTGACGAAGGTCTACTTTTGAGGTCCATTAATGGCGGTTATACTAGCACTTCTACTAGTGCTGCTGCTACGAATGGGCATAAATTGAACTACTCGGCTTCTTCGTCGACGGATTTTCATGGGGGTAAAACGGAGATTAATTTATCGGCTAGAAGTGAAGGTATGGTGGAATCATGGATTTGTTCTTCAGATTAGGCATATATATATAATTTATATATGTTATATATATATATATATATATATATAAAACGAAAGAAGAGAGAAGAAAAATCATAGACAGGAATGAATGAAGCATGGTGAGTATGATGATGCATGAAAGAGGGGGGTTTTGTCTCTTAGTCCATCTATCTACGCCATGGCTGCCCAACATGAGTTTAATCAAACACTTTAGTTTTTTTTGTTTTTTGGTTCCTTAATTACATATCTATGTAAATAATAACATGATGTTTCATTTTCTTCTCACTTTTCTTTACATTACATATATGTATGTATTTTCATTCGTCCATTTATATCTATATAAACCCATCTTGCTCTTGATCATGATCAGTCAGGTTAATTTCAGGTCTTTCTTTCGAATTTGTAGTTATATGAAAAATTATATGAAAATGCTGCTATTTCATATATTTAGATTAACAAATATTTTTGTGTTTCATGACTCACTATTACAAAATATATATATATATATATAGATGTATGTATGGGTCTAGTTTGACCACTGTATAAGTAGAATACGGATTTGGATGGGTAAAACCTGCCATCAAGTAACGCGTTTTCCTCGTACATTTTCTCTTTTATATACGTGTGAAAGATCAACTATGCATATAATCTGAAATTAATTGAAAAAAAAAAAAAAATTAGTACGTCAAAAGGCCTAGATTACCGAGTTTTTGTCTGGTTGCAATCGTCATTATTATCTACCTCGACCCTTCATTTTCTGAGCGTATATTTCTTGAGAATATTTATCTTTTTATTAATAAATCTGTTCGAATATATATTTTCTTCTTTTTTGTATGTGATGTCTAGGAGTGATTGGTGGCGAAATTTGGGGTATAGTTAGCCGCCGCAATCTCGTAATATACAATTCGAAATCTCTTTGATCATGTGTGTCTTTCTTTTTTCTTTTTTTTTTTTTAAATTAAATATTATGCATTTCACTTTTTTTTAGGTAGGGTATTTTTTTTTTTTTTTAAATTAACGTATATTAGAGGGATTCTCATTGTTGAATAGTATTAGATGATATCATAAAAGCTTCTAGTTCACGCGGGTCCATGAGTTTCACAATTATGTGAAATTATTGATTAATGACTTGACACTATGTATATGAATCTTCATCCACCTATATATATATATATATATATATATGCATGGTTGTACTTTATGGACAGAACAACAGCCATTAAAAAATGGTGTTTAAGGTACAAGCCTCTTTTCAGTTTTTGTTTTTTTTTTTTTTTTTTTTTCTGAAATACAACCCCGAAAATGAAAACTTTGGTCTTTATTTTTTTTCTACCTCAAAACCCTGAATTTTTTTTAAAAGGATAAATAGTTTTATTATTTTTATTCTTCTCAACATTTGGTATTACTTTTGAAGAAAAAAAAAAAGAAAAAAGAAGGAGGGGGTGTTACAAGTTCTATGAGTCTTCTTTTATTTATTTATTTATTTTTGTATTTGTGTAAATTTTGACTTGAATGGCGACGTCACATTAGCTAATGAACAGCTCTAAAACCCCAAATTAAAAGTAGCAGCTCTTGAGGTACAAATATATTTTCGTACAACTAGCTAAGCACAGTTTTTATTCTTTCTATTGCTTTTCGTACCACAAATTATTTTGTTCGATTCCTACAATTTATTTTCCTTTTAATAAAATACTACACAAAGAATGTGAATCCCTCCAGCTCAAAACAGCAGACAAACAAGTTTAAATTAATACTGCTAGAGATATATTTGCAGCACTATTACTACTTATTTACCCAAAAAAAAAAAAAAACAGTTTGCTAGTTTAAGGCAAAATATTTGAGCATCTCTCTCTATATATATATACACACACACATATATATTTATCTATATATCTAGACATATATATACACATATATATTTAACATTCATGACTATATGTTAATGACGTTAACTTGAGTATATACATATATATATATGTATATTTTTATCTATTATACATATACATATGTATATATCAGTGAGCTTGTTTTAGACGAATATGTTTGAACGTGACCATTCTTCATGCAATGCTGTTAGGTTTTTAGTGTCGATTCATGCATAGAATCCATTCCATTTTAGGAAATAGAAAACTCCATGAGCATTCTTTATATAAGAAGCCCTTTCTTTTTTTTTTTTTCTTTTTTTATTAACAACATGCATCGACCTTCACAAAGTTAACTCAACTTTAATTTAATAAGCATTAATATTGAGACTATAAGCCAAGTACCAAATTAGCTTGAATTCTTTTTTATTAATTTATTTATAAAATATATACGTACAAAAAATGTATGCCTAAACAGCTATATATGTGATTCGTGTGGCGTGGAATTTGGAAGCAAAGAGTCATAATTAGAGTCCTATCCAAGTTAGAAACCGTACACGTACCTCATTATTTCAAACACATCACGGGAAAATGGAAGTGATGAGTATTTCACAATTATACTGACATTGTGTCTTCTTTTATGTAAGGCGTTAAAAAAATTAATAATAAACATCAGTACACATGTCTAGTATCATTTTTTTTTTTTTTCATTTAGTACATTTACACCTTCATTCAAAACATGTTATATAAGGGAAAGAGATAATGAAATAATAACACACACACAAAAAAAAAAAAAACACTTTTTTTTTTATCAAACATTAATTATGTGGTGACAAAAGATTTTCCTTTTCCCTCCAAATCTCACACATGATAACCAAATATAAATGTTTCAATTTTCAAAACGAAATATATTATATAAAAAAAATGGAAAAATAAAAAAGTTGAAATTCGGAGAGTGCACTCCTCAACATAAACTTATATATGCCCCTTTACAAAAGTGAGTAATCTTTTTGCATGAAACGGTGATATGTCTAAAAAGTTGGTAATCTTTTTCATTTCATTGATTGATAGATCATGATCTTTTTCCCCCCTCTTCAATTATACATCTTTTCACCTTTGATTTAAATTCAGAATCATGATATAAGATATATATATATATATATATATACACACATATACTACAGACACATGACACTCCTTTCAAAAAATTTTGGATTCATCCATTTGCTCAAGTAGATATATCTATATGGATATACATCGGATTTTGGAAGCATAACACTTTTACAAACAGCATACAACGCACATCTCTTTCTTTTCCCAATAGAGAGGGAAAAGAACACACACACACACACACACACACACACACACACATACAGTAAATAAAAAACAAAGCAAATGATGGCTTGGGATTGTGGGAGATTTAAGGGCCAGAAGATG
This sequence comes from Ficus erecta, assembly GCA_008635985.1. Taxonomy (NCBI): domain Eukaryota; kingdom Viridiplantae; phylum Streptophyta; class Magnoliopsida; order Rosales; family Moraceae; genus Ficus; species Ficus erecta. Next base: position 3,531,773 of record BKCH01000005.1, on the reverse strand, counting down.
AGGACATTTAAAATGGAAGATATATATCTATCTTACTTTTTAAAAAAATCAATCACTTTTTTTGATAATGTCTTTTCTATTTATCACGTGATAATTACATGATCATCATAACATCACCATATAATAATCACATCATTATCATCAGAGATTTTTTTTTATTTTTTTGTTTTATTTATTTATTCTACACACACAAAAAATAAGTGTTATACAATTATAATATATATATATATATATATATCTGTGTGTCTCATTTTAGTGGTGACACAGGCCTTCTTTTTAAGCATCATGGTGGCCCATGCCAGTGAATAATAAGCCTTTGCTCATTAGTAATGATGGCTATTCCTATCACTCACTCAGTCACACACCACTGTGCTGCTCACTCACTCACTAGTCCCTTATATTTCATATTTCAGCCAATAAGGTAATGTCAAAGGCTGAGACAGTTATTAAAAAATAAATAAGTAAAAGGGAAAAAGAACTGGCAAAAGGCATTTCCATATCTCTTTTCTCCATAAAAATACCCTACATTTTTGCGCCTTATTTTAACTCAAAAAGAGACTCTCCTTTTTGTACCCCACAAATCCATCCCCCACCCCAACCCCCCCCCCCCCCCCCCCCCCCCCCCCCCCCCCCCCAAAAAAAAAAAAAAGCTGGCACCAATACCATTCTCTGGTTCCTCTAATCTAATTACTTTAAAATCATATCAAATTAGATATGACACCGAATATGACAAACTAGCATTAATGAATTATTATGATATATTAATAGTCAAAGGTTCAAGTGTTAGGTGATTTTTTGGGGTCTTGGAGTCTGTTTTGGAGACTTTTAGAGATGGAATTTTTACAATTGAAACTTTTAAAGTTGAGATGAGTTTTGAAAATATGAAATTAGGGTAAAAACTTTTGGAAAAAAGTTGTTTTGAAGTGTTGAGTTTAGTGGAAGAACAATTAAAAAAGAGATGTTTTTGTATGCGTGTTTTGTTGATTTCTATATTAAAAATTGTGAAATTGTAAATTTTTGAAAACCTAAAAGTCCCCCGAACATCTATTTGCAAACCAGATGGTATTCCACTGTTAGAAAAAGTGTCCCCAAACGAAACTTGAATGTTTATTTCCTGTCAGCCTAATACTCGATAGAGAGTGTCCGAAACTACGTCTTTAAGTATTCTTATTGTTAGCACATTCGATGGGACTGGAGTAACGCAACTCCTTGTTGAGGGGTAGGATCTGCCTGTAAGGTCTTCAGCTAACATTCTTATCAGCGTCTGAGGAGTCACTTTGATAACGTCTAGGGAAGATATGCTAACACTGATTGCCCTTGTCCAAACTTTCATTTAGAGAATATATATATATATATATATAGATATATATCAAATTAAAATAAACGACAATTTTTAATAATCCAATCAAAATCTAACTATTTAAATATGTGTCTAATAACCATTATATTCATATCTTATCACAAAATTTTGCTATATATCAAGAAAGTTTAACTTAAAGCATATATTTAAAGTTACCATATGGTAGGAGAAGAAGACAAATTTAGTTCCATTTATGTAGAATACATGCTGATGTGTTATTTCTCTAGTAATGATCAAACTCATAATCTACAGGACGGATATCTTTTTTCAGATTTTGTTGTTTGTCATTTTCCACGTAAACTACTTCTTGCTAAAACTTTTTACTCAAACCTTGTTTGTCCATATAGTTTTGGTGTCATGACCTTAAACATTTTATTTATGCTAAAGTGGTTTTAACTATTATTTACAATATTTAATAACATGACCTATTGAAATATTACATTACACAAAATTTAATGAGACTAAGGGATTAATTAAATTGATTCACATTAAGTTCAACACATGAGTTTCTTCAATATATATAGCTATATATCTACCTATATATATAGTGTAAAGCCATATAATTATTATAATAGATACAAAAATTAACAAACTTTCCACTACTGTTTAGTGGTCCACTCTCTCAAAAAAAATTGCATTGGAAATGATGGACTTCTAGGATCAGCCAATGGCAACAAAATCATTGCGGGTTTCGAACTTTCTTTTGTGTATTTTCTTTAGTTTTTGGAAATGTGTTATGGCAAACCATGACGAAATGAGAGTGACCATTAGCTGACGGAAGTGGTATAGTTTTTACTCTTTGAAGACTTAATTTAAAAAAAAAAAAAAATTTTGAATTAATGCTGGTCTTTGTTATAAAGATTTGCCTTGTTAGCCACGGCATTGGCGTGAAAATGAAACCAAACTGAAAATGCCCCAAGCAACGTCAATTTGATCATTCGGCTATATATAGTCTTTTTTTTTTTTTTTTTTTTTACCTAAATTAATAAATAAAGGATAACAAGAGACAATTAGGATGTGCTTAAGGACATAGACGTAGTTAATGAAAGACTAGTGGGGCTTAAGCCCCCTTCAATTTTTTTTTTCTTTTTTCCAAAAGACACCCAACAATTTTGAAGAAAGTTTCATAATAGCCCCTCTAAAAATGAAAACTTGCTCATAATATCCTTTAACTATTCATTATATAGTATTAGTCCCTTGATAAAAATGTCAGGCTTCGTCACTGTTTAAGGACACCCCGACTAAAGTTTCAATCATTTATTCTTGCCTAAACTCACTCAAATTTATCAGACATAAATAAATCAATAAAAGAAAAACAACTTTTCCTTGACAAACAAGATAATAAAAAAGCAATACAATAAAAAAGCTTGGTAAATTGACCAATGGTATATTCAGAGAATATAAAAGAAATTGTAGTAGGGGCTACCGGGTATTCTACTTTTCCAATAGCGATAGAGAACAATGCCTCATTAAAAGTACATAGAATTACATGAAAGGCCAAATTCAACCTTTGGATTTTTTTTTTTTAACATGGATTTAAACTTTATATCTAGTTATTAAATTAAATATAAAATTACCGATAAGTTATATTTACAATCACACATTTGATTTAGTATATATATATATATATATATATATATTTTATGTGTAGTTTTTCCTTTTTTGGTTATAATTGCATTTTTTTTCTTTAAAAAAGAAACAATCGTTCTTCCTAACTAGCCTCTACATAATTAGGGAATGAAATTCATCATGTTGGTTTAATTAATTATCTCTCATGAGTGCTGATTCACTCCATTTCATATCCAACTCAATTTATTTGATTTATCAAAAGCTAACCATGATTACTCTTTTTCCCTTCAGTTTTTTCCCACTGAGTTTTGGTTAGAGGGTTTTTAACGAGGCATATTTGAAGGTTACTTTCAAGGTGAAATTATGGCTTAATCCTCTGAGACCGGCTTCCTGTGTTTTGGGATAGATTAGGCTTTTGGTAGTTATATTTCTTCTACACGTTTTTATCTTTCCCTCCGTTTTCAGATACTTTTATAATATTTCTTTTTTCTTCTGTTCAATTATATTATTAGACAGGGAAGGAATGTGGGTGTTAAGAGGGTGTCGATCTAATCGTCATGTCTGGATATACCTACTGATTTATATCATCACTGTTAAGATATAGTTCTCTCGCTAAAATCTCCCAAGAAGGAAAAATAGTAAAGAAAATTAAATCATTTGTGTTAGTTGAGATTGTCTGTAGCGATTAAGCAAATTGCATATCTTAGATTCTAAATTTGAAACCTGAATTATTTATTTAAAATTTAGAAAATTAAGGTCTATATGTTATCTCGTATAAAAAAAAAATTTGTTAACTGAGAATTGAAAAAAACATGGTAACGTATATAAATTGAAAGTACTGTACCCCTAGCTAGGTACCCTGGTGTTCCGCCATCTCTTTTCCTTTGCTTTTATGGATAATAGGTTATAGCATATATATGTGTATTTATATATAAGAGGTTATATTATATTGATATTTTCTTTATGGATGGAATATGAGGGCCACATGTAGCCGACCTAACTTATATATAGGTAAGGGGAAGTAGTCTCCTAAGGAGTTGTACAACTAAACAATATGTACTAATAAATACTAATACCATTACATGCAGATAATATTATTATCTTAAGATGAAGAATTTGAACTCTATATTTTTTAATGAAATCGGGTATGTATATTGTTAGATTAATGCAACCAAATTATTATTATGCTACTAATATTATTATTATTACTATAAGATGTCATATTATGTTATGCCACTAATTAAACTACCTTTTTCCTTACTAATGCAGCAACGTAGCATCACAATCCATCTCTAAATCGTCGGTGGGTTTTGGTTGTTGAACAGAAATGTTCAGCTTTAATTTTAATTAATTAATTAATTAAGCTTCAGTGCTGAAGTAGTTTGCTTTTTTCTTTGTTCTATCTTTTCTAATTTTCTTCTGATTCGCCGTGGTAGTGGTCTAAAATATAAGTTAATTTCTGATTAATATATCTAATCCTTTTATTAAAAAAAAAAAAACGAGATGGGGTAATTAGTATCATAAGAAACTAAAACACTCCAACTAGATTAGTTGATTATATGTACATAAATATATATTTTTTGAAAATATGTACTTATATGTTAATTTCAGCTTGATGGTGCAGAAGTTGAGATATCATATTCACACCTAAGAATATTAATGCAAATATTGGAAAAATCAAAACATTCACCACATTTTATGTACGGACAGAAAGAAGCCAAAATAATTATTAGACCTTTTGTTATAGTTACGAGTTAATATTCTCATTTTCCTCTTAATTAATTACATCCCAAGATTCCATATTTCGTAATCTCACTTTAAGATTTTTAAGTTATTAAAAGGTTGTGTGACGTTAGACATGTGATATTGAAAATAAAAACCAGATTTATTTTTTGTTTTATGTGGAATTGAATCAATTTTTTTTTTTTTGCAAACGATGAACATGAGGGGAAAAAATAAGAAGAAGAAGTAACTGAATTATGATCTTCATTGAGATTCCTATGGACAATGTTATGAATATGATTGCAAAAATAAAATAGTAGACATTTTTTTTCTATCTTTTTGCGCAATATTTGTGTAATTATGGTTTTTATGTGTTTAATCATGAAGCTGACAAAACATTCTGACACTAATAATGAACACATCACGGGCAATTAATTACTCTCTTTAATTTCCTCATTCACAAGGTTTTTTATTTTTATTTTTTTATTTTCTTGAACTCATTCACAAGGTTGATTAACTAATCCTTTACTTTAAAAGGAAAAAAGAAAAAGAAAAAATAAATAAAATGAAAACTTTGTACTGAACACTTTCTTAGGGAGTCATGTCAAGAAAATAACAGAACTGATGGGATTCAGAGAAAAAGAGAGGATCAGTAGTTGTAATGCCTATTTTCAATGGGTGCTTAATCTGATTTATCACATTATCTCTATCTTTGTGTCCATCAAGTGGGTCAGATGTGATTTTCATGGACCCCACCTTTGTCTGCCACTGCTGTCATTTTTTTAAAAATATATTTCTACTGTACACCACACCTGCAGCTATCCAAATCTTATGATGTTCCTCCCTCTTCTTTTTTACCCTGGCCCAATCAAATTCCTACTCCAGGTAAAATAAAATAAAATTAAAAATTATCCCTACTCCCTTTAAATCCTTACCTCTTGCCTATACTTAAATGGTTCTTTTGGCAATATCTTCGTAGCTTGTTATGTGAAAGTTACGTGATCATCATATTATCATATCATACATACACACACACTAAAAGGGGAAAAGAAAGTAAAACTATGGGTTTGTTTGGTTCGTGAGTTTGAGTTGAGTTTTTGAAGTTCAAATAGTAAATTTTGTTGACTTTTCAGAAAATGCAAAAAAAAATTTGGGAAAAAGATAAAGACTTTTGAGGAAAAAGATAAAACTTGAACTTGAAAACTTGAGTTTGAGCTTGTGAACCAAACATATGCTATGTGATAGGGTTTTTAGAAAATAATGTTGCCCGTAGGGTATATTTCTGAATCGTGGATATTCATCAGGTTCCGTCAAAGTTGTTGTACTTTAAATAATATTAATGTACTTATAAAATGATCAGATAATTGAAAACATTATTTTATAGGTTTTTTTTATCATAATATTTTCTTTAAAAAAATTTCCAACTCTTGTTAAATCCTTATACACACACACACATAAAGAAATAGGGAAAAGAAGCAAAATTGTGTGACAGTTTTTTTTTTTTTTTTTTGAAAAAATAATGTTACCAGTAGGGTATATTTCTGAACCGTGGATGTTCATGAATTCCGTCAAAGTTTTGGTACTATAAATACTTTAATGTACTTATAAAATGATCGAATAAATAAACACAATAGTTTTTTATGTCATAAATTTTGTTTAAAAAAATCCCAATCCTTGCGTGATAGGGTTACTAAAAAAATAATTTTAATTTGAAGGGCATATTTCTGAACTATGAATATTCATCAGGTTCCGTCAAAGTTGTTGTACTTTAAATAGTTTTAATGTACTTATAAAATGATCAGATAATTCAAAACATTATTTTAATAGGGTATTTTATTTTTCATATCTTATCAGTGAATTCAAACAAAGACGAAAAAAAAAAAAAAAAAAAAAGAGGAAAGGAAAGGGAAGAAAGAAAGAAAGAAATTCCAAGCCAACAGAATTTCAAAGTTCATAATACACAATTTAGGCAAGGATTTTAGTACTCATCAGTCATTGACATCCAATACCTATCAGGGTATAAGTTGGTTACTGCCATCCTAATTGGCAGATTTTAATCACTTTTTATTACTTGCTTCTTTCACTTTCCTAATCCTTCAAAAAGAGAAAATAAGAAAAGAACAAAAACATAGGCCATTTTGGTAAAACATTTTAGTTGTTTCAACTGTGTCTGTACATGTGCATGGCCCGTATTAATATATATATATATATATATATATATATATATAAGCACATTTGGTTTTAGATCAGGAACAAAATTGCAACTAGTGACTTTTATTCAAAAAAAAATTCCTATTTTAATTTTTTTTTTATACCGATACCCAATCAAGAATGGTATGTATTAGGAATACTAATCTTGATTTCAATTTTAAATATCGACTAAGATAATACGTGAGTTTTTATTATTTAATCAATAGATGTTTAAAAAAAATTACAAACACCGTTATTAAGAGAATAATATGTTTACTCTATAAATAACGAGCAACTACATATGCCAATAAAAATATAACAACTTATAATTACGTGAGTTGAGAGCGGAAAGAAATAGAAAGAAAGGGGGGGAAATAGCTAGCTAGTAGTGGTTTTGATGTGCAAGGATAGAGTGGATTTTGTCTCCCCAGTAAGGGCTCAGAGAGAGCAAAAACAGAGAAGCCCATTGACAAAATTGAGAAATCTTAATGTGCACCAATAAGAGACAAAGGTACAAAGGAGGCTTTTTGGGTGGGCCCTCTCACAAGCAAGAGTGGAACTGTCCTCTTCTTCATCATGTCTGGTCCCCCTTCATCATGGCAACTCCTTTCTTTGGCCCATATTCATGAAATCATGGCTACTGACTCATCTCTTTTCCCCACATCACTTTTGGGTCCCATTCGCCTTTTTTTTTTTTTTTTTTTTTTTTTTTTTTTTTTTTTTAACCCAAATATCCACCTTTATTCCAACGTCACAAATTCTCTTAATTAATATGATATAAATTTTAATTTTATTTTTGTAATTTATCTGTGTAATAGTCTTTAAATTTATAACATTCAGGTGCTTTCCTTTTTTTTTTTTTTTATTCATTTGTTTTACACTCAGCCAAAGATCAAAATTAGTTTTACGTACTATGATATTAGGGGTTATTCATAACAAAAATAATGTGAGGGACGTAGTGATGAAAATATTCTTAATTATGTGTTCTGTTTTGTAAAAATTTAATACGAAATTATTGAGGACAATTAATATATTTCAATGCAAAAATATTACTTCCACACAATGGTATGTGATTATACTAACTCATCTTATAATAATTGGAGTTGAATTTGACTATGTATAGCATTTACATAGAGATGCAAACATATGAATAAAGTTAACCAGCTATAGACAAAAAAGAAAAAAAAATTCTTTATATATATAGATGGTTGAACAAACATAGATTAAACTAATGGATTTTTTTATTGATAATTGAACAAAATTAAAGCATCTTTTGTTCCATATATAGTATAGATATACAATATAGAATAAAGGTTTACATATTGAAATAGTATGAGAACTAAATAAATAAAAAAAAGAAGACATTAACCCTGATTTAGACACCACTACTGTAGGATTCTTATCGGAAAGGGGGAAGACATGAACTCAAATAAGGCTTAAATAATCTAAAACTCGTTACAAGTTTTGGACGTATTAGCAATTAAATAGTTAGCATAAGATTAAGAGAAAATACTTTGGTCGCATTTGGAAAAAAAAAAAAATCTTAATTACTAGAACAATTAGGAGAAAAGGTATTTATGAGGTCATATTTGATAAAGTTAATATTTCAAAGCAGTTCTGTGTAAAAAAAAACATTTAAGTAGTGACATTTAAAAAAAAAAAAAAAAAAAAAACTTCGAAAGGTAAATAGGAGAAAACATGTTCTAAATTAGACACATAAAAAAAATACAATATCTTAGAGAAGAAAAGGACAACCCGAGAATTGTATTTCGGCTCTGGTTTTTTAACACCGGATGTGGCTTCGATGATCTGGCATGATCTCACTTTGAATATTTAGACTGATATTTTACTCTCATCTTAGACGAGGAGCATCTCACATCATTCGAAGCCCCATCCGGAGTTGCACATAACCGGAGCCTAATAGCAATGCTCATTCAACCCACTAAGGTTGAAGCAAAATAAGAATTGTGTTTTGGTCAAAAACCTTAAGTAGTAAATAATTTATTCTAAAAATAATTTGGATGCATTTCAAAAATATTATCTCACTTGAATAATTTATTTTAGAAATATTAATAATTAAATTTTTTTTTAAAAATAATGTTTTTGATAATTGTGTATATATATCTATATATATGTTCAATCCTCGTGTTCTCCTTCTTTCTTAGTTCTCACCAAACGCAGTGTTGGACCTGTTGGTGATAATGTGATAATGCAAGAATTTATTGAATTGACTTAGTCATGTCAACCAAAACTTTTATTTTGATCCATTAAGTTATAGTATATCAATTAATTGAAAAGAGAGAACCATGTCCTCTAGCAATTAGTCAATTGCTTTCTATTTTTTAATGGTGAGAGGTGATCTTCTCGAGTTCAACTCTATAATCTTCATTGGAAAGTTCTCTTTTAGCAAAGAGTCAAGAAAAATATAAAACAAAATTGAAGAGACAAAAGGTTAATACCTAAAGTGAAAAACTCTAAAAAAGAGAGGGGGGAAAAAAAAAAAGGGTAACCACGCCCAAAGTGTTTTTACTTTAACCACATCAAATTAAAGGTGATTAGGCAGAGAAGAATGAGTAATTAAAAAACAAAAAAAGGGTTATACAAATCTAAGATCTAAATTTGAAAGATGTATAGGCAATGAGTAGGATGTGATTGGACTGCAAGGAGCCACACTTTCGGTGATGCACTTCCAATCCATATCATAAATGCACTTTCGGTCATTGCATGTGTGCTATGTACTTTTGTATTTAGTCTGTTAAATTTTTTTAAATACGTAGATCTATTTTTTGAATAAAAAAATAGAACATATATATAGAGATTTAATTACGACAAATTATATACTAAATTATTTAAGGGGCTATATGGTAAAGAAAATGGTGGAGAAGATTGCGAGAAAAATATGTATAGACGGGTACACAATTGAGAAAAAAAATATATTTATCGGGCAATTAGGAAATATTTTTTAAGAAAGTTAAAATTAAGATAAAAATGTTTTTTTTTCCTTTACCAAAAGAAAAACATTAAAAAGGATTTTTTTTTTATTTTAATTGGAAGCTATTTTTTGTTGTCTTTCCCTTCTCCCTTTTCTCTCAAATTTCTTAAATTTAAGGTTTTTCTTTGAGTGGGACTTCCGCCACCGCCGTGGCTAGCGAGGATGGTCGGCAGTTCAGTGATTTCGGCAAGAATGGAATTGTAGGGTACTAGTTGGGAGTTTTTCTATGAGATCTAGCCTAACGAGCTTCCAACAATTTGGGATTTGACAAGGCCTTGGTGATCCGATAGTTGGTCCTCTTCTCAATCAATTGATTTCGTCTGAGTTATGATGCACGACGTTGTGGTTGTTTCACATGGGATAAGAATTTTGTGGATGATGCTTTGTTTTAGTTCCTCTGAGTTATGACTACTTTGAATTTTAAAGAATTAATCTCGACCTTTATAATGGATGATTGGTGTTCGAGGGATTTTTTTTCCAGAAGGTCAAATTACATGGCACACGTCCCCTTGATGCCATGGATATTCCCTTTCAAAGTTGGGCCTCAACATAACCGAAGGACTTCTGCGTTGTTATGTGTTGATAGGGTCCTATAAATATGGCACGTACAAAGTGTCAGGGGGCAATAGACGTGGCGGGCTTTGGTTGATTGGTGGCGACTCTGACGTTGACAGAGACTTTGCTTAGCTGGAGCATAACAAATAAAGCAGGGCCTCCACCTTGAGGGCGGGTTCGATTAGGCTCGAAGGAAATCGAGGAAAATTGACGATGTCCCATGTTGCAAACATGATTATTGCATTGAAAATATAGGATTATGGAGTTTGTTTTTTTTAAAATCTAACATTGAAAAGACAAAAATAATGGACATGACAAAATAGGATTTGAACTAAGAAAATTCCGAAAGACATAAAATTTGAAAAATTGAACAGAAAACGTGAGATCAAAGAATGGTGGGAATAGTAATTAAACTGTTAATGGAGAGCTGCTGAGGATAAACACGGGTTGCCTCGGAAGACGACCTCTCATGAGTTCTGAAAAAATTTCAGATTTAATGGACTGATCATGAAGATCATGATGAAGTTTTTGGGTCTAATGCTAAGAGATGAGTTTCTCCACATGAGCTTTGAAGATTTATCATTCTAAATGACTTTTGGTTGATTTTTCATTGGCTTTCATGGGTTGAGAAGAGTTCTATTATAGGGAAAATCCCAACCAATCTGGAGGTAACTTGGGATAGATATGCTTCTGAACTTTGGAGAGTTTCTATTGTTTGCCATCATATTTCTAGTGTTGAGAGAAATGATGATTTTTATGTGTGGGTTTCAAGTAATGCCAAAAACATAAAGAACTATAGATTGCCCCTATTTGGTGTGCCTGTTCAATTCAAATTGGATTATAATTTTTTTTTTTTCTTGAAAAGTTAACTTCAGTTTTAGTATTCACAGTTACTATTATAACTTTATAACTCATACTTCATAACCTTGTATATAGAAGTTTAAATGAGATTATTTAAAAAAAAAAAATTACATAAAATTTCGACACGAATGAAACAAGCTCCATATTGTTATTTTTTTTTGGAACACATTTCAATATTTTATATATTTTTTAACTTCAATAATTCAAAACGTCTCATCAAACACATAATTCAATTAAACTCAATTTCAACCTAAAAATCAATTCCAATCCATATACCAAACGCATACTAAACATTCTAAATTTGGGTGACTTTGAGCATTCCCAAGAGCTGAGAAGCTTCTAGGAGTGGCTCACCACGCGAACAATTCTTTCCTTACCATCTTTAAAGGGTCTGACATACTAAGCAAGTAGCTTAACCTATTTTGGGATCGGTCTGAAAGCAAGATTAGGGTGCTCTCTGAAGACTAATCAAAAAGGTTAAAAAGGAGTTGTCTTAACCTTTGGAAGGATGGAGACCTCTATGGGAAGTTTCTAGAATTAACCCCCCCTATGCTGTTTGGGCTACCAAGAACCAAGAATGGATTTTGGGCTATTTGTCATGGTAAGTACACTTTCGGCTACCTAGGACAAGAAGTTAGGTTTCCTAATTTATTTCTCTATCATTCATTTATCTCGATAATTTAATTTGAAACACCCTCAAATGTGGCTCCGCTATGACTAGTAGCAGAGCAACATTGGGGCGGGGGAGGAGGAGCAGCTGCCCCCGTGTCTCAATAGGCTTCTTTGTTTTTTTACCCCCCTCACATTAATTTTTTCAATTAAGTCTCTAGTTTGCTCCCCTTAAAATTTTAAAATTGCAAAATTTACTTAGATTTTTTTAAAAAGTTTGAAATATGTTTCAAAATTTGACTTATTAATGTATATTATTTCACATTTGAAACCCCAAATAAACCAAAAGTCAATTGCTCTATTATTTAAAACTTGTATTTTGGGCTTTTTGAAGTTGGTCAAATTAAATTACAAAATTTACGTGAGAAGAAAAGAAGAATATAAAGCCGAATATTATTTTTGTTTAAAATTTAGTTTGATTAACGTTTCCCCTGAAAAAAATTTCTGGCACCGTCACTGTCTACAACTCCCTCCTTATTTCTCTCCTTCTTACCAAACATAAATCCCTTCGTTCCTCCTTTTTCTCCTACCAACAACCATAAATATCAAAATCCTTTGATTAATCCTTCCACTTTTCTCTCCAACTAAATACACTATCAGTGAAAGTACTAGTTTGGCAACTTTGCTAGATTCACTCTGGAGTGTCTAAGTCTTCTAGAAAGGGCTTCAAATTGTTGCTGGAATGGGCTTTATCTGTTAAGGAAGATGAGTGTGATTCGTTGAATATAATTGCAATTGTCCAAAAAGTTCCAGATCTTTCTGCAGGAACTCCTATTTTGGATGCACCAGACAACATCGTCTTGAGTTGCACCAAAACTCTTGCTATGAATGTGAGGAGATCTACTAATTTAGTTGCTAATTTTTCTCGCTTTGGCTCTATTCCGGATTTGAAAAATGTTTGCTTTGATGAGACTCTTGCTATACTAACCGATGATTCTTCTAGTTAATGAAAGTAGATATATATATATATATATATATATATATCCGACAAGTCTCGTGTATATATTATACGGTATCTGGTAATATAAATTTCAGTTATTAGAAATGTGAATTAATACAGAAGAAAATATAGATAAAGTGAATATAAATTCCCCTTATTTTACATCATGAATTTACATTACTTATAACTGAAATTCACATTTACAATAACTGAAGTTCAAATTACCAGATACCATCCGGTACCAAATAAGAGACCAACTTTATATATATATATGTTTTTTTTTTTTTTGCTAGAAAAAGTAGATTCCCTTTTACTTTAAAGTAATATATATTTGCCTGACTCGAGTGTCAAAGTGTCTTTATGGATACATTTTAATGTCTATCTTAATAGAAAACAGCGGATAACGACAAAGAACTTTTGATATTATGATTTTTACTCTAAACAATTAGCTACCTAAAAATGCTTTATGGCAAGATTGTACAAAAAATAAAAAATAAAAAGCAACAAAACTGGCGTGGGCAGGGCCAAAGTGATATTCTGATTGAGATGATAATTAAAGAAAATAAAACCAAGTAAGGATTTATTGGTTTCTTTTTGTTTTCTTCCCCTGATAATAGAGATAAATTTATTTAGACAAAGGAATTCAATGAAAAAAAAAAAAAAAATTTACAACTTATAAGGCCCGATGTCAAATATTGTTACAGTTGTCAGATAAATTTTTTTTTTTTTTTTTTTTAAAAGGGAGGACACTTGGTACCCTAAAAGGAGAGAAAGAAATTGACAGAGATGGTCCCAGATGCTGCAAAGCCCATGGCCCTTGGGACTAACTGGGGGGGAAAACATTTTATTTTGCCTCTCGGAAAATGAGATGGTTGACTTTAAAAGAGTTAATCCTTTGAGGAGAGCCGGCTTGCTTTTTTTTGTGAGGGAAACTGACCTCACAAAGGTTTTTTCCTTTGCTATCTTTCGTTCTGTCATCTCTCTCTTCTTTGCTCTCTCATAGGTTTTTTCTTTGCTACAATAATGACTTTTGGAAAAATGAACCCAAAAAAAATATTGACTTTAGGAAATGAAAGTAACAATGAGAGAATTATCAAAACAGCATAGTGAATAAAGTCAATGGAAATAAATATCATAATTATATGTATAGTATTAAACAACATAATTTCAACAATTCCACATTTATTATATTGTACATTATCAAAACTACCCTCAATTAAACAACTCAACATCTCTCTCTTCTCTCTCCTCGCTCTTTTCATCATTGTAGATGCATCGTCGCCCTCCATAAGAAGTTCGTCGCACTCAATCTTCTCCGACGAAACAACAGTGCCAATAGCACAAATCTACTCCTCCGACGATGAATCTGCTGGAGGTGGTGATTGATCTAATTTTCAAACCTGATTTGAGGGATGAGTAGGTTTAGGGTTTCTATGAAATTTGGGGGTTTTTTTTTTTTAGATTACACTAAACAATGTATATTTAGATGGCGTAAATAATTTTATTTTCCTTTTCTCCATAAGTAAAATACATAGATTTACTTTTCTTTTTTGGAAATAAATACATAGATTTACTTCATTTCATTAAAAAAAAAACATAGATTTATTAAGTAAATATATACATTCTCTTAAATTTGTATTAAGTAAATCACGTTTTTTTTTTAAGTAAATCCTTTATTTACTAGATTTTTTTAGAACCCTAGTTTTCTAATAAATCTGTTATTGACATGTAAATCCAAACATTTATTACGTAAATAAGTATTTACAAATTATTCAAAAATTTATGGGTTACTAAGTGGATTTATTAAGTAAATAGTAATTTTTTACCTGATTAAATAGTAAAACATATTATAATAGAAAGGAGTAAATATATTTACTTGTAAAATAGTAATATTCACATGATTTTGAAAATAGTAATTTCAATATTTACTTGGTAAATCCAATTTATTTCACTTACTACCTTCAAATATTTAATATTTAAACAGTGTAATTAAATTTATTAACTAAATAAAAAATATTTACTAAGTGTAAATAAATTTACTACAAGTAAATTATAGATTTAAGATTATCAAGTAAATCTAATATTATCGGGTAAATATATATTTATTGAGGTAAGATTTAGAAGATAACTCTCACATTTACCCATAAATCTTCAAACTATCTCATAAATATCAATATTTAACATGTAGGATTACAAGGTAAATCTCAGACGCCGGTGATATCTAGCCATCTATGTTAAAAACAAAAAAAAATTCTAGTAGATATTAAAAATATTATACTAGAATATTCTTGCAACCGGTGTTAATAGCCGGAGCAGAAGACGTCCAGCGGTTTAAGTTGACAATAAAAAATATTCTGATAAAGTATCAAAAATATTTTAGAAAAATATTTCGGTGCCTCACAACGATCACTGTTTGTTTGGATGAATCTGTATCTTAATAGATTTTTTTAAAAACAATTAAATTCAAAAAAATTAAAAACTATGAGAAAAAACAAAATAATAAAGAAGGGGAAAAGAGTGGCGAAACTTTCCAGTAGGAAAAAAACCTGGCTTGTTAGGTAATTTTCTCAAAATAGAGATCCAATACTTGTTGGCCCAACTCCTCTTAAAAAATATTATTATTATTATTATATATAAAAAATATAAAAAATATAAAATAAAAAATGACTCCTCTAATTGGGTAAAACCAGTTTCGTTCCACATGAGGCAATAACGAATCTAAAATCTCAAAACAAAAGAGTCAAATCAAACGACATTCTAAAGCAAAATCCATCAGTCCCCTCAAAAAAATTTCAACCAATCCCCATTTCCCACGTGGCAGTTCTCTTCAAATCGTAGGGACACCGGACATATTTCCCATTATACCCTTGTCTCTGCAACCAAGCCGATTGAAGTCAACGAACAACCTTAAACCATAACCAACACAAAACAAAAGACGATCTCCTCTGTTTCTGTCCGAGGAAGCTGAAACAAACAAACGGAGGAAATATGTCCGGTGCTGGTGAATCTAGCTGAAACAAAAGGAAAAGTAGAACTGAAAAGCAAAAATGAAAGCGGAGACAATGACTCTGGTGCTGGTGAATCTGGCCGGAATAATGGAGAGAGCAGACGAGTCGTTGCTTCCCGGAGTCTACAAAGAAGTCGGCGCAGCCCTTAACACAGACCCGACGGGGTTGGGGTCGCTGACTCTGTTCCGGTCGATAGTTCAGTCTTCGTGTTATCCTCTCGCGGCTTATCTCGCTCTCCGTCACAACCGAGCCCACGTCATAGCTCTCGGCGCTTTTCTCTGGGCCTTCGCCACTTTCCTCGTCGCCGTTTCCTCCACTTTCCTCCAGGTCGGTTTTCTTCGTTTCTTTCTCAGCTTTGTTTCTTGCGAAGTTTTCCTTCGTTTCTGGTGCATTAGTTCAGGTCTATGGCCGTGGCTTTATTGGATTTATTATTATTATTATTATTTTGGTAGATAGGAAACTTGACTTATTAACCACAAAAAAAAAAATAAAAAAAAAAAAAGAAAGAAAGAAGAAGAAGAAGAAGAACCAAATCATAAATTTGTAAAAAGATTTGGGACAAAACGAATAATTTGTCCAAAAAAAATGCTTAGTCACTAGTAAAAGGTGAATCCTGCTCATAAACGTTGTATCATAAAACCCGTATTTTATTTATAAATAGTATTTAACATCGCTGATTTTACTTAACATTGTTCTTGCTAAGTGGGCAATGCATATTTCTTTTTCTTTTGAAAAGGATTCTCTTTTACAAGAAAAAATTAGTGGTGTTAAATTTAGTAAATCTTAACTCTTTATTACTTGTTGCTTAACTAGTTAATGTGTAGACTTTTTAACCTATTGATTGTAACATTATGTGTATAAAAAAATTATATTCTGGTTTTAAAGCTTAATATTCTATTCTGATTTTGAAGTAAGGAACCATGACACAGTCATGTATGTTTGGAACATTTTCCATTTTTTGGAAACCTTTTCTTTTAACTAAACACTGCATTCTTCCCACAAAAAAAGAAGAAGAAGAAGAAGAAGAAGAAGAAGAAGAAGTTCTTAGCGCAATCAAAAACTACTATTTACAACTACATTTACATATCAAAATCTTTTTTTCTTCACCATTGATTATCAATTGTTGTTATATTTCATGCATATAAGGATCATTGTTTTATGTGGACTAAAATGTGATGGATACAACATAAACCAGAGTTTTAAGTCTCTTTTTGTTGAACTGAAAGAGAGTTTTCATTTCTTTTGTAAAGGGTGCGGTTAAAGACTATAAAACTTCGCCGAAAATGATAAATCGGAAAAGATTCTGATCTGATTTCAGTTTCCGAATTTGGTCACATATTAGGTGGCAGTTTCAAGAGGTCTAAATGGGATTGGACTTGCCATTGTTATACCAGCAATTCAGTCTCTTGTTGCAGACTCAACTGATGATAGCAATCGCGGCACAGCTTTTGGGTGGCTGCAGCTAACAGGAAGCATCGGCTCTATCATTGGCGGTCTTTTCTCCGTGTTAATTGCCTCGAAGTCTTTCATGGGAATTCCTGGTTGGAGAATCGCCTTTCACCTTGTTGCAATCATCAGTGTCATAGTTGGTATATTAGTCCGTTTGTTTGCTAATGATCCAAGATTCTCGGAGACAGATAGTAGAGCCAAGGATCAAATTTCTCGAAAGTCTTTCATGTCGGAAATGAAAGACCTGATGAAAGAGACAAAATCGGTCATCAGAATCCCGTCTTTTCAGATAATTGTGGCTCAGGGTGTTTCAGGATCATTCCCTTGGTCAGCCATGTCATTTGCTACCATGTGGTTAGAACTTATTGGATTCTCACATGAGAAAACCGCTTTTCTTTGGACTAGTTTCATAGTTGCTTGTTCTATAGGAGGCCTTTTTGGAGGAATGATGGGGGATCTCCTCGCTAAACGCTTTCCTAATTCCGGTAGGATAATTCTTTCGCAGATAAGTTCAGGCTCGGCCATTCCTTTAGCAGCGGTTTTGTTGCTGGCATTGCCCGATGATCCATCAACAGCGTTCATTCACGGACTGGTTTTGTTCATTATGGGACTGTCAATATCTTGGAATGCTCCAGCTACTAACAAGTACGTATCTTAACCTATTTAAAAACAAAATTCTCTGTTCCATTTATAAATTTTCGTATAGTGTTAAGACATAATTGAACAACAATTAACAAACTAACTGGCAACAAATTATGACTCTAATTACCATGCTATTTTAGAATCTTTTGATATGTGAGAGCTGTCACAGTCCAATATTTGCAGAGATAGTACCTGAGAAGTCTCGGACAAGCATCTACGCTTTGGATAGATCTTTCGAGAGCATCTTGGCCTCGTTTGCTCCCCCAGTTGTCGGAATTTTGGCTCAGCATGTTTATGGCTATAAACCAATCCCAAAAGGGTCATCAAATGCAGTAGAGATCGAAACAGACCGGGAAAATGCCTCTTCACTTGCTAAGGCACTCTACACGGCGATAGGTATTCCAATGGCTATCTGTTGCTTCATTTACTCTTTCCTCTATTGCACGTACCCGAGAGACCGCGAACGAGCAAGAATGGATACTTTGATAGAGTCAGAGATGCAACAACTAGAAGAAGATGAATCTCCTTCGAGAGAAATTCAGGTTTCGGTATCAGAAGAGTTGAATGGATACGAAAGAAGCGGAATCGACATAGAATATGGGGATGAAGTTACCCTCGATCTTGATCATGATGATGAAAAGTATTTGCTTTCTCATCAGCCGACAATATTGAACATGAAAGAGTAAAGAACCTGCAAGTGAAGTTTGCTTTTTGTAAAGCGAGCGAACGGCTTCTTCTTTACCAATTTACACAACTGAAAATTGTTCTGTTTCATAGCAATTTTTCGGTTACTCAAGCTATATTGGAGACTGAGTAACCTCCCACAAATTCAGAAAAAAGAATGAACTTCAAATTTTGAGGTGAAAAGTGATTTTCACTTTATATTTGGTTCGTACTTTTGTGTTTTAAACCATTTTATTCAGTTCCATTATGTAGCAATCAACAAATATATCTGAATTTATTTTATTATTCTGATAATTATAAAAAGCAATGTGACCGTTTTCTAGGAGTAGCGTGTTGACAAGTAAGCCAAATATTTAGGAGATCAGATGTTATTATCTTGCAATCCTTGTCAGAAGTCCAAGAGGAATGAAAAACCTAAAAATTCGCATCTTGACATTCTATGAGACTAGAGGTTTTTGATTCCTTTGAGGCTTTCTACTGTATCCCTATCGATAATATGTGTTTCTAAATATTAAATCCGATCAAAATCGTATTGAATGAAAAAGCATGAATAATTGACAACACTGGATTGTCGTAAACGGTGTCCGACCAATAAGGTATTTTTGTCATTATGTACACTCGTCGTGTCATCCCCTATAGAGCTAGAATTATACGGTATTTGAGCAAATATAGCCTTGGTGGTATTCCTCGTAGGGATGATGGTTTTGATGGAGATCGGAGAGACTAGGCGGCGGGTTTGGGATGAGGTCGATGACGCCATTTAGCAGCATCCGGAGTTCCTAGCAAAGGCTTTGCCATGAAACATGTTGCCAGAAGTGCATGTCCAGGAAAGGATGAAAGATTGCATCCAACAATCAGTGCAGCTCTTCGTGCAAAAAAGCTAAATGCTTCTTCTGTTCGACACCCCTGATCACCTTCCAAAGGGTCCAACCGATTCATAATTTTGAAACTTCTCTCTGTATATTAGGACACAGTTTAGTAGGGATTTTTCCCCCTTTTTAACTCACACCTAACCTGTTTGACAATAACTTCTATGATTGGAACAACTGTTTGAAAGTGAAATCCTGAATATGATTTTCATTTCGATCCATTACGTCCAAATGATTAGTAACAGGTAAACAACAAAAAATATACAATTCAATTATAGGACTTCTTTGGAATAATAAGATCGATAGAACAACTTATGATCAAATTTCGAATTTTAATCAATTGATGATTTAAAAAAAAAGTTTGAGAAAAGTAAACAATCGAGCATCCGGTCGTAATTAATATCCCTTCCAATTATATATTGATTCAACTCATACATATATTTGATCATTACATATGATATTCACTAAAAGTATATTTCGATTTTCAACTTTAAAACAGAACTAACTTGACCTAAAAGACTTCTTATAAATGTAGCTCATTTAGATTCATACACCATGTATATTTTGATGGGTCTATTGACACCCTCAATTCTACGCTCCGCACACCCTATCTTCATAAAATTTTTATTACTAAATTAATCATTAGTAAATTTACTTAAAGACATAATTGTTTTAAAAATAGGAGTCTATTACACCATTAAGTTACTCTCCCCACACCCTTATTAAAACCATCGATTATTATATTCCAAAAAAAAATTCCCTATAATTAATTAAATATTATCTTTCCTTCGCTTTGACGTTTATATCGTGAACCAAAAAAAAAACAAACAAACAAACCAACCAACAACAAAAAGCAGAAAAAGGATGGAATCGTTTTGTGCATACAACCAATTAGTATTGAGAGTATAATGTAAATATATACATATATATATATATGCATACATGTATATATCGACATATATTTTGCTCTTGATCAGTTTGAATTGACAGTAAAGGAGTTCTTGATTTTTGAGGAATTTGAGTTTTCCACAATGGATTCGTTCACTATTTCCTAGATTTTGTGTTTTTAATTTCAGATTTTTGTGTGTATATAACTCGATAGTTCTGTTTTCAATTTGAATCCTTTACAATTTTGAGGGTCTTGACACTTCAATGTTTTTTTTTTTTTTTTTTTTTAATATATGAGTTTCCTTTAATTAAAAACGGGAAAAAAAAAATAGAAAAGATGAGGATTGTGGAAGGTTGTCGCAAAAGTTATTCAATATCATAGCTGTTAAAGTTTATAGAAAGAAAGAAATAAAACATGGTTGGTTAAATAAAAAGAGAGAGAGAAAGAAAAACGTAGGATAATAAATGATGTGAGATTTGGATGATGAGGAGAAAATATAGAAGAAAATTTTGATTTGATTTAGTGGGTGAAAAAAGTTTAAAAAAGAAAAAAAGAATGGCTTTTTTTGGAATAAAAGATGAGTGTAACAAGTAATAATTAAACATTCAATTTTAGTGGTAGATGATTTAAGTATAGTTGTGTAAAGAGTAAATAACGGGTGTCAATAGACCTGCATTTCCTTTTTGTTGCATCTGTCTTGCCAATGTGGGATAGACACAGTAAATAATAGGCAACAATAAAGGGAGAAAGCAGATAAGTTAACATGTGAATATTGTTATGCTGAGACAAGGAGCAATTATTACTAGCATTTTTTTACATTTTTGTCCCCTGACCATTTCATGTTATGTTAAATATTCAAATTTCTTATTAAAACCCTTCATTTAAATAAAGTAATATAAAATTCGCCCACAAATCAATGACAACTGTTAAAATTTAAATGAAAAAACTCTAGTTTACGTTATATTTGAAGGTAGGGATTGAATTTTCGCAGTTACCCACCCTATTGTTGACTCAACATATTGCTCAGTTTTCTCTCTCTCCCTCTCTCTCTCTAGAGTTAACATGGACATCATAGTGACATTGTAACCATGCTTTTAACAAGTAGTCCTTAATGATCTTCTTGCTTGTCTTTCCTTTAATTCAAACACCCAATTATAAAACACATTAAAAAGGTACAAATAAAAAACGTACAACCAGACACCAAGAGTCATACTGGTATCCAAATTCACAACAAGTTAAAATGTAATTGTTTTTTTTTCCTCCATTTAAATATAGTACAATATGTCTCGAATTTTGTATTGATCTTAATTTTAAATATTGAGAATATTTAAAGTTCAAGATAGAATTTTGGGTAACTTATATTGCTTTATAAATAGGATTTTATATCAAGGTAAAAGGGACTTTTTGACTAATTGAAAAACCTAAAAGAGAAGAGTTCTCATTTACACTCTTTGTTTTTCTCATGCGTTGAGAGCCAAACAAAGACACCAAAATAATAAATGAGTGAATGAATTTCTTAATAGGAACGTCTACTCATTTGGTCAATCAAGCTTCCGGATTAGGGTAAAAAATTTCAAAAAGATTAAGAGTTATTGAGCTAATCGAACGACGATAAAATCCTCATTTATTATCATATATTTTTTTAAATTAATATAACTATAGAATGATAACAAAAATTTGAAAAATTGTTATTGTTTACGGTCCTACACTTCCGCTAATTTTTGTCAATATCCGCTTTCCGAAACCAACATTTTGATCCCCCAATAGGGTGTTAAATGATATTGAAGCCTCGGGTGGGCAGTTGCGTTGCTTTTCTTTGCTTGTCTGCTTTTGTTTTTGTGCTTGCTTATTTTCTCCTGCTTTCTTGTCTAGAGTATTTTTTAAGAAAAAAAAAAGTTAATAAAGAAAAATGACTTCAACGAGTTGCAACTTGTGGGGTGGTGGCGCAGTTGGCTAGCGCGTAGGTCTCATAGCTTCTGAGTTATCCTGAGGTCGAGAGTTCGAGCCTCTCTCACCCCAATAATATATTTTTTATTTTGTCTTTTTGTTACTTCTAATAAAAAGAATGACAAATTTCATTTGTGCTCCATGAAGTATAATTTAATAATGACAAACTTTATTTATGTCCCCTAAATTTTAATACTCTTGTAATTTTATTCCCTAAACTTTAAAAACTAGCGTTTATACCTCTCAAATTTTAAACAGTTAGCAATAATTTTTTAAAACTTTAAACTGATATTTATAACTGTAAAGTTATAAAGATCTGTTTTTAAAATTAAAGTCATTACAAAAAACAAAAAAAGAAAAATTAAAGGAACCTGTATATTTAGATCTCTTGAATTTTTATAGATTTTAAGGTTATTTTTATGATTACAAAGATTTTAATTTAAATTAACTTTTTATTATACTAGTGCAACATCAGTTTTAAGTGGATGAACTATAAGTGATTTTACTAACAGTTTAAAGGTGGAGATATATAAACACAAGTTTTTCAATAATCTGAGGTAAAGTTACAAATGTATTAAAATTTATGGGGAAAAATTAAAATTTTTCTAAGTCTTATTGGTCAAAATATGAAACAAGAGATTTTTTTCCTTTTTTGAAAAACAAGGGATATTTTTACTAATAATTTAAAATTTAAGGGGGGTATAAACACCAATTTTTAAAATTTGAATGACAAAGTTACAAGAGTATTAAAGTTCAAGGGGCAAAAATAAATATGAGTAAAAAATGATAACATTTCTTAATTTTAGGAAATTTGTACTAAAAAAACAAGGGGGTTTGTTTTCTATAGCTCCAATTTATTTATTAAAAAAAGAAAGAAAGAAATAAAGAAAAAAAAAAAAAAAAAAGATTTCGAACTAAGAAGCTTCTGGCGAAATCCCTCCTATTCCACCCACTACCTAGCGAAGATATTACCTCTCATTTTCCATTCAGGACCTCCTTCACACAATTGCATAAAAGACATCATGATGTGAATCACGACGATAAAAAAGCAAACAGCTACTTTAAAGCACATGGAATTTTGATCCAGGACGAACAACTTTAAATAAAAGAGATGAAGAAAACTGGATGCCATTTCACTTTTCCTCCATGCCCTTTTGTCCCTTTCCTCACAAAATTTTATGTGCATCCCATTAACAGTTTGAGCACCCAAATCATGAAATGATCTTTTTCTCAAAAAAGAAAAAAAAAAAAAAAAAATCATGAAATGATCAATAAATTTATATAAAAAAAACTTTGCCAAACTGGATGTTTGTTTGATTTAGATCCAAGTGGAGCAAAACAAGAGAGCGGATGATAAGGGTCAAAGTTTTTTTTTTTTTTTAATTATTATTTATTATTATTATTATTTTCATCATGTTAATGTCCTAAGTCAAAGAGTAGACTTTAGAAGTAGGCGTAGTCAAATATTGAACTTCAAATTGACGAAAGAGTAATCGCCAACATATTATCTACACTCCGTCGGAGAATTCTTCCAAATTGAGTCCAAATTCCATGTCAAACATTTTATATTCTTTATTTTTAATGTAGATTTGGTTTTGCTCAACTTATTACTTATTAGTGGTAAGTGTAAGCATTTGCTTTTTTTTTTTTTTTTAGAAATTTGGTAATTAATATTTGTTGATTATGGACGAAACCGATCTACTTGATATTTTGAAATAGGAGATAGAAATATAGGAAAAAAGGCACCAAATTTCATATTCCACTCTCCGAATTTTGGGACCTTATTACAATATACTTCTGATTTTTAAGAATAAACATTTGTTTCTCTTAAACATTAATAACGTCATTAATAAATACTTCTATTAAATCATGGATAGAAAAACTTCAAGTGACACGCATTGGATTATAAGTATTGATATGAAATTATAAAACATCGAAGCAAAGTATTAAAGTTAGAATATCTATTAGCGAAGAAAGGGATTTTAGAGTATATTGTTGGGTTTATATATAAATATAAATATATATATATATATTAATATCGTCAAGTAAAATGGTATATGCAAAATTCAAAGATTGTTTGTGGAATATTGGGATTAGACCAGAATATGGAATAGATTATTGATATCAATCAAGCTCCAAGTCAATAGTTTTTTGGAATTCACTACCTAACAAATTCTAAGTAAGGCACTCTCAAAATAAAAAACAAAAAATCAAAGTGATTAATATATTTTGTTAGTGTATACAGGGTCAATACAGCGCATAAGATTAGGCCCCACTAGCTGGCTGGCTGCGACTCAAAAGTCCAATGATGTCACTCATTCAAGGATTTCAATGTCACTCATTCAAGGATTTCGATCACTTTAATATACGAACAATTTTAAAGAACACTTATGTTATTGTGCATTAAACGCTAATAAAACGTTAGTGATGCGATATGAGATTCACATATAAGATCGAGACCAACTTTTTATAAATGATGTTGTTTAATACTAATAATATCTCGAATATTTTCTTTAACATACAGAGATAATAAAGGAAACGACATATTTCGTGAACTCTTCATTGAATATATTATTGATAATTTTATCGTATTCCATGAAATTATTTCTTTTATTATATAATCAAATTGTATTTTAATTATTACATCTCAACGAACACCAAAAATACAAAGTTCTTGAGAACTGTTAGAAGTACACTAACACAATAATTTATCTAACCTCCTTAATTAATTTTGTCTTCTTTTACAGACGTCAAAGGACTTTTATATATTCTTAAACTCCTGTTAGAGATTAGGCATAAATAGGATGGGGAAAATTAGTCAAAGGACTTGTTATGTGCATTCAGACCTGCCTTCAACCCATATATACTTGAATTGGATGTCGACCCAATATGGGATCATCCATTAAGAAGACATGGAAAAGGCTGGTAATTGGCTTTTAAGAAAGGTTTTTAAAGGAGGGCTTTTTGCAAAGTGACATTAAAAGAGAGATACTTATTTGTAAAATGACCTTTCAAAAGTTTAGTTTATTTATAATATGACTTTGAAGCACCTGTTTTTATATTAAAGGATTAAAAAAAAAAAAAGAAGGGCATTTCCTTAATTTTACTTTTTAAGGCTGGTTTTTTTTTTTTTTTTTTTTGGCAACTTTATGGGTAGAAATAAATTTACTAGTAGATTCATATATTCATGGATTTTTAAAACATTTCGGCCTTGTTTGGCAACAGGTTCGGTTTAAACTAAATTGTACTTTTTTCATCATGTTTTTTGTCTTTTTCCCCAAAAAGTTGTTTGTCTTTTCTGAAAATTTAAAAAAATTCAAAAAAAATTTACTATTTAAACTTACAAATCTTAACTCAAACTTACACACCAAACACCCCCTTCATGTTTGGAACACTGGTGGTTCCAACAATAATTTTGCATATTCAACTTTAAAACTTTCAAATTTGCATTTCACTTTTTTTCAAATTTTAAAAATTCATAACTTTTTAATTTTAAGTCAAAATTAGATGATTTTTACGTTTAAATACTCGCAATGATGAAATAAACAAAACAAGATATATATTATATGTTTTTATCTGAACTTTTTAAATATTCTTTTATATTATTTCTTATTTTGTAGTTCATTTTCAATTTACACTTCAACTAAATAATACACATATCATTCTAATCCTAGAAAAACTCTAACCACAATAATTATTAATCCAAACCAATTGGTCATGATTGAATAGAAATTGGTTCTCCAACGAAACCATTTTGAAGTACATATTAGACAGGCAAGGACGGGCATCATTGATAAAAAGTCTTTTCCATTCTGGTTGGTGAAAAGGATCTTTCGAGTTTTAAAATGCCAATTTTATTATTGAAGCATTTACTCGATTAATGCTGCAGAAGAAACCGTACGTTTTGGCACATATTAAAAAGGCCAAAGAAATTCAAAAGATAATTACCAGTGTTGTCCAATGAGGTGGGTTCACATGGTCGATGGACTCGTATCGATCCCACTAAATTTAAGAGTAGGCTAACAACACTAAAAAGGAGAATTTAATAGTGTGTAGGAAAATGTACACTATCACTAGAACACATTTTTTGAAATATTGTTTGTTAATTTTCAACAAGTCTTTTTCTCTCTCTCTCTCTCTTTTTTTTAATCGTTATAATCTGATATAACCAAACATTTTTCATGTCGTACTACAAATTTTCTAAAAAACCATTTAAAAAAAAAAAGTGTACAAGTTATACACAGTCAATAGTTTCTAAACTTTTGGTTTTTTTTTTTTTTCCTCAAGGTATTTATTAAAAGTTTCCTATGAGTAATAAAACGTAACGCTAATAAAGTAGCTATTGAACTTTTTTTAATAAAAAAACTTGTTTTTTGTTTTTTTTTTTAATAAAAAAAACTTGTTTTATGTTTTTTTTTTAATTTAAAAAAAAGGGTTACCAAATGTTATTATATCTTGAATAGTTTAGACTTTAATTCTAAAATTATGACTTTCCAGAAGTTTCGACTCTTACATGTCTTTTGCAATTCAGGTATAGTCTAATGATAATTTTATACCTGATTAAATTACAATGTATAAATTGTTCAAATCCTCTTACTTCAAAGTTTAAAAAAAAAAAATTGTTATAAGAGTTTGACAAAAGAAAAAACGAAGATAGAGATTAAATAGTTCATTTTTTTTTATTAGATATGAATTTTTATTAAATTCGACATTGAAGTATTTTATTTTAGGTGAAAATATTAAGCTTCTTTAATATTTTTTTTAAAGCAATGTGGAAATATTTCTAATAAAAATGAATACGTATATACTAGAAATATCGAATACAAGCATCCATGACCAAAATAACAAAAGTGCGGATCACATTGATTAAAAAAAAAGTTAGTTTAAAATCACAATACAAACAGTAAATTTAAATTTTTATAAGAAGTAATAAAAAAAATTGAAAAATGAGTTTAAAATGAAATGTCAAATGAAAGTCTACTCATTCTTTACATCCCAATGATGCTTTTCACGATTACTTGACAATGAACAACCGTGTTAGGTTAAAATAACCCTCAATTTCCCAAGTGAATAGGGCTTGTTTGTGGGGAATTTTGGAAATGAAATTTTAGAATTTGGTTTGAAAATATATATTTGATTAAAATATGAATTGAAAATGAACTGCGATATACAAAGTAGTGCAAAAATTTAAAATATGGTTGGAAAATATAAACAAAATAGATATTATTTAGCTTATTTCGTCATTATGAGTATTAATTTTGACACAAGAAATCTTATTTTAATTTAAAATAAGAAAGTCATAAATTTTTAAATTTAAATTTTTTAAAAATGAAAGAGAAAGAAAATGAATTATAGATTTAAATGTTTTAAAATTAAAGCGATAAAATACCGTGGGAAAATGAGACCCCAAATATGGTTGTGGTGTAAGGCTGGG
Source organism: Ficus erecta (assembly GCA_008635985.1). Classification (NCBI taxonomy): domain Eukaryota; kingdom Viridiplantae; phylum Streptophyta; class Magnoliopsida; order Rosales; family Moraceae; genus Ficus; species Ficus erecta. Next base: position 3,503,993 of record BKCH01000005.1, on the reverse strand, counting down.
GGCTCGGAAACAACATATATATTTTTTTTATAAGAGGCTCGGAAAACCAAGTTGTATCACTGGAACAGCAACACAAAAGAAAAGATTTTGATTGAGCAAAATAGTTCTCATTGTTTGCAATTTACCCCTTCATAGTTCCTTTCATTAATGAACTTTCCAGTGAAGACAAATGATCCGTGATCAAATTTTCTGAGCTTTCACATTACCCTATAATAATTGTCCTTCTAAGATGGAAGAACAAGAATACTCCCTGGCCCACTTAATTTCCCAGTTAAAGTCGATCCATCCACACCCTCCAAGCTGTAATGCTTGGCAACTTGTCCATATCTCTGGGTCCCACAATCTAGGATCCTCACAAGTGGGTCCCACATTCTTTTCCATGCAACAACGTGGCATCACGCGGCAAACATACGTGTCATGGGCCCGTGAAAAAATATTTTATTATTATATTGGAAAAATAATGTTGACAAAAAAATGCGGAAGTTGAAAAATGGAATAGAACCGTCAAACAGTGGAAGTTAAACTGGCTCGCCAGATCATGAGATCCGGCGGCTATGAGGGTTTCATACTGATCACATAGAACTTATAGAGTGCGAGTCAAACAAGAGTCAAATAATTGGCCCATGCTTGGGGAATGTGGTATTTCTTTGTAGTAGTTATTATGGCTTTGGGGTAGAACTACACACGTTATTCCATTCTTTGGGTCCGCTCGGGAAACATTGTTTTTCAATTATCATAGAACATGTTTTTTAGCTTTAGTTTCCAGAGACGGACCGCTGATATCTTATCTCTGAAAGTTAGTTCTCTCTTTAATTTTTTTATTTTCCTTTTTTTTTTTTTTTTGAAGAACAATGGGTGCTCATGTCTTTTTTTTTTGGTAAATTGGGTGCTCATATTTTGGGCTTGAGGCATTGTGTTTAAATGTCACATTTGTGTTTAAAAATTTTTTCTGCATGCATTTTAGAATGACTGTGTTTGTGATTTCGGTTTCATGTTTCTACCTTTCTTGGTTTTGGTAACGAAATTGATAGCATTATATATATATATATATATATATATATATAAGAGAAAAAGTCAAATAGCATATATATACGGACTTTATACCTTTAAGTAGAGTCAGGTGTAATATGATCACCATTAAACTATACCTGTAACTATATAAATAACATATTTACATACTCTAATGTAAAATTATAGTATAATTTTTGACAATTAATAATAAATAGCATATCATATTAATTACCCATGAAAATACCGAAATCACCCTTATACACCCCCTCTCTCTATTGTGACTTTCTTTCCTCGTTATCGCCATTGCTGGCCCTGTCATGAGAAGCACCATCGACAACATACGGTGTCAAGATGTGTTTCGTCGTGATCTACTCAACCCAGAGACATTTAATGACCGATGATGGTTGGTATTACGATCTTTGCCATGGCGGCCTCGCGAACTTGTCCATAGAGGTTATTGTCTTCGAAAAAGTCATCGATTTGAAAAAAGAGGCCTATTATTATTTATTTGTAAATATGTTATTCATTAGAAAATTCAATTATTTATCCGTATATATATGTTGATTTATCATTTTAAAAAAACATGTTGTAATCATTAAAAGTATCTATAAAACATGCTTATATTATAATTTTTCTACATTGTAAAGAAATATAATATGCTAATTTAGTAAGAAGTGTTTTATTGTTTAAAAAAAATAAAAGAAGAAAATAAATACATTAATTATTCGCAACATCTTATTCTTAAAGAAAACGTACGAAATTCTTAATTTTGAAACTAGGTCCCATTTGTTGAGGAAATAAATGACAGCAAAGGCCTAGATCCGCTTTTGAATTTGTTCACATATTACTTTGACAATAGCTAAAGAGGGTTTTTTTTTTTTTCCTTTAATTTTAATGCTGGTTTCAAATATCCATTTAACCAGTGTCTTTTCAATCATTCAAGACTTTTACATACTGCAAAAATATCACTCCAAATAAAAAAACACTATCATTTGGCACCAGAATTTCGACGAACAGTTAGCTTTAGTGGCTTGATCTGTCGTTGAGATTTTTCTAGATCCAAAAGTCTAGAAAATGAAATTAACTGGACTGAAGGTTTAGAGTCGTCTTGAGCCCAAGGTGAGCACTTGGCCATGACCAGATCTTATAATGCTGCCACAAAATTAGAGTTTTTTTTTTAATTTTAATTTTAATTTTTTAATAAGAACCCACCTCCTATCACACTAACCTAACCTATAAACTTTACACCTGTCAATGATTGAACCTAGTACTAATGAGCCCTAATCCCCAAAAGTCCTCTTCTCTCACCAACTAGACTAGTCATAAAATTCGATCAGATCAAGTTAGATATAACAATTCATAATTAAAAATGTGAAAGTTACGGTTAATTCATGAAAAACGGTTCTAAGTTGTAATCACAACACAACTCCGGTACACAAGTCCAACGACAGACTCACCGGACAAAGGAAAGAATTAGATAGACATTTGAGACAAATAAAGGAGTAGAAACATGAAAATAAATAGGTTGGGACAATTAATGGTGTTTGTGTCTTCTGATTTGTTTCAGCTAAACTTACAAATCATGTATTGAGATTTTTTCTTTTGAAATATACTCGTGAATTGAGATCTTATATTTATCTATATGTGTGTGTGTGTGTGTGTATATATGCTCATGTATTTGAGATTTTAGTTAAAGGTTTTCTTTGAAACATATGTATCATTAATTGGAGTAATGAAATCATCAATTTAAATTTAATTCCACCCAATTGATTCATTACTTTTGCTTTATTTTAATAGCTATTACGTGGATGTGAGTTGCAGATCTAGTGAGCATCAAATAATAAATTACGCTGGACACCCTACTTTAAGAACCAAAGATATTTAATTTAGATTTAACCCAAAAAAAAAACTTTTTATTAAAAAGCAAGGCATTTACTCCTAAAATAATTACTTTTGCTCCGTTTGGTTCGCAAGTTCATTCCCAACTTTTCAACTCAAATTTTATCTTTTTCCTCAAAAGTCTTTGTCTTTTTCCCAAAAAGTTTTTTGTCTTTTCTGAAAAGTCAACAAAATTTACTATTTCAACTTCAAAATATCAACTTAAACTTGCGAACCAAACGGACCCTTTGTGATAACCTTCCTTTTACTCTTTTCTCTGTCTAGAAACGTGTGTAACCTTTTCAAGTATTACCACACAAGTCTAATTATTGAGCCCGGAATTCATTGTCTGAACGCGATTTATTTTAGATCCCAAAATATAAGTGCTTAGATCCCAAAATATAAATTTACTATTTCAACTTCAAAATATCAACTTAAACTTGCGAACCAAACGGACCCTTTGTGATAACCTTCCTTTTACTCTTTTCTCTATCTAGAAACGTGTGTAACCTTTTCAAGTATTACCACACAAGTCTAATTATTGAGCCCGGAATTCATTGTCTGAACGCGATTTATTTTAGATCCCAAAATATAAGTGCTTAGATTATATTGCTAAACAAAAAGACATGCACAAATATACTTAATTATATTGCTCATATAGAAAGTTTACCAACTAATCCCAATTCCCAACAAGCAAAGCAAGAATGAGAAAGCACACAGTAAAAACCGCGTCAATTTTTTTTTTTTTTAATATTGGAAATCTTTTACAATTAATATAATTTTTAGTCTCCTGAGTTATAGGTCAAATAATATTTTGATCCTTGATTTCAAAACGTTTTAAACATGTTCCCGATTTATGAAATTGTCTCAAACTAATCCCTTAGTCCATCCTGAGTTAAAATCACAAAAAAAAAAAAAAAAAAAAAAAAAAAATTGAAAGCCAAAAAAAGACATGTTTTCCTTATTATCAGTCATATCTTAATATGTAAAGTTACAAAATTTGAAACATTTGCTAGATCAAGAACTCATTTTGAGATTTTTATAAACTAAAGGTCAAAATTGAATTTAAGGACACTTAGGTGTTGTTTGGAGCATAAACTCCAATTGGTGTTTTCAAGTTTTTTTTTTTTTTTTTTTTTTGGTCTTTTGCTTAACAAGTAAACTAATTTCACTATTCACATATCCAAATCTCTCTTTTTATTTTAAAAAACTCAAGTTTTAGAAGTCTATAATTTTCTTATTTTAAGAAAAAATGAGATGATTAAAAAAAATGACGAGATAAACAAAGTAAGATCAATATATTTTTTTCAAAACATATTTTAAATTTTTACACTTTTTTCCTATCACAATTCATTATTAAGATTCATATTTTTTTTAAGACATATTTTAAATTGTTACAATTTCTTGCTGTCACAATTTATTTTCAACAAAATACACAAGTGATCCAAATATTTACTTTCAATAATAACTCTCTTTTTAAAAAATTTATATATATATATATATATATATATATATATAAAGATGAGTCACGTTAAGTCATAGTAATGGAGAAAATCTACACTTCCCACTTGGCCACACACCATGTGACCGATGAGTGAGAACTGATCGATCCCATCTCCTACTTCGGCATTAAAAGTCTTCGCCTACCCCCAAAATTCCCTCGCCTTCCTTATTTCATTATAACACTCTCCTCCTCCTTTACATTCTCTACTCCTCCTACCTATATATAAAACACCCTCTTTTTTTTCTTTCCTCTTTCTCCTTACTCTCACTTTTCGGATCCAATTCTAGAGCTCTCCATAATTCAGATCTTTTGGAGGGGACCAAATCCCATTTTCATCAACGAAAATGGCTCCACTTAAAAAGGTACCCATGCTTTCCTTGGTTTTGTTCCTCTTCGCTTCTGTTCTTCTTTGTGCTTGTTCGGAGAGTTCAAGGTTCGTTAGTGGAAGAAAAATGTTGGATATAGAGGAGAATGATGTTGAAGATCAGCCAATTGTAAAGCCTAAAAACAAAATCTCCAATACCACCCTTTCCTTGAAAAACCAAACCAAGCTTCTCAAACCAACCCTCTCGTCTAAAAACCAAACCAAACTCGCTAAAACCTCGGACCTCATTTCGACCAAAAACCAAACCAAGATGACTACCAAAACCAATTCCACCAAGACCACAAAAACAACAAAAACATCAACCTTCTTATCATCACTCTCCGATGGTGCTAGTACTAAGCTTGTGCTCAAAAAGTTGAATTCCACTTCCAAAATCAAGAAGCTGAATTCAACGTCCTCGTCAAAAACGTTAAACTCCACAAAACTTTCCACTAAGAAAATCTCAGATCTCACCAACCCAAGCTCACCCAAGAACAAAACGACCAAACCCAATTTAACCACCGAAACATTAGCCAAGAAGACCCAAACCTCGGACGACGAGGAGAACAAGACGAAGAAACAAATTATGAACAACACGAAACCCAAGAAAGAAACCAGCTGGCTTGATCTGGAAGACGAAACCGACTTGGTCTCGGAATTCGCGGATTTGCCGATGAAGTTCCAGAAAACTCTGATCCCAGACCTGGAGAGAATCTCCACCACTTCTAAAGCATACCTGAACCGAGCAAACAAGGAGATAACGAGAGGAGTCAAACCAATCGTCGGCAACAAATACGCGCCCACCATAGCATCCCTGGTCTCGTTCGCATTCATACTAATCCCCCTCCTCTTAGTCTCTCTCCTGTTCAACAGAATCAAAGCCTATTTCTCTCTCCAGAAGCTTCTAATCTTCATCCAAGTCTACCTCTCCATCTACTTCTTCATCCTCTGCTTGTCCTCTCTCGTCACGGGACTCGAGCCGCTGAGGTTTTTCTACTCTACTTCGCAGTCAACGTACGTCTGCCTCCAGGTCCTCCAAACGCTTGGTTACGTACTTTATCTTCTCCTGCTCCTCATGTACCTGATCCTCGTCTTCTCCACCGACTGTGGGCTGGGCTCCAAGATGCTGGGCCTGGCCCAGACCTTCGTCGGCTTCGCTGTCGGTCTGCATTACTACGTGGCCGTGTTTCATAGGGTCGTGCTGCGTCAGCCGCCGAAGACGAATTGGAAGGTCCACGGTGTTTACGCCATGTGTTTCTTCCTGATTTGTCTGTGCGCTAGGGCTGAAAGGAGGAAGAAGGCGTACTTGGCAGATGGCGGTGAAGAAGGCAAGAAGAATTGAAATTTTTTATTTTGTTTTTTTTTTTTTGAAGTGTTTTATTTATTTTGTTTTTTGGGGTTCTATTTCTGGTAATAAATTAATCTGGTGGTGCAAGTACCACAGCAAGCGATATGGTCTCCACCAATGAGTATAGTTACATTAAACAAAAAAGTAGAATAATAATGAATTTACTATTAGTCTACTTGATTGGTGGAGACCAGCTTTTGATTCCAATATTCCAAATTTTTTTCCTTTTTTTTTTTTAAGCTTTATAGTAAATTAGGAGAAATTAATCATGTAAAGTAATACCATTGGCAAGGCAAACAATGGTGTTATAAGGATGGTATAAGCAATTTGTTTTTCTACGTGAATTTTCTACAATGGTTGCATAATCGTGCGTTACATTATTAAACATAGAAATGAACCTAGAAAATCAATTTTCTTTTTTTATTTTTCCCCCCCTTAGAAGGAGAATAGTTATTATTATTAATATTTTTTTTTGATATTGTTGAATTGCATTTTTTTTTTTGTAAACTAATTAGAACAGAACTCGAGGAGTACTACGGTTCATTGTTATTTGGAGTGTAGTAACAATTGTGTTGCTATTTATATATATACACCCAGTGGGGTCCATTTGAAACAACTTACGAGATGAAATTTTGCCACCTAACCCTAAAACTCTCGAATATATTTTTTCTATAATTTTTAAAAAAATTAAACTTGAAAAAATATAACCTCCTAATATCAAGTCGCAATAAAATGATTTTTTTCTTTAAAGAATGATTAAAAAAGCGAAATAAGATATATGTTATATATTTTTTTTTAAACACGTTTTAAATTTTATTATATTTTATATTAATTTTTAATTCACATTTCAATCAAACACACGTTTCAATTTCAATGTTTAAAATTCCAACTTCAATCGTTGTTTCCAAACGGGTCTTAAGGAATTCAATTCTCACTTGTTACTTTTTTTTTTAATGCAAAATTCTCTCTTCCTAAGAAGTTGGTAAGTGGGACCTCTAGTAACTCGATCAATTTTATATTTCTTCTTTTTTATTTTTGATTTGTTGTTGTGTCCGGGTAAATACGTTAATTTAGTACTATAAAACACAAAAGAAAGAGTTTTCCTAAAAAAAAAAAAACGACGGTCGCATAAAATATCAAATTACTTTTTTTTTATTTTTAAATAGAGTATCAAATACCTCATATTGTTAAAAACAAATCACTCATATAGACATATCAACACTACGTGATTTACATTAGAGTACGAACTCACATGATTTTGCCATCCTTTAGCATGCAAGATTTTGGAATTGTTCGGAAAAAAAAAGTTTCGGAATTAAATTACCAAATTCAAAAAGTTCAGGGGGTATTTATGCAAATAAATCTTTTGAAAATTAGAGAAAACAAAAGTTACCGCACCGTTTAGCTCTTATCCATTTCGAAATGGACATCAAAAACTGTTTGACAACACATTTTGATTTCTTTTATTTTCTTAAAAAAGAAAACTCATCCTATTTTAAAAGAAGATGATGACTTTTTAATTTATTTTTTCAAACATTATTTCACAATTTTTTTACTCATCTAAACACTATCTTATTTTAAAACAAAAAAAAAATTCATATTTCAAACAAGAAAACATTTCATTTTAAAAGTGAGTACGATCCTAGCAGATTATACGTATGGGAGTGCAGTGCAATATTCATAAGAAGGCTGGTCAAGGTCATTTCCGTCATTTGAAAAAACTACCGACGGTGTCGGTGGCTGTATTGTGTTTAGTGTTAGAATAACGTGTAACCGACATTTTTTTTTTTAATTGGGCTTCTGTCAATGTCACGGTTTTGGGACAAAGTGACTTGACTTTTTAATAAATGTTTTGTTATCCAATTTTTCCAACTTTGTCACTGCCATTATTGCCAACTCCCACTTCTCCATTTATTGCTTGGTTTTCTTATCTATAAAAGAGAGAGAAAAAGGAAATACTGAAAACGTTTATTTCATGTTGCAGTTGTTTGTATAGCATATAATAATTCAGATTGAAAGATTCTTTGTTCTAATTGTTAATGATCAAAATTCACCTGTAACAGAGATTTTTTTTTTTTTTCATCGCAATAAAAAGGAGATCTTTTTCTATGGTTAAACATGCGAAACTTGTGAGTGCTTGCGAGCACTTATTGACGAATGTTAATAAAAAGCCATTTTTTCAGATGACAAAGCAATTTAATTAGTGGGTGTTCTAAAAATATGTTGATAGTATTAGATATTTGTTTTTTTTTTTTTTTTTTTTGTACTTTACGAAGTTGTATGGGGTGTCATAATAAATGACGTAATGTGATACAATAGCTTCCGTTTCTCCTTTTTTGAAGGAACAAAGGATTATTCGCAAGTCTTTTTCATAATTATTAGACGGTGGCAATTACTATTATAGTTAACTTAGAACAGGTAATTAATTAACATCTCTTCCTATGGCTTTCTTTAATAAATAAGAATCAGAAACTCTAAAGCAAAATTCTGTATATAATTTTTTTTATAGTTTTTTTGGTGAATAAAAGAATTTAGGGATCGTTTCATTATTTTCAGATTTTTAGCTTCACAGACAGGAACTTATTTCTTTATGTATGGCTGAGACATATTCGTTATATTAGTTTCTCTCAATCGGTTATTTAAGTTATATCCTGTCATCACCAAATCATGTTTCAATAGTCAAAATTAGAGCAAGACCTAAGAAGAAATTATGGAAATTAATATTTTTTTAGTTAAAATAATTGTAAAATTACTAAAACTAAGCCCGAAATCAATATACATATAACTGCCAAGTTCTGTACTTGAATGTTGATTATAACTATTACACACACAACAATATAACATGATAATGTTAGCTTACTGCTACTTTTTGATCAACAAAAGACAAACCAAAATTATAGTGATCAAACGACGTTACTTTAAATAGTTCCTAAGAATTAATAGTACAATAGTCAATAATCAAAAGTAATATATCGGCTTACAAATTGTTTTACTAGTAAAGTAAATAATATTTGATAGACACAATATATAAGGGAAGTAATTTCAAAAATAATATAGATATCATATCTAACGTGACTATATATGAAAAACACTCCAATCTGACGGCTATTCCATCCAGTGGTACAGCCCATATAAGAGAGCATCACAATTTAAAGAAGAGAGCGGTATAATCCGCTAGAGAGAGAAAAATGATTGGAGAAAAAAAAAAAAAGAACTTTTCCGTTTGGTACTCCGGTAGTGCCGGATAAGAAAGTTCTTGAATATAGATGTGTGTGTGTATATATATATATAATTTCTCATATACGATACTGCATATCATGCGAAATTTGTAATTTTTTATTTAGAAACTTGTAACAACTAGTTAATTTACATGTAATTTTTTTATCGTTAATAATCTTGTCACATGATATTATATTGATATGAATAATAAGTATCATTGAAAAAATTTATATTTAAATCATTCTGATTGATATGATATAACACATGTCACATTACAAGTGACATATAACAGGGGCATTGTATAGAAACCCCTCCTCATATATAAAAATAAATAAACATATATATATATATATATAAAATAGACAATCTTATTGGTCCCCTTGTTGATTAATTATTAGAGCCTTTCAAGTAGTGAACCATGAAAAACAAACCCGGTATATGTATAAAATTATTATTTCAGTCAAGAGGTTTGAACTTTACCAATAACTTCTAACCCGTTTACAAAATCCCCTTAATTTCTTGCTATAAATATGCATCCTACTTTTTTCTTTCGATATTTGATTTTCATCTATCCGTATTTGACTGATATTCTTAAACAAGAGTTCTGAGTCAACAAGAACACGACTTGTTAATTGCAAATTAAAGAAAGTCACTAATATGATTAAATTATTTTTTGGCATTATTATTATTATTATTATTTCTTTTTTATTTTTGAATGTAAGAGAAGAAATAAAAAGTACACAACTTCTGAGTTCGTATTTGGAAAGTTTTTAAAAGAACTTAATAAAAATGACAATCAAATCTTTTAATAAGTAATAGATATGTTACAATAAGTAAGGGTTTTAAAATATTTATGCTCTTTTCATTAGGGGCGGAAGTCTCTATTCGATCATAAATGACTCCACCCCTTGCATGATTGTTTAGTAATTCTGTTTCGATCGATTTTCTTTCTAAATTATTAGTTCTTTTGTAAAAGAAGACACAAGTCTTTTTTAATGAAATTTCAGCATCATTTATATATATATGTGTGTGTGTGTGTGTTTTGAGAAGTTACAATCTACATGGTTTTGACTAGAAATCCTTGTGAAAAGTCATTCAAATATTTTCAACAACAGATTTTTGATCCAGATGGCTAAAATAACTTTTAGAAAGCAGTGCTCTTTGTTTTTTTTTTTCCCCCCTTCATTTTATTTTATTTAAATTTAAGAAATGCTACTCTTCTACTTCTTGTTTGCATAACCTAGCTAAGCCCTAGGTAGGAGAGAAGTGCGTTGGTGGAGTTTTAATGCGATTTCTATACGCGGACTATTATGTGGCTTTCATTAAAACAATTAATTCTTTGCCCCCCCAGCTAGAAAAGGGCAGCTATATTAAACCATAGATATTAAGGTAAATCAACATATATAACCAAAACTCAATACTTATTTTCTCTACCCAATCGGTCCCGAAACTCTAATTAAAAAAAAAAAAAGTTGATCGGAACTTTGAAGATAACATATATTATGTCGTGCGTTATGAGTAGGTGTACAACGAAGCACTATGGGGGAGTTTGGTGTTATGGTTCAAACCATAATTTTTAAATTTTTTTTTGTCTTTTTCCCAAAAAGTTTTTGTCTTTTCTGAAAATTCAAAAAAATTTACTATTGAAACTTAAAAATTTCAACTCAAACTCATTCACCAAACAAACCCTAGTTATATGAATTGATTTGTTTTTCGATTTTTTTTTTGTTTATTCAGCTTCCTAATTTAACTTAGTTTGCATTCGATAAATTGTACCTCCTACACATTCAGTAATAATAAGTTTTGAATTCCATTTTTATATTCAGAGCTGGATGCCATATGTTCGGATATCAACAATTATATTATTTTATCTTTTTATTATTATTTGTGTGTTGAGCATTTGATATATATTAGGCTTTTTGTTTGTATTGGACTTTCAAATCAACATGTGTATGCACGTTTACCCATTATCTGACAAGCATGTGAAAGAAGAGCGTTGAAATGTAAATCTATAATTGACTCATCTTCTAATAACTTAAGATTTTAGGATAGATTGGTAATCTAACACTATAATTCTATTGATAAAATCATTTTAATAAATCTTAGAAGTAGAATGATTTCAGTATGTTTTAATTTTTATACTAAGGGCTTGTTTGGTGAATGAGTTTGAGTTGAAAATTTTTGTTGACTTTTCTGAAAAGACAAAAACTTTTTCAGAAAAAGACAAAAACTGAGATGAAAAAGTACAGTTTGAATTCGAACGCCAAACGAGGCCTAAGCGTTTCATCTAGACATTACATGAAATTTTTTTTTTTACTAATTTCCGTTTATAAGTAAGGTTATTAGTACAATAAATTCTCCAAAAGTGGATAAGGAATTGGACCACATGCATAATATAAACAAATAGTACAACACAAATGCTCATGAGTGTGGGGATGGATGCATTGAGAGCCTTTTTGGTTTTAACAATTTATTTTATATTTTTCTTTAATTAAAACTATTTTTTATTATTCATATCTTTAAATATATACAATAAACTTAAATTTTAAAAGTTCATTTTTTTCACTAGGACAAAACTATAAAAATCCGTAATTTTGTTATTTCAAGTTCAAATAAAATTATTTTTTATATAAAAAAAATTACATGAAATATCAAGAGTAACGGAACAAAATCCATATCGATATTTTTTTTCCGGAACATATTTTAAAATTTCATATTTTTTAAACTCCGAACAGTTTTTATTTATTTATTAAATGTGCATTTCCAAATTACATCTCATTTTCAATACAAAATACATCTATAAAATCTCCCCTAAACAGACGTGAATTACATTGGGCCTGACAATATTCCAGTTTGGTACTTTTTTTTTTTTTGTCCCAATAAGTTCAGTTTTCGTACTTGTACTTTCTTAATACAGCATTCAAGCAAAGAATTCCAACATTACATGTCCCTCAAAAAAAAAAAAAAAAAAAAAAGGATATTGCATATGGGTGTCTGGTAAAAGCAGAGACTTCGCCTAGCGATATGTGTGTCTCATTTGCTCCCTCTAAGTAGGGTCATTCTGCATTAATATCGGTTTGTTGCTAGCTACCTTTCTAGCTTTTCCCGGCCGAAAAATAAAAGGTCGCTTTTCTAGTTCTATTCAGTCGAATCAGTAGATGCAAGTTCTTTTTTTTTTAGGTGAATGCAAGTTTTTGGTTCTTGGAGAGCAAATTATATAAATATAAATAAAAGCAAACCAAATTTAGTTGTTAGAAACTGTTTGGAAGACATAGTTAAATGAGGTTAATTATAATTAAAGAAGAAAAATTTAAATGAGATTATCATGATATTCGCAATTAATTCACCTTTTCAAGATTAGTACTTGTATCATAAGTCACCCATTATATCTGAACAGATGTATATCCAATTTTTGTCCAAAGACGTGTCATATTAGAGGAAGAAAACAAATTGAGATAATTAGGGTACATGTTATAAAAATACAAAAATAAGTTGTGAATTAATTTTTGTCATAATTTAAAAACTATAACAAAAAAAAAATGTCATAATAATATCAGTAATGATGTAATAAATTAAATCAAATTGATAAAAAAGACTCTCTTTTTCATCCGCCTCTTCTTCTCTCTCTTCCCACTGCCCTCCCTTTCTCTTTCTCCCTCTTCTCTCGTTTTCTCTCCACAGTAACCATCAACTCCACCTCGCCGGGAAGACGCCATCGCCGTTGATCTCGCCTTGCTGAGTTGGAGATTGCGTCTGTAGCTCATCTCCCCAGCGCTGTCACCACTTTGCTGCCAGAGTTGTAGTGCCGGATCCGACGAGATCATGAACTCGTGGCGTCAAATCTCTACCAATTGATATCGATTGGAGCCGCGCGAGGAGATCTCAATTGACCGCTGTCATTGTCGCCATGCCCAGCCGTTCGTGACGATCGGAGTTGCTGCGAGAAGAAGTTCAAAACCACGCGATCTGACGCTTGATGTTTATGATAGTTGCTGGTTTTTTGAGATTTAAATGAATTTTTGTAATTTTTTTTTTTCAGTAATCAGGTTGATTAAAAAAAAAAAAATCACATGGATTTTGCGGTTATCAGTCGACAACCAGTTAATATCCAGCTGGAAGAGGTGGTTACCGGTCGGTTACTAGTCGGTAACCACTTGGTAACTAACCGGAGAAGGTGGTTATCAACCGATATCCTGTTGGTAGAGGTGGTGGTTATCAATGAATATCCCGATAGAAACTAGATGGTAACCAACCACTGACCATCGGCTGAGTCGGTATCATCATCATCGATACTATTTGATAACTAACATCAGTATGATCCCTTTAAGAGTTATAGTAACCAACCAGTATCCCAATAAGATCTTATATGCTTTCCAACATCCGTATGATCCCTTTCAGAGTTATGGATTTCGTATCTATGAATCACGCTCTATAATTTACAAGGTCTGTTGCAGAGAATGGTTACATATATATAAGCATCCTATTGGAGACAAACATTTGCCACCAAATTATTTACTTTGTCAGCAAGCTATACGGTTGTCATATGGAGCTACAGATTAGTTCATCCTTGAAATGCTTAAAGGATGAGATAGAGTCTCTCTTCACCACATAGGACCATTACATGCCTTTTTGCATGAGTCTTAGATTTGTCTTCAATGATATTAAGACACAACATGCTAATCAATAACATCTCATGCTTACTATGATAAATATCGTTATTGACTTTCTCATCTTTTCTTGAAACCTCTCTATCTCTATTAATTTGTATATTAAACTTGTATTTATTTATATATCCCTTTGTCAAGACCAACGACAAGTACGTAAGCCAAATGTCTTACTAAAATAATCTAGATGAACTCATTCTAATTTGATAAAATCCTCATGAATTATCTATGGACTAACTAGTAATTAAATATTCTCAACTTCAATCTAGAAGGACGTACCTATAATTAAATAGGGATATTTGCTTTTAAAAAAAAAAAAACAAAAACAAAAAATTCCACAAACTCTAATTTACATCCCATTTTCTTAACTAAGCTAGTAGCTCAGTTTTCCATGATGTTACAGTATCTTTCACATATAAACCACCCTCAGATGTCCAATTCAAGACTTTGGTTAATAATAGTATAAGACAATATTCGTTTATTTGTATATAATCAACAAATAAATGTAAATAGGACAAATAAATTGATAACTATAAAATAAAACCATTACTACATAAATTAAAATGTCATATATATACAACTAATATACTTTAACTTAGAACATCGATCCTAATTTGGAATACATCAAAAGACCGAGTATATTACAATGTAAGTTTAGATTCATGAACTAAAATGTGATTTTAGTTACATTTTTGAGGATTTTTTTTTTTTTTTTTTTTTGCTAGAACATTATTTGACGTAATTAATGTTTCATTTTGATGACTCATTTATAGCCCTCAATGACTAGAAGATAAATGCAGGACCGGAAGTGATAAGGAATGGCGACGGAAGAACTTTATTTGAGGATCGTTACTTAATTGATAAGACATCAATAAGACATTATTGTTCCATATAAAAGAGGTGGATTCATTATTTTCTTTCAGCTTCTATTATAACATGATTTTTAATAATAAAATAAAAACAAAACGTTAAAAAGGTCAGCAAGCTGCATATCCAACTATATGAGATAATGTTTCAAACGCATATATACTTTACTTTATTAATAATCCCTTAAAAAAATTTATTAAAAAAGAAAGAAATAAATAAAACAAGTGCTTCACTACCAAGTGCTTCAAATGTAGTTTTTTTTTTTTTTTTTTAATTATAGATGACAAATGTCAATTTCTTTATATTGTTATACAAATTTAAAACTTTATTGAAGATGTTCTAATAACCTTTGACTATGGGCCTATTTAACAGAGTTTTTTAGAAGTTGTTTTCAATTTTCTAAGTTCAAAAATTACTTCGAAAAGTGCTATAATCTGTCAGAAGAGCTTCTATTCTCTAAAAAAAATTATATTAGAGTTTAAATTAGATATTATAAATTTTATTCAAAAGAGAAAACTTTAAAGTCATTTTGATTTTAAAAGCCCTTTTAAAAATACGTTTTTCAAACACTTACTGAAAAATCAAAATTTTTGTTTATCTTCTTCTACTAACTAAAAATTACAAAAGCAAAAACTCTGCCAAATAAAAAAAAAAGTATCATATAGGAAAAAGAAGGGATAACAAATTAACAAATTAACCATAAAAAGAGAATTAAATGATAAATCCACACAAAATAGTTTGATTCTGTTTATCTTACTACCAAAAACGACTTCTCCATCAGACTAAAATCAAATATTGTCATATCGATCTACTTATTTATAGGTAAGTAAACTTTTTATACGTATGCAATATTAATCTGTGAATATGATTTCAAGACATACCAAAATTTATTGTAAAAGCTAACAAGGATAAAAATATAGACGGCGAGGGAAAACTTGACCATGAGTGTAGTTGCCATTTTTCTTGAGATATAGCGGAATAATTAGTTATATTTATAGCATAAGCTACATGCTTGTTTTTAGTTGGAGGACGCTTTAAAAAAAAATAATAACTTACGATTTCAGCCATATTATATCAATCAAGGGACATATATTACTATTTTATATAATTTTAGAGGTGAAAGCTATTTATTCAAAAAAAAAAAAAAAAAGGATTGCCTCTTCACTCAATTTATAAGACATTATTGTTTTGTTAATTGTTTTGAGGGGATATTATTTTGTGTTAATTAGAAGAGGTGAACTTATGGCTTTCTTTTTACTTGTGTATTGATTTATCTATTTTACAAATACTTTCTTTTAGTTTAAGTTATAGCATGACTTAAAAATAATAATACTAATAGTAATAATATATGATGAGAAGACAACTAGGCATATTAGAAATTATTAAATTTCAAAACTATAATTATCCGTCTAGTTATGCATATAAAGTGTTCATGTATGTAGGGTATAATTTAAATTCTCAAGCAAAAAAATTAAATATTAAGTCACAATCGATAATTAAAATTAGACACTATTATTTTTTGAGATTATTGTGTGTCTATTTACATTAATGAGAACATAATTATTCTAGCAAAACCATTGTAAATGAAATAGAATAGTAAATATTTTGTATTTCTGTCAAAAGAATTTTTATTCTGTACTCGATAGCTATATACGAATATTGTATCTTTGGATTCACGTCAATGTGTAACAACCGGAATCTGAAATCTGTTCTGATTCTATTGTTGTTATTATTATTATTATTATTATTATTATTTGGAAATTGAGGACTTCATTTTACTAACCAATCAAATCATATCTTATAAATGAGCCAAGAATTTTTGTCTAACAGTCAATCCAAAATATACTGAGACGAGTTAAAAAATGAACAGCAATGTTTTCTGAACAAGGACTATAACATTGTCATTATTATATTGAGAAAAAGTGTATGTTGTTATTTTGATTAATTGAGATTTGTAATCAACCCGAAGTTCAACAATTCCTATTTTTATTTGTTATGGGAAAACCGATCCCCTTTACTACCGGAGGCATGATTTGGTATTTTGATATGATTTTTACAAATTAAAAGGAATTAGACTTAGGATATAATTTCCTATTGAGGGTAAAACCGTATTTTCCGACAAGAGTTTATATTCCGAAATTTTCACTAAGCGATGGGTTTATTTTGGAAATAATAATAACAAGGTGTATTTTCAGAAAATATATGAAAATTCCGTGATTAGCGTTTGATTACTGGGTTTTCTTTAATTTATTCCTCCACGTAAACATATACAAAACTTAAAATTTATAAAAATATTCTAATTAAAGTGTACCTCATGCAAAGTAGCAGCAGCGGTGGGAGTGGCTCGAGCGACAGCCGCACGACGATTGCTCTGGTGCCCTCAAAGCTGCCGTAAATTTTAATTTTACAGCAGTCTCTCCACCAAAAAGCTCATCTTAAAGCGGTCAAATTCTTTTTATCGAGGAAAGTTTTCCATGCTATAGCCTCTTGTGGCAGCGAAAAAATTCACCTCTAAAAATTTACTAATTAATACTCCTAATTCTTATAGCATTATGAATTGGTTTAAATACGTCGAAACTAGACATTCTAAGCTTTCCAATAAGCTATCATGTGTCCCATTTTGATAAGAAAGCAATGTATCTTATTTTATGAATTTTACATGTTTAAGCTCAAACCCTGAAAATTGGCAGTTTAGCTCTCTGGCCCAAACCGGTCTACCTGATGTAACTTGCTGGTCGACCTGACATAGCCAACAGGTTGACTGGACGTAACTCACTGGTCGACTGGACAATGTCGTCAAGCATATACAATTCTCCAACTCAGCCCCGTTTGATAGATCCTAGGTTCCTCATTGGTTTGGATGAACTTGGTAGTTTTATTCGCTTGGACGGAAGAATCTAAATGAAAGGGACAAAAAAAATCTAATTTTGAACAGCTTTGAATATTAAAGGATATGGCTTTTTTTTTTTTTTTTTTTTTTTTGTTAATATGAGTTGTTTTCTTTCTTTCTTTCACTCTTTCTTTTGTTGGGGTGGGGGCTGGGGAGGATTGAAGAAGTAAAATATTTAGAAATTTAAATGTCATAATAATATTTTTAGACATTGGTTAAACTTTGACAGATGTGAAAAGTGGAAAAAATAAGCTTTCAACATCGGCTGTTTCCTAAAAATGACAAGAGCTTTTACTATTGGTTTCCAACTGAAGTCATAGCTAACTGATGTTAAAACGTTTTGACGTCGTCCAAACTGAAACCAACTTTAAAAAAAGTCATTTGAATTCCCATTTTTTCCTTCTAGCCAAAGTCATAAAGCATGTTTATCAATCCAGTGACTATACTTTTTTTGTGCCCCTTTTTTGTTCCTATGAAACTATCTAGCACTGGTTAATTAGATAGTGACGATTTATTTGAAAATTTTGATTATCATGTAATGAAAGAGACTATAATTCTCGAACAATGATTAGAGCATTGTATATATACGTGCATATTACAAGAAGCAGAAAATTTAAGCCACAATTTCAGATGGAGTTTTGACTACTCAATTCAAAACGGTACAAGTTTTGACTACTCAACTTCAAAACTATCAAATCTACATCTTCAAATCTCCTATTTTTCATTTAAAAAAAACAACTCAAGATTTAAAAGTTCATAACTTTCTTATTTTAAGTTAGAACGAGATGACTTATGTTTTTCAATTGTATAAAATGACGAGAAGAACAAAATAATATCCATCTTATATATTTTTTTCTGAAAACATTTGAAATTTCTACACTATTTTCTACATCACAGTTCATTTCTCATTCACACTTCCACTAAACATATATTTCCAAATCAACCTTCACAACTCCAATTTCAATTATCACACCAAACTGCCTCTAAGCGTATAAAATATGTCAACTAGCCACTTAGATACAAGAGTCTAGGATAAAATGTCACTTTCTCAAATAGGAAAAATGTTTTAGCAAATTAAAATTTTTTGTGGCTTTCGATGATTATGTAGCTTCTTCTTCTTCTTTTTTTTTTTTTTTTTTATTTTATTTTTTGCTTCTCTATTTCTTTGTTTTTGAATTTGGTAGCACGTTAAGTATTGGTGCATACGTGTAGAGACGACCAGCCCAAGATATATATTGCCGTACCAAGGGTATCCAACAATTATTGCAAAGCAAAATATAGATGTTCAGAGAAAAATAAAAATAAAAATAAGCAAAATATACATGTGTAAGCAAGTGGGAAATTAAATTGTACAAGGAAGATATGGACATGAGTTGGTGATCCAAGAAATGGATGTGAGTTAATGAGTTGTCAATGTCATGGTTTGGTCCCACGTCCCATTTCCATTTGTTGGAGCTGAGGCCGACAATACTATATGTAAATATATTTACATACATATAAATAAAAGGAAGGGTATACCGTATACGCCATCCTTCTCAATACTACTTGTAATATAACGTGCAATTGGATCTTCATTTGAAAATGAAAATTTCAAGTTATAATTAATTTATTTTTAAAAAATTAATTATAATTTTTATTTTTTCAGAAAAATATAAAAATTAATAGGAAAAAGTATAATTAATTAAAGTTAAGTTAAAAAACCAAACGAACTAGTAATTTATATTATATTATATCAATAAAGTGATTTACATATAATATTTTTTTAACTGATGTTTGTCTTTTATATTAATATTTAGATAGTACCATGTGACAAAATTCTAAATAAAAAATTACGTATCAACTAATTATTATAAGTTTTTAAATAAAAAATTACAAGTGTCTTATGGTGTATATGATATTTTCTATATATATATATATGGCAAATGAGTTGGTTACCTTTCACACCCCGTTATACATGAGTTAGTGACCTTTCACACCACCTCGTATGGCAAATGAAAACGGCAGTTCAACGATACCATACATGCAACATATTGGAATCTTTCTTGTGGAGTTGGGAGATTGTTTTTACGTGCGATAGTTACTATTGTTGTTTGTTATTCTTGAAGAAGGGGGGACCAAAATAAATAGGTAGCCTGCAAATGATGGAAAATGTAAGGGGTTATTATTATTATTTTTTTGTTTTTATTTTTGGAAAAGAGATAATTTGTGTCGTTTCAGCTTTTATCCTTTGTATAAATAGAAATTACACCAATAAATGAAAAAGATTTTACCAAATCCTATGGAAATATGGGCTCAGAATTATTTAGCTTAATTTACTCGTTACACTGTTTGTAGATGGTTGAAATAAGATTCGTACTCTATATATGTATTAAAACTTTAATGGCTATACAAAAATCTTCTCTTTAATTTATTATTATTATTATTATTATTATTTTACAAATAACTTTTTGTTTATAGTTGTTACAATTTAATGCCACATAATTTAACCTTTCCTTGTAAATTTCTCCCATTAACACGCTAAGATCGGAGAAAATATTGTAAAATATCATATTTATCCTTTTTAAAGTTTGAAAAATATCATATTAGAGACGCCCACACGTTTGTTCGAATAGTATCACGATTAGTTGTGGAAGACCTAAAGCATCTTGTAGGTTGAATCATCCAAGTTATTAACCTAATCGGACAATAGTAAAATTCTTATTCTTTTACATCATCTATACATTAAATTAATATATCAATAGAGTACCGATAAAAGTTTTATGAATTTTTTTGTACATGATATGATCATCTACTATCCTTCCGCAAATTTTTTCGTTTTTATGGTTTTCGAAACCAACAGTTATCTCTTTGTTTTCGTTATCGTAGTACTTTTAGTTCCACATTGTTTGATGATTATTTATTGATGGCCGTAAGTGCTGTTTAAATCCAATATCAGTTACAGAAATTATACATGTAAAATCTTCACCCAGTTAAGGAGGGATAAGTCAGCAGTTAAGGTATTGTGAAAGCTAGAGAGTGGGTAAAATTTTTGTGCTTATAATGTAAATTTCAAAGTTTTCGCTTTCGTCTCATATATATATTTTTAATAAATATAAAAAGCTTTGGTGGTGATCTCATCATCGCTCTAATTTCAGCTTCATAGACGAGATACTAACCCAATGTTACTACAGCTAAAGCTAGAACGAGGGTCTTACGAGAGTTTCACGGAATTCGAACATTGATGGACGAAGGAAGAGACTAAGAAATGTGTCATTCCCTTTTGCTAACCAATTTATCCATACTAGTGTTTATCGCGTCTCATATTTATAGCTCTAGTAAACACTGTCTAAAACCTCGATCCAATTCTTGAACACTTCAAGAACCCAGATCTCATGCATGTTCTATATCCAAAAGCAGCTTACACAAAAACCAATGCAGTCATCGTGTGTGATAGTATAAAATATTATATGATTCAAACACGAATCAGACGACAATATACATATATTGCTAAATTAAACAACAAAATAATTGTGTTCATTTCAATCAGTAGAAATCTCGATAAAAGACAAAAATAACTAAAGAATGCGGATTATTAAAGCGAAAAAGGTTAATGAATAAGTATAATCTTTCTTAAAAAAAAAAAAATCATTTAGTCCATCTCTTTACATAAGACAAATAGACGGATAAAGCAATAGAAACAGAAAGGAGAAGGGGCATGTGTAGAGAAAAATAATGAGAAAAGTGAGTGCAGAAACAAAAATAAAATATAAAGGAGAGGGAAAAAAAAATAGCACCAAAACGGTACCCATAAGACGACTATGAAATGAATAGAGGCTCATATCATATCTTTTATATATTTAGGATTTATTCATTTTTTTTAGTTTGAAAATTTAAACTCTACACCTTTACGTGAAGTCAATTGTGATATTACTGTTAAATTATATTTATAATAACTGAATTTATTTATTTATCTATTTATTTTTGAAATGTAGCGGATTTATTCATTAGAGTAAACATAAGAATAATTGTAACGTATGAAGGACAAAAAAAATTTTAAAAAATTTCGTATCCGTTTGAAAGGAATGGAATTTTATTTCACATTTTAACTTGACTCACTAATCCAATAATGCTAAATTAAAAAATAACAATAATAAAAACAGTGTTGACTCCCTCAAAAATAAAAAATAAAACAATATTGTTGACAATCGCATGACAAGAGATAAAAGTGGTAAAAGAGATTTTTTTTTTTAAGTAGAAGGTGAAAAAAAAAACTAAAATTGTGATAGGTCATTACTGTTCGAACAGACTATGTGAGCCACTTTCACATAGTTGTTACCAAACTTCAAAAATATCAAATTGAAAAAAAAAAAAAAAAAAACAAACTTCAACACCGCATAGGACGATATGCACAACGGCTATAAATCTATAACAGTGCATGGGTCGATATACACAACACCTAGTCTAAACCCATTATCTCCTCTAGCTTTTGTTACTCAATATCGCTGTCGGCCCAACAAAAGGTTTTCGCCATTATACTTATCGATATCTATGCATTTCACCACTGATCCATCGAAAATCCCCTCTGCACCTATCATACTTCAGCTTGGAAGTTTACACCGCCAGTTTATGTTTGAGCCCTGGGATTTGATGACGGGCTTAAAAACCTACCTACCTACCTACACTTTACGCCCAATCATTCTTGATAACTCTTGCATCCTCTGTGTTATGGTAATTGGCATAAAGTTAACCGATGTTTAATCCGTTGATACCATTATTCGACTAGTCCCTTTTCTCTCGCAATCGGATATATTGAGACGTAAACGGTGATCATTTCTGTTGGAAAAGCAACTGTACACCTCAATAAGGATGCTAGGGAAAAAACAATTAGCATGTGCGGTAGCTTTTAAGTAGAATAACTACAGCAGAGCTCATCTCCTATCTATTCGGAGTTAAAGCTTACCCTCGGCTCGGTGAGGGAAAGAGTTGTAAAAGAATTTGTCATGGTGTTATATGATAAAACAGCGTAGATATATATATATATATATATATTTGAGATAGAATCTATTTCTTTTGCATAGATTATTTATGATTAATCTGAAAAAAAACAACACATATTTTGATTGATTGCTATTTATAAGTATAATTTATATTTCTTTCTTTGATTTCAAAATTTATTTGTTGTGAATTTTAATGTGCCTTATTTGTTTGGTCATGGTCCAAATGAAAAAATTATTTTATATATTAGAAAAAACACTATTGAGGGTAATAATGATGTTTCCATGAAAGTGGGTGTCCAGTTTCGTAAATTGACGTCAACGATTCAAAAAAACGGTAAAGACGACAGGCGTGTAAGGAAATGGGGCCGGACGATAACGCTTAGCAACATTAAAAAAAATAAAAATAAAAATAAAGCGAAAGAAAACGCCATCATAATCGTGAAAATTTGGTGGTCGTCCACCTTTTTTTTTGTCCTTTCCTCTTCTCAGCTCCCCTCACGCGCTCCCTAGTGTTTTTTTTTTTTTTTTCCTTTAAAATAAATCTCCCTATTGCTTTTGCATCGAAAACAAATTTGAGTTAAGATGAGTTTTGAAATTATATATTTAGTTAAAAACATATTATTTGGAGTTAAAAAATATTAGAATTTAAAATGTGTTTGGAATAAAAAATATATTAATATGAATTTTATTTTATTTTTTTAAGAAATTTATGTAATTTAAAGAAATCATGTGTTTAAAATAGCAAAATTATAAATTTTTAAGTATTTAAGTTAGAAATGGATATTTGAATAATGAAATTGAGTTTACTTCTGCAAAAGAAAGATAAAAAACAGATGGAATTGTTTGGTTTGAGTAAACTAACCAAACATGGACACCCCCTTAATGAAAACTATTTTGTATCAACATCTCAAATAATTTAACGATAATTTTACATGATTATATAATAATAATAATAATAATAATATATACATATAAAACTTGTAAGATTAAACAGTGATAGAGTTGTGATAACAAGTGAAATAATTATCTTAATAGCTTCTAAAGCAGCAGAGGCTATTAAGATCTCCATTTTTCCTGCTGCAATTTTAAAGGAGACAATCAGGAGGTTATCTGGGCTCTTGTAGATAGCGAGGGAACCTCTCCAGTGGGAAATTGGTAATACCACATCAGCTGCTAAATCGTTGCTTAGCTTTTTTCAGTATTTTGCTTTTTCTAAAGATTAATCGCTGTATTAACTTTTGTGCTCATAAAATTGCTAGTTGGGCTTTGTTT